>CM060377.1:44374089-45009885 GCA_030545235.1 Helianthus tuberosus
CACACCATAGCTAGAAGGATGCATGCCGATCGCTTGAATCGAAGCGGGAGCACAGTCCCGAAGGCCAAAGTGTGCACTTGAAGTCCTTGAGAATAGTCGAACCACTTTGGATAGTCGATGTCTATCACACCCAAGACAATCTATTCTCGAATTTTATGTGCTTCAATTCTGGAATTGCCGCAGCTAACTCTGTGATTTATCGATTTTATGTGAAATTTATGTGATTTATATGACAATTTGTTAGCGTTTTGAGATAAACAGTACAGTGGTACTGATGGTTTTAATTCCACGTTTCTCGCTCCACCAAAACACACACAATTCGCACCACACAAATCGCTGGTCATTATCCGCAATCGCTGCTCGATACTCGCAATCACTGTAACTAATCGCCATACGTGCTGTGAAGGATAGGGAATACATGCAACATATAGTTAGGTTTCTGTATTCTGACTGCCTTATATGCTTCCGTGCCTTATGTGCCTACGTGTTTCTGTGCCCTACGTGATTATGTGCTTATGTGTTGATGTGCGTATGTGGTTCTGTGCTATGTGGATACGTGTTCCTGAGCTTTATGATAAATCGCTAGACTATACTAGGAATAATCGAAATTTGTGTTGAGTCCTGTGACGATGTCTGTTGCAGACAATGTCGTCATCTGGATCTCGCGCTACTCAAGCTGCACGCCGAAAGCAGGAAAATAAAAGCCTCGCCTCTATGATCACTTAGCAAATGGCGAAGGTTATCCCTCAAATCATGAGTGAACTATACGAGAATGCGAGCAAATCTTCTGAAGAGTCCCGAATTGATTCGCCAAAAGCTGCTTTTAGCTTCAAGCAGTTCAAAGCCTGCGGACCGAAAGATTTTACTGGTGAAGATGGCCCTACGGCCATGTTCCAATGGTTTGATTCTATCGAAGTCACCCTGCGCCAGAGTGGCTGTCCTGATGATCTCCGTACTTTCAACGCAACAGGCGTCTTCCAGTCCCGCGCTTTAGACTGGTGGACGGCCGAGAGAAACAAACGCGGAAATGATGCAGCTTACGGGTTATCATGGGATGAGTTGAAGGACGTGATGATGGAAGAGTTCTGCCCTCCCCATGAGCGCCAAAAGTTGGAGGATAAATTCTGGCATATTAAGCAGAAGGATGGTGACAACTCTGGTTTAACTGCACGCTTCAAGCAGTTGAGTATTATATGTCCGGATCAGGTCAAGACGCCCGAAATCGCCATCAAAAAGTATATCCGTGCTCTTCCGGATTGTGTGGCCTATTTCGTTCAAGCCGCAAAGACGTCAACGATTGAAGAAACATTCTTGCTCGCTGCTGAGATCAACGATAAGCGAGTCAAGTCTAGTGTCTTGGATAAAGCTCCCAAGAATCTGCATCAAGCTACCACTGCTTCAACCGCTGAAACCGTCGCCGCTCCTCAGTCATCCAAGCTTTCAAGACGCAAGAGATAGAATAACAGCAGTTCCAGCAACAAGAACTATGCTGTGACCAATGTTGCTCCACTTCAGGCTGTTCCAGCTCCTCAGCAACATCAACACCACCAAGTAGCGGCCCAGGTTGCCAACGCACTGCCGGCAAAGCGTGCGTACACTGGTCCTCACCCGGCATGCCCTACTTGTACTTATCATCATCCAGTGGGAATCTCCTGCAGATACTGTGCTTATTGCAACATGTACGGCCATTTCACCGCCAACTGCCGTAGAGGTCCACGTCAAAACCCTGCTCCAACACAAGGTCAAGCTCCTGCTCATCAAGCTCTACTTGCTGCTCCCCAAGGCCATCAAGCGGCTCCTGCACCCACGGTCAATGCTAGAGCCTGCTATGCGTGTGGTAATCCCAACCACTTCGCCAACATGTGCCCAAACCGAGTGGTCAAGCAAGAGCCACAAAAACAGCAGCCCCAGCAGCAGCCTCGGCAACAACATTAACCACCAGCACCTCGCGGACGTACTTTCAACATCAATGTCCGTCAAGCTCAAGCCGATAACAATGTGGTGAATGGTACGTTTCTTGTGAATGGTATATATGCTTCGTGTTTGTTTGATACTGGAGCAGATAACTGTTTTGTATCGCTTGAATTTGAAAAGCTCCTCAATCGTAAACGCGCACATCTCCCCTCGACGTTCGATGTTGAAGTTGCCACCGAAAGAACCGTCGCTGTCAATTCTGTTCTTCGTGATTGTACTCTCAAGCTCAACAATCACATCTTCCCTATCGATCTTATTCCGATGCAGCTCGGTAGTTTTGACGTCATAGTAGGCATGGAATTCCTTCGTGAAAACCATGCTGAAGTTGTTTACTTCGATAAGATGATTCGATTCTCACTCGCTAATGGTGATCATTTGTGTGTTTACGGTGAAGTCGCGTCGAAGAAACTCCAACTGATGTCATGTGTTTAGGCCAGCAAGTATCTCCGCAAGGAATACCAAGCTTTCTCGGCACACATTGTAGTAGCGGAGAAAAAGGAAGTTAAAGAGGGAAAGACGTCCCTGTTGTTCGTGAATTTCCTAATGTTTTTCCCGATGATCTACCGGGATTAGCTCCCGCTCGTGATATCGATTTCCGTATCGACCTCATTCCTAGAGCCAACCCTGTTGCAAAAGCGTCGTATCGTCTCGCTCCGTCCGAAATGCATGAACTCTCGAGTCTGCTCCAGGAACTTCTTGATAAAGGCTTTATTCACCCTAGCACCTCTCCATGGGGCGTGCCTATCCTTTTCGTTAAAAAGAATGATGGTTCGTTCAGGATGTGTATCGACTATAGGGAGTTGAATAAGTTGACAATCAAGAATCGCTATCCCTTGCCTCGAATCGATGACTTGTTTGATCAGTTACAAGGTGCTACGTATTTTTCAAAGATCGATCTACGTTCAGGCTATCACCAATTACGCATTCAAGAGGAGGATATACCTAAAACCGCTTTTCGAACCCGCTATGGTCACTATGAGTTCGTCGTCATGCCTTTTGGCTTGACCAATGCTCCTGCAGTCTTCATGGATTTGATTAATCGAGTGTGAAAACCATTCCTTGACCGCTTTGTCATCGTATTCATCGATGATATCCTGATCTATTCCAAGACGAAAGCCGAACACTCGCAGCATCTACGTTTGGTTCTCGAGTTACTCCAGGGAAACCGTCTTTATGCTAAGTTCTCCAAGTGTGAATTCTGACTAGAGGAGGTCCAATTCTTGGGTCACATTGTCAATAGTCAAGGTATCCACGTTGAACCTACGAAGATCGAAGCTGTTAAGAGTTGGATTACACCCAAAAATCCGTCTGAGGTCCGTTCTTTTCTCGGGCTGGCAGGCTATTATTGCCATTTATCGAAGGTTTTTTCTAAAATCGTTGTGCCGCTTACCTCTCTTATGCATAAAGACAAACATTTTGTTTGGGGAACTAAATAGGAGGAAGCCTTTAGAGCTCTCAAACCCATGCTTTACAATGCTCCCGTGCTCTCACTGCGTGACGGGAACGACAACTTCGTAGTTTACTGCGATGCCTCAAACCTTGGTCTGGGTTGTGTTCTCATGCAACGAGACAAGGTTATTGCGTACGCTTCTTGATAGCTCAAGATCCACGAATAGAACTACACCACACACGACCTCGAGCTTGGCGCAATTGTTTTTGCGTTAAAGATCTGGCGACACTACCTTTATGGTACCAAGTGTACGATCTTCACCGATCATAGGAGCCTACAACATATCTTTGACTAGAAGGAACTGAATATGCGTCAGCGCCGGGGGGTAGAACTGCTCAACGATTACGACTGTGATATCCATTACCATCCAGGAAAAACAAATGTCGTTGCCGATGCCCTCAGTCGACGAAGCTACTTGTTTTACCGAGCGAACTTTGAAGAAGGAAAGAATTCTAAATGATGGCGCCCAACTCGAGAATAAAGCGAATGGTATCTGTCATTACTTGGACCGAATTTGGATTCCCAAGCGTACGAACCTACGATAACTTCTGATGGACGAAGCCCACAAATCTCGATATTCTATTCATCCCGATGCTGACAAGATGTACCAAGACATGCGCTACAAGTACTGGTGGCCGGGCATGAAGAATGATATCGCAATCTATGTTTCGAAATGCCTGACATGTTCCAAGGTCAAGGCTGAGCATCAAAAACCCTCTGGCTTACTCGTTCAGCCCGAAATCTCGATGTGGAAATGGGAGAGTATAGCTATGGACTTCATAACGAAACTTCCTCGTACTCAATCTGATAGACGCCGCAAGCCCTTTGATTTTGACGTTGGCGATCATGTACTCCTAAAGGTTGCACCTTGGAAGGGGGTGGTCAGATTTGGCAAGAAAGGAAAGCTCGCGCCTCGATATGTTGGACCCTTTAAGATCCTGGAAAGGATTGGAAAAGTGGCCTACAGACTCGAACTACCAGAGGAACTGAGTAACGTCCACCCGACTTTCCACGTTTCGAACCTCAGAAAGTGCCTGGCCGACAAAGAATTACATGTCCCTCTTGAGGACTTGCAAGTGGACGAAACATTACACTTCGTAGAAAAGCCTGTCGAGATCATGGGACGAGAAACCAAGGTGCTCAGACGCTCACGCATCCCCATTGTGAAAGTCCGATGGGAAGGCAAACGAGGCGCAGTGTTCACCTGGGAACTCGAAAGCGACATGAAGGTGAAGTACCTACAGTTGTTTGTTACGGCTAAAGCCTAATTTCAGGACGAAATTCCCTTAAGTAGGGGAGGCTGTAACATTCTGTGTTTCGAAAGTCAAAGTCAAAGTCAAGATTGAAGTCAAAGGAAGAAAAGATTGCCAATTGCGATCTGTCACTCCTTGCTCAACTACTGTTTGACTTCTTTGACTTGTAAATGAGTGTACCAATTTAATTTCTTTGATTGTATTATGTGGAGTATCTATTAATAATCGACGTTTAACCGCTATTTAATCGCATGTTTAATCGCTTATCGCTATCGCAATTGCAACTCGAGTTAGGTGTTCTGGATATTGTTTTACGTGTGTGTGCTACTAATGTGTTGTTTGTGCATGTTATGTTTATGTTGAGGTGTTAATCGCAATCGCAATCTATCACATCGCAATCGAATCGAGAACGCTAAACGCAAGTTAATTATAGTGATATAGTAGTTATGATAATTGTGTAACTAATGGGTAATACTATCGTATCGCTCTCTCGAATCACATCGCAATGCTCAAAGCACGAACCAAAATGACTAAACTCATCGCGCCGAACATTTGGATCGAGTGGCCAACCGATCGAGTGGCAATCCGAATCCGATCGGGTTGCCATCCGATCGAGTTGCCACCCGATCGGGCTACCACCCAATCGAGTTGCCACCCGATCGACCAGCCACTTTCCCCACTTTCCTTTTTGGGAAACCCTATAAATACCCACATGTCACATCATTTATGATGTTACAGCTCCTTGTTCGACCAGCCGAATTCAAGCCCTCATTTCTCTCGATTCTTGTAAGTTTTCAACCTAAATCTTGTACTTCCATGATCTACACGCACTCCTACATCATTTTCACCTTTGATCTTAACTTTTAGCCGTGAAATCACTGGATTTGAGGTGTTCTAGGATGATGTCATCATGGAGTTCTTATGAACTTCAATGTGTGGCTTCATTCCACCAAGAACAACTTAGATCTGAAGGATTTTCACAAGATTAATCAATGTTTTCACTTAGATCTACACGAATCCATGGTTAAAAGGATTGAGAGAAGGTTTTCCAACTTTCTTTCAACTCTTTTACACTCAATGCACCCAAAACCGATAGAATCGGAGCTTGTTCTGACCTTCTACTCATTCCTATTGATGTGTTAGTTCCAGATCTGAATTCTATCTAAGAGAATACTGATTTCGGGTTTGAACATGAACAACCGACTCGAACCGTGAACTGGTCAGACTAGGGTGATTCCTGTTCGATCGGATCACTTGGGTCGAGGTGGGGTTCCTGTTGTTTAAACAAGTTATCATAACGTCTCGTCCAAATCTATAAGACTTTAAACGAAATCAAGTGTCATGACAATCTGATCGTTGGGACGGATTGCCGTCCGATCAGATTGCCATCCGATCGACCGGCCATCCGATCGGGTTGCACTTGGTTCCACACTTAGACTTTATTCAAACTTTTCAAGGGATTGAACGTCGAACGGATTGCCACCCGATCGGATAGCCATCCGATCGAGAGACCGTCTGATCGTGAGACGTTTAGGACTTTGATACTTAATCAATTTTCAACATGTTCAGTACGTACGGATTGCCACCCGGTCGGATAGCCATCCGATCGAGTGACCGTCCTGCTGTGAACTTGTTTTCACTAAGTGTCCTACCAATCGGATTATTACCCGATCGAACGACCGTTCGATTGAACGACCGTTCGATCGATCGACCTTCGATCGATCGACCGTTCGATCGATTGACCTGAAGGGTAGAGATACTTCTCTATTTTAAAAATTCTACAACGAAAACTTCAAAGTACAAACCATCATACACAAACACATCCTCACCAAACGAGGTGACAATCCAATTGAATGGCCATCTGATCGGATGACCATCCGAAAGGATTGCTACCCGATCGACTGGCCATCCGATCAGATTGCCATCCGATCGGATTACCTTCCGATCCTTGGTACACTTGCACCGTTTTACGTGCCGCTCATTGTTTACGCTATCATTAACTGTTCAGACTAATCTCTCTCAAGCGCTCCCTTCAATCCAAGAGAGTGTTTACTTGTTAAACACAATCTATGAGTATACCCGATCCCTTTTTGCTTTTTGCACTTTTGGGTGTTACATACGTTACTTATTCTAAATCACATCGATCACACAACACAAACACTATTTATACGCTGACCTCTAATGCATGTTATACGTGACTCGATGAATGCTTGTGTGTTATGTTAACACATTGATTGCTGTCTACCTGCCTTAGCAACGACAGTACTATAGTTTGGACTCAGCACCTGTTCACTCAGGGGTTGTTAAGGACAATTACTTCATGTGTTCACAGTGGTGAATATGTGTTGCGCACTCTCTACTCGCAGTCAACTCGCAGTCATTGGTATTGATAGGATCTTTGTTGATAACTTACATGCTTCACATTATACGTTATACATGTTGGTTATGCGTAATCGATTTCGAACTCTATTATGCTATTATGAAACTTGTATGCTCACCTTTACACTATGTGTATTGACCTCTATTTTAACGTATGTGACAGGTGTTTGAATGCTGGGATTGTTGTGCCTTACCTGCTTTTGTGGAATCAAGTAGGATGGAGTCTAGAAACAAACAAAAACAATTTAAATCTGAGTTGTCGGAACATTTGATTTGTCTTTGAGATATTTGGTCTGTAATAATTATTTACTCTCGTATGTTTATGGTATGGGACATAATATTTAAATATCTGGTAAAATAGTATTTTTGGATTTCTCCTGGACAATCTGTTTCGCTCAGTGTCGCGCCATGATGTTTTCGTCATCGGTTGGGGTGTGACAGTAGCCAACTATGTTGTAAAAAAACATCTAAACTATTATTGCCGAACGTTTAAAATTGTCGCACGTTTAAAATTGTCTAATATGCAATTTATATATTGTTTAATTCATATTATCACCAGGATTAGGTTGAAGTGAAAATCTTGAACAGATCATATTACCTTATTATCCATTGTGATTGAAATCAGAAACCATATTTTTGGTAAGTTTTCTAGCTCTAACTCTATGATTGAGGTAATAAGGAAATTTTACGTGCACGACGACAGGCATTCGGTCAGTATTGGTATCGATTCATTACATACTAGTACAACACCGACACACACTATAGCAACAAAAATAGGTACATCAAATGAATACCATAAAAACAAATTCCAAAACTGGTTAGGAGAAAAGCGATACGAGTATTGATGTTATTCGGATGGAAGCGGTTCGGTTCGTAATGACTTTGGTAGGAACATTACGAAAACTATAAAACGAATACCGGTGCTGATAACGATCTTGTTCGGAGAGTATCGGTTCGGTTCGATACGGTAAAGAACATAACAATCATTTATGTCTGACCTGTTCGCTTTTTGCATAGAAGTTTTAACGAAACATAGATGAAAATACGCACGTCGCATTTTATATAATTAAAATAACACTAAATATTCTAATTATATGATAAAGAGTGAATTTCAAATTTTGTCCTTTATCTTTATATCCGTTTCCAGGTGACGTCCTTTGTGTTTAAAATTGATGACTTTTGTACTTAATGTTTCAAAATGTTGCACGTTATGTCCTTTAACTCTAACTGAGTTAAAAAATTTTAAAGTCAGATCACATAAGGATATTTTAGTCTTTTTACCCGTTTTTAAAAAAATATTATAACAAATAAACCAAAAATAAATTTAAAAAATCTAATATAATATAGAAATATATATTTATTTATATAATATATGGATATTCTATATATAAAAAAACAAATAATGAAATATCCCCATTCTCTCTCTACCCTTCTCTCTCTCTCCACCACCAACAACCGTCACTCTCAACCTCCACCGCCATCACCAACAACCACCACTTCAACCTCACCACCAAACTTCCACCGCCACCACCCTCACCCTCACCCTCAACCTTGTTGATGCATACATCTGTCGTCTTCGTCTTATATCGAGTCTTGGTTGCGTTTTAAATCTGATCAAGCATGATGTCATCTTATTAAATGATGACATCATACTAGTGACATCATCATTACAAGGCACACAAGAGACAAAAGTTAGTTTGAATGCAGATTATGATAAGCTCGCTTGAAACAAGAATTGAAGTTCGCTTGAAAGTCAACAGGTAGGTCCGCTTGAAGTTAAATAGGTAGTTTCGTTTGAATGGTCACGTGTAGTCTCAAGCGAACTAGCTAGGACTATATATATGTATCATGTCTATTCATTTGAAGCGGATAGGGAGGGGATTAGTGAAATAGTAACGAAGTGCTGTCGGATTTCAACCGTGTATCAGATCTTCATCAAGAACGCTCCGATTTCATCACGTTGATTAGATTACGAGTGTCTAGTGTGTAGATCGAGTCGAAACTCTGTTCGGTTGTAGTTGATACGTAATAAAACGTTGTTTAATTACGTTTTCGCGCACGATTACGGTTCGATTTAACGGTTTCCGCACGTTAAATCGAATTCATCGCAGATCTAGTGATCGTTTACGATCCGATCCTGAACTCACAAGTGGTATCAGAGCTACGGATAGCTCTGCGTGTAATCGTTAGCGAATCAGACGAGTTTCGCTCAGTTTCAGTGAAATCAAATAGAATTTGGTTAATTTCGGACTATTTTCGGTGAATTTCGATTCGTTTTGGTGTGTTGTTTGAACTCTCTGAACTGTTTACAGTGATAACGTGACTGATTTGATGCGATTCGATGATTTTTGAATGATTATCTGTTAGTGATTGATGTTGCGTCATGTTTCAGATCTGATTTGATTTAGGAATTCTGATAAATCAGGTTTGAATTGTTGAATAGGGGTTGTTTGAATTCGAAGTGTAGACTGAATCATGTTAAGTGTTGCTGATTGTTATTCGTGTTTGCTTATCTGATTGTTATTCATGTTGATTGATAGTTGATCTGTTCTATGATTTCCGGTTGATTTTCAACGTGATTTTGATCTGTTTGAATCATATTTTGAACATTTTGATTGATTTTAATCTGTTTCAGTGAATTTCGAATCGAAAGTTATATCATTACAGATTGTTGTCAAGCATACAACTAACTTCAGATTCAATCGCATTAAGAAACATCATGTTTTTTTTTTGTTGCAGATCTAAAAATTGATGATGTTGTTTTAGTGTTCTTGTTGAAATCTGAATAACATTCGTAGATTGAACTCGAAATTTCAGATCTGAATTTGATTATCCATGTTGTTTCTGATCTGAGATTTACGTGTTAAAGAATATTGTAGTTACAAATTGTTTGTTGTTATCATTTTCGAATAGAAAAAGTAGAGTATAATTTGCAGGTTTGTTGTTGAATTGTTACATCAATTATAGTTTGTGGTTATGAAGTAATTTGTTGAATCATAAACTGTTCAATCATTTCTATTAAATCTGTTGATAAGTTTGTGGTTGTGATCATTTTCGAACTGATTTCGCACTATTTCGATCAAGTTTCGGTGTTTCGTATGTGTATATCGGACTGATTAGATGATGTTTGGTTAAAGTTTCTACAGTTTCGGATTGATTCGATTAAGTTTCGAACTGAATTGGATCAATTTAAGACTGTTTTGATTGAATTTCGGATTAGATGAGTTTCGGTGAAATTGAATGTGTTTTGATTGATTGTTAATGTGTTTCGAACAAGTGTTGATCTGATTCAATCTGTTTCGAATCGAATCCTCTTTGTTTCTAGTTGTTTCGTGTGATTTCGACGAACTTTGGATCATTTCAGTGTGTCGATTGAGTTGTGCATTATTTTGAAAAAAAAATCCGGACTGATTTGTGTTGTTTCGGATTGAAATCTGTTTATTTCGATCAGATTTTGACGAAATCTTGATCATTTAGGATATATATCTGTTTGTTTCTTGTATTTGTTCATCGAAAAGAATGATTAGATGTTGTTTGTGTAAAACTGATTAGAAGGGCAAAATGGTCAATACTTAAAGTTCTCGGACAGTTTACAAATTTTTTCACATAAAAAAAGGGCTGTGAAAAATCAAAAAGTTTGTTGTGTTATGGATTAGATTTGCAGCTGGATTGGGTTTGTTTGAAACTGAAACGAAAAGTTTCAATAGTGTTGTTGTAAGTGTGAGATTGAACTTGATTGCTATTACTTGCAGATTGTAAATCCGTGGTGTTGATAGCTAGAGTTTCAGTTGTATTGAGATTGTAGTGTCATAAATTGAATCTTAAGTGACAGTTGATAGGTTTTGGTCATAAAAGGAATTACAATTGATTCTAATCCAAAGTGGACTTTTTCTCAGGGAATTATAAAGAAAAATTATATTTCATAAGTTGGGAAAAGTATATTGGATTAATAAAAGTCTTGTGGATTTAACACATTGGGCCGCAGGTTATAGTTTTTGGACCGAGTTGCATATAATTTTTGTTCTCGGCCGAGATTTAAAAAATTTGTGGGCTACAAGAATTATTGGATTGAACATTTTGGGTCGTTAAACTTGTGGATCAAGATTGGATTGTGTGACTTCGTTACATTTGGGCCAAGAGTTATAAAATCGAGAATTGGGCATTAGAAATTTGATTTGTGGGCCGCTAGCTTGTGGATTAAAATTGGGTTACAAACGTTTAGTGGGATTCGTGGAGGTTAAAATTTGTGGACTTTGAACTAAAAACAATTTTTGAACCATGTCATTTAACAAAGAAAGTGTGGTTAAAATGTTTGACGAAGAGGAAAACGATAATCTTCAAAGATTAAATAATTGGTTTTACGGGTATTTGGATAGTAGGTATAATGATGTGAAAGAGAATGAGTGGGTTGATAGATTTAAATGTTTTTTGTGTAAAAAAGATGAAAAGTTGGACGAGTTGGAAAACCGGTTTGAAAGTTTACTTGATCATTTAAAAATGTACGAGTTAAGAATGTTAAATGCTGAAAAAATATCAAAATTTGCAGACGCGTTACCTTCAGAGTGAGATGAATTTTTGATTGAATTGAAAAAGGATTCTAGGTTCTCAAATTTTTATCCAAATGAATTTATCAATAAGCTCAAAACACTCAAGTATGAAAATGAAAAGAAAAAGAAAGAGTTGATGAATGGAATAGAAAAAGAATTGGAAAAAATAAGTTTGGATGTGATTATTGAAATGAGAAGAAGAGTCAATATGTGTCTTGTAGCAAAAAATGTTATGAAATACGATATTAAGAGGGGTTGTTATATTGATGAAAATATGAATCCTCTTAACTTTGTTAAAATTTTTTGTGCAGGTACATACAAGACAGAGACAGAGGTAATTTCAAAGAATGAAGAATCCGAAAAAAAATGAAGCTTCAAGTTCTGAAACAGTGTGCTCAAAATGTGATAAATCTGGAGCAGACAATGTCAAACTTTTGAAAGATGTGGAGAATTTGACATTGGAAAACAAAACTTTGAAGATTGAGAAGAAAGCTGATGATGAACAGATTCTGGAGTTGCGCTTGAACTGTGAAAAACTGAAATCTGAAAATGACAAACTTTTGAAAAATGTTGAGAGTTTGTCATTAGAAAACAAAAATTTGAAAAAAATAGAAAATGATTTTCAGAGTTAAATGAAGATTTTAGAAGATGAAAAATCTGTTATTTTTAAAAATAATCTTGAAAAACAAATTGAAATAAATTCTCATCTTCAGAAAATCATTCGGCTTGAAAATGAAGCTGAAATTGCTCGGAATAAAATTGATGAGCTTGAAAAGAAATTGAAAGGTTTTGTGAATTCATCAGTACCAGATTATATCTGTCCAAAATCTATCAATTCTGTTCCAATAAGTGACAATGTCACAAATTATGACAAAGTCATAATTAAAGATTGTGATGATAAAGCTGATGATGAAAAAGAGAAAAAGAAAATATTTTTGGAATTAAAAGAAAAATTTAAAGAAACTGTTTTACATTCGACTGAAATAGGTGAATGCTCAAAGCAAAAACCTGTTAAGAAGAATGTAGAACAAAAACAAAATGTTAAAAATTCGAAAAATTTTCAAAACAATAATAAAAGCTCATCAGTTCAATCATCCAATCAAGATAAAAAACCACGAAAATTGAAAAACCAAAACTCACAAAAAGTTGGTGATATGCGGTACAGGTTGGACCACAGTGCTTCAAAGCCAAATTCAGCTTTCATGAGGAATGATGATTACCACAAAGCCAGACAATGCTATGATCTAAGTGTTTGGTGTGAAAGTGGTGAATGGTACGATAACAGAGTGTGTTACACTTGTGGTTTTCAAGGACACATTGCTGTTAACTGCCAGAATCAGTGGTTTGAGACGAGGAGATGCTATAATTGCCAAATCAAATGTCATATTGCCAGAGAATGCCCAATGAGATCAAAGAGAAGATCGAGGGCTGAATCTCAGAAAATGGCAAAGAAATCAGTCAGTATCAAGCCCAAAGAACAGAAAGGTCAAGAACCTAAAGTTCAAGAAAAGAAAGTTAAGCTTTCACAAGGGTAGAAAGACAGACTGAGGAAGAAGAGGAAGAAGGCGAGAGAGTATCTAGAAAGGATTTTGTCCTCGGGTACAACGGTTAATTCAGATAAGAGTTCTGATAAATCGTTTTGCTCTCAAAAGAATGACAAATCAAGCAAAATGAATTCATCATATACAAATCTGAGGACAGAATGGTGTGTGAAGAAAGAAAAAGTTCCTAGGGATGAATTTGTTTCTTCGGAAACAAAGGAGCCACGTGTTGGCGATGAATCTGACTCGTCAAAGTCAGAAGAGCCACCTGTTGAGCAAAAAGGAGAAAATTCAGTTCCGCTAATGGATGATATCAACTTTCCACCATTGCGGACTGAAAATTTTAAACAAAAAGATGGGAAAGTGAAAATTTCGAATCAGTTCTATTCTGAAAAGAAAGAATTTGATGTTGAAAAGGCTTTTAATAGCAAAGTAAAAAATATTTTTGGAAAAATGGTTGAGGGTAAGGTAAAAGGAGTTAAAGAATTTTATGAATCAAAAAGGTATGGTCAAAACACCCAAGGACCGTCAGGCTTGGGTGAATCTCTTTAACTGAAAAACCTGACTTGCCGGAACTCCCAGGTTGGTAATTGGGGAGTAGGAATCGGCATCTTTCTTGAGAAAATTCACAGGTTGATAACTGTGATATTTTTTCTTACAAGTGGTTAATCAAGGACATTAAGTTGTACTTGATTTAACTATCTTACAAATGGTATGATTATTGGAAATTGTTTTGTGATAAACCAACAAGTGGTGTAGAAACCAAGGTGATGACTAAAACCCCATGTTTGTGAAATGACAGATAAACTAATTATCCGGAAAAACCAGTTTGATTTAAACAAACTTAAGTGTTTTGAAATCATAATGGGAAAATAGTTTGTTGTCAGGGAGAGTTCTGATTGTTTAAGCCAAGTGAATGGCGATTTGAAGCAATTCTCATCGGTGTGTCATTTTACTTTGTACAGTTTGTTTTCAAATTTTCCCAGAAAATCAAAATTGAAACATATTTTGATTTTAGGGGGAGTAGAAAATTTTTAGAAATTTTGAAAATTTGAAAAATCAAAAAACATGATAAAATCTAAATGTCAAAAACATTGAAAAATTCAAAATGAGTTTTGTTGAGACAAGAGGAAATGATAGTACATCAGTGGACTATCACAGCACGCTAAAGAAATGAAATGTAGAATGTGATAAACGGTCTCACTAAAGATGTGACGATAGGCTCAGCTAGACTAGTAGATTTGCGATAACGATACAAACTTAAATGAAAAAGCCTAGTTCTAGTGGGAAACATGATTGAAAGCATAGTACTTAGTTTTGTCCTTCTTGACTGTGTGCCTACTCAGTAATCGCTGATTGTCGAATGACATAAAACCAGTTAAGTTTGTGAGCTTTCACAACTTTGCTGAAAAGTCGTTGTGATTGTGCATTTCATTTTGCAAAGATTTAAACTTGTTTTATTTCTTTATTTTGTTTAAGCATTGGACATCCTCTGCGTATACGTGAGTATCGACCTGGATGTTATTGCCTAAACGTTCTGCTTTATTTTCTTTGGTGTTTCGTTTAAGCTTTGGATCACCTCTGCGTATACGGGAGTATCGACCTGGTGGTTAAAGCCTAAACAATTTCAACTTGTTTTATTTTCTTATTTTGTTTAAACATTGGACTTTCTCTGCGTATACGGAAGTATCGACCTGATTGTTAATGTTAAAACATTCTGCTTTGTTTTCGCACAAATCACAGTTGATAAAAGTTTAAAGGCATTACTTGAGTTAGTGTATTGCATGATGAGGGGATATGCTGAGATCGTGGGGTCCATAAGAACTTAGTGCAAAATTAATATACCTTAACGTATCAGTAAGCATTTCGAAAGTTTTTAGATTGAGCTTAAGAGGACAAATATATCGTCAATCAACGTGAATCGTTTAGAACTTAATATGTTTAAAGCTTAACGGTGCTAGTGATTTGTCTAAAAAACTGATATGATCCTCTTACACAAACTCACAAAAATACTGTCTGTAAATATTTCTTTACTGCATTTCAATATTGTTATTTCTAGAAGTTTAGCTTTTATTTGAAAATCCAAAAAGATTTTAGACAACTGATGTTGATGAGCTGATTTTCAAAATTCCAAGTGCTAAACAAGATGAACTGGTTTGGGAGTGTGTGTGCTAAATTGAAATTTTTTTAGAATGATTGCATGTTTAGTTATTCAAGGTCATTAATTTGAACTTGATGTAACTATTAATGATTGGTGAATGAATGCTTTCTATCAGTAAGTTATTTTCAAAGTGATATAAATAAAAACTTATGTTTTGGGTAGAGAATGTGCAGGAAATGTTGAAAACGCTAGGTTTCGATTCCTGTGGATTAATGCCAGGTTTTCGATCCTAAGCTACAAATTCCAGACTGCGATCCCGGAAAAACTTAAGGGGGAGTCTGTTAGCAAAGAGAGAGTTTGAAGGATGCTTAGCGTCAAATATTTTGGAAAGCGCAAAGATTGATAAAGACTGAAGATTGTGAAGACTCGATACTTAAGACTCGTCAACATCTGAGGGGGAGTCTGTTGGTGCATACATCTGTCGTCTTCGTCTTATATCGAGTCTTGGTTGCGTTGCGAATCTGATCAAGCATGATGTCATCTTATTAAATGATGACATCATACTAGTGACATCATCATTACAAGGCACACAAGAGACAAAAGTTAGTTTGAATGCATATTATGATAAGCTCGCTTGAAACAAGAATTGAAGTTCGCTTGAAAGTCAATAGGTAGGTTCGCTTGAAGTTAAATAGGTAGTTTCGTTTGTATGGTTACGTGTAGTCTCAAGCGAACTAGCTAGGACTATATATATGTATCATGTCTATTCATTTGAAGCGGATAGGGAGGGGATTAGTGAAATAGTAACGAAGTGCTGTCGGATTTCAACCGTGTATCAGATCTTCATCAAGAACGCTCTGATTTCATCACATTGATTAGATTACGAGTGTCTAGTGTGTAGATCGAGTCGAAACTCTGTTCGGTTATAGTTGATACGTAATAAAACGTTGTTTAATTACGTTTCCGCGCACGATTACGGTTCGATTTAACGGTTTCCGCACGTTAAATCGAATTCATCGCAGATCTAGTGATCGTTTACGATCCGATCCTGAACTCACAAACCTCAACACCAAACCTCCACCGCCATCAACAACCACCACTCTCAACATCACCATCAAACTGCCACCTCCAACCTCCAACACTATCACCAACATCACCACCAAAACGCCACTACACAAACCGCCACGCCACCACTGCAAAATAACCGCCGAACAACAACCACCACGCCCCCACTGTCGTCGATAATCCTACTGACGGCCACCTGAAACCAACACAAACCATATCCCTGGCGGACCTCAATGTTGAAACCCACACCAACACTGAACTTATATTACCCCTTTCAACCTCTTTTCAAATAAACATGAACACTCACACCTAGGGTTTTCACTTTTCACAAAATCAACAACTGGTCAATCAGAATGGGGGTTTTGAAGAGGGTGTTGTGGGATTTTTAAATTTTAGATCCTTCGTGGGTTCGATCAGATTGGGGGGTTTTGAATTGTTTCTTTTAGTGCATCTTCTTTTTCAGCCTTGTTGGTTTTGAATGGTAATAGAGGTTGATCATGTTGTCTGTGGTGTTAATGCAACATGTTTAGTATCATTTTATAGAGAGAGGAAGTTCAGGGTTGGTCATGTTTGTTCATAGTGTTTCACATGTGATCAAATTGAAGAGAGAGAGAGAGAGAGAGACGGGGGGGGGGAGGATAGTGAGAGATGGGGAATGAAATGATATTCGTTTTATATATATTTTATTATTTTATTACACAATACTCCTTACATGTGTAAGTTATTTACAAAATAGTCCTTGAAAGATTAAATGACAAAAATACCCTCATGTGCCTTGCACATGAGCATATTTAACAAAAAATATTAACCGAGTTAGCGTTAAAGGACATTTTGAAACATTAAGTACAAAAATCATCAATTTTAAACACAAAGGATATCACTTGAAAACGAGTATAAAGATAAAGGACAAAATTGAAAATTCATTCTATGATAAATAATATATTTGTGCTCCTATTACTTGTAGATTACTATTTGAAACTCCGTTTTGAAAAAAAAAAAATTAGATCTGGACATAATAAAAATAAGCACCTCGCAACAACATAACCAAAATTTTATAAACAACTTACTTTGAAAGTTATCATGTAAAAAAATATGGTTAAAATTTATTATAATAACAAAAAAAATTATATGTTTGAGCATACTTTTGTATGTTAATATTTGCAATTCGGTATCTGTTGAAACTTATTCAAGACATAGATAAAAATAAGCACATCACAAATTGTGTAATCAACATAACCATAAGTGTGGAATCTAAATCAGTATGCAAAACAATCGACAAACACCATGTAAATAAACACAATCCAATTCAATAAATGAACTATGGAGAATTGTTTGGATCTAGAAACACACAAACACAATGATCAGACTCTTAGAGAAAAGTGTAGGAGAAGAAGTTATAGCAGAATGCAAAGGAGTAGGGTATTTACAATGGAGCCTAAACATTTAGGCTAAACTCCTTTAACATTAGGGCTAATTATTTACCTTGTTAGGCCACCTATTAATCTACCTACTTTAGACATAAAATGCATCTATAGACTCTCTCTTCGATATTGCCAATAGTTAATGTCTTCAGTTTTTACTTTCGGTTTGTCTTCCAGCCGCTTCCCATATGGAAATCATAGTATCACCACCTCATCGATCCAAAAAATCTAGTTCCATCTATTTAAGCCGAAACTTCTTCATCACAGACCCTGGAAATCGTAGCGGATGGCGCGCATAGTGGTGACAGAGGTTGGCAACCAATAATTATAAGGAAAACACAGATAATTATAAATCGGACAAAATAGTTTTGAAAAGTTATCACAATCAACCAAAGGATAAGCCCTCAAAAAGTCAAAGAGGTTAATGATTACGGGGGGTGGGTAAAAGTCCAAGGATAAGCCCTCAAAAGGGTAAATAATGGCCCTTACTCAAGGCCAACATCGGCTCCATGCCTGCATTTAATTGTCGTCTATGGATCATGTTAACTCAAAATAATATGTGTTTCTTCCCCGTAATATAAAAAAACTTAATTTAAATAGGAGTCGCGAAACTCACCTTTAGGTGCGTTTGAAAGTTCAGAACAAAAGCCCAAATCATGTACAATAATTGTGTCCTATATACGACGGACACTTCCAAATCAATTCCAAGTTTACTAGCAAAGTTGTTCTCTCAACTTTTTAGACTTATGAAAACATTTTATGTGATAAACCATTATTTGGATGACCCGTTGGTGACTGCGGCACATGGTTATGTTTTCCTATCCTTAGTGTAAACATCAGATCTTGCAATACAAATTATCCTACGATTCCTCATAATGATACTCACAAACACATAGATACTTACACAAAGTCTATGATCGTATTTATTTATAAACCACAGAGTACTTAAGAATTTTCATATCATATTTCACCTTTATCACCAAACACACCAAACCCTACAAGTCTATTGGATCTGAGTAAGTGTTGTGTGTGTTTTTATTGGTAAAACAGTTTATCAAATTAGAAATTCAATCAAACAGTAATATCTAAACACATCAAACAATTCACAAATGAACAGAGGTTGATTGCAAATGATTTATCTTGAATTCAAATAAGTAATACAATCATACAAGTACAAAATACTCCCTCTCACCAGGTGATCACACTATTACTGAGTTTTTATGCTCTTTGGATCTGAGTTTTTATGCTCTTTGGATCTTGGTGTTAACTATTACAAAATACAGAGTCAACTATACATAGGAGATGTAAACTGTTGGTGACGTCATCATGAAAGCAACCTTCAACAAATTTATTAATTGTTGTAATTGCCAGCAGTTGTGAAAAGTAAATTATAAGTTTCGTCCTTTATGTTTACACCACCTTGCAGGCGGTGTCCTTTAGCGCAAAAGTTTGCAAGTTTTGTGCTTTATGTTTCAAAATCTTTCACGTTTTAACCTTTAGGCCAAACCTAGTTAGATTTTTTAGTTAAATATGGTCATGTGTCTTGCACATGAGAGTATTCTTGTTATTTTACCTCTATAGGGACTGTTGAGTAAATAACTTGATATTCAAGGGACTAATTGTGTAAGAAATAAAAATAAATTATAATATAAAAACCTCGAATTCTCTCACCATATCTCTCTAAATTTGGGGGTTTCAACTTTGAACACTGATCGACTGAAGAAGATCAAACCACCATTGTTTCTAATACTCTCCCTCCGGCATCCCCTTCTCCGATGAGATGAGAGGAACACTTGTGCATCTTATTTCTTCAATCATCATCACCATTTATATATTCCAGATTCAAGCTCAAGCCGCACCTGCCATCAGTACTCTCTCTCTCATGCGCGCATTCAGTTTTTTTGTTTTGCGTGTCTGTACTATTATTCCGTCGTCTTTAATCAGCTCCGTTGATCAAGCAGTTATCCTCCATTCTCTGGTGGACTTCGACATAATCACCAGTATAAGGTACTTGTAACAGTTAGGTTTTCTTATTTTGTTGTGGACAATATTCAGAGTTTGTTGTGTGTGATATATGATTATATTATTTGGTGATTGATATAGATGGGAACAATATTCTTCTTCTTCGGATCGAGGATGGTTATTTAGTGGAAACAGTTTTGGAAGGGAATTAACTAAGGGTTGTGCCTTACTCCATTCAAGTGTCACATGATGTTGCTGAACTTCATGATGTTGATTCCGTTAATAGCAACATTGTTCGAATTACTCCCCCATTATACCAATGTAAACATCATTGTAATTTGCCATTGCTCTGCCATTTCTTTTAATAAATAATAATAATTTGTTGATACAGATAATGGTGGGAGGTTGCGGAGGTGGGTGTTGGTGGTGGGAGGTGGAGGTGGTGGTAGAAGGGGGTGGTAGTGGTTGAAGAGAGATAGAGAGATGAAGGAGAGGAGAATGTATGATAATGCGGGAGTCAGAAAGAGAGAGAGAAAATTCAGGGGTTTTTATATTTATAATATATTTTTTATTTCTTACATAATTAGTCCCTTGAATATAAAGTTATTTACTCAACAGTCCCTGGGGAGGTAAAATGACAAGAATACGCTCATGTGCAAGGCACATGACCATATTTAACTAAAAAATCTAACTAGCTTTGCCTAAAGGTTAAAGCATGCTAGATTTTGAAACATAAAGCAGAAAACTTGCAAAATTTTGCGCTAAAGGACATCGCCTGCAAAGTGGTGTAAACATAAAGGACAAAACTTGTAATTTACTCAGTTGTGAAACTGCTAGATTGTTACACTATTTCATTAAACTGCTAGATCTTCAGTGAAATATAGTAAACTGTTGGATTTCTCAGAACAACTGGTTGTAACCCAACGCTTCTGGAAATCCAGAACTTCTGTCTTGACTTGTTCACTTGTCTTTAGGTCTTAGTATTTCACTTTGGTTGACTTTGATTGACTTTGACTGTTGACCAACATTTTGAGGATTAGCAGTTGTTCTCTATCTTCTTTGGAGGCAGTAGGTTGATGCAACAGGAAGTGGGGCAACTGTTTTAGGAAGCTTTCAAGGGCAAAGAAACTGTTGGACTTGGAGATTCTATCATGAACTTATTCAGGCAAGGATGATGGATCCTTTGGGTTTTGCCTTTCATTATCAGCAGATGTTATATAACCCAGCAATCCCCCCATAGATCTGTTGATGCCAAAACTCACTTATTTTGGCCTGTCTTTTATTTTATTTTCTTATTTTGTTGTCGAAGAGTCCTTTTCTAGAATTTTCTGATGTTGTGAACAAGGACAACTTCTTTATCTTCATTATAATCAACCATATTTGACTTCACAGAGAAAGGTTTTCTGTCGTCACACCTTTTCATCTGTAAGTAGCTTATTGTCTTTGAACTCTGGGTTAGGGAAGATAAAAAATTGCTACCCTTTGGATCTCTAAAGACCAACAGACACTCCTTTCTTTTGAGAGGTGTAGGATTATTGAATATCATCCTTTGGAGTATCCTCCAAAGCTACTGTGTATGTTCCAACCTTTTGATCTTTTCCAAGTCTGAACACATGTGTTGTGTCCGGAAAACATGTCACAAGTAGTGTTTTCTCTTCTTCATCAAGGTCTACAATCCAATTAGCATAACCATGTTTTTCATTCAAATTGTTCAAGTAATTCTCCATGATTATTGGATTGTAAGGGAAGATATATTGGGGTTTGAAACTAACAGCATCAGATTCCTTCTTCTTTTGGGCAAGGTAGATCTCTGTGTTATCCCAGGTGGAAATTTTCTGGATTTTTCTTTCTTGCATCCATGAATTCTTTTGACACTTTTTTGTCCTTCCACCTTGATATTGAGCTCTTTGCAACCCATTCAATCGTTAGTAGATGCTGCTTCATTTTGAAGATCTTGGTAGCCTCTTCTGGGGTTGGCTTTCTCTTACTAACAAGAGTCTAGTTTGGAGGTGTGACCTTCGTTGTTGGATAAACCAACATCTTTTTCACCCTGGCCATTCTCCCAAAAGGTTTTGTGCATCCCAATTTTGGAAGACATAATTTTTTTACAGGATCCGGAGCATTCTTCTTGATTCATTCAATACTTTCTTGTTTTGAAGCATTGGCTTTTGATTGTGGCTTGAATGGAGGAATTTTGGAGAGTTATTTTGATTTTTGGAACATACGTTGCTCATAGATTTTGATCTCCCTTATCCTCCTATCCATGATGTATTGTACCTTCCTATATGTGATCTTCTCTTGGTTCTATGTAATTCTTTGACAACTTCTTCTTCCATTTTCTTTGTATTTCCTCATATTGAGCTTTTCATCAATCTTTAGAAGAGATAGTTGTTGAACTGAAGCAATGAATCTTGGAGAAGGAGGAGGCTGTTCAACAAATGTCTTTGTGAAAACTGTTGTTGTCACAATCTCTGTTGTCGTTAAGCCTTGTACATCTTCAAAGTCATCATACATGACTAGCTTTCTTCTCTTTGTTTGTTAGCCAGTTGCTTGCTGCCTTTTGCTAGTTTTGATGAATCTACTGGCTTTTTCCCATATAGTTTACTAGAAGTTTTGACAACAGCTGGTTTAGCCCAGACTGTGTCTTTGATGTTGATCTTGTTGATGGTGGAGTAGAAGATTCTTGAGGACCAGTAGTTTTGGCTGGTCCAGCAATTTGAGTTTGCACTCCAGCTGTTTGACCCGAACCAACTATATTTCTTTTGGGACCAACTATTTGTTCTTGGGTAACTTCTAGTTGAGTTTTTCTTTTCTTGGCTTCCAACTTTTCTATTGTTTTGGCTTTCTAAATCACAGTTGGTGGCCTCATGTTAATTGATGACGTGGGTACTCGGACATCCCAGTCAGCAAAGTCAAAGTCAACGACAATAGTAAAAATAAATAAACAACGCTGAAACACAAAGCAAGAAGCTGAAAGTCAGAAGCTAGAACCAGGAGCTGATGCGCCTATAGCTGATGACAGGAAGGAAAAATTACTATACAACCTCGGGACATGAATTGAATAATTCAAAATGAAAAGAAAAACTCCTATAAAGCATAAAGTGTCCTCGAGACACACAAAAACTGAAACATACCCAAAGAGATAAAGGCCAAACCTGCAAGCAACATTAGGATGGATAAGCTTACCTGGACTAGAAGGTGTACAGCTAGCATAAGGCTCATTGGGCAGACAAGTCTGCCTATATAAGAAGAGTCTTTTCCCAGCCAAAAGTTAAGTTATTCTCTCATTCTCTCACTCTAAACCCTTATCATTTCTTTTGCTAAGACTCTCAAAGAACATTCTACTGATTCTCACGTCGGAGTCCAAACACGGGAGGCCAGGCCCCCTCTCGCGTTAAGACTAACGGTGTTCTTTGGTTGCAGATTCCGATCAAGGAGCTGTCTTTTGGAGTGGATACTGAACCTTTCCCCTGCAACACTCTTGTTGTTTTAACAAGTGGCGCCCACTGTGGGGCTGCACTACTTAGAACAGTTTTTCGGTAGTACAGCCCTGTTCCTAAGTTACCTTCCTTTATGGCCGGAATGGATCCTCATCCAAAATAAGTTTCAAGTAGTTCTATGCCTTGGTCGAGTCATCCTGCTACTCTGGGGGTAGACAGTGGTTCCACCAACCCAGACGGACTTCATGTCGCACCAGTGATACAAGACGCACAACAGTTCCAAACTCCTCCCTCTACACGAGTTAATCCATCTACACCGAGTGCAGTTCTCTTCCCGGTTGAAACCATGGAGATAACCCCGGAGGGAGTAAGAAATAATTTCATAGTGTTAAGAGAACTCTTAAATGGGTATGTTCGAGAAGAACGGACAAAATGGGTCAGAGTACGTTTGTCTTACGATGAACCTGAAGTTGCACTCTCCCATATGCCCTCTCTGTTGTGCACCACTACATCTCCAAGTATTACTCGAGCAGGACCCAGTTCTGACTCACATCCATACCTTATGCCCGACGGTTCACTTGGGCCAGGGAGCTACCTTGGTAGCTCACCTATTGTGCTCCCAAGAATTCCATAATATACCGTTGAACAGCTCCTCCGACAGGCTCAAGCAGCTACCCTAACTCCACCAACTACCTTCGAAGAAGCTCTTCGATCGTTACCATTGGCTAGCAGAGCCGTAGCTGCGAGTTTGTCACCACCTCCTGGTCTTCAACAGGGTTTCCCCCGGTATGGTGCTCAATATCCTCAGATGGTAGCTCTTTTGGCTCAACTGAGCCAGCAGCTTGTGGGAAGCCAAATGTGGCAAGCTGCCCAAGTTGGGTCGCACGCTCAAACCCAACCCAACATCCAGACAGGTGTTACCACTAGTGGAGTAGGGGTGAACCTTGATATACCTTCCATGCCTTATAAACCTAGCCCGTTATCATGCTTCTCCAAATAAATAGCCAACTATGTCTTCCAAATGAAGATAAAGATGCCATCTAACGTTAAGATATATGATGGTCTGGAAGATCCCTAGGACCATCTTCAAGTCTTCACAGGAGCTACTACGGTTGAGCGTTGGAATAACTGCTAATTTATAGCGATGCGAATATCCAAGAGATATTTTTTCCTGTAAGCACATAACTCGACAAATAATCATTAGTCGATATTGTCAAAGGGTGATATCTTCACCGTTTGACCTGTTTGGTCTAAGTGACCGTTTAACTTCGTGAGATGATATTTATTACCATATCATCTACATGACTCGCTCCGGTTTACACCGTACGGTCATTTAACTTATAAAGCCCTTCTTAACCCTTTTGACCGATTATGGCTTACGCCATAAAGTGTCTTTCAAAAACTAACGGTTATTATCAACGCATGACCGAATTACCGTTTTACCCTTATTATTTATTTTGGGTTTACCCTATAAGGTAACCATTCTAAACTCTTCGTATATTCGTCATTGTATAACCGAATAATCGTATTATTCTCTTTTTAACCATTAACATAGTTTCTTATCATTTTCACTTATTTCGTTCCGTACGACTATATGTCGGAACATCATATTTCAATTGCTTATTTATCTTATTCGTAATTAATATGATAAGAGAATATTCTACAATTTAAGAAGAGTGTAAGCTATACTTACCTTGTATCCAAATTATGCTTTTCCTTTACACTCGATTTGTTTGACTCGCTTCCTTCCCAAGCTTCCACCTAGCTTGTTAAGCGTCAAACTATCATTGTAATTTGTAAGATGGTTAGATTAGTCATAATCATTCAGGACTATTCCATCCTATGATTTTATGTCGAATTTATCATTCAATCATATCATTTCTCAGTGCCTATTGACATAAGTATTTACATGATGTAGCTCAACTACTCGTTTAAGTACTTTGTCAAATATCTGGTAAGCATCATTCTTATGCTACCGTTTTAACTACTTATTCAATCAAGTTATCGAAATCATAACTCATTGAATTATCACTACATCAATCATTCTTAAGACATGATGATATCAAACATCATTTTAACATGAATCTATCATCTTTTTCATTTTATCATACAAAAGCCATTTCATAGTAAGTATGATCATATGCTCAAACACACCATTTGTTCAAGTATTTCCTTATTATACTATCATGTACGATGATTCTAAACACTATTATATCATCAATTTCATCATATGATTAAAACCCACTTATTCTAGTGTGGTAATTCATCTAAACCTTCAATTCATAGCAATATATGTATAATTTTTCACTTAGGGTTTTGTTCCTAAGCAAGCATACATCACAATTCAGCCATAACATCAATAATTCATCCATAATTCACGGATTATGATATTCATCAAATTTCACAACTTCACAAATCATCAAAGTTTTACATACCTTATGATCCCCTAGCTTGGGTGATCATTAATTCACGTTCAATTGTGAATTTGAGGTTTAGACCTTCGATTTGATGATTTTTTATAGAACTAGGGTTTTGCTCCATGGGAGCTTCCCCTGTACGCTCAAACCTACGCACACACTTAGTGTGTGTTATTTTTGTTTTTAAGTTTTTAAAATTAAACTTTCAAGTTATCCGACTTTGGCCCCTCTTATTTGGTTAGTTATTAAGTAGGTCACAACCTACTTATTTCTAACAATATTCTCACTTATTAACTAGGTTAAACATTCCTAGTTAATTTAGTGAATTTGGAAAAAATATGACTAAGTTTATTTTAAGTCCCGTTAACTCGGGCCTTTTTATAACTTTATTTCCTTAAAAGCATTTATTCACTTTTTATTTCATATAGTTAATTGCCCGGATAGTCCCTGTGGTTTCTTATTTTTTCATCTTTAGTCCCCACCTTTTCAAAATAACATATTTGGTCCCTGTGGTTTGAGCGTTTGTTACTCGGGTAGTCCCCTGAGTGGATAGACGTTAAGTTATTTTGTTAAATATGCATAAAATTACAAAAAAGACCTTACTAAAAATATAACAACTAAAACAATCAAGTTTTCAAATGGGCCCCCCACCAAACATATCACATCTTCAGTAACCCAACCCTCACCAAACTCGTCGTCCCCTTCATCATACTTACACCACCACCACCATTTTCCACCACCACCCTCCACCATCACAAACCAGTGAATATATAATTGAAACCATGAAGATGAACCATCACAAACCATCGCTAACCCACCACCACCTCCATAAACACACCACCACCACCTCAACCACTCGTCACCCACCCACCTCTCACAGCCACCCGCTATAAACCCACATCCCACAACCACAACCACAACCACAACCGCCCCTGACCCACAAAGTGTTAGAAAATTTGCCAGCAGGATAATTGTTCTTATGCTTTGAGCTCTGTAAAAACACTTAAAAATCACCAATCATTTTAATCTCAACCCAATCTTTCATCCATCAAGATTCAACAACAATCTTTTTGCCAAGATCTTAACGCCCATTTTAGAGATCAAGCAACGATCTTTTTACATTTGGTATTATTTTGTATTACCCCTTTTCATTTCTTGTTCAATCTCTTTAATTTAGGTATGTTTTAGATTCAATTCACCATTGTTGAACTGGGTTTGCGCTTGAATTCATATAAAAAATTGATTTTTTCATCTGGGTTTTGCACTTTTTCTCAATGCCTATATACTATATATACATACAAACAGAGAGAAAGAAGAGATAAAGAGGGAAAATCAGATTATAGAGAGAGACAGAGAGAGATACAAAAGGTGAAGAAAGGGTAATTTGGTCATTTCACTTTAACTTAACTGAAGAAACTAACATCCATCCAGTGTAGGGACTACCCGAGTAACAAACGCTCAAACCACAGGGACCAAACATGCTAAATTTAAAAGGTGGGGACTAAAGGTGAAAAAATGGCAAACCACTGGGACTATCCGGGCAATTAACTCTATTTCATATTAGGTTTACGTATTTAAATCCTAATATTTACCGGGTTAATTTCACCACTAACGTTACTTTACGCGTCTTTTAGTATTAACGTGATTTGATTTCCAAACCTGTTTCCGGGGTGTTATAAGGTAAGTCTGTTTATAGTCTTTATTAAATTTTTCATTATGAAGATCAAAGGGCGCATGGGGAACCAACAGAGGTGCATGCGTGCAATCAAGGTCCTGGTATTTTCGAGGAAATTTTTCCCAAGCAAAAAGGGGATGCAATAAATAATAGGGATTATCCCAATGGGGTAGGAGTGGGGACGCCAACTGTTCACTCTCCATTTGATAATATTTTTTTAAAGGGCAAGGCGGCAGGTGGGGCCAAGGTGGATGACAAAATTGGTGAGGTTTTTAATATGGGCGATGGACTGTCTAATAAATGTGGTTTGAGGAGGCCCAATTCGATACCCCACCACCAGAGGAATAAGTCTCGTGTGTCTTCTCCTAGGCCCAATAGAGCTCTCAAAAGACCCAGACGACAGTTAGAGGAGGATGATTTTTGCTTTCCTTTACCTGGTAATAATGGCGATATTGCCCATGCTATCAGAGCGAATCGGGATTCAGGTTTTGACTGCTCCTCTGGTTCATTGGATTTAAACTTAAAGGCATCTTCGGAGGATACATTAGTGAATGATACTCAGCAAGAGAATTCTTCGACTCGGGGACTTTATGCAGATGGCTTGAATGCTGGAATGGAGAATGAGGCAGAGGTGGCTGCGACGATTGAGATAGGTGCTCAGGTGGGGGTCGACCTTAGTCGTCGGCCGGAGCTAATTAGCAACATTCTCGGTACTTCAGGTAACAATCGGGTGCAACTATGAATTTCCCCTCTCTTAATGTTCGAGGTCTTGGGGGTTTGGATAAGAAGGGTTGGGTCAAAAATCTGAGATCTAAGCACGGCATCAATTTTGTGGCATTTCAATGAACTAAAAAAGATTCGGTGCGGGTCTCTGATGTTGCTGGTTTTTAGGGGAACAAAAAGTTTGGGATGGAAAGCGTTGATTCGGCCGGTCTTTCTGGAGGGTTAATTTGTATGTGGGATTCGTCGTTGTTCAAGCAGACTTCTGTGTCGAAAAATAGGAACTATTTACTTATTAGGGGCGTGCTAGTGGGGAGCGGTCGTACACTTAATATTTTAAACGTTTACTCTCCGCAGAGTGTCGCGGCCAAAAAGTTCCTTTGGGTTGAGCTTGTTATGTTGTTTAATGATTTTGATGGTCTTTGGGTAGTCACTGGAGATTTTAATGTTGTTCGTTCCCGTGAAGAGAAAAAGAATTGCGCTTTCAAACAGACATGTGCGGACATTTTTAATTCCTTTATTTTTGATGCTGGTTTAATTGAATATAACATGAGTGGTAGGAAGTTCACGTGCTCTTCGGCTAACGGGAGGAAGATGAGTAAGCTGGATAGGTTCTTGGTTAACTCGGATTTTTTTAATTCTTGGCCAGAAGCGAGCGTGGAAGCGTTTCCGAGTTTTTTATCAGATCACAGCCCTATTATTTTGAAGTCTTTTTCAGTTAACTTTGGGGCTAGGCCTTTTCGTATTTTTGATTCGTGGTTTGACAAGCCTGGTTTTGAAGAAGAGGTTGCTAAGGTTTTGAAGAAGGAGTCCGTTAGCGGGGGTCCCTCTGACGTTGTTCTTATGAGAAAATTGTGTGATCTTAGAGTCAATCTTAAAAAGTGGAGGGACGACATGTTAAAAAAGAATTCTGAGGAGGTGGCCTCGGCTTTGGCTTATATGGAAAATATCCAGACTGTTATGGAAGAAAGGGATCTGACTGAAGAAGAGGAGTGGGTTTTGTTGGAAAGTAAAAAGGTCTTAAAAGAAGAGGAAGAACGGAAAAGTAGAGATTTAAAACAGAGGTCGAGGCTTAAATGGGCTAAGGAAGGCGACGAAAATACTAAGTTTTTCCATGCTATGATAAATTGTAGAAAAGCTAGTAACTTCATTCATGGTTTGGAGGTGGAAGGAAAGTGGGTTTCGAAGCCGTCTTTAATTAAAAAGGAAGTTTATAAGTTTTTTAGAAAGAAGTTCATCAATGATTGTGTTGTTCGACCTCGACTCTCGTGCCCAGATATTAAGAGGATTTCTGATGCCAATTCTTCATTTCTGGATGCTCGGTTCTCGCGCGAGGAAATAAAAGGGGTCGTCTTCGAGTGTGGTGACGATCGGGCTCCGGGCCCTGACGGTATTAACTATTGTTTTGTTAAGCATTTTTGGCATTTACTTGAGGATGATTTCTTTAATATTATGGCATAATTTTTTGAGCATGGGGCTATCAATACTGGATGTGGTTCTTCGTTTATAACTATGATCCCTAAAGTTCGGGACCCGGTCGGGTTGAAAGATTACCGGCCGATTAGCTTAGTGGGTATCGTCAATAAAGTGATTTCTAAGATTTTGGCTAACAGACTTAAGAGGGTGTTGGATTCCATTATTTCTCAGTCTCAGTCTCAGTCTGCCTTTATTAGTGGAAGATACATATTGGACGGCCCGCTTATTGTTAATGAAGTTCAAAACCAGATAAAAAGACTTTGAAAAGGGTTATGACAAGATTAATTGGAATTTCGTGTTGGATATTCTCGCTCAAATGGGATTTTCTAACAAGTGGTGTTTGTGGATTAAAGGGATTATAACTTCGGCCAGGGCTTCGGTTTTGGGGAACGCTGTCCCGACTTTCGAGTTCAAATGTCATAAAGGAATGCGCCAAGGGGATCCTATTTCCCCTTTCTTGTTCGTTATTGTTATGGAAGCTTTGTCGTGTATGATCAGCAAGGCTTGTAGTTTGGGTATTGTTAAAGGTGTCTCTCTTCTTAATAGTGGCCCTGTTGTTTCCCATTTATTATATGCAGACGATGCTATCATCCTTGGGGAGTGGAGCAAGGAAAATATTCTTAACGTCGTCAGAATTTTGAGATGCTTTTATGTGTGCTCGGGGCTTCAAATAAATTTTAACAAGTCGAACATGTTCGGGATAGGGATGCAGGTAGGGGAGGTCGAAGAGATGGCTGTGTTAGTTGGGTGTAAAGCTGAGTCTTTTCCTTTCAAGTATCTTGGTTTGACCGTCGGGGCTAACATGAAACGGATTGTCAATTGGAGACCGGTGTTCGACATTTTGAGAAGCGTCTATCTCTTTGGAAGGCCTCTTTTCCTTCCATAGGGGGTAGAGTTACTTTGATTCGGTCGGTTCTCGAAAGTCTCCCAACTTATTACTTTTCTCTTTATCGGGCTCCGATTAAAGTAGTGGAATGTTTGGAATCTTTAATTAGAAAATTCCTTTGGGGGGCTCGTCGGAAGAAAAGAAGTTGCATTGGGTAGCTTGGGTAGGGTAGAGTTGCGTCGCCTAAAAAGTTGGGAGGTTTGGGGCTCCGTAGCCTTAAAGATGTGAATTTGGCGTTATTAACCAAGTGGGGTTGGAGATATAAAAACGAATGAAAATTTATGGGTTAAAGTTATAGAGGCCCTTCATATGGGAGGATCCGATTGGGATTTTTTCCTTCGAAAAAAGCTTATGGTGGAACTTGGTGTAACATTGTTTCGATTATTAAGAAGCCTTTGTTCGATAATCAGCCTCTCAGGAATCTGTTTAAAGAAGTGGTGGGTACGGGAAGCAACATAATGTTTTGGCTTGATCCTTGGTTATTTGATGTTCCGTTGAAAGGTAAGTTCCCTTCTCTTTTTCATTTGGAGGTAGTTAAGACTTGTAGTGTGCGTGATTGGCTTGAAGGGGATGGCTTATGGTTATGGAAGCATGATCTAGATTATGATGATGAAAGGGTTGAATGGCAACTTTTAAGTGCAGCTTTGGGTTCGATCAGATTGTCTAATAATCCTGACAGGTGGAGTTGGCTGGGTTTCGGCTCTGAGGGTTCCTCTCGACTCCATAAGAGATTATAGCAACCGGTACGTTATGGATTGGTGTAAGTGGGTTCCCCAAAAATGTAACATCTTAGCTTGGCGAGCGGATTTAGATAGGATCCCGACGGTCGAAGCTCTCTCTAAGAGGGGTGTGGTGGTGATTGACGATATGTGCAGTTTCTGCAATGCTGGTTTCGACTATGTGGTCCACCTTTTTACTGCATGCCCGCTGGCTCTGGGTTTATGGGAAAAGATAAGCTTTTGGTGCCGGATCCCGAACTTTTTCGTCTTTTCTTTTAGGGACTTGCTCGAAATTCACAAGATGGGAGTAAGGTCGTCTTCGGAAAGAAAGGTTTTACATGGCATTGTGATCGTGGCTTGTTGGGTGTTGTGGAAGGCCAGAAATAATCAAAGATTCAATGGCAAGAGGTGTAGTGTCGACGAGGCCTTTAGCGAAGTTAGGGTGGTCAGTTTCTTTTGGTTTAAACATAGGGCTAAAAAGGGCAAGTTAGATTGGAAGGATTGGTGTAAATTTGTGAATATGTAGATGTTTTGTTTTGTTTTGGTCGTCCCGGTATTCAGGTTCGCCCAAGCCCGGTGTATCCCATTTTAGTTTTACACCTTTGTGAACCTTACACTTTTTTTACTCTTAGATCAAGGTTCTCGGTGTGTAATGAAGTTTACGGTTCAAAGAAAAAAAATCATTAGGCTACGCGGTATGGGCTCCGTCCCCATACCGTCGAGCTCTGGCGCCGGGTGGAACACCATGCCGCCCCCCACATCCCCGTCCTCACCGGCATTATACCGACGTTGGCGACGATCCAGTATGGTGGGCCCCTTTTTGTTTGTGTGTGTGTTTGATTTGTACATTATGCTTTAATACTTGTACATATTTTTGTGGGGTAGGCTCATCTAGGACTATCCTCCCATGCCCTCTAGTTTTGGAGGATGGACCATCCTTGGGAGGAATATGACGTGGCGCCTACGTGACGGATCATCCTCCAAGGATGGTCCATCACCATACCGAGTAGCCTTATGAAAGGACTATTTGACTTTGTTTGATACTATATATATTAAGCCTTTTGTCTGTGATTCGCATTTTTTATTTATTACAAACTTACTTTTATTTGGAAAACACATTTAATATATAGAAATCAAATCTCATTTGAAAAACACATTTAATATATAGAAATCAAAAACGTTTTTTTTTGTCTTTATATGTTTGTGATTCACGTGTTTTATTTATTACACACTTGCTTTTATTTAGAAAACACATTTAATATTTAGAAATCAAGTCTGCTTTTTAATTCTTTTTTTTTCTTTATGAATTATCATATATATATATATATATATATATATATATATATATATATATATATAACGTGTTTTATTTATTACACACTTGCTTTTATTTAGAAAACACATTTAATATTTAGAAATCAAGTCTGCTTTTTAATTCTTTTTTTTTCTTTATGAATTATCATATATATATATATATATATATATATATATATATATATATATGGAGAAAATCATGCGAGAGCTACCTCTTATTGCGAGAACCAATGTGAACACAACCAAAAATGCATAAAAATAACTAAAAATCACACACTTTTTTTTAATATTTTCTATATAAAAATCGCTACTTTTCGAAGCAAAAAAAAAAGTTAAAAAAAAATTTTTTTTTTTGCCACTAAAAGTAGCGATTTGAGCATAAAAAATATTAAAAAAAAATTTTAGATTTTTTTAGATTTTTTTTAGATTTTTTAAGGTTTTTTTGGGGGTTTAGTTTTTAGCATTTTAGCTTGGGGGGTGGGGGTGGGGGGGGTAGGTTTTTTTTAGTTTTTTTTTAGGTTTTTTTTAGCTATTTTAGGTTGTGTTCACATTGGTTCTCGCGGTTCACAATAAGGGTGGTTGTCGCATGAGCTCCTCCCTATATATATATATATATATATATATATATATATATAAATATATATGATAGGAACCGTATATATATAGGAACCACCTTTTATTGCGAGAATCGCGAGAACTAGTATGAACACAACAAGAAATACCCAAAAAACTAAAAAACACACAATTTTTTTTTAAATATTTTTCATAAAAATCGCTACTTTTCGTTAATAAAAAAAATTTTAAATTGTTTTTTGAAAAAAAAAATTAATACTAAGAGTAGCGATTTTAATAAAAAAAATATTAAACCTTTTTTTGTGTGTTTTTTAGATTTTTTTAGGTTTTTTGCAATTAACTTGGGTGGGAGGGTTTAGGTTTTGGTGGGGGGGGGGGGGTTAGGTTTTTTTAGGTTTTTGGGGGGTTTTAATTTTCAGTATTTAGCTTGGAGGGGGTGGTTTCGGGTTTTTTTTTTCTTTTTTGAGGGGGTGGGGGTTAGGTTTTTTTAGGTGTTTGGTGGTGTAGTGGGTTTATTTTGTTACGTTCATATTGATTCTCGCGATTTTTGCAATAAAGTGGTTCTCGCATAAACCCTATATATATATATATATATATATATAAGGCCAGAATCAATTCAGAACCATAAATATTTACAGAACTCACAAAACTTCTAATAAACAATCTTTTGATTTATATATTTATATGTTTATGATAATTTTATCATTTGTTATGTGTATTTTTATGATTACATACATGTTAAGAGTAATTTTATCATTTTTTTATATGTAATTTTATAATACACATATGTAAACTAGTTTTTTACATATACGTAATCAGTTATGACACATATATATAATTTTGTTAATTAAACATATGTAAACTACTTTTAACATGTATGTAATCAAAGAAATACATATAATAGATGATAAAAAGATCCTAAATACAAAAACTTATATATAAAATGATTGTTTATTAGGAGTTCTGAAAGTTCTGTAGTTATTTAGAGTTCTGAAATGAACTCAACCATATATATATATATATATATATATGGTAAGGTCCATTTGAGAACCACCCTTATTGCGAGAACCGCGAGAACCAATGTGAACACAAATTATAATCTAAAAAAATAAAAAAACACTCAAATTTTTTTTTATTTTTTTTAATATTTTTTTAACAAAAATCGCTATAATTAGTTACCCCAAAAAAAACTTTTTTTTTCGAGTAACAGTTATCCATGCACATGTGCATACGTATCATTACTTCAACAAAATTCGTAATACGTTATCAGTGATAGACAATTGCACTTTAATTTACAATACCATCTGTAATACACTACTTTTTACATTACCAATATTCAAAATGCACATGTGCATCATTAGGTATAACCATGATATTACATGTTTTGTACAAAAAGTTTGTGATTTTGAACGAAGAAGTAGGCCTATATACATGTTTTTTGGTAAGTTATATCTAGTGGTTGATGGTTTGGCTATAGTTGTTACTTTATGATGTAATATGATGATTGGATGGTATAAATGGTGTTGAAATACATGTAATAAAGTGAAAATATTGGTAATGGTATTGTATTATGGATGGTAGGAGGTAATGGTAGTCTATTATGAATGGTATGATATATGAAAGGGAAAGTGTATTCAAAGTAGTGTACCAAAACACCTTATTTCATGTTGATACATATAGATGCACATGTGCATTTCTAATTTTGGTAATGTAGAAAGTAGTGTATTACATATGGTAGTGTAAATGAAAGTGCAATTGTCTAATATTTGTAATGAGTTACGAAATTTGTCAAAGAAATGATACATATGCACATGTGCATGTTTGTGTATTATGGATGGAATGATAGATGAAAGAGAAAGTGTATTCAAAGTAGTGTACCAAAACACCTTATTTCATGCTGATACATGTAGATGCACATGTGCATTTCTAATATTGTTAAGGTAAAAAGTAATGTATTACACGTGGTAGTGTAAATGAAAATCCAATTGACTAATATTTGTAATGAATAACGGAATTTGTCAAAGAAATGATACATATGCACATGTGCATGGATAACTGTTACTCGAAAAAAAAAACTTTTGAATTTTTTTTATGAACAAAATATAGCGATTTTTCCAAAAAAAAATTAGTAAACAAATTAAAAAAAATTGGGTTTTTTTTAGATTTTTTAGGAATTACTGTTTGTGTTCACACTGGTTCTCGCGGTTCTCGCAATAAAGGGTGGTTCCTATATATATATAGGGGACCGCTAAAATGAGAACCACCTCGAGTTGTAAGAACCGTGAGAACTACCCCGTACGGGGCGAGGTGGACCAAAATTTTTTTCATAAACGTAAATGCGTGTATTATAAACACATTTGTAAAAAAAAATCAAAAAAAGAAGTTCGTTGATGATTGTGTTGTTCGACCTCGACTCTCGTGCCCTGATATTAAGAGGATTTCTGATGCCGATTCTTTGTTTCTGGATGCTCGTTTCTCGCGCGAGGAAATAAAAGGGGCCGTCTTCGAGTGTGGTGACGATCGGGCTCCGGGCCCTGACGGTATTAACTTTTGTTTTGTTAAGCATTTTTGGCATTTACTTGAGGGCGATTTCTTTAATATTATGGCATAATTTTAGGAGCATGGGGCTATCAATACTGGATGTGGTTCTTCGTTTATAGCTATGATCCCTAAAGTTAGGGACCCTATCGGGTTGAAAGATTACTGGCCGATTAGCTTAGTGGGTATGGTCATTAAAGTGATTTCTAAGATTTTGGCTAACAGACTTAAGAGGGTGTTGGATTCCATTATTTCTCAGCTTCAGTCCGCCTTTATTAGTGGAAGATACATATTGGACGGCCCGCTTATTGTTAATGAAGTTCAAAACCAGATAAAAAGTGTTAAGAAAAAGGTGTTTATTCTAAAGATTGACTTTGAAAAGGCTTATGACAATATTAATCGGAATTTCGTGTTGGATATTCTCGCTCAAATGGGATTTTCTGACAAGTGGTGTTTGTAGATTAAAGGGATTATAACTTCGGCGGGCTTCGGTTTTGGTGAACGGTGCCCTGACTTTTGAGTTCAAATGTCATAAAGGAATGCGCCAAGGGGATCCTATTTCCCCTTTCTTGTTCGTTATTGTTATGGAAGCTTTGTCGTGTATGATCAGCAAGGCATGTAGTTTGCGTATTGTTAAAGGTGTCTCTCTTCCTAATAGTGGCCCTGTTGTTTCCCATTTATTATATGTAGACGATGCTATCATCCTTGGGGAGTGGAGCAAGGAAAATATTCTCAACATCGTCAGAATTTTGAGATGCTTTTATGTTTGCTCGGGGCCTCAAATAAATTTTAACAAGTCGAACATGTTCGGGATAGGGATGTAGGTAGGGGAGGTCGAAGAGATGGCTGTGTTAGTTGGGTGTAAAGCTGAGTCTTTTCCTTTCAAGTATCTTGGTTTGACCGTCAGGGCTAACATGAAACGGATTGTCAATTGGAGACCGGTGTTCGACATTTTGAGAAGCGTCTATCTCTTTGGAAGGCCTCTTTTCTTTCCATAGGGGGTAGAGTTACTTTGATTCGGTCGGTTCTCGAAAGTCTCCCAACATATTACTTTTCTCTTTATCGGGTTCCGGTTAAAGTAGTGGAGGGTCTGGAATCTTTTATTAGAAAATTCCTTTGGGGGGGATCGTCGGAAGAAAAGAAGTTGCATTGGGTAGCTTGGGATAGAGTTGCGTCGCCTAAAAAGTTGGGAGGTTTGGGGCTCCGTAGCCTTAAAGATGTGAATTTGGCGTTATTAACCAATGGGGTTGGAGATCTAAAAACGAAAGAAAATTTGTGGGTTAAAGTTATAGAGGCCCTTCATATGGGAGGATCCGATTGGGAATTTTTTCCTTCGAAAAAAGCTTACGGTGGAACTTGGTGTAAAATTGTTTCGATTATTAAGAAGCCTTTGTTCGATAATCAGCCTCTCAGGAATCTGTTTAAAGAAGTGGTGGGTACGGGAAGCAACATAATGTTTTGGCTTGATCCTTTGTTATTTGATGTTCCGTTGAATGGTAAGTTCCCTTCTCTTTTTCATTTGGAGGTAGTTAAGACTTGTAGTGTGCGTGATCGGCTTGAAGGGGATGGCTTATGGTTATGGAAGCATGATCTAGATTCTGATGATGAAAGGGTTGAATGGCAACTTTTAAGTGCAGCTTTGGGTTCGATCAGATTGTATAATATTCCTGACAGGTGGAGTTGGCTGGGTTTCGGCTCTGAGGGTTTCTCTACGGCTGCCGCTAAAAAACCTCTCGACTCCATAAGAGATTATAGCAACCGGTACGTTATGGATTGGTGTAAGTGGGTTCCCAAAAAATGTAACATCTTAGCTTGGCGAGCGGATTTGGATAGGATTCCGACGGTCGAAGCTCTCTCTAAGAGGGGTGTGGTGGTGATTGACGATATGTGCAGTTTCTGCAATGCTGGTTTCGACTCTGTGGTCCACCTTTTTACTGCATGCCCGCTGGCTCTGGGTTTATGGGAAAAGATAAGCTTTTGGTGCCGGATCCTGAACTTTTTCGTCTTTTCTTTTAGGGACTTGCTCGAAATTCACAAGATGGGAGTTAGGTCGTCTTCGGAAAGAAAGGTTTTACATGGCATTGTGATCGTGGCTTGTTGGGTGTTGTGGAAGGCCAGAAATAATCAAAGATTCAATGGAAAGAGGTGTAGTGTCGACGAGGCCTTTAGCGAAGTTAGGGTGGTCAGTTTCTTTTGGTTTAAACATAGGGCTAAAAAGGGCAAGTTAGATTGGAAGGATTGGTGTAAATTTGTGAATATGTAGTTGTTTTGTTTTGTTTTGGTCGGCCCGGTATTTGGGTTCGTCCTAGCCCGGTGTATCCCATTTTAGTTTTACACCATTGTGAACCTTACACTTTTTTTACTCTCAGATCAAGGTTCTCGGTGTGTTTTAATGAAGTTTACATTTCAAAAAAAAAAAAAAAAAATTCATTATGAAAGGAGTATTTGACTTTGTTTGATACTATATATTAAGCCTTTTGTCTGTGATTCGATTTTTTATGGCCCCCTTATTCCCACATACCCTATATCTTATTTTCACATCCCCTATTGTATACGGGCCGTATACAATTATACGGCTCGTATAGAATGTTTTTGAATAGGAAAATGCGCAGGGAATGTTTTTTTTTTGTTTTATTATATACGACCCGTATACAGTTATACGGGTCGTATACATGTGAATACGATTTGTAAAACGTATACGGCTCAATTGATTTATTTTTGTGGGTTTTTGATGTTACCACATGTATACGGGCCGTATAACTATATACGGGCCGTATATATTGGCGTTTTTTCAAGTATCACGTTTTATTCCTGTAAAAGCACAATCATTCTAGGGTTTCTAAACTCTTCATCACCTTTAACAATGTCGATAAACGTTGATCAGAACATGCCGCTTAAATCGGAGCACAGGTAGAGTAACGTTACCGGTCAGTCCGTTGATGAAAACCTTAGCGATCTCAGAGATCTTCGTGTTGGTTATTTATCGATTCCGAGTAACTAGCAGAAGAACCTGACACAAACAAGTTCTCCACAGTTTGTTATTCAGATCTCTGTTCGGTCATCTTTCCAAACTACAACACACGATAATTTTAATAAGCTGTCATAGTTGTCAAATTCGATTTCAACAAATCTTTTCATTTTCCTTCAATTTCTAAAACATTCTCTGTTACATGAAGACGTGTCGGGTTCTTCTACTAGTGGTCTTTTACTGAAGTATTGAAGATTGAATGTGCAAACCCAACCGTTTTTTACTACGGAAACGATGGCTATGCGAAATACAAACCGCAACCGTTTTTTACTACGGAAACGGTGGCTATGCGAAATACAAACCGCAATCTTTTGTGACTATGGGAATATAACTAGATGTTACGTGTATCAGCGTTGTTTATCACCCTGTGTGAGCATTGGAAACCCGACAAACAGTCTTGACAAATGTCACATTTTATCTATCTATGTGTGTCACATCCATCCTGTTATAGCAATCGATATGATTAATTTTTACAGATTTTTTTCTAATTAGCGTTGTTAACTACCAAAAGAATGCATACACAAATAGTTCTAGTGGACGAAGCAAAGAGACCGTTGTGTATCTGAATCAGGTTCTCAAACAAACACTACCAAAGATGAGTTGGTGATAAATACCGGAACTTGAAGAAACACTAGATAAATGGTCGGAACCGAGATATCTAGGGGGTTTGAATCCGCATAAAAGGTGGGTTTCCTCTCGATTGATTCAGGAACAACAGGTCTCCTTCTTCGGTAATTCTGCAAAAAAGAGCACTGTTAGCCTCGCCAAGGGGAGAAGAGGGTTCTCTCCTTGACCCGACTCCGGTGTGAGAATAAGTATGGGTAATGAAGAAGAAGAAGTATTTGAGAAGTGTGTGTAACTTGAATTCATACCTAGTTTGTTTCTCAAATTTATAGCCGGGAGTCGTTTAGGCGGGAAAACCCGTTAGTGAAAAGTTGACGGAAGATGCTAACCCCATAAGCGGTTACATTTCCTTCCGTCAAGCTTCTTGATCCGTCGTGATAGCACACGGATCGTGGTTTAGATCAAAGGCTGGGGATTAGCCATGTGTAAAGTGATCAAGTGGAGATTACTCTCCACTTACATGCTTTCATTGTGAATTCAGGGATGACTGAGATAGTGACACGTGTCCAGACGGTTATAACCGTCTTAGTGGTGCACGATTGTATTTCTTCTGGAAGATTACTGCTGTAATCTGGTGTGGCACCTTATCGTGTGGAGACCACTGAATAAATAAATCCCAAGTCTGGGTAAACAATATCCAAGTCTGGATATTGGGCGGAAATGTCTAATGTAGGTTTTTTACCCTTTGCTTTGTGGGAGGAAGCGCAAGGACTTATGATTTTCCTTTGACGCGCAAGTATTGACGGTTGATTGTTCTATAAGTCTTCATTTTGTAAAACCAGTGCGCGGCCGCACAAGGTAAGGAGAACTTTAAAGATGAGGTTTTGGTATTGTCCTAAGCCCTTATTATGGGATTTTTGGGACCTTACCCCTTCAAATCCCCCAGTCTAGTGTTGCATTTATGCAAGTAAGTGGAGCACTGGACTTATGAGAGGGAAATGCTTTTGGGAGCGAAAAATAAGAAAACTTCTGGATGAAGATTCATTTTGATTTTTGTAAAGATTTTTGAAAATCTTTGACTTTGAATGAGACCGGTACAGTAAGCCTGAATGACAGTCTGTCATTGTCAGTTGTTTTTTTACTGCTCGTGTCCTGTACGCGCGTGTGTAAACGCGTTTGTGTTGATTTTCTCTCTCTCTACTGCTTGGAGAACCGTGATATCCGAAAAAGGTGTTGTGGCGGTTACCGATGCTATTTATTGCGGTGAGTATATATAACGTTTGAGTAACCTCCTCCGTGTAATCATTATCTTGTTGAAACTTCTTCTCACGTCTCTACCACTCACCGCATAGTGCGTGAGTGGTATAGTATGCATAAGGAGCGGGACACCTTTATGGTATCTCAAAAGAGATTTGCCAAAGATGAGAAACGCCTTGCTCAGCTGAAGGCTAAATTGGAAGCTGATCAGGCCAAGTTTGAAGCTGAGCGCAAGACTGAGGAATGGTCTATTGCTGGTTGGAAAAGAAAAGCGGAAGCTGAAGCTGCTCTTCTTTCTGAAGAACGCAAAAACTGGAGGAGAATTTGCGAAAAAGATAATGTTGAGAAGGCAAACCTCCGTAATATCATTACTAACCTCAAGGCTGAGGTTGAAAAATTGAAGAATCAGGATACGGAGGTAGAAAAGTTGAAGAAGGAGAAAGCGGATGTTGAAGCTGCTTTGGAAGAAGCGCATTCTCATAGGGAGCGCAGTGAGCAACGAGAGGTACAAGCTTGCGCCACTCTTGCTCTTAGAGATAAAGAATTGGAAGAACTTACTACTTTGCTTTCTGATCAGGAAAAACTTAAGAAGGATTTGGAGCTCGCGCATTCCGAGAATACTGAAACCTCCCGCCGTTTGACTGAAGTTGAAGAGAAGTTGGAAAATTCAGAAACGGCGCGGGTTACAGCGGAAAGCGAGCTTGAACCTTTGAAGAACGATATGGCCTGGTTGAAAGATCGTGGCATTGCTTGTGTAAGTTTCTTTTCTCCCTTTTTGTTGCGGAACTGTTTATGCGCTTTCTTGATACTTATTTTTACTTGATTTCACAGATTGCTGAATCTGTGCTGAACTCTGAAGAGTTGGATAAAACCGTTGCTCGTTTGTTGGTTGCTGCGCGAAGAGATGGATATGCGCAAGGATATGCGGAATGCTCCCATCATGTGAACAGTGCTTTAAAGGTTGACTGGGATAACAGTAAGTCGGCAACTTTTGGCGCGGATACTGGTGCCGCGCTTGCTGCCTGGAAGACAGAGTTTAACAACTTGCAACTTCCGGTTATGGATCTGATAAATGTTGCGCTGCAATCAGATGATCACGTGGCACAACTAAGAGAAATCTTTCCGGATGAGGGTGAAGATTTAGCGTAGTTTGAAAAATGTATTGAACAATTTTCTTGTAATATTTAGGATGTAAATCCCTATTTTGTTGGCGCGCTGTTGCGCAAGTAACTTAAACACTGCCGTGTTTGAAAGTTTTTTAGGGCGTATCTGTACGCTAAGTATGATGTTTCTATTTGTTTGTTTACAATATTTTGCATGAGTACGATTACTTTTTGTTGAGTAAGGCGAATGAAGTTGGTATAAAGCTCATGCTTGAACTTATGGCCGTTTGTGATGTGATCACTGACTGTTCATGAAGCTTGTTTTAGAACTACCATAATGTTTTTGCGCTTACTAAAAGAAATTGCATGCTCTTTGTAAACACAGAAATAATAGAAACTTTGCAATTTTATTTACGGATAGAGCTCAGAGGCTTTTACAAAGTTTTGCTAATAATTATGTGAAACTTAACTTACTCTCTAATATTTCCGCTTTGCTTGATGGATCATGTCTTTCCGCGGGAAACTTATAGAGTCGTCTTTTAGGTTTTTGCCCATTTGCTTGGGCCCTCCTCACCCCGGGTTATCTGTTTAATCTCTTTGCGCACATTTCTGTGCGTAGAGAGATGCAGATGTTAGTGGTATGTCCGTTGTCTTTGTGATATTCGCAGTATTGTGCCGGGTCTTGTCCACGTTTATTTTTCATTGGGATCGGAGGTTTGAATTGATAGTCTTCCGTACTCAGAACCTCCGCCGGGGTCTTTGTTAGGGGAGTCCACTACCTCTCCCTATTCTCCGGTCTGTTCTCTTTCTGCGCGGAGAGTTTGTTGATTCTTGTGCGAGCATCTTCAGACGAACGACTTCCTGATCCAGATTCACGCCATGATTTCTTAAACCTCCTTTCGCCGGTTGAGCTTAAGTCCGCGGGCCTATTTTGTGGTGGTGGTGGCCTGTTTGTAGTAAGGTTTTTCTCAGTTTGCGCATAAACCTTGGCCGCCGCCATTATCTTTTCCCAACTTTTTGGAAGGCCCTCTGTTCCAGATAAGACTTTAACCATGTCATCACATCTAACCGCGTACTTGAACTGAGCACGGATTAGTTGTTCGTGAACACCGCCAATTTCCAATACCTCTTTATTGTATCTGGTGATGAAATCTTCCAGACTTTCGTCATCACGGCGCCAAATGTTCATGACGTCGGATGTATCATGAATGGAACGCCGCTGCTGGCTGAAGTGTGTCAAAAACTTTTCGCGCAGATCCCTCCATGATTCGATCTGTCTGGTTGGTAGGTTATCGAACCAAATTCGCGCTGGGCCGGTCAGAGTTTGTACGAATAGATGACACCATAGCGGGAGGGTCCAACCCCCAACCAGACCTGCGCTGGTAAATACCCTCAGGTGGTCATCGGGGTCCGTTAACCCATTAAACTTTCCCACGTTCGATGGTAGTTTAGCTTTCTCAAGCGGAGCCAAAGCTATTTCCATTACGAACTTTGAATTTTCCGCTGCTTCCGCAGGGTGGTAAATCAAATCGTAGTTGTGTTCTGCCTCAGGGTTATAAACCGCACGAGGCCTACACTTGTTATAGTTTGGTTGCAGTCGATTGAACACACTGGTGTTTGCACTTAAACGATATGTTGGATCAGATTCATCGGTGTGGGTGTCTCGCTGGGAACCCAACCTATCATGAACCGATTGTCTCCGGTGAGGGTGTGGTCTACCATGGTTCTCTCTCTGGTGACTTCCTGTCTGAGTATATTCACGCTGTGATGTGGATCTGGCATAAACTTCTGTATTCTCGTAAGTTGAATCCTCCTGTTGGGAAGCGTTTGCCCGAGATCCTGGTCTCCATGACTGAGTTAAGGGGGCAGTCTGAGCACACAGCTGTGTGTATACTGCGTTTAGTGCCCCTTGAGACCTGACGTTCCAGGATATCGGAGTTTCTCCTGGTGGCAAAATTGATTGAGCAGGGTTTGCTGGTAACATTCCTGGAATGACAGGATCATTTACTAGGTTGGATTGAACCTCGTTGTCATCTGAGGCATCCTTTGGGATTCCTTCTACTTGAACATTGTTTCCGACGTTTGGTCAAAGACCGGTTTGCCGATGAGATGATGAATTTTCTACCATGCTTAAAACAGAGGATGAAAAGAACTGAATCGAAACGAGATGAAAACTGAAAAAACAAAGGAATCGGTGGGCGCCAATGAAGAAACACTAGATAAATGGTCGGAACCGAGATATCTAGGGGGTTTGAATCCGCATAAAAGGTGGGTTTCCTCTCCGGTAATTCTGCAAAAAAAGAGCACCGTTAGCCTCGCCAAGGGGAGAAGAGGGTTCTCTCCTTGACCCGACTCCGGTGTGAGAATAAGTATGGGTAATGAAGAAGAAGAAGTATTTGAGAAGTGTGTGTAACTTGAATTCATACCTGAGTTGTTTCTCATATTTATAACCGGGAGTCGTTTAGGCTGGAAAACCCGTTAGTGAAAAGTTGACGGAAGATGCTAACCCCGTAAGCGGTTACATTTCCTTCCGTCAAGCTTCTTGATCCGTCGTGATAGCACACGGATCGTGGTTTAGATCAAAGGCTGGGGATTAGCCACGTTTAAAGTGATCAAGTGGAGATTACTCTTCACTTACATGCTTTCGTTGTGAATTCAAGGATGACTGAGATAGTAACACGTGTCCAGACGGTTATAACCGTCTTAGTGGTGCACGATTGTATTTCTTCTGGAAGATTACTGCTGTAATCTGGTGTGGCACCTTATCGTGTGGAGACCACTGAATAAATAAATCCCAAGTCTGGGTAAACAATATCCAAGTCTGGATATTGGGCGGAAATGTCTAATGTAGGTTTTTTACCCTTTGCTTTGTGGGAGGAAGCGCAAGGACTTATGATTTCCCTTTGACGCGCAAGTATTGACGGTTGATTCTTTTATAAGTCTTCCTTTTGTAAAACCAGTGCGCGGCCGCGCAAGGTAAGGAGAACTTTAAAGATGAGGTTGTGGTATGGTCCTAAGCCCTTATTATGGGATTTTTGGGACCTTACCCCTTCAGAGCTGTTATCTCGGTTGTTCAGTACTTTCGTGATAATAAAACAAGTAGGCATTGATTTTGCCAAGATTGAAGGAAAGAATCTGGCCATAAGCGTTGTGGATTCTCAGCGTTATTCGAATGTAAGTGGATCGAGTGATACGCTTATCTATAACAAAAGACGGATGAGGTTTGCATATTCAATCTTCATTGCTTCATAAAAATTACAACACACGATAAAATGCTTGGAAAATTGCATCAACTCTCCTATATCAACTTGAACGGTTGATGGTTACAAGGGTCGTTCTAATAGATTAAAGAGAATAAACCATTTTTTTACCAATTTTCACTCCAGTAGTTGAAACTTGAGCGCAGGAATCAATTCAAAACCCTCACCCTCAAAATCAACCAGAAACCAAAGGAAAAAAGGGCTGATAATGGCTAATGGTTCTTCGTTGAGGAAACCAAACGTAGACGTAGATGATAGGCCTGGTAACCGGAAGAGAAATCAATTGTATTTTTTTAGTTGCTTCTCTTGTTAAGTTTCTGAACCAACCGAAATCCATAAATTCCAACAGTTTCTTCATAGATTCCGTCCGGTTTCCAAACTCTTTCACACAAAATTAATATTCACTGTGGTGGATGCAAACATAAAGTTAGAAAAATACTCAACAAGATTGAAGGGTACACAACTGAAGGTTCAGTGCACGAACAGTTTCTTACGAACGATATGTATCAGGAAGCTCAACTTGAACGGACGATATGTATCAGGAAGCTCAACTTGAACGGACGATATGTATCAACAACTTGTGAGTGGGAATATGGCTATGAAGAATAGTATGGATAAACAATCGCTGGTACGGGTTTTGGTGTTTTGGTAGGTTGAAAGACGTGTCGGGTTCTTCTGCTAGTTATTCGGAATGTTTCGAATCATCACAGAAGACGTGTCGGGTTCTTCTGCTAGTAGTATGAGTCTGAGTCCATTGTGGTTCGTGAATGTTTCGAATCATCACAGAAGACGTGTCGGGTTCTTCTGCTAGTAGTATGATCCAAAAATTCCGTTGTTTAAATCAGAATCAGGTTCTCAAGAAAATGATCGTTCTAATAGATTAAAGAGAGTAATCCCTTTTTTACCATTTTTTACCCATAGTATACGAGCCGTATAATAATATACGGCCCGTATACAACCATCGTATACATTGTATACGATCGGTAAAAATATTTTTTACCAATGGTATACGGCCGTATAAACCGTATACGACTCGTATACATATGGTAAAAAATGGTAAAACCCTCTTTAATCTATTAGAACGATCCAATAAACGAAGAACAAAGCCTATTTTCAAAACGCAGGTTCATACAGTGCTGTAATAGGTTGTGGTTCAGCCAAAATGACATCTAGCATTACTAACGGTTCAAGTAAGTGGCTAAAATTTTGAAAATTAAGGTTTACCTTGTATGTTTCTCAAACACTACTAAACATCTGCTTTCTGAATCTGAATCAGATTGTTAACTTTTTAGTTGCTTATCTTGTTAAGTTTCTGACCCAACCGAAATCCACATATTCTGTCACTTTGTGTATTGACGAAGCTGACAAACACATTGGTATTTTCTCAAAATGTGCAAACTTGAAGAATCTCACATTAAAGGAGTTTGCAACAACGGGATCAGATGGTTTGAGTATCTTTCATCCTAGTTTGTCTAATCTCACACTTGAAAATGACAACTTTGTGAGGGTCGTATATTGTTATTTATGTTGTTCAGTACTTCTGAGATCTGACCCAACCGAAATCCACAATTCTTTTACTCATAAACCCTTGAATCCCAACGCTTCATTTGTAACCGTAAGGATGATGCAAATTTGTACGTAAAGATCTCTACACAAACTCTTCTACATCTTTTAACCAGTTGTCCATCACTTAAGACCTTGAAAGATTTGTTGAAATCAAAGCATTCACGAACCACAATGGACTCAGACTCATGTTCAAGTAAGTGTCTAAAAATCTGAAAATTCAGGTTTACCTTGTTAATTTCTCAAAACAAACTCTCGTTTCTTCATCTTCATCTTCAAGAACAATGATGAACAGATGATGTCAGATAATGCTTCATTTGTCGAGAAACCATTATCTTATGATACATGAACGTTGTATTCTTGTCTTTCAGAAGAGTTTGTATTGAACCAAGAATACTTCAAACATTCTATACCTTGCAACGTATACAGGTGCAAGAGAATGGCGAGTTATTTTCTGTTATTTCTGTTGATCCACAAATTCCATTGTTTAAACCAGAATCAGGTTCTCAAGACAAGGATCGTTCTAATAGATTAAAGATAATAAACCATTTTTTTACCATTTTTTACCCATAGTATACGAGCCGTATCAGAATATACGGCCCGTATACAATCATCGTATACATTGTATACGCTCGGTAAATTTGTTTTTTACCGAGAGTATACGGCCGTATAAACGGTATACGGCCCGTATACATATGGTAAAAAATGGTAAAAAATTTCTTTCTTTCCTTTTTTTAGTTGCTTCTCTTGTTAGGTTTCTGAACCAACCGAAATCCACAAGGGTTGTATCGGAATCAGGCGTTGGAAGGATTGTAGTAGCAGGACATTGGTACCACTATGAAAATTGCATCAGAAGGGGAGAGAGTCTGATACAATAAGGATGTTGGCAATTAAACGCATGTACGTGACAAAATAAGGATGTTCGCATAAACATATATTCGTTTCATAACCTCCTCCTATAAATCAACCACAACTGACAAAGAGCCTGTATTAGAAGCCATCCTATGTCTTTTACCAACCGAAGAGGCAGCAGAAGACTTGTCGGGTTCTTCCAACATTCACGAACCACAATGGACTCAGACTCATACTACTCACCCTCCCCTGAGGAAAAGTTTTCCCGACGACTCAAGAAATCCACAATCAATGTATACAGGTGCAAGAGAATGGCGGGTGATATAGTAATTTTCAATAATGTAGGAAGGATTGAAGTAGTAGGACATTGGAATCTGGTTCTCAAACAAACCAACAAAATCCTGATAGTGAAAAACATCAACAACCATTTTTTCTTTTCCTTAAATTTCGAGAACATTCTCCCTGTGTATGTGCTTGTGCTGTAGAAACCGGTGATGAATTTGTATACACAACTGAACATTAGTTAATATTGTTTTAGACAACAACAGATAATGAACGGATTGTTGGTGGATAACGCAAACAAGTTCTCCATAGTTTGTTATTCAGATCTCTATTCGGCCATCTTTCCAAACTACAACACACAATAAGTTTAAACTTTATAGTGTGTGATTTGACCAGGAAATGATTGGAGGTGAAGGTTCAGTGCACGAAAAGTTTCTTACGAAATGTACGTGACAAAACAAATATGTTGGGAATTAAACGCATGTCCGTAATCCCGCGTTGATAGCTTCCGTTTTATTCAGACTCCTTACAACTCTCATCAAATGCATCACCCTTCCTTTTATTCTATAAATATTAAATAAAGAATAACACCGTGCCTGTAATCCCGCGTTGATAGCTTCCGTTTTATTACAGTCATACGACACGTTTTCTTGTTCTTCAATCTTTGTTACTTGTTGATGTTTTATTTTTTTTCTATTTTTAGAAAGTTTTGAGCACCTCACGACTGTAAAATACTTGAAAAATCAAATTTTCGTTCCATACGGGCCGTATAACAGTATACGGCCCGTATACACGTTCGTATACATTGTATACGACCAGGCAAACTTATTTACACATGGTGTATACGGGCCGTATACTGTTATAAGGCCCGTATGGAATAAAAAAACTGACAAAGTCTGCTGGCACAGACTTTATCAGTTGTTTTTATTCTATACGGGCCGTATACAGTATACGGCCCGTATACACCATGTGTAAATAAGTTTTCTCCATGTGTTAATATTAGGACCTTTTTTATTTATTACAAACTTACTTTTATTTGAAAAACACATTTAATATATAGCAATCAAATACGTTTTTTTTTTGTCTTTATATGTTTGTGATTCACGTGTTTTATTTATTACACACTTGCTTTTATTTAGAAAACACATTTAATATTTAGAAATCAAGTCTGCTTTTTAATTCTTTTTTTTCTTTATGAATTATCATATATATATATATGATAGGAACCACATATATATATATATAGGAATCACCTTTTATTGTGAGAATCGCGAGAACCAGTATGAACACAACAAAAAATATCTAAAAAAAACTAAAAAACACACAATTTTTTTTAAATATTTTTCATAAAAATCGGTAGTTTTCGTTAATAAAAAAAAATTTCAAAAAAAAAAAATTTAATACTAAGAGTAGCGATTTTAATAAGGAAATTTGGTTTTTAATAAACCAAACTTTGCCCCATTGGTAAATAATAATCCTACCTACAGATTTGGTAGTTAATAATCCTACGTTTCAATATGTTGGTACTCAATGGACCTCTGTTAGATTTTTTTAACTGAAGTTAGTTTTTAAATTTTATTTATTACACAAACAGTCCCTGTAGTTATAATTTACTAGTTTTAAGTTTTATTTATTACACAAACAGTCCCTGTAGTTATAAAAAAAATCATAAAAATAAAAAAAAATCAAAAAAATCAAAAAAATTCAAAAAAATTCAAAAAAATCATAAAAATTCTAAAAAATCAAAAAAATTCTAAAAAAAATCAAAAAAATCATAAAAAATCGTAAAAATTCTAAAAAATCAAAAAAATTCTAAAAAAATCATAAAAAACCGTTTCGACCCGTACCGTTTCGACGCGAACCGTTTTCGACCCGGACCGTTTCGACCCAGACCGTTTTCGACCCGGACCGCCACCACCACCACCACCACCACAGCACCGCCACCACCACCACCACCACCGCACCGCCACCACCACCACCACAGCACCGCCACCACCACCACCATAGCACCGCCACCACCACAGCTCCGCCACCGCCACAGCTCCGCCACCGCCACCACCACCACCACCACAGCTCCGCCTCCGCCACCACCACCACCGCACCGCCACCGCCACCCGCCACCACCACCACCACCACCACCACAGCACCGCCACCACCGCCACCACCACCACCACCACAGCTCCGCCACCACCACTACCACCACAGCTCCGCCACCGCCACCACCGCCGCCACCACCACCACAGCACCGCCACCACCACCACCACCGTTTTCGAAACGGTCCGGGTCGAAAAAGGTTCGGGTCGAAACGGTACGCGTCGAAACGGTCCGGGTCGAAAACGGTTCGGGTCGAAACGGTACGCGTCGAAACGGTACGGGTCGAAACGGTACGGGTCGAAACGGTCTGGGTCGAAAACGGTTTGGGTCGAAACGGTACGCGTCGAAACGGTACGGGTCGAAACGGTACGGGTCGAAACAGTACGGGTCGAAACAGTACGGGTCGAAACGGTTCGGGTCGAAACGGTACGGTTCGAAACGGTTCGCGTCGAAACGGTACGGCTCGAAACGGTTTTTTATGATTTTTTTGATTTTTTTAGAATTTTTTTTATTTTTTTAGAATATTTATGATTTTTTTGAATTTTTTGGTTTTTTAGATTTTTTTATGATTTTTTTTATAACTACAGGGAGTGTTTGTGTAATAAATAAAACTTAAAACTAGTAAATTATAACTACAGGGACTGTTTGTGTAATAAATAAAACTTAAAAACTAACTTCTGTTAAAAAAAACTAACGGAGGTCCATTGAGTACCAACATATTGAAACGTAGGATTATTAACTACCAAATCTGTAGGTAGGATTATTATTTACCAATGGGGCAAAGGTTTGTTTATTAAAAACCAATTTACCTTTTAATAAAAAAAATATTAAACCTTTTTTTTGTGTGTTTTTTAGATTTTTTTGGGGGTTTAGTTATATGGTTTGGTTTTTTGCATTTAACTTGGGTGGGAGGGTTTAGGTTTTGGTTGGGGGGGGGGGGGGGGGTTAGGTTTTTTTTAAGGTTTTTGGGGGGTTTAATTTTAAGCATTTAGCTTGGAGGGGGTTGTAGGTCCCGTTTTACCCGGTGAGGATCGATAACGAGAAACCTATTCCCTGTTTATAACAAACACGGTAACGGGTGCGGAATCCCCATGACGGTGCAAACCAAACACAGTTGATAAAGAACACGGATTAACCAATGAAACACACTCAATTGATTAACGGGATGAGAACCGATACAAACTGATACAACACACAGTTTGACAGAATTTTGGCAGAGTTTCTTTACATGTATGCTCTCATCTCTCTGTCAAACAGAAACAGAGATGGGTATTTATACTAGACACAAGACTCAACATGACGAAACAGAAAGGACTCGGCGAAACAAATCAAAGTCGACGAAACACACCTGTTTCGTCGAGATATACATTAATTCTAATCTATGTTTCGTCGATACTTGTTTGGCCCAAGAATAGTCAAAGCCCACTTAAAGTATTCGGCCCACATGTGAAGTTACAGCCCGATGCATTGTTCTGTTATAATCTTCTACTAATTCAACATATGAGACAAAGTGCTTGACATCATCATGACATCACTAAGGTGATGTCATGGTGATGTGTTTTGCGGGAATGGCTTACGGCGCTCCGTGCCTCGCGTGTCGAACTCTGGGGCGCACGACTGAGGAATGTCGTGACATCGGGCAGGAGCCGGACCTAACCAAGTCGAAACCAAGTCGAACTGAGCCGAGTCGAACCGAGCCGAGTCGTGTCCACATAAAGTGTACCAACAGGGGTGGTTTAGGGTTTTTTTTTAAGGGGTGGAGGGTTAGGTTTTTTTAGGTGTTTGGTGGTGTAGTGGGTTTATTTTGTTGTGTCCACATTGGTTCTCGTGATTCTTGCAATAAAGTGGTTCTCGCATAAACCCTACCCTATATATATATATATAGGATTGAGTTAAAATGAGAAACACTCCCAGTTGTAAGAACCATGAGAACCATCTCAACCAATCAGGTTATGCCAACATAAAGGGTATGTTGGTCATTTACCCCAAATGTCAAATCTATCCTCTCACCTCTCTCCTCTATTTAATGCTCTCTCCTCTCTCCTCTCTCATCTCTTTTCTATTTAAAGTTGTAAGAACCAGCGAGAACCACCCCCGCGGGGGGCCGTTGACCACGATTTTTTTTTACAACTAGATGTGTATATTTTAACACCCTACGCAAAGTTTGGGTTTAAACGGCGCGCCCGAGGGGGTAGTTTTTTACGCCCAAAGTTTGGGTTTTTTTAATTTTTCTTTTTTTTTAACCAAACTTTGGGCGTAAAAAACTACCCCCTCGGGCGCGCCGTTTAAACCCAAACTTTGCGTAGGGTGTTAAAATATACACATCTAGTTGTAAAAAAAAAATGGTGGTCAACGGCCCCCCGTGGGGGTGGTTCTCGCGGGTTCTTACAACTCGAGGTAGCCAAACCCCGTTTTTTTTCGAGATACGCTTTGTTTTGATGTTGTTGGCTTTTTATATTTTTTTTCCCTAGTCGATGACGATAATAATCTATCTATCTGAGACACCTACCGAGTTTGCGTTTTCTGGGTGTGTCCGTGTTTGCGTAAAAAAGTTTTTGTATAAAAAAATGTTAAACCGTAAACTTTTTAACTTAAAACGTAAACTTTTTAACGTAAAACGTAAAACTTTTTAACGTAAAATTAAAAAAAAAAATTAAAACGTAAACTTTTTAACGTAAACCATAAACTTTTTAATGTAAACCGTAAACTTTTTTATCGTAAAAAGTTTTAGGTAAAACGTAAAATAAAAATGTAAATAACGTTAACGTAAAAAACCGGCGCGTAAAAAGTAAAAAACCGGCGCGAAAAACGTAAAAAACCGGCGCGTAAAACGTAAATAACGTTAAAGTAAAAAACCGGCGCGTAAAACGTAAAAAAAGGTTAACGTAAAAAACCGGGGCGTAAAACGTAAAAAACCGGCGCGTAAAACGTAAATAACGTTAACGTAAAAAAAACCGGCGCGTAAAACGTAAAAAAACGTTAACCTAAAAAACCGGGGCGTAAAACGTAAAAAACCGGCGCGTAAAACGTAAAACGTAAAAGGTTTTACGTAAAAGGTTTTTCGTAAAACGTAAATAGTTAATTTTTTTAGTAAAACGTAAAAAGTTTTAGGTAAAACGTAAAAAACCGGCCCGTAAAACGTAAAAAACCGGCGCGTAAAACGTAAAAAACCGGCGCGTAAAACGTAAAAAAAGTTAACGTAAAAAACCGGCGCGTAAAACGTAAAAAACCGGCGCGTAAAACGTAAAAAAACGTTAACGTAAAAAACCGGCGCGTAAAACGTAAAAAAACGGCCCGTAAGAAACGGCGTTAAAAAATGGCGTGTAAAAAACGACGCGTAAAAAACGACGTTAAAAAACGGCGCGTTAAAAAAACGGCGTGTTAAAAAAACGACGCTTGAAAAAACCCGGCGTAAAAACGGCGCGTCAAAAATACGTAAAACGTAAAAAGGTTAACGTAAAACTGAAATTGTAAAAAGTATAAAAAATCTTTAAAAAATCAGAATTTAAAAATATTTTAATAAAAAAATTATGTTTAAAAAATAAAAAGTAATATAATAATACAATAAAGTAATAAAAAAACAATAAAGTAAAAAAGACAAAATAGAGTGTTTTTACCTAAATACCCTTTTAGATTATAATACTAAAAACATAATAAGACAAAAAATACTTAATATTATTTTTTAATACTTTTAATCTCATCCATCCATCAACTTGATCTAATGGTCAAAAAGTGGTTCTCATAGTTCTTACAACTGGAGGTGGTTCTCATTTTAGCCATCCCCTATATATATATATATATATATATATATATATATATAGGGGATCGCTAGAATGAGAACCACCACGAGTTATGAGAACCACGAGAACCGCGCCCCGCGGGTGGCCGTCGGCGACGAAATTTTTTTTACACCTAGATCCGTATATTTTAGTGGGGGGGTTTAAATTTTCGGTTCAAACGGCGCGCCCGAGGGGGTAGTTTTTTACGCCCAAAGTTTGTTAAAAAAAAGAAAAATTAAAAAAATTAAAAAAACCCAAACTTTGGGCGTAAAAAACTACCCCCTCGGGCGCGCCGTTTGAACCGAAAATTTAAACCCCCCACTAAAATATACCTAAAATATACGGATCTAGGTGTAAAAAAAATTTCGTCGCCGACGGCCACCCGCGGGGCGCGGTTCTCGTGGTTCTCATAACTCGTGGTGGTTCTCATTCTAGCGATCCCCTATATATATATATAGGGCCAGAATCATTTCAGAACCATAAATATTTACAGAACTCGCAGAACTTCTAATAAACAATCTTTTAATTTATATATTTATATGTTTATGATAATTTTATCATTTATTATGTGTATTTTTTGATTACATACATGTTAAGAGTAATTTTATCATTTTTTATATGTAATTTTATAATTACACATATGTAAACTAGTTTTTTACATATACGTAATTAGTTATGACACATATATATAATTTTGGTAATTAAACATATGTAAACTACTTTTAACATGTATGTAATCAAAGAAATACATATAATAGATGATAAAAAGATCCTAAATAAAATACTTATATATAAAATGATTTGTTTATTAGGAGTTCTGAAAGTTCTGTAGTTATTTAGAGTTCTGAAATAACTTAACCCTATATATATATAGGGGATCACTAGAATGAGAACCACCACGAGTTATGAGAACCACGAGAACCGCGCCCCGCGGGTGGCCGTCGGCGACGAAATTTTTTTTACACCTAGATCCGTATATTTTAGGACCGGGTGTAAATTTTCGGTTCAAACGGCGCGCCCGAGGGGGTAGTTTTTTACGCCCAAAGTTTGGGTTTTTTTAATTTTTTTAATTTTTCTTTTTTTTTTTACCAAACTTTGGGCGTAAAAAACTACCCCCTCGGGCGCGCCGTTTGAACCGAAAATTTAAACCCCCCACTAAAATATACGGATCTAGGTGTAAAAAAAATTTCGTCGCCGACGGCCACCCGCCGGGGCGCGGTTCTCGTGGTTCTCATAACTCGTGGTGGTTCTCATTCTAGCGATCCCCTATATATATATATATATATATAAGGGACCGCTAAAATGAGAACCAACTCGAGTTGTAAGAACCGTGAGAACTCGGCAACTCGATCATTTTATCCTTTGAGTGCCTCCACTTCGTGTCTTCATTCCAAAGCTTGTCATCGAACATGTTCTCCTCGCCTTTAGCATCTGCACAGGCAAGAAAGCTAAACGCATAATGAGAACAACCGCTTGGAATATAGTTAACATTTAAACAAATGACACATATGAGATAAAATCTCAATCAAACACCGACCGACAACAGTTTGAAATTTAGAAAATGATCAATTTTAATTCTTTAACTTTCAAAACTTGTTAACTTCGACTGTTTATGAAGTTGCAATTGTTTTCCGACTTATGATCAGGATTTTGGGTAGGATAGACTCGAGTTCCAACATCAGTCAATCAAAAATAAACTAGAAGCAAAATCTTTTTGGCTTTTATAAAGTTTATATTAAAACACACCTAAAATCTTTTTGGAATTTTTCATTTTTTTTTCAAATGTAAAGACGGAAAGCAATTAAATAAATATATACAGAGATGCAGAAATGAAAGCAGTAAACAAATAATTACAGACATTCTTTTTGCGAGTTTCGAGGGTAAGAGAATCATATATCAGTGTACGGTCACGCCAAAACGCTCTTTTTGTTCAATTAGTTAACATTTAGATAAGCATCCTATAACAATTATCGGTATTGTTGTCCACTTAAGCTCAACTTATCAGATGTAATCATGACGAAGGGATATGTTAAGGTATGATTTATACTTACCAACCGGTGTTCATCCACACACGACACATTCCCGTATCAAGGTATGCACGAGAGTTCATCTTACCGGTGAGTATACCGCTTATCATCCGTTTGACCGTATAAAAGATGTGAGAAACTCACTTATTTTGATTGAAAACAAGCCCTATGTGATAAAATCACTTATTGATGAGGAACTTGATATTCAAATGCATGAGGGCACAGGAGCAAGTCCGTGAACAGGTCAGTACTTTCGTACAGCAGAGAGACGAACTTGATATCACTTATTTTGATTGGACATGTGATTGTTGATCACTTATTGAGGTCGTATGCAGTATGTACACGTATGTATAGTATCATGGAAGATCTTAGACTTCGTCTCCGTTTTGATTCGGTTTGATACAACCATGATACCCAGATGATAAACAGCATAAAGACCGAATATCTCAGAACCTCGGCAATCTTTCAAACGAAATTTCGGTACTAAGACCATATGCCAATGTGTGGTTCCCACCTGGTCTTCAGTCGATTAAGGTTTGTATCATCCTGCACATTTTAGTCAGATTGTGAGCCTACCGATACATCTTATATAGAGCTGCTTAACATTTTTCATTTTGCATTTCAGTTTAAAAAGGTTTCGGCAGACCACTGATCTACTATCATTTTCTCCTTTTCTCGCCAGGAAACTCATTTTTGTTTTTCTATTGTTTTTGCGTGTTGAAATTTTTCGAATGTTTTTGAATTTTTCAAATTTGGATTTACTCCCCCTAAAATCAACAAACTAAGATAAATTTAAAAGAACACAAAGGAATTTACAAAAACGATTTTCCGATGTTGGTTAACTCATGTTTTACTTCAATGTCGTTTACCAAAATTAATTTTGAATCAGAAATGATTTATCGAATTTTGTAAAAATCAGTTGGCATTTCGGTAAGCGGTGCAGACCATGACAACATTGTCTGGCCAAAGAGTGCTACGAGAGGATAACAATTTATAAAGCAGCTTAAATATCGACAAGTATAGGAGAGATTAGAAATTTAAAACCGTATCCTGCAACTGCTTCGTGCACTGCAAGGAATCTGAGCGCTCTCCCAAACTCGATATCCACCCTGTGTGGATTTCAAAGTCGATTTTGTAGCTACTGAGAAATCTCTTGACAGCAACAATATCATAAACCTTTGGGTCCGGCTGGTCTTCCACATTGCACCAGCGAAGGTCTTTGTCTTTCTCTTGAGAAGTAGTGTGCGGTTGTTCAATCCACGCCAAGGCATCCGCACACCCGGTTGGTTTGTTCAACAAACACATTTTCCTCAATCACACCGCGAAGAAATGTACACCGCACGTTCACCTTGTTGATTTTGAATCTTCAGACGTGCTGCAGGTGCGTACATTTTCACAGATTTGAATCTATCCTGGGGACCCGATCAAAGCCTTGAACAATCAAACTTTGGAATGATTTTCAATTTGTCGAAGCTTTTCAATTTCTTTCGACAGACACTTCTGTCTTCTTTTTCTTCTTCTCTCCATCAAAGGCAACCACTCCTAGAAATAACAATATCTTGGAGCTTTGAGTCGCCTATTTTGTGCAAGGACGCTCCACTATCAACAATCCGATGACTATCGATAGTTCCTCCTGGAACATTCTGCACACTCACTTAGAGATTAGATGGAGAGCGGGACCCAAGCCTTGACAGACTTGGGTCGTCCTTCATCATCGAAGACTGTGACTTCGATTTCCTGATGATTCAAAATGGAGTGAGCTTTCCCTGAAGCAGTTACCGATTTTGGTTTCCAAATCTGTTTTTGTTTTTCATTTTTAATTTCTAACTTAACAGACTTTGATTGGACAACCTTCGGTTTTAACGCCTTTTCAACTTCTTTGACGTTTTGACGTCGTTGTTTTGTTTCTTGTTCTTTAACAGTTCTTTTATCATGTTTTGGTGAAACATGACGACGTTCTGGGTGAACCTTTTCAGGTGATGCTCTTTCCACAAATTTCTCTTTAGGAGTGTTTGAGCAGTTCTTAATGATATGCCCAAACTCCCCACATTTAAAGCACGTTCTCCTTTCCACAAACTTAGGAGAATTTGTTTGACGACCTGACGTAGAAGTTGTAGACCCAGAGGTACTAGCTTCACACCCGTTTGTGTGCTGGGTGTAATTGTTTTGGCTGTTACGTCTTAAAATCTTGACTTGTTGGATAAAATCGGTGTTTGATTTGTTTTCAAAAGTCTCAATTTTATCAGAACCCCTTGATGCTACAAACTTGACATCTTTTGCTTTCTTCTTGTAACAAGCTCCTTTTGATTCAACCTTAGCCTTTGGCTTTGGAGCTCGTTGTTGCTGTTGTTTACCCTTAGAAGCAACAGGTTGTTGCTTTGTCAGTGATTTCTGTTTTCCAGGAATTGTCTTTCCCAAAAATTTTCTTGTATTATCTTCAAACACTTTGTCAATCACAGATTGATTGACATTTTTGATTGGAAAATCTATGTCTGAATAAATTTTACTGTCACCGACTAAAGTATACAACACATTGTTACTTTTAACAGCAGGCACACATTCATTGTCATTTTTGACATCCTTGACAGGATCTATCACTTGCTTGGCAACATGTTGCACGACAGGAGTAGGAGGATCACAAAGAATATGATTCTCAATTGGAATTTCTACTCCTTTCGTTTCATCAAGTGATTCATCCTGGTCATTCACATCTGATTCATCATCTAAAGAATCATAGTCCTCAATGGTTGGAGGACTTTGATTTGAGGCACATGATGACTTTTCTTTGTTATCAGATGAGCCCTCCGATGAATTGTCCGGTTTGAACCCTAGGCCAGTAGTAACTTCCTCATAATCAAGAGGCACACTGGGTTCATACCGAGGCATATCCTCTTCATCGGGCGACTTGGTATAGTCGTGTCTCAAAGGGGGTGGACACTTCCTATAACCAACGCCTTTCACATTCCCTTTAAGCTGTTGAACGTCAATGATGTGATCAAGCACATATCGGGAGTTAGAATAACTCTCCAATTTGAGCTTGATCGCCTCATGTTCACATTTCGCCACGACTAGCTCTTTCTTTGTTTCCTCAATGATATTAACGTAGTTATTAATACCAATTTGTTTGTTACAAACAATTTTTGTTAATTCAGAAACACTTTTCTTTTGGGTTTCAATAACTGTTTTAAACTCTTTTTCATTTCGAGCTAAGGCCATGTTTGCCTCTTTGCACTTTGACAGTTCAACAACTAAACTCTGATTGTGACTATGAATCGTATCACATTCAAGTTTCACTCTATCACATTCATGTATCATATTAGCACAATCACTACATATGCTAGGAGTTTCAGAACTTACCTGGACTGAAGAGGCTGTGACATTAGCCATGAAGGCAGTCTGAGAAGAGAAAGATCCATCTTCAGAATTATAATCTCCCGCATTCGAGCTTTCTTCATCTGAACTCCCACTAAAACCCGAGCTATCATCACTTTCAGAAAACTCTTCCTTGTGAACATGCTTGATGTGATTGATAATTTTTGCATAGCATGCATTTCCACCTCCTTGATCTTTATCTCCCAATTGTACAGACCAATCACACCCTTCATCAGATTGAACAGTCAATGCTCGATTGGTGTTTGATGGTCCAGACTGGTTCTGGTTGGTGGTGTTGTTCACAGCTACTATCCCTTTTCCACGGTTCTCTTGATTGGCATTGGAAGTACTTGTCGGATTTCTGAATGGATTCTGGTTGCCTTGTCTGCTTGGTAGGGTGCACTCACGTTTGAAGTGACCCTTTTCGCCACAATTGTAACAAGTAACCGCATCTTTATTGAACCCGTACTTCGTATCATTTTTGCCTTCCAACGAAGTTCTTCCAGTTCGATTCATGAAATCCTTTGCCCTTCTGACAGCACTTGCAAACGCCCACTTGATATCCATTAACTCCATTTCATCACGGTCTATCTGCTGATAATCTTCATTGGTCATATTGATGTTTCCAATTTGACCTGCTACCAATCCACAGTATGAACTGAACATTGTGTTGAGAAGTTCCAAATTTTCCTTTGCAACTTCTACACTGACTTTTGAAAGATTGGAAGTATCAACTCTGACAGTGTTGGTGTTTTGGGGTGAAGGATTGTTGGTATAATGCACTTGTTGTTGTTGTTGTGATTGTGCTTGAGGTTGGGGTATGGATGGTGACATGTAAGCACTTTGATTCCACTGTGGTTGCGGTGGAAACGGAGAAGAGCTTGTATTTGACACATACGCCATTTGAAGCTTCGGTTGCTGAATGGAACTAGAACTAGCTGAAGGACTAAAACCAGGCAAATACATTCCTGTGTTTTGAGGAGGTGCAGTTGCAATCCTTTTAGCTTTCCGAATTTCCTCTTCGTTCTTGTTCTCCAACTTCTGAATGAATTCATAAAGACTGACATTTGCTGCATCAAGAGCGCCCGTATGCTTTAGAAGTTCAATGAATGGACTCCACTTAGGAGGTAGAGCATCAGCAAATCGTGCAATCATTTCCGGATGATTTGTAGCAACACTGTAGGAAGTCATTTCACTAATCAAATGATAAAAACGAGTAGTCACATCATTTAGAGTCTCATTCTCCAAGAACTGAAATGATTCAAACTCTTTCTTCAATAAATCATGGCGTATCTTTCTAGTAGCTGCATTTCCTTCTCCTCTCGCTACCAATGCATCCCATAAAGCTTTCGTGGTCTTACAATATGAGAATTGATGAAAGAGGTCTCTGTGAAGTGCTTGAGTGAGGATAGCATACGCCTTCTTCTCCAGATCATATGCCTTTTTGTCGGCTTCTTGCATATTATTGAAAGTTGTTGCACTTGATCCTGCTTCTTCAAGAGCGTCACTAAATGCAGAGATGAAACACGTCCATAATTCTGTGTTTTGCCCTTGAACGTAGTTATGGAAACGACCCTTCCATGATGGATAGTCGTTCATATAATTCAACTTTGGAGGGCGATTGTTGCTACCCGTCTCATTCTCACTAAGCAAAATATTTTGAATGCTCTGATTTTGATTCGACACCATTGCCCATTGACTTGCACTTATTGACTGTTGTTGTTGAGGTATGGTACGATTCATATATTCGGCCATCGACATCTGTTTTATAACTGGTAGTGGATCCGTACTCCAATCCCAAGGATTCGTACAACTCATATTTGATGAAGAAAAATGAATATCTGAAAATCACAACTCAAACGAACAGTTAAATCCCAATTGTAAACCTACTGTGTAAATCCACAAAGTGTTTGGACGAAACACTTTTAATGACGAAATGGGTTATAAACACTTAGTTTACGAAACAAAAACCCAATGATTCTTTTTGGCAAAACAAGAGCCCACAAGTAAATTGGTGAAACAGAAATATATTTGGGCTTTCGGCGAAACAGATTTACCAAGGCCCAATCATGATTGACTAAACAAAGTCCTTTTGGGCTTTCTGCTTTTGACGAAACAGAGAGTCCTTATGGGCTTTCAAGGCGACGAAACAAAGTTCAAGTCCCACAAGTGTTTCGTCAACTATGTTTTGACGAAAGAGAATCTTTCTGTTTCGTTGACTCCTTTTTGGCGAATCAAATTTTAAGGTGGGCTTTGTGCTTTTGACGAAAGAGAATTGTATTTTGTTAGTAACCCACGAAACCGGTTATGTTTTGGGATAAGATGTTAAGATATTTTCAAATAATATCTTCTGACAAGTGAGCCACAATTTTCAACAGCTTGTATCGAGACTTCTCTGTTTTCAACAAAACATCATCAACTTTAGTCACAAATGTCAACCAATTATATAATAATCAAATAACACTTTAATCAATTTCCAAACAAAGATCAAACACTTAGAAATTTTCAAGAACAGTTTGAAGATCAGTTGAAGATATGAAGAACACTTGAATATTCATGTGAAAAATATGATGATTCCGGTGACCGATAAATTTCCGAACACACTATTTTGCTAAAAAGTTTAATAAAAACCCATAACTAACATGTGAACATGAGAAATAACAAGGTTTTTAACCAAACACAAAGCAAAACAACAAGATTTAACCAGATTTAAAATGTTTTTCCAGAAAAATATGAATCTTTTCAAGAACAAAAATCTGAAAAACACAATAAAACAACTTGTTTCAAACACGACAATGTTTGGTTTTAAACAAGGAAAAGAGCCAAGGCTCTGATACCACTTGTAGGTCCCGTTTTACCCGGTGAGGATCGATAACGAGAAACCTATTCCCTGTTTATAACAAACACGGTAACGGGTGCGGAATCCCCATGACGGTGCAAACCAAACACAGTTGATAAAGAACACGTATTAACCAATGAAACACACTCAATTGATTAACGGGATGAGAACCGATACAAACTGATACAAACACAGTTTGACAGAATTTTGGCAGAGTTTCTTTACATGTATGCTCTCATCTCTCTGTCAAACAGAAACAGAGATGGGTATTTATACTAGACACAAGACTCAACATGACGAAACAGAAAGGACTCGGCGAAACAAATCAAAGTCGACGAAACACACCTGTTTCGTCGAGATATACATTAATTCTAATCTATGTTTCGTCGATACTTGTTTGGCCCAAGAATAGTCAAAGCCCACTTAAAGTATTCGGCCCACATGTGAAGTTACAGCCCGATGCATTGTTCTGTTATAATCTTCTACTAATTCAACATATGAGACAAAGTGCTTGACATCATCATGACATCACTAAGGTGATGTCATGGTGATGTGTTTTGCGGGAATGGCTTACGGCGCTCCGTGCCTCGCGTGTCGAACTCTGGGGCGCACGACTGAGTAATGTCGTGACATCGGGCAGGAGCCGGACCTAACCAAGTCGAAACCAAGTCGAACTGAGCCGAGTCGAACCGAGCCGAGTCGTGTCCACATAAAGTGTACAACAGGGGTGGTTTAGGGTTTTTTTTTTAAGGGGTGGAGGGTTAGGTTTTTTTAGGTGTTTGGTGGTGTAGTGGGTTTATTTTGTTGTGTTCACATTGGTTCTCGTGATTCTTGCAATAAAGTGGTTCTCGCATAAACCCTACCCTATATATATATATATAGGGGATCGTTAAAATGAGAACCACCACGAGTTATGAGAACCACGAGAACCGCGCCCCGCGGGTGGCCGTCGGCGACGAAATTTTTTTTACACCTAGATCCGTATATTTTAGTGGGGGGTTTAAATTTTCGGTTCAAACGGCGCGCCCGAGGGGGTAGTTTTTTACGCACAAAGTTTGGGTTTTTTTAATTTTTCTTTTTTTTTACCAAACTTTGGGCGTAAAAAACTACCCCCTCGGGCGCGCCGTTTGAACCGAAAATTTAAACCCCCCCACTAAAATATACGGATCTAGGTGTAAAAAAAATTTCGTCGCCGACGGCCACCCGCGGGGCGCGGTTCTCGTGGTTCTCATAATTCTAGCGGCTCCCTATATATATGTAAAAAAAATTTCGTCGCCGACGGCCACCCGCGGGGCGCGGTTCTCGTGGTTCTCATAATTCTAGCGGCTCCCTATATATATATAGGGAGCCGCTAGAATTATGAGAACCACGAGAACCGCGCCCCGCGGGTGGCCGTCGGCGACGAAATTTTTTTTACACCTAGATCCGTATATTTTAGTGGGGGGGTTTAAATTTTCGGTTCAAACGGCGCGCCCGAGGGGGTAGTTTTTTACGCCCAAAGTTTGGTAAAAAAAAAAGAAAAATTAAAAAAACCCAAACTTTGGGCGTAAAAAACTACCCCCTCGGGCGCGCCGTTTGAACCGAAAATTTAAACCCCCCACTAAAATATACCTAAAATATACCGATCTAGGTGTAAAAAAAATTTCGTCGCCGACGGCCACCCGCGGGGCGCGGTTCTTGTGGTTCTCATAACTCGTGGTGGTTCTCATTCTAGCGATCCCCTATATATATATATATATATATGGGGCCAGAATCATTTCAGAACCATAAATATTTACAGAACTCGCAGAACTTCTAATAAACAATCTTTTAATTTATATATTTATATGTTTATGATAATTTTATCATTTATTATGCGTATTTTTTTATTACATACATGTTAAGAGTAATTTTATCATTTTTTATATGTAATTTTATAATTACACATATGTAAACTAGTTTTTTACATATACGTAATTAGTTATGACACATATATATAATTTTGGTAATTAAACATATGTAAACTACTTTTAACATGTATGTAATCAAAGAAATACATATAATAGATGATAAAAAGATCCTAAATAAAAAACTTATATATAAAATGATTTGTTTATTAGGAGTTCTGAAAGTTCTGTAGTTATTTAGAGTTCTGAAATAACTTAACCCTATATATATATATATATATATATATATATATATATAAATATATATATATAGGGTAAGGTTCATTTGAGAACCACCCTTATTGCGAGAACCGCGAAAACCAATGTGAACACAAAATATAATCTAAAAAAATAAAAAAATAACTTAAATTTTTTTTTATTTTTTAATATTTTTTTAACAAAAATCGCTATATTTAGTTACCCAAAACAAAAAACTTTTTTTTTTTGAGTAACAGTTATCCATGCACATGTGCATATGTATCATTACTTCAACAAAATTCGTAATACGTTATCAGTAATAGACAATTGCACTTTAATTTACAATACCATCTGTAATACACTACTTTTTACATTACCAATATTCAAAATGCACATGTGCATCGTTAGGTATAACCATGATATAACATGTTTTGGTACAAAAAGTTTGTGATTTTGAACGGAAAAGTAGGCCCATATACATGTTTTTTGGTAAGTTATATCTAGTGGTTGATGGTTTGGCTATAGTTGTTACTTTATGATGTAATATGATGATTGGATGGTATAAATGGTGTTGATATACATGTAATAAAGTGAAAATATTGGTAATGGTATTGTATTCTGGATGGTAGGAGGTAATGGTAGTGTATTATGGATGGTATGATATAAGAAAGGGAAAGTGTATTCAAAGTAGTGTACCAAAACACCTTATTTCATGTTGATACATATAGATGCACATGTGCATTTCTAATTTTGGTAATGTAGAAAGTAGTGTATTACATATGGTAGTGTAGATGAAAGTGCAATTGTCTAATACTTGTAATGAGTTACGAAATTTGTCAAAAAAATGATACATATGCACATGTGCATGTATGCACATGTGCATGTTTGTGTATTATGGATGGAATGATAGATGGAAGAGAGTGTATTCAAAGTAGTGTACCAAAACACCTTAATTCATGCTGATACATGAAGATGCACATGTGCATTTCTAATATTGTTAACGTAAAAAGTAGTGTATTACACGTGATAGTGTAAATGAAAATGCAATTGACTAATATTTGTAATTAATTACGGAATTTGTCAAAGAAATGATACATATGCACATGTGAATGGATAACTATTACTCGAAAAAAAAAATTTGAATTTTTTTTATTAACAAAATATAGCGATTTTTCAAAAAAAAAAATAGTAAAAAAAAAAAAAATTTGGGTTCTTTTTAGATTTTTTTAGGAATTACTGTTTGTGTTCACACTGGTTCTCGTGGTTCTCGCAATAAAGGGTGGTTCCTAACAGATCATTCTCCTATATATATATATATATATATATATATATATATATATATATATATATATATATATATATATATATATATATATATATATATATATATATAAGGGACCGCTAAAATGAGAACCAACTCGAGTTGTAAGAACCGTGAGAACTACACCGTACGGGGCGAGGTGGACCATTTTTTTTCATAAACGTAGATGCGTGTATATTAAGAGGATTTCTGATGCCGATTCTTCGTTTCTGGATGATTGTGTTTTTCGACCTCGACTCTCGTGCCCAGATATTAAGAGGATTTCTGATGCCAATTCTTCGTTTCTGGATGCTCGGTTCTCGTGCGAGGAAATAAAAGGGGCCGTCTTCGAGTGTGGTGACGATCGGGCTCCGGGCCCTGACGGTATTAACTTTTTTTTTTGTTAAGCATTTTTGGCATTTACTTGAGGACGATTTCTTTAATATTATGGCATTATTTTATGAGCATGGGGCTATCAATACTGGATGTGGTTCTTCGTTCATAGCTATGATCCCTAAAGTTAGGGGCCCGATCGGGTTGAAAGATTACCGGCCGATTAGCTTAGTGGGTATGGTCAATAAAGTGATTTCTAAGATTTTGGCTAACAGACTTAACAGGGTGTTGGATTCCATTATTTCTCAGTCCGCCTTTATTAGTGGAAGATACATATTGGACGGTCCGCTTATTGTTAATGAAGTTCAAAACTAGATAAAAAGAGTTAAGAAAAAAGTGTTTATTCTCAAGATTGACTTTGAAAAGGCTTATGACAATATAAATTGGAATTTCGTGTTGGATATTCTCGCTCAAATGGGATTTTCTGACAAGTGGTGTTTGTGGATTAAAGGGATTATAACTTCGGCCAGGGCTTCGGTTTTGGTGAACGGTGCCCCGACTTTCGAGATCAAATGTCATAAAGGAATGCGCCAAGGGGATCCTATTTCCCCTTTCTTGTTTGTTATTGTTATGGAAGCTTTGTCGTGTATGATCAGCAAGGCTTGTAGTTTGGGTATTGTTAAAGGTGTCTCTTTTCCTAATAGTGGCCCTGTTTTTTCCCATTTATTATATGCAGACGATGCTATCATCCTTGGGGAGTGGAGCAAGGAAAATATTCTCAACGTCGTCAGAATTTCGAGATGCTTTTATGTGTGCTCGGGGCTTCAAATAAATTTTAACAAGTCGAACATGTTCGGGATAGGGATGCAGGTAGGGGAGGTCGAAGAGATGGTGGTGTTAGTTGGGTGTAAAGCTGAGTCTTTTCCTTTCAAGTATCTTGGTTTGACCGTCGGGGCTAACATGAAACGAATTATCAATTGGAGACCAGTGTTCGACATTTTGAGAAGCGTCTATCTCTTTGGAAGGCCTCTTTTCCTTCCATAGGGGGTAGAGTTACTTTGATTCGGTCGGTTCTCGAAAGTCTCCCAACTTATTACTTTTCTCTTTATCGGGCTCCGATTAAAGTAGTGGAATGTTTGGAATCTTTAATTAGAAAATTCCTTTGGGGGGCTCGTCGGAAGAAAAGAAGTTGCATTGGGTAGCTTGGGTAGGGTAGAGTTGCGTCGCCTAAAAAGTTGGGAGGTTTGGGGCTCCGTAGCCTTAAAGATGTGAATTTGGCGTTATTAACCAAGTGGGGTTGGAGATATAAAAACGAAAGAAAATTTGTGGGTTAAAGTTATAGAGGCCCTTCATATGGGAGGACCCGATTGGGATTTTTTTTCCTTCGAAAAAAGCTTACGCTGGAACTTGGTGTAACATTGTTTCGATTATTAAGAAGCCTTTGTTCGATAATCAGCCTCTCAGGAATCTGTTTAAAGGAGTAGTGGGTACGGGAAGCAACATAATGTTTTGGCTTGATCCTTGGTTATTTGATGTTTCGTTGAAAGGTAAGTTCCCTTCTCTTTTTTATTTGGAGGTAGTTAAGACTTGTAGTGTGCGTGATCGGCTTGAAGGGGATGGCTTATGGTTATGGAAGCATGATCTAGATTCTGATGATGAAAGGGTTGAATGGCAACTTTTAAGTGCAGCTTTGGGTTCGATCAGATTGTCTAATAATCCTGACAGGTGGAGTTGGCTGGGTTTCGGCTCTGAGGGTTTCTCTACGGTTGCTGTTAAAAAACCTCTCGACTCCATAAGAGATTATAGCAACCGGTACGTTATGGATTGGTGTAAGTGGGTTCCCCAAAAATGTAACATCTTAGCATGGCGAGCGGATTTGGATAGGATCCCGACGGTCGAAGCTCTCTCTAAGAGGGGTGTGGTGGTGATTGACGATATGTACAGTTTCTGCAATGCTGGTTTCGACTCTGTGGTCCACCTTTTTACTGCATGCCCACTGGCTCTGGGTTTATGGGAAAAGATAAGCTTTTGGTGCCGGATCCCGAACTTTTTGTGTAGTGCACATGTGTAATACTACACATGTGTATGTGTACTACACATGTGTATTATTACATGTGTATGTGTACTACACATGTGTATTATTACACATGTGTACTACAAATTTTTTTTTTTTGAAAAAAAGTTTTTTTTCATATATAAAAACTAGCGATTTTTATAAAAAAATTGAAAAAAAAAAATTTGTGTGGTTTTTAGGCTTTTTTTAGTTAGTTTTCGAGTTTTCACAATAAAAGTGGTTTTCATTTGAACCATCCCCTATATATATATATATATATATATATATATATATATATATATATATATAGGGCCAGGATCATTTCAAAACCATAAATATTTACAGAACTCGCAGAACTTCTAATAAACAATCTTTTTATTTATATATTTATATGTTTATGATAATTTTATCATTTATTATGTGTATTTTTATGATTACATACATGTTAAGAGTAATTTTATCATTTTTTATATGTAATTTTATAATTACACATATGTAAACTAGTTTTTTTACATATACGTAATTAGTTATGACACATATATATAATTTTGGTAATTAAACATATGTAAACTACTTTTAACATGTATGTAATCAAAGAAATACATATAATAGATCATAAAAAGATCCTAAATACAAAAACTTGTATATAAAATGATTGTTTGTTAGGAGTTCTGAAAGTTCTGTAGTTATTTAGAGTTCTGAAATGAACTCAACTCTCTATATATATATATAGGGTAAGATTCATTTGAGAACCATCCTTATTTCGAGAACCGCGAGAACCAATGTGAACACAAAATATAATCTAAAAAAATAAAAAAATCACTCAAATTTTTTTATTTTTTTAATATTTTTTAACAAAAATCGCTTTATTTAGTTACCAAAAAAAAACTTTTTTTGAACGGAGAAGTAGGCCCATATACATGTTTTTGGGTAAGTTATATCTAGTGGTTGATGGTTTGGCTATAGTTGTTACTTTATGATGTAATATGATGATTGGATGGTATAAATGGTGTTGATATACATGTAATAAAGTGAAAACATTGGTAATGGTATTGTATTATGGATGGTAGGAGGTAATGGTAGTGTATTATGGATGGTATGATATATGAAATGGAAAGTGTATTCAAAGTAGTGTACCAAAACACTTTATTTCATGTTGATACATATAGATGCACATGTGCATTTCTAATTTTGGTAATGTAGAAAGTAGTATATTACATATGGTAGTGTAAATGAAAATGCAATTGTCTAATATTTGTAATGAGTTACGAAATTTGTCAAAGAAATGATACATATGCACATGTACATGTTTGTGTATTATGGATGGAATGGTAGATGAAAGATAAAGTGTATTCAAAATAGTGTACCAAAACACCTTATTTCATGCTGATACATGTTGATGCACATGTGCATTTCTAATATTGTTAACGTAAAAAGTAGTGTATTACACGTGGTAGTGTAAATGAAAAAGCAATTGACTAATATTTGTAATGAATTACGGAATTTGTCAAAAAAAATGATACATATGCACATGTGCATGGATAACTGTTACTCGAAAAAAAAATCAATTTTTTTTATTAACAAAATATAGCGATTTTTTCAAAAAAAAAAAATAGTCAAAAAATAAAAAAATTTTTTTGGGTTTTTTTAGATTTTTTTAGGAATTACTGTTTGTGTTTACACTGGTTCTCGCGGTTCTCGCAATAAAGGGTGGTTCCTAACGGATCCTTCTCCTATATATATATATATATATATATATATATATAGGGGACCGCTAAAATGAGAACCACCTCGAGTTGTAAGAACCGTGAGAACTACACCGTACGGGACGAGGTGGACCAAATGTTTTTTCATAAACGTAAATGCGTGTATTGTAAACACATTTGTAAAAAAAATTAAAAAAAAAATGTCGTGTGTGTAGTTTTGAGCACCACAAGTTTGTGTTTACGGGTACCGTAAATTTAACCGGAAAATTTACGGTACCCGTAAACACGAACTTGTGGTGCTCAAAACTACACACACGACATTTTTAATTTTTTTTTACAAATGTGTTTATAATACACGCATTTACGTTTATGAAAAAAAATTTGGTCCACCTCGCCACGGATCAAAAATTCTCACGGTTCTTACAACTCGAGGTGGTTCTCATTTTAGCGGTCACTTATATATATATATATATATATATATATATATATATATATATATATATATATATATATATATATATATATATATATATATAGGGGAGGGCTTAGTAAAAAACCCCATCTTTTTTAAGAAACTATGCAAACCCAATATCATCCATTGATTATGTTTCATCACACTTGATCAATGGCTCTCATAATTTTGGTAACAATTAGATTTAAAAGAAATGTAATAATACATAAAAGTCAACTGGAAGGGCATTTTAGGTAGTATATTCCTTCTCTTTCCATCCTATCATCTCTCTTTAATGCTCCTCTCTTTCTCTCTCTTCATATCCAATTCAAAATCACAATCTCTCAATTCCCTCTCTCTAAAATCACAGATCTCATGACTTTCCCTTCTCTCTACACAACACTTACAACCTGCAAAGCCTAGAGAGAGAGTGAGAGCCGTGAGAGAGAGTACCAGAGAAATCGAAAGAGAAAGAGAGGTCCAGAGAAATCGAAAGAGAGAGAGAAAACTGGTGGGTTTCCAGCTACCCACGGCAGCAGCAGCGCTGTGGCGGTGGTGTTGTTGACCGTTATGGTTGGGGCAGGGGAGGCGGTAGATGCACGATGAGTGAGGCATGATGGTGGTTGCAGATCTGGTGTTTGGTGGAAGGTGGTGGTTGGTTCATTCTGGGTTGTTGGTAGTTGATAGCGGCGACAGTGGGTGGTTGTAGAAGGTGGTGGAGGGTGGGTGGTTGGTGGCGCCGGAGTTCGGAACGTCGTCGGAGTCAAGATCTAGTAATGGTTAATGTTCTCTCTCTCTCTCTCTCCTCTCCTCTGTCTTCAATCAAGATCTAGTAATGGTTAATGTTCATGTATTTTAAATAAATCGAAAACTTTAGGATGAGATTTTGAACGGGATTTTTTGTTGGTTTGGTTGCTTGTTTGGGGATTTTGATCTTAACAATAATTGTTTTTTTGTTGGTTTGGTTGCTGGTTTGGTGTCATGATCTGAACAGTAAGTGTTTTTTTTTTGTTGGGTTGTTTGATTTACAGAAACAGACCCATAACATGTGTTAAGCACCTGTTAGAATGATATATAACGTGTGTTGATTTACAGAAACAGATCCATAAAGATATTCAATTGACAAGCTGGATGGATCCAAAATAGGGCTACTGCCACACGAAAAAAGTGTGACTATATGTATTTCGCCTCACATATTTTTTTCAGGTCAAGTGTGACCAAAGCTCAAGTCATCATAGGTATCATACAGCCACACACACTTATTAGTGGCCGTAGAACTTAAAAGTGTGGCTAAATGGTACCAACACTTTTTGTTAAAATCTGGCATTTCCTCTATTAAGTGTGGCTAAAGGATAGCAACGGCCACATGCATTTACTTTAAGCGTGACCATTACTACTGTATAGTCACATAAATTACCAAAAAGTTTTGTTTTAGCCACATCAACTAAAAAAAAGTGTGGCAAAAAGGGTTGTTGTAATCAAGCATTTTGTCCATTAAGTGTGACTAAATGGTAGCAATGGCTACATAAATTTACTATAAGTGTGGCAGTTTATATTATAAAGCTATATGAATTCACTATAAGTGTGGTCGTTTCTATTATAAAGCTACATAAATTTGTTGTAAGTGTGGCTAAAAACGTTTACTAGACACACAAAACAATTTTGTAATTTTAAGTGTGGCTATTGTCTAATTTTTTGTCACACACATTTGTTTTTCTCATGGCCTTTGGTATAATTTCGTCATACAAACAAAAAACAGAGTGACTATGTTGTGGCTAATGGTTATTTATAGCCACACGAAATTTTATATTTTTAAATGTGGCTATTGTTTAACATTTGGCCACACATAACTTCTTTTCTCATGACGTTTGGTATCATTACGTCATATAAACAAGTAACAAAGTGACTATGGCGTGGCTAATCGTTATTTATAGCCACACAAAAAAATGTATTTTTAAATGTGGCTATTATCTAACATTTGATCACACATAACTTTTTTCCCATGACGTTTGGTATCATTCTGTCACACAAACAAGAAAAAAAGTGACTATAGTGTGACTAATGGTCATTTATAGCCACATGAAATTTTGTATTTTTAATGTGACTATTGTCTAACCTTTGGTCACACATAACTTCTTTTCTTATGACGTTTGGTATCATTCTGTCACACAAACAAGAAATAAAGTGACTATGGTATAGCTAATTGTTATTTATAGCCACATAAAAGTTGTAATTTTCAAGTGCGACTATTGTCTAACCTTTAGTCACACATCTTTATTGTGATTTTATGTGACCATTTTTGTGTAACTACCCATTTTGTTTTTATTTTTTTATAAAACAAAATTGATGTAAACATAAGAAAATCTAAAAAAAGCAAATGATATTAACACTAATAACCGAAAATTCATACATAAGTTTTTAGTTTAAATACAAATTAAAGACATTAACTCATCATCAAAACCTATCTACAAAAGTTACAAAGGGAAACGACTATACACATAAACTAAAAACTATTTCTAGGATGTTTTCATCATATCCATACACTCACTACATTTGGACCTGAAAGTGCTGCAAATTTGTAACTGGCTACCTTGGTGTTGTAGTGGTGGGGAGTAAACTTGTAACCGGTGGCTAATTCTTATGCCGTATCTTTTTGTCTCACGTGACTCAAAATCTTTTGGAAGAAAAATCGTTGAAACCTCTTCACATTGGCCAAAGAGTTTCCCAAGAGTATTCTTGATTTGCAGCAAGTAAACAACTAAACTTCAAACATGAGAAATTCAATAACAAAAGAATGTAATATGCAGACTAGTGGTAAAAACATACATCAACAATGCTATCATCATAATCAAATCCCCTTACAAACGCAATTATTGCTGGAGTCTGCGCACTCTTTTGGAAAGACCTCTCATTTCTAGAGAAACAAATATGAACTATCACTCAAATGTCGCTATTCTAATTGGGTATTAAAACACTTATTGGCAATAAATTATACCCAGCACCGAGAGTGTATGCACTTTTTCCTTAGCTAAATCAAGTTTCACTGGATGGTCAAGTAATGGTTCACCATTAACTTCAAAAGCCTGCAGATAGAAATTTAGAATCATATGTTGCAAAGAATGTCATAAAATACTTGGAAAAGCCGGCAACCTGCGAACACGACCCGTTTAGCACCCCTATTCTTTTCAACCTGTAGTCCAATCAAATAAAAAAAAGACACAATTTGAAGTAAACAATCTACCTATCTTTTTACAGTTTTAAGCCAATATATCCTCCTACCTATTTTGCAGCTTGTGGTTTTGCTGGCTCTTCATCAGAACATTCTTCAGATTCTGCATGAACAGAGAGGCCCTGATTCAGCTTTCCTACAAGATGCACATTCCAATATGGTTGTTAATGAAGATTGGAATTTTTAAACAAACAATTACAAGGAAATAGAAAATTATTTTACCTCCAGGTACGTTGTAGTCAAGTCTTTGGCACAATGCTAATAAATGGTCTGTATTTAGATTCAGGAAGCGAACACCTTATGGTCTTACCCTGCAAAAAAATCATATAATTGAATATCAAATCCTAAGATTGTCTAATATAATGGTAGTTATACTAAATATTAATATTATTTATGTCATTAGTATTGAGTTTAAGTGTAAAAACTATATTTAATAATTAAAAAGGTTAAATTATAATTAAGTTAATCAAGGTGAGTCAGTGTTTCTAAAATGTTGCAACGTTTCAACCTCTATATACAGGGTATCAATGCATGTGTGAATGTGTGAATGGAATCAACATTAATCGTTTATGTGTTAATTTATGTTTTGTTCAATCAATTGTTATATGAATTTCCAATATAATAAATAAGCTAAGTTTAAATCTTTATACCTTAAAATCTTTGTTATGTAGCTCTTCAATGACCTTTTAAGCAACATCTTTACTTATGATCCAACAAATGCAAAACCCTTACTTTCATTGGTGTCCCTATTCCTCACCAACATTACCTAAACAACAATCACACATATAAAATTAAATCCAAAACAACAAAATTAAACCACTTTTTTCCCAAAAGATTTACAGTTAGAACTGTCTGACCTCAGCCACATCTTTAGCAGCCAGCCGTGCAAACCACCAAACCGCCACCAATGCCCACAAGTTGTTTCCGATTAAACAACAGCTTCGAAAAAAAACATTCTAAGAAGCACCCTACCCGAATCACCCATCGAGTACTCCCAAACTAGCCTTAGCCCTGTTCATAACTTCAGTGGTTGGTGATCGACTGATCGAATTGAAAAAGAAATCCTGCCCTATTAAACCCTAGCTGAATATACAACATGAATCATTTGTCATCGATCTCAATGCACCACTTTGGGAGGGTAATCGGACTGTGAATGGCAGCGAAGCGTGAGATGGGGCTTATTTGTGATAGATCTGTATTGTGGGGGATAATTTTATTTGTGTTTATTTAGGGATGGGCAACGAGAAGTCTTAGAGCATTCACATTCTATCCATCAAAATATGTGAGGGGGAGTTTTTATATTATAAAGGGTATAAAAAGTGGTTGTGAGTGGAGGAGAGAGAAAATGTTACTGTTCATCTGTATATTTGGGGGGACACTGCTCACCCAGTATAATTTTTTAATATATATTGAAAGTGGTTGTGAGTGAAGGAGAGAGAAAAATGTGATGATAATATTATTTAATTGAAAAGGAGAGAGAAAAAGTAGTTGTTTTTAGTGGAAATATATTGATATAGGAGTTGTTTTTTAGTGGAATGTATGTATAATTTGATGGTTTGGATGTGAATGCTCTTATGTATTCTAGGAGGGGAATCAAAATTTTGGATTACTTTAGGCGGAAAGTATTAAAAATGAGCGGGGAAATTAGAATTTTCGTGTGAAAAGCTAGGTAAACTAGGGAAATTATATTTGTCTAGAGACACAAACGAGTGTAGCTACTTGTATGCTACTCAATATCAACACGAAAAAAAAATCGAAACGAGTCCAAGCCCAAAAATAAGTTTTTTTAGTAAATGAGCCCGAGCTTTACTTATCGAGTTCGAGCCGACTCACTATCCTAAATGAGCCTTTTATTTAAATAATCTTTATGTAATACACTATAATTATTTTTGTATAATAAGTTTTATTATTTATAAAATTATTATAGAATAACTAAAATATATATTAACTAGTTGATTCACCACGCTTCACGACAGTTTTCGGTGGGTATCGGTTCGAATCATTACGAAACTGGTATAGCAATGGAATGAAACAAAAATAATAAATGGGTGAATATAACTATGTCTTCTACTAAACTTATATTGGTTATGATCAGTAGCAAACGACAACGTTTATCCGTGTACTGATGTTATTCATTCGGAATCGGATCAGTCCGTCACGACACCACTAGGAACATCTAAAAAAGCATAAAAAACGAATAGCAGTACCTTTTTTCTCTTTCAATATAGTCCATGTAAGAGTCCACTAGTTCTTGGACATACACTACTATTGCCCATTATGATTCATTAAGGCCCAATATGGTCCATTAAGACTCACTATAACCTGATCAAACCCTTTAGATACTAATATGGCATGATAAAGCCCACAAATGGTCTACTAAGAACTATCGTAACTATTAAGGCTTAATATGATCTGTTCAGACATATATGATATAATATTCTCCATTGTGATCTATTAAGGCCTAATATGGCCCATTAAGGCATATATGATATACTATTGTTGATTATGATCCCTTTAGACATATATGATATTATATTGTCCATTATGATCCATTAAGGCCCAAGATGATCCATTAAGACATGTATGAACTACTATTGTTCCTCGTATTCTATTAAGGTCCACCATGGTCCATTAAGACATGTATGATCTACTATTGTCCATTGTGACCCATTAAGACCCAGTGCTCCATTTAGACATGTATGATCGACTATTAGCCATTGTGATCCATTAAGGCCTAATATGGTCCATTAAGATATATATGATCTACAATTGTCCATTGTGACCCATTAAGGCCCAATATGGTCCGTTAAGACTTGTATGATCTAATATTATCCGTTTTGATCCATCAAGGCCCGGTCCATTAAGACATGTATAATATACTGTTGTCCATTGTGATCCATCAAGCCCCAATACCCTATGTTCCCGGGTAAGGTATGATCGGGTTCCGGTATAACCGGGTATGGGTCGGGGCAAAATACTCGGTTTTACAAAATACGTTTTTTTATTATTTACACTTAAATAAATTCGTTTAAAATCTAAATTTGTAATTTGTAAAAGTAATTAAAATAAATTACATTAACATAAAGTCAGGTAAGTACAAATTATTTGCTTTATAATATGCATTTCTAAAAAAGTTAAATATAAAAGTTGTAAAGTAAAAATTAAAATATACTTTAAAAGTTCGGGCATGAAAAATAACCGGTATCGAGTATAGGTATAACCGGGTTCGGGTATAGGATACAACCGGTTCCGGGAATTTTCAGGTATGGGTATTGAGCTCAACATGTATATCCTATGGCCTATGGGTGGGCCGGGTTCGGGGATAAAATATCCGCGTACAGAAAAAACCGTTTCGTTTTTTTTCTTCACGAGTCTGGGTCCGGGTACGGATTTTTTGTGCACATGTAGTGTGATCTAGTATTATCAACTTTGACCTATCAATGACTAATATCAATTTCGAAATAAACCTGCCCCTATGGTTGTTATATTATTGTTTATTCTTGAACATTGTTTCTACTAAAATACCAAATTAATCATATAAACCAATTAGTTTAGTCTGTAAATAACATAAATTAATTAAAATATAATATTGCGTTATTTCATAAATATAAAATGTAAAATTTTGTTACTTTTAGTGTGCTCTAATTATATTGCTCAAATTTATCATAAAATAGAAAAACACAAACACAAATAAACCTATTGTAAAAGTAGATCCATGTATACATTTTTACCCACCAATAAATTGATAAAAACGTTGACTAAATATGTACAGCCAAACAAAATGACCAACAAAACGACTTTTATTCATTTAATCCACGAACCACTAGCCATTGGCTATATGTACAGCTAAACAAGGAAAAGATAAACATACAGAATGAGAAAATATATTGCAGAGCATTCTATTACCAACCCACTTTATGTATAGTCTAAACCCATTCCACATATCACAATCAAACCATGCTTGTTTGGACCGCATGAAACACTTTGCTGAACTTCTCAGACCCGCTCATGTATTGATGAAGATCCAAGATATCCCGGGTCCGAAAAGCAAATACGGACTGCACCTTGCACTATTGAGCCCCCCCTTTTCCACACCAACTGAGCAAACCCGCAACTGAAAAAGATATGTGATCGATTGATTCTGGATACCTCCCGCAAAACAGACATTCATTTGAACCGACATGAATATTTCGTCTTTCCAGCAAAGTCTTCGTAGGCAGCTTATCTAGTTCGACTCTCAAGGCTAAAATCGCCACTTTTCTAGGGAACCAATTGTGGGGTTTTATCACATACCCGGTCTAAATTAATTGAGTGGACTGAAGTAGTAGTTTGAGCCCCTTAACCGTGTATACCCAGCCCCATTATGCAGCCAAACCCATCTATCGCGACCCGATGTGACCCTCAAAACCCCCACTATGCTCACAAACTGCAGCAGCTCCCTAGACTCATTCCCATCTAAAGCCGCCTTCTTCTATTCCCACCTCCAGCCACATTAATCCCCTGCCACTCGGCTAGCCACAGACACAATTTGTCCTTATCTAATGCGAATAATAATGGAAACTTCACAGCCAACGGTTCATCTGATGCCTACACATCCAACCAAAATACAAATTTGAGTTGTATTTTCCATACAAACAAACAAACCCAATAAAATCCCACTTATAGCCTCATCTTTCCATAAATGGTGCAGATTAAGCACTAAATAAATTAATTAACAAGAGTTTGTGAATAGAACAAGCATTTTTAGGTGTCTTATTCAATCCCCATCTTAACAAAAACAACAATCAGTCAAAGTTCTTAGGTTTAGTTCCTTTCATGTCCTTCAAAAATTCATAGTTTTAATCACAATTCACAAGATACGAAAATATGATGAGGATATATGAAACTAACTAATTGTTTCTAACTGGAAGTTATTAGTACTGTACCTATATGATGTCCTGGTTAATGTCATAAGAAAAGAATATAAAAAACTTTAAAGACTTCTATAACAACATTCTGACCCAAACAACATTTTTTTTAATGTTGATACAAACATATGTACGGAGAGAAACTAAATGAAATACTGAGTCAGGTAGTCATGCATACCATTATAATCGAGTTATAGCCTCTCTCCTTTAGCTACTATACTTGAGAAGATAACATCTGTACAAATCTGATGTCGCAACCCGACCCCAGTTACTAATGTGGAACTGCTTACGCGTCGAACGTTGGGTTAAGCGAATAGCGAATCTGGGTTCTGCGCGTTACGTGGCGTAGGACGGGTGTTTTTTGGCCCTGGTATGCGTAACCAGCATTTAAACACGGGTAACCAACGCCTAAACATGCGGAACGACACCGGGATGTGCGTAACTAGCATTAAACACGCGTAACCAAGGGCGTGTGCGCAACTGGCGTTAGTTACTCGTGCAAAGTCGGTTTCGTGTAACAGGGTGTCCAAGCTCTGGTATGCATAACCGCGGTAAAAGCGCGTAACAGATGCGGCACGCTTAATTGACACCTGAACGCGCGTAACCGATGCTGTTACGAGCCGAGCAGCTGGTTAAGTGTGTGCTGGGGCCTAGTAACGTGGCGCCAGACGCGCGTTTCCCAATTCTGGTACATGTAACCGGCTCCGAAAGTGTAACCGGCATTTTAACATACGTAAACTGAGGCATGATCGCGTGTAACTGGTGCTGGAAACCAGGAAGTCAGAACTTCTAAGTTGTACAGTAATTTGACTAGATCATGGGTAACAGCCAGAAGGTTTCGGCATACTCGATTTACATTATATCGAACACATTTAACGTTCTTTCTCTTCCTGGATTCACTGAAATATACTATAATGATATTAATAACAGTTAATGTATACTAAAGAAAGAAGATTCACAATTAGAAAGAGAGTAACTGTTGTTAGCATTAAAATGCTAAACTTTAGACTACAAAAATTGCAGCAGACTTAAACAAATATATTATATTTATTTAAAGAAGAGTAATCACAATTCACAAACATATAGTTCTATGTGTCGGTCAACTAGTCAAGAGCTAAACATCATCAATAAATAACATGATATATATAGACTACAAAACTTGCAGCACTCTTAAACAAATAAAATCATATCAACAGTGGTTCAAATCAAGCCCTAATTTTCAAACTTCAAAGTAATTCAAACATTCACGGCCGAATCAAACATTATTATCAGAAAATTAAAAACCGACAAAACCACATATGAGTATCTTCAGTTTGCGAAAAGATCTGGGATAACCAAGACTTACCTTCAGTCCAACGATGCTCCAGCTTGCACTCTCAGTTGCAGCAAAAACTGTGGTATTATACAACTACATAATCAGAAAATTAAAAATCGACAAAACCACATACGAACAGAACTAAATTCATAACACATAATTACCATGGAATCGACCAGATATTTCGGTTGTAGGAATTCTGTACCCTAATTTTCTCAAAATTTTGGTGTAAATCACCTACCAAGCCAAGATGAACTTCAATCGACGTTGATGCACTGTGAAAATTGGATATTATAAAGGATATGCAGTGAAGGTGTATGTATGGAAGCTTATCGAGGATACGCATCGAAGGTGAATGTATGGAAGCAGGTGATGGATTAGGGTTCCAATTGGGAGGTGGAGGGTGGTTGGTCGCATGAGGCAATTAACGTGTGACCACAGTCATATGTTTTGTTTTGTCATCATCATTCATGATTTTTAGCCACACACTGATAAACAACATGCTTTGGTCACACAAATTAATATTAGTGGTCGTTTTTAGCCACATTAATAAAAAGTATCATGGCTGTAGATCATATTTGGTTACACTTTTCTAGCGTAGCTAATATATGTCATAGGTTTTTTATAAAGTGTGGCCGAAGGTTTCGAATTGATGTGTTTTGGTCACATGAAAAAAAAATCTAACAAATACCATGACTGTTGATCACATTTGGCCACACTTTTTCAAATGTGGCTAGTAAATGTCACATTTTTTTGTTTAAGTGTGGCTAAAGGTTTTGAGTTGTTATGCAATGGTCACATGAAAAATAAAATGTGTGACGAAAATTGTTTTCAATGACCTTTAGCCACACATTTATTCAAATGTGTGGCAAGCCGGTTTTGAAAAAAAATGTGGCTAAAGCCCAGTTTTGATGTAGTGTAATGCGGGGACATTGAATAAGTCAAATCTTTTGGGAAAGAAGTTTTCGTTCGTTTATAACATGTGTTAGTGGTTCATGCTGTAACAGAACACCATGATGTAACATGACATGTGTTCATGTATAACATGTGTTAAGCCCCTGTTAGAATGATATATTACGTGGGAAAGAACTCTTCGTTCGTTTATAACATGTGTTTGTTTTGCACATTTTGGAATGTATAACATGTGTTAAGACTCTGTTATAATCTTTTTGTCACCTGACATGTATTCATGTATAAGATAGTGGTTTACAAAACATCATGATGTGTATAAACTGATCTAACATGTGTTACAATTTGTCTGTTCGGAACATGTAATTGATTAACATGTGACAAGGGTGAAAACAGTCGACGGGGGCGATGAGTTTAATGGTGAGCTTAGTTAATATCGTAATCTTGTTGTAACCCCACTTGTATACATATGATAACATGTAAGCATCCATTATAAACCAACTTGTATTCATGTATATCAAAAGTGGTTTGCAAAACACCATGATGTGCATATACTGATCGTAACACGTGTACAAGTTAATATGGAACATACAAGTTAATATTGTAACACCGTATACCTGGGATAACATGTGTTAAGCCTCTGTTATAATCTTGGTTTAACCCAACATGGTGTCATGTATAAGCTAGTGGTTTCCAAAACAATATTAACTAGTATAATCTTGGTTTAACCCAACATGGTGTCATGTACAAGTAATAAATGTACAAGTTAGTATGTAACGTGTAATATGAAACGAGCCATTTATGGTAACACATGTACCGGTAATTTTGGAATATGTAATATGAACCGGGTCATTTGTTTTGCACATCTTGGAATGTATAACATGTGTTAAGACTCTGTTATAATCTTTTTGTAACTTGACATGTATTCATGTATAAGCTAGTGGTTTACAAAACACCATGATGTGTATATACTGATCTAACATGTGTTACAATTTGTCTGTTCGGAACATGTAATTGCTTAACATGTGAGTAGGGTGAAAACAGTCGACGGGGGTGATGAGTTTAATGGGGAGCTTAGTTAATATCGTAATCTTGTTGTAACCCCACTTGTATACATATGATAACATGTAAGCATCCATTATAACCCGACTTGTATTCATGTATATGAAAGTGGTTTGCAAAACACCATGATGTGCATATACTGATCGTAACACATGAACAAGTTAATATGGAACATACAAGTTAATATCGTAACACCGTATACCTGGGATAAAATGTGTTAAGCCTCTGTTATAATCTTGGTTTATGTGACAACTCGAAGTTTAGAACCTTTCGTTGTATCTTGGTGTAAGTTGCTTGAAACGTATGTGATTAGTTAACTTGTTGGTTTAATGATATAAGTGAACATCCTATGTGATTACGTGTTATGTTTATATGTATGCTTGTATGTATGCGACCCGAGACACAAGAACCCGACTCGAGACCATGCGGTCTCGAGTGAATAGTGTAACTAATGGGCCGGTTGGGCCATGTTCCTCCTCACCCCATTCGAAAACCCACTAGGGTGAACCAACTTAGAGCTAGTATATATATCATACCCCTAGCCAACCTTGCCATTCTTTGGACAACACACACTCTCCTACACACACACTCCTACTTTCTCTCTCACTAAAACCCTAGAAATTAAACATCACCTTCTCCTCCTTCTCGGATCAAACCGGTGACCACAAGGAGCTCTCGGATCGGCTCACACGCACACATTTGGAAGCTTCATCCATTACTACTTCGCACCTTTGAACCCACACTTGAACCGGTTAGTGATTTCTTTGCAAATACATGTTTATACATGATTAAAGGTGTTGATGTGTAATGATATAGGTTAGTGATGCATGCTAGGTGTTTATTTCGTATGATGATGTTATATATGATGATGTTATTCAGCTAACATGTTTTGATTTCGGATATGTTGCATAATGAGCTCATGATATCTTGTGTCTAAATGTGATTCAAACCATTAAATGTGGATGTTCATGAAACCGGCTTGCATATGTGTATTAGATAGTATCATGTTAATCGGATTAGTGTAGAGTCGAGTTTGAGGTGTTATGTGATGATTTGAAACCATTAGAAGAGTATGTTCAAGTGTTTTGATGGTTGTTCATGTTATGATTATGATTAATGCTAAAAACCCTAAAATATGATGAACAAGTTTGAATGATCAACATGAACATGACTTGAATATATGAAGAACAACATGAATATGATATCAATGTGTTATGAATATTTGAAATCTGATTGTTTGATCCATTTTAGTTAGTAATTAGACAAGAAAACATGTTTATGTGGATAGTACAAACTGTTGCATGAAATCGGATTTCCATTGGTTAGTACACTATGCAGATCAGCAGGTGCTGGGAGTCGAGACACCTGGTTTCGACTCGAGACCATGAACATGATAACTCGAGACCGCAGTTTGCGACTCAGGTTGCGAGTCGAGAACCCCTAGTCTCGACTCGAGACCATACTTCATAGGCACACAAACATCATGACTCGAGACCATGCTTGCGAGGCCGGTTGCGACTCGAGACCAATACATGCATGACCCGAGACCTCCTCAGTTGCGACTCGAGAGCTTGTAGGCTACAACTCGAGACCGCACAGTCTCGACTCGAGACCATATACATGTACACGCTGTTTGGACTTGCACCCTATTACGGGCCTAAGTAATTGGGCCGAACACATGGGCCGTATGTGCTACTGATAATTGAGTATGTTGTGCACTGTTGTTGAACTGCCATGATAGACGAGTATGCCATGATCGTTACTTGTGTATGAATACGTGTAGAAAATACGTGCACTACTTGGTTTGGACCTGACTTGAATGGTATCTATGTTAGGACGTAGTTGACCACTTACAACTCGATAGACCTTTCTGTGTATCTGCCGAGCAAACCAAGGTGAGTTCACACCCTCTACAAAGCATGGGATTCCCTGGGTTGGGAATGGGGTTAAGGAACGTGGATTCCTCGTCCTCCTTGGGTAGGACAACATTGATTCAGGAATGAAATTCCTCGTCCTCATGGACAGATAACTCGTACTAGACCAAAACTCTATCACGAAGTCCCTCCTTTTTATATCGACTTAATCGTCGGGCCAATGGCGAGCGGGTCATTAGTTAGATAGCGCTATTTAGGTCTGACAAACCTCACACTGTGCCGCAGAGGACGGGCGGGAACTAATGGATCTGGGGCACATCAATGATGATAGACATTGACAGTTTCAGGGCACATAAACATGACTACAGTCAGCAGTCGATATGGTAACGAGTCTAGTGGATACATGGGGTAGCCCCCACGGCCGAAATGCCAGATAACTAACACGGGGTAGCCCCCACGGCTGGATTGCCAGAGTAACCGGGAATAAACAAGTCACGTTTTTTTTAACTATGGGGTAACCCCCACGGCAGGATGCCAGCTAAGGGAAACTGTTTTCGAAACAACTTAAAACGAACACCCAGTCGTGAACTCACTCAACTTGTTGTTGACTCGTTACTACATGCTTTGTAGGACAATAGGTACTTAGCTAGAGCTTGCATGGAAGAGAGTCGTTGTGGGACATGGACAGCTGTGTGCCATGTTACACTTTGGAACAATTAAACTTATGTTATGGTTTTAAACATTATGCTTCCGCTTGCAACTTAAATTATGTTTTGTTTGAACACCAATTGTATTGGTTGGATTTTATAACTACTTATGTGCTTGTTCAATATGATTGGTGGCTGGATCCTGGTCAGTCACTCCTCCAGGCGGTAGAACCCCGCAGGTGGATTTAGGGGGTGTGACAGTTTAACCTAACAAGGTGTCATGTATAAGCTAGTGGTTTCCAAAACTCCATGATGTGTATATACATCTTGTAACATGTGTTAAAATGACTGAAAATGTATAACGTGTGTTAAGCATCTATTATAACGTGTGTTAAGACTTCCATAATGGATGAATAAACTCCAATAGTAAGTTAATAACAACAGAGTAAACCTGATATAACGTGTTTTAAGCCACTATTATAACATGTCTTAATACTTCCAGAATGAATGCATAAACTTCAATAGTAACTGTAACAGTAGAGGTACTACGGGCGCCTCCACCATTATAATCTTGTTGTAACGCGACAAGTAATAAATGTACAAGTTAGTATGTAACGTGTAATATTAAATGAGCCATTTATGGTAACACATGTAATAAATGTACAAGTTAGTATGTAACGTGTAATATGAAATGAGCCATTTATGGTAACACATGTACCGGTAATTTTGGAAAATATAATATGAAACGGGTCATTTGTTTTGCACATTCTGGAATGTATAACATGTGTTAAGCCTCTGTTATAATATTTTTGTAACCTGACATGTATTCATGTATAAGCTAGTGGTTTACAAAACACCATGATGTGTATATACTGATCTAACATGTGTTACAATTTGTCTGTTCGAAACATGTAATTGCTTAACATGTAACAAGGGTGAAAATAGTCGAAGGGGGCGATGAGTTTAATGGTGAGCTTAGTTAATATTGTAATCTTGTTGTAACCCTAACATGTAAGCATCCATTATAACCCGACTTGTATTCATGTATATGAAAGTGGTTTGCAAAAACACCATGATGTGCATATACTGATCGTAACACGTGTACAAGTTGACATGGAACATACAAGTTATAACGTGTGTTAAGCGACTGAAATGTATATCGGGTGTTAATCATTTATTATAACGTGTGTAAAGACTTCCATAATGGATGAATAAACTCCAATAGTAACTTAATAACAACAGAGTAAACCTGATATAACGTGTGCTAAGCATCTATTATAACATGTGTTAAGACTTCCAGAATGGATGCATAAACTTCAATAGTAACTGTAACAGTAGAGGTACAAATACGGGCGCCTACAACAGAAAATGCGTTATTAAGATACGCAAACGGGTTCTTGTTCATGTCCTGGGTGGACGGGCTCGGAAACGACGAGGATGACGGGCTGCATTGATATGATGGGATCGGGGTAGGGAATGATGAAGACGATGGGCTCGGTTTTTGGGAAGAACATGGAGGTGTAGCATTCGATCTAGCATCGGTATCAATGGTAGGCAGTGGTGGCCTGGAACCCTGTAATTCAAACAAACTCTAAAGTTACAAACTTAATTACAAATTCCCTGCCATTTAGATAAAAGAATCATGAATTTCTGCCAATTTTTTTATTAGATTTACAGAAATTTAGTGAGCCTTCAAGTAGAGGTTTGGGTCAATGAAAGTCAAAACCAGTTTTCACCCTAACATAGCGCCGTTTTTTCTACAAGTTTTTGACCAGTTCAGTTCGGTTTTAACTGTTTTCAGCAGAAGGATTTTCAAACCAGTTCCTATACATACCAGTTTGTATACCGGATCAGTCCTGTGTTACAAAACCAGTTACCATATCGGATCGGTCCCGGGTTAAAAACTGGTTTCTAAATCGGGTCTATTCCGGGTTCAGTTCCAGAACCGGTTATTTGTACACCTCTACTTTCAAGCAGATTAAGCTGCTGCATAAATGCATAATAAATCAATCGACTAATCGAATCAACTCAACAACATTAACTAAAATTTCAAATCAATTCATTAGATCTACACCTTAAAAACCCTAAATCAACAACAGAAGACACAAAATTTATGCAACTCCGATTCAATCTCAACCGTTTAATCGATTACAACACACTTCATAAATCATAACCCCCAGATCTAAAAAAGAATTGATGAAAAGTTAAACTAAAAAGATACCTTACGAAAAGTAGTACCATCAGGAAGAACAACCCAACCAGCTTCTTTACAAAGAGCTTTCAATGCCTCATTATTATCACAATGTTTTGGCAAATTATAATTCCCCTGTGCTCTCAACCCATTGTATATATTCGCTGCAATCGCTCTCCATCGTCTCTCTCTCCTCCGGTTATTCTCCTTCTCTCTCGACGACGGCTTCCTCCTCCCTCCGCCACCTCCTTCCGGCATCATTTCCATCTCTCAAAATCCCAAATCCAAACACAATATATTTTTATGAACCTGTTGGGGAACAGATGAACCGGCGACATTAACTCGGATGTTGGTGGATTTGTCTCCATTGACATTAATGGAGAAAAGGATGAAATGCAGGTGAAGATGAAGGAGATATGAGGGATGAGATTAATAATTTGTTGCTTTTAAAAATGAAAAAATCTATATAAATGGGGGGTTTGGTGATTTGTGAGGTGATGGGCATTAATGATCATGTCAATTCAATGGGGGGAAGAGATCTTGGGATGGGTGGATGTATGTATATTGACTAATATACCCTTAGAGGCAAAAAACAAAATCAGATGACTTGGGACACGTGGATAAATCTAGGCCACATATAGAGTTTGCAAAGTTTTTTAAAAATGAAGGGTTTCTTGTGTAGCATTGCCCTATATATATATATATATATATATATATAAACGGGTTCAGGAGAGAACGGTGAAAAGTGTGAGAACAGTGAGAACGGATCCTGGTCCAACACGTGGCAGGGGGCGCTAATTGTTATGCGGGGGTACGATTGTCCTTTTTTACGTTCCCTACTTATTCGCGTTATAAATCTCTTTCAAATTAAAACTCCAAAGATTTATTGTTAGCCGTTACCTCCTTTGCAATCCTTCTTAGATCTATGGCGTTTAACGTGGATTCAGTTCGACAAAGTAAAATTCGTTGGCGTTTTCTATTTTTGTTCCAGCAAATCATGCAACAGATATGGCGTTTTGTTTTTTTATCATTGTTTCATTGTGTTTTTTTGTATTAGTATTTTTATAATGTGTTGTATGATTTTCAATAGCGTTATTCAATTATGAAATTTAATCGCGTTTTAATTGGTATTTAAACAATTATTAAGAACTGACAATTGGAGTTTTCAATATTAATTTTAATTGTCGTTTACGTTCTAGTATATTTCTTATGTTTTTACGATCATTGGCGTTTTACATCTATTTGATTAGTTTTGAATTTTATTTAGTAGTATTTGTGAACATCAGTTATTACTATTTTGTTAATTTGTGTAAGCATCAGTTTTGTTAATTATGGCATTTTCATTATGATGTTATATTTTGTTAATTAGTTTATGTTGTTAAGTGTTTTTAATTATTCATCTCATGTCTTTTTATCATGTCGTTTTTAAATTATGTGTTTATTATGTCTTGTTTATTATTCAATTAATGGTTTTTTAATATTTAATGTTATTATGAGACATCACTGTGTTTTTCTGATTTTTCCGTTCCTCACTGTGTTTTCTCAGACGAAGTTTCTTCCTCGAGTCAAAGGCTTTGCCCCAAAACTAGATTACCATTTATCATTCCTAATGTCAGTGAAGAAATAAAGCCCACAATTGACATGGTATTCTCAAGCCTCGATGATTGTTATTCAGTGTACGTTAAGTATGCCAAGGAGTGTGGGTTTTCAGTAAGGAAAGGGACTACAAAGACAAACTCTAAAGGTGTCTTACATATTAAGTATTACTTGTGTACGAGATCTGGGTTATACAAGGACATGAAGGTTGATACGTTGGACCCCAATCAAAAGGAGCGAGTAGTGCGATCCAACTTTTCAAAGAGGACTGATTGTGGTGCACTGTTATGTGTAATTTTTGAGGCTGGATCATGGAAGGTGTATAAGTTTGTCGAGGAGCACAATCATGAACTTGTTGAACGTCTTGATAAGCATTTTCTTCCAACTGAACGACACCTCACTCAGCTCCAGAAGCATGTTATACACAGCATGTCTAAGCTGAATTTGGGTCCCGTCAAGGCGTTTAATGTTATGAAGACTTGTTTTGATGGTTTTGAAGACGTGGGTGCAAGTAAAGTTGAATTTAAGAACTATAAGAGGCAAATTAACTTGTTTATAGGGGAATACGACGCCGATATGGTTGTAAGACATTTGAATGAAAAAAAAAACATTCCCAGCCTAATTTCTCGTTTGATTACTTCACAGATGAAGAGAATCGTTTGAAGGGACTTTTTTGGTGTGATGATCAAGCCAAACATAATTACCACGTGTTTGGTGATGTGATTTCGTTTGACGCCACGTATCGTTCCAACAAGTAATATTTCATAATTCAACTTCTTCTGTTTTTGGCGGTTTATTAGTTTACATGCAATGGCGTTTTATTAGTTTACATGCAATGGCATTTTATTAGTTTACATGCTATGGCGTTTTATTAGTTTACATGCAATGGCATTTTATTAGTTTACATGCAATTGCGTTTTATTATTGTTTCAGTTCTCATGGTGTTTTCGTATGCAGATACTCTATGGTGTTTGTATCGTTCACTGGTATAGACAATCATCACTGCAATGTTACATTTGGTGCAACATTATTGGCATCAGAAACTTCTGATACGTATATTTGGTTGTTGAGAGTTTTTCTAAAAGTTGTTGCGACTGACCAAGATCCAGCAATGAAGAAGACTATTTCTGTTGTATTTGTTGACACGAGACATCGGTTATGCATGTGGCATGTGATGCATAAACTTTCTCTGAAGGTTGTTATGCTTTTTTAACCTTTGGCGTTTTAGGATACACTGCCTTTTAAAATACATGGCGTTCTTTAACTTGTTAGTGTTTTATTAATTAAATTTTGTCTTTGTGTTTTTTTATGCATGGCATTTTGGTGTTATATATAGGTTGGTGTTAGGCTATGCAATTCCACCAATTTTAAAGAACGCATTTGTGGTGTTGTGTGGACGGATATTCTCACACCTAAAGAGTTTGAATCAGAATGGGAAGCGGTTATCGCAGAGTTCAATTTGGCAGATAATGACTGGCTATCTAATATATTTGCACTTAGGGAATCTTGGATCCCTGCATACTATAGAATGGAGGAGATGTCTGTTCTTATGCGAACGACATCGAGGTCGGAGAGTGAGAATAATTTTTTTGGTCAAGTGTGCAATTCGAAAGCTACTCTTGTTGAGTTCATGACGCATTACGAGACTGCAATAGAAGCACAACGTCACACACACCGGAAAAATGATCATGAATCTCGATACAAAAGACCCCAGTTGAAGAGTAGTTACCAATTGTTAGAAGGGCAAGCTGTTGACATATACACAAAAAGTATTTTTGTTACGTTCAAGCTAAGCTTATTGGAGTTGCGGATTGCATAAATCAACGTTACGAAGATTAGCCTGATGGGTATGTTAAGTTTTACGTAAATGACTTCCAACAGCCTTGTACATCCTTATTTGAGGTAAATAATGGCGTTTTGGTTTTTATGGCGTTTTCTGATAATGGCGTTTTATCATATGCAATGTGTTTTTTTATTTTTTTAGACAAACATTCTATGCATGGCGTTATAGAGATATTGTTTTTGGCGTTTTTCAGGTAATGTTCCGTAAGTTTGATTGCACATCCAGTTGCTCATGTAGGCGTTTTGAACAGTTTGGTTTGCTATGTAGACATATATTCTATTTTTTGGGAATTATGGACATTAGGGAATTTCCAAAACAATACATTCTTAATAGATGGTGCAAAGAGGCTTCCCCAAATTGCTCTCCTGAATACTCAATTAGTCTTGAATATATGACCGAGCTTGATCCTGATGTGCAAAGTATGATGCGAGATATTATTTTTTTAATATACTTTGAACCGTTTATCTGGTAATAAAGTGGAGCTTTCCTTATACAAGGATCATGTTCAATCTTGTATGAAGAAGGTTCAAGATATGCAGATTGTTGCTCCTCCCGCTAGTACTAGGGATAGATTTGCCGAGATAACCGGTCAATATAAAAACGACAAGAATCCGAGAAGAGTCCCTGTTGGGTATAAATCCAAAGGTTCTGGTTCTCGAAAGCGCCTGAAATCTAAACATGAGATAGCAAACGAGAAAACGAAATCAAAGTCGAAACCCGGGGCCAAAGAAAGACAGTGTCATAACTGTAAAGGCTATGGGCACTATGCATCAACATGCAAACATGTCGTAATTAAAGGAAGATCGAGAAGGTCTTCGAGATCTAGTGAAGAGTAGTTTGGCGTTTTGTGTTTTTCATTCTTACAGAACACACACAGATGGTCTTCGAGAGCCAGTGAAGTGTAGTATAGCATTTTGTATTTTTAATTCCTATAGAACACATCCAGATCTCAGTTTGGCGTTTTACATCATTTTTTCCATCCTTTTTTTCGACCTATTTGTTCATAACATGCTACTTCGAGGTTACGTAACAAACAATATAAGATCGGTCAAGCAAATCAAATGCCAAAAAAAAAAAAACGCCACTAAATAAAACTATCAAAAACCTCTAATTTTGGTCATGCTAAACTCAATAATGTTTTGCTGAACGAGATGGACAACATTGTTAATCCCCAGTCAAGAAGGATGTCTAACAATGTTGTCCATCCCGTTTAGCTAAACTTTATTGAGAACAAAACTGAATCTCCATGAAATTGCGTTTTTTGATTTTGTGGTTTTTGTATGTTTTGGCGTTTATATTGAGGAAATATTGTATTATATCAAAGAAACATGGAGTAGAATATTTGATATTTGGCTTTTTTTGGCGTTTCTAAGATGAATGGTATAGAGGAAAATATGGCGTTTGGGTTTTTGGTGTGGATTTTAATAGGTCTGAGAGGTTGTTTATATAGGAAGTTTTTGGCGGGTATTTTAGGCGCGATTATAGTAAATGCTAGTAATTAAGTTCCGTCATTTCAGTACTTTTTGTTCAGCTTTATCGGTTAAAAACAAAGTTTGACGTTTTATACCTAATGGCGTTTAGATTAGGATGAAGTGTCCTATGTGTGTTAAGGCGGTATTTTAATAACGTTTTATTCGTGAGTTTGGCGTTTTGTGTAGAGAAGTTAAAACACCATTTTACCCTTAATGAAGCGCGCCACACTAATAAAAGTGATGTTATTTACGAAAACGCCACCACATCATCTTGTCCATAGATTGTTATGATCTGACGATCCATAATCGTTCTCACCGTTCTCACACTTTCTCCCGTTCTCCCTAAATCCTGACCTTATATATATATATATAGGGTAGGGATCCTAAGAGAAGTCCACCTTATTTGAGAAACTTGAGAAACAATCTGCACCACACATTTTCCCTAAGCAAAAAATGCAAAAAAAAAAAGGTGGAAAAATGCTTTTTTTTTTTTTTGGAAAAATCGAAGCTTTTTCTTGAAGGTTTTGATTTTTAAATTTTTTTTTTTGGGATTTATACACATGTGTATAGTCTTTATCTTTTAACTATACATATATGTATATACATGTTTAAAATTGAAAAATAAGTGTTATACACCCTAAATCTTAAACCCTAAACCCTAAAGCTAAACCTTAATGCTAAACCCTAAAGCTAAACCCTAAAGCTAAAGCTAAACCCTAAATCTAAACCCTTAACGCTAAACCCTAATGCAAACCCTAAAGCTAAACCCAAAAGCTAAAGCTAAACCCTAAAGCTAAACCAAAGAGCTAAACCCTAAATACTATTGCTAAACCCTAATGTTAAACCCTAAATACTAATGCTAAACCCTAAACCCTAATGCTAACCTAAATACCAATGTTAAACCCTAAATAACACTTATTTTTCAATTTTAAACATGTATATACATATATGTATATTTGACAATATACACATTTGTATAGTTAAAAGATTAACAATATACACATGTGTATAAATCCCCAAAAAAAAAAAAAAAAAAACACAAAACCTTAAAGAAAAAGCCCGGAGTTTTCAATTTTTTTTTTTGCATATTTTTGCATTTTTTAAATGTGTGGACCATAAAGATTCTCAAGTTTCTCAATTAGCCTACTACTTCTCACGTGATCCTTATCATATATATATAGGGGATGGATCATGAGAAAAACTAGTTTAAATGAGAAAACAAAAAAACTAACTAAAAAAAGCCTAAAAAACATACCATCTTTTTTATAATTTTTTTATAAAAACATCGCTACTTTTTATGTATGGAAAAAAAAATTAAAAAAAAAACAAAAAAAAATTATTGTACTGCACGTGTGCACTAATACGGAAAGCCTAAACCACTTAACCCCACCCCCCACCGACACCCCTCAAAAACCTAACCCCCCACCCCCACCCCCCAAAAATCTAAATTCACCCTCCCACCAAAAACCTACCCCCACCCCCCAAAAACCTAACCCCCCCCCCCCTCCGAAAACCTAAACCTAAAACTAAACCCTAAACAAAAACCTGAAAAAAACCTAAACCCCCCTCCCCACCCCGACCACCCAAAAACCTAAACCCTCTCCCCCCACACCCAAAAACCTAATCCTAATCCTAAACGTCCAAAAAAAAAACTAACCCTAAAAGCTAAACTAGACTCAAAAAGGTAATTTTAAGCATGTAATGCACATGTGTAGCAAAAAAAAAAAAATTTAAAAAAAAATTAAAATTTTATTTTTTGGTAACGAAAATTAGCGATTTTTCGCTAAAAAAATATTAAAAAAAAAACTTTTTTGTGTGTTTTTTAGCTATTTTTAGGTATTTTTGGCTGTGTTCACATTGGTTCTCATGGTTCTTGCAATAAAGGATGGTTCCTAACGGATCCTTCTCCTATATATATATATACATGGTTGTAAAATTTATAATATATATATATAAATTCCAATAAAAATCAACCAATTACAACTTTAAATTAAACATACATCAAATTCACACCAACCTCAAACATTCAAAATTTTTTGGCTCTCAAACTTTCACACTCAACCATTCAGTCTTAACTCATCTTCCATTTTACGCCAAAATTTTACATTAAAACTTTCACTATCATCTCAAACTCTTACATTGATGACCAAAGGAGCTTCCAAGAAATGTAAGGGGTTGTTTTAAACCCAAACCAATAAATTACAATCACCCCACTCTACCAAAGCTACCAGTCATCTAATCAACCTGGATTGATGCCTTCCCATGCCAACAATTCAGGTTCATGAATCAACTCGGTTTCGTACATCCACAACTCCAAAACTATGGTTTCACGCCTCCACCAGGTGCTATGTCGATACGCAGAACTGGTTACCTGTTCTATGGGTTACCTCCATAATTGGAGATGGTTGTCAACCCCAATGTTCGGCTAGTGCCCGTGTTCAAGACCCCAGGCATTTAGTCGTCTGGTACATCTACACCAAGTCCATCTTCGAGCCGAAAAAATAAAAGGAAAAGTGGCTAGTTTGAAGCCAAAGTAGAAAGTTATTATTCACAAGTGGTCGGTTGACGAAGAAGAAGCCCTTACACGAGCTTATCTTCATGTGTCTACATGCGCCGTAGTCGAAAAAAACACCAACTATTGGGAGCGTATCCATGCTTATTTTTTGTGAAGAAATAGATAAAAAGCTGAACCGAACAAAGGAGCACTTGAAGTGCCATTGGCCTTAATGGCCACTCTGACAACTCTTTTTGGTGGAATATACAACCTGCACAAAAATGCCCATAGTGGTTACTCCGATGAAATGGTCATGATCCCGGCCAAAGCGGAGTTTGGAACAGAACAAAATATTCGGTACAACTACAAGCATATTTTCAATTAGTGAAAAACGAACCGAAATCGAATGTATCACTCCCATTGATGTCAAAAAGGACAAAGATATCAGAGTCGGGAGCATATACATCGTCCGCTTCTGATGCGGTTGACTTGGACGACAATGGACTCCCATCCAAGGTTCAAACTTCAATTTCAATCTCGATGATGATGACGTTCAAGAGTTGTCTCGTCCAATGGGGAAAAGGGCTAAAAATGCTCGGTGGAGTCGAGGAAATGATCTAAACAAAAGGAGATGTCGGCGAATGAAGAAGAGGACCCAGTGAAAATGTGGATGCAACAATATATGGTAAAAAAGTTTTTGGGTTATATGAGATCTTTTGATGATGAAAGCTAAAACCAAAGGGAACCATCTTCCCTTCCCAGCCTGATAGAATAAGTTGAAGTATAATCTTTGGTTCAGAAGTTTCCCCCTCGAAGGCTTCCCAAAAGAACTGCCCAAACTACTAGAACATAACTGCTGTCTCCAAGAATAGGGAACAGAAGTACAAGTGCTACATTGTCAAAGTGTTGGTCAACAAGTCAACAATCAAGTTGACAAAATCAAGACAGAAGATTAGAAGATCAAGTCAACAAGTCAAAGACCAGGTTTTCTCTAACCTTGAATTGAAGTCGTAGATTAATGTAATTTTGTTAGTATCCAACAGTTTTACTAACTGCTGGGAGTTACATCATTAAATGGGTTGTTAGGGGTCGCTTTCATGGTGATGTCACCAGCTGTTCTCATTTTCATTGTAATGCAACACGAAGAGCGAAAGGACATAAGAACTTAGTATGAGAGAGTACACCTCATGAAGGGAGTACACTTTGTACCAACTGATTGTATTGTAATCATTTTGAATGAAACCATGATGCAATCATTCCTAAATCTAATTGTATTGATGATGATGTGTTTGTATTAACTGTTTTTTACTTGAGTTTTCATATCATTTCAATCTGTTCTAATAAAAAACACACATATCACACTCTCAGATCTTACAAAGTGGATTTCATGGATTGCCTCACACGTAAACTCGACGAATTTCTTACGAATTAAGATTTAATCATCATCTTTATTGGACTAAAAAAACTGAAGTTTGTTATAAAATTAAGAAAAAACATGATGGGTTTAAGTTGGTTTTATTTTTATTATTTGTATGTTTTTTCAGGTTTTAAGAGTGTTTTGTTATTATTAGTATGTTTTTATTTTTGGGTTTAGAGTTAGGTTTTTATTTAAAATTATTTTAAGTGAGTGTTTTTTTTATTGATTATCTAGTTTTGAAGTTACTTTTCTATATTTTTTTCTATTTTATAAATAACATAAATATAATAAATAACTAAATAAAATAAAAAAATAGGTGATAAGATGGATAATAAGGAAAGGTTTGGAATCGTTTAAAGTAGGTATAAATTTCTTTTGTTGAACTTATGTTTCCATCGATCTCTCTGGGTTTTTTTTATGGGTCCTAATATTAACACATGGGAAAAACTTATTTACACATGGTATATACGGGTCGTATACGGGCCGTATAATGTTATACGGCCCGTATAGAATTTAAAAAAACTAACAAAGTCTTTAAAAAAACTAACAAAGTCTGTGCGACTTTGTTAGTTTTTTAAAATTCTCTACGGGCCGTATAACATTATACGGCCCGTATACACCATGTGTAAATAATTTACCTTTCTAAAAGTTGAAACCTTTCTACACGAGACATTTTTACAGTCGTGAGGTGGTAAAACCTTTCTAAAAGTAGAAAAAAATAAAACATTAACAACTAACAAAGATTAAAGAACAAAAAGCCGAGTCGTATGACTGTAATAAAATGGAAGCTATCAATGCGGGGTTATGGGCATGGTGTTATTCTTTATTTAATATTTACAGAATAAAAGGAAGGGTGAGGCATTTGATGAGAGTTGTAAGGAGAAGCGTTGAAATCAAGGGTCCCGTCATTACAACCACTTGTTTTCAACGGGGATGTAATGCAATGATTCCTCTCGATTGAATAGACAGACACTTGCTTCATAGGACTCACTTGAATCGTCTCGAAAGTACTGAACAATCGAAATAACAGCTTCGGTTTCATCAGCCTCTACCGAAGAAACCAAATTCGCAATAATGAGTCTGAGTCCATTGTTGTTCATGAATGTTTCGAATCATCATAGAAGATGTGTCGGGTTCTTCTGCTAGTGGTCGGGCTTCCAATGCTCACACATGGTGATAAACAACGCTGATATGAACACAAACCAACTGCTTTATCTCGAGTCGTCGGGAAAACTTTTCCTCAGGGGAGGGTGAGTAGTATGAGTCTAAGTCCATTGTTGTTAGTGAATGTTTCGAATCATCATAGAAGACGTGTCGGGTTCTTCTGCTAGTTATTCGGAATGTTTCGAATCATCATTAAAATTAACTATGCGGTTTTGATTGAAGACGTAATTTTAAGACTCTTTGTCGGGCTTCCAATGCTCACATAGGGTGAATAACAACCCTTGATGTTGAAACTGGTTTTACCTCATGAAAAGGAAAGAAACAAATCTTTTTAGAAAAGCGTTGGGATTCAAGGGTTTATGAGTCAAAGTTAACATTCAGATTCAGATTCAGAAAGCAGATGATTTGTACTTGGTTTATTCTCTTTAATCTATTAGAACGATCCTTGTTTTGTCACGTACATGCGTTTAATTCCCAACATACTTGTTTGTCACGTACATTTCGTAAGAAACTTTTCGTGCACTGAAACTTCAGTTGTGTACGCAAATTCACCACCGGTTTCTACAGCACAAGCACATACACCGGTTTCCAAGTAGGGTTTAGAATGTTTGAAGGAATGTTGGTTCAATACCAACTCATCTTTAGTAGTGTTTGTTTGAGAACCTGATTCAGATAAACAACGATTCTCCAATTCCAGAGTAAGCAAATACACAACGGTTCTTCATTTCTAGATCAGTAATGAACGTTCAATTGTGTACACAAATTCATCACCGGTTTCTACAGCACAAGCACATACACAGGGAGAATGTTCTCGAAATTGAAGAAAAAAAATGGTTGCTGATGTTTTTCAGTATTCGGATTTTGTTGGTTTGTTTCCAGGTAGGGTTTAGAATGTTTGAAGTATTCTTGGTTCAATACCAACTCTTCTTTAGTAGTGTTTGTTTGAGAACCTGATTCAGATACACAACGGTATTTAACGTACACACCACATTTGAAGATCCTTGCATTAGACACAATTTGTTGGAATTTGTGGATCAACAGAAATAACTGAAATAACAGCTTCGGAATCTATTAACCCACAATTGGTTGGAATTTGTAGACAGGCACTTGCTTCATAGGCCCGTATACTATAGGTAAAAAATGGCAAATAATGACCAATAAGAAACAAATCATTAAAAATACAACTGATTACTCGTCATTCTCTTGCACCTTCAACTATGTTGGTTCGGTTTAGTTATTTTCCGACTGTTTCAGATATGATTCAATAAATAATATCTGATTGAGAAGCACTAAAACGGTTGCGGTTGTCCAACTCCAGATCATCTTTAGTAGTGTTTGTTTGAGAACCTGATTCAAATAAACAACGGTTCTCCAATTCCAGAGTAAGCAAATACGCATTCCGAATAACTTCACAAAGATTTGTTGAAAACCCAACTCTCTCTATAGATATGACTGAGAGTGAGGGTTACTCTATTATATACATCAACAAATGATTGTTTTAATACCAACTGCTCAAAATCCCTTTCGTTTTTTGGATCGTTCTAACCAGATCGTATACAATGTATACGATGATTGTATACGAGTCGTATAATATTATACGGCTCGTATACTATGGGTAAAAAATGGTAAAAAATGGTTTATTCTCTTTAATCTATTAGAACGATCATTGTTTTAAGAACCCTAGACCATGGTCTTAGACTCTCTCCCCCTCCTTTTCTCTCTCTGACAACCCTAGACCCAAACCACCGCAATCCACCAGGATTATGTCTCTTCTCTTTAATCAATTAGAACGATCCTTGTTTTGTCACGTACATGTGTTTAATTCCCAACATCCTTGTTTTGTCACGTACATTCCTTGTTTTGTGCTTAACAATGTCGATAAACACAATCATTCAAGACCATTCACCTACATTCAGTCGATAAACACAATATGTGGTTCCAATGTCCTACTACTACAATCCTTCTTACATTATTGAAAATTACTATATCACCCCCACCAGATACATCAATTTGTCACTTTCAAAATTCAAATCAAACTAACACGAAGTATCTCGAAGGTATCTTATTCATATTAATCATTCAATGCTAATGCTCAAAGAGGGTGAAAAACAACCCTTGATGTTGAAACCGGTTTTACCTCATGAAAAGGAAAGAAACAAATTTTTTTAGGGAAGCATTGGGATTCAAGGGTTTATGAGTCAAAGTTAACACAATTTTTCTTCAATCTTCATTGCTACTTGATTATCATTAACGTTATGATTATCACTTCCATATTCGCTAGTTTCACTGTTGGGTCTTAACGACATGATTAAAACCGCATCCGTTTTGTATACCGAAACGGTGGCTATGGGAATGTATCGAAAGAGGAGACTCACCGTTTCGCTTCATAGGACTTACTTGAATCGCCTCGAAAGTACTGAACAACCGAAATAACAGCTTCGGTTTCATCAGCCTGTACCGAAGAAACCAAATTCGCAACAATGAGTCCGAGTCCATTGTTGTTCGTGAAAGTTTCGAAAGAGGAGACTCAACTGTCGCTGCACTGTTATCGTTGTGGTCGACGTATACCAACAGTTCTGCGAAAAAAACATTATCTATTCATCATTGTTCTTAAAGATGAAGATGAAGAAACGAGGGTTTATTCTCTTTAATCTATTAGAACGGTCCTTGTTTTGAGAACCTGATTCTGATTTAAACAATGCACGACATGTCTGTTAGTGGTTTCTGTAACCAATTAGGAACCACATATTTGCTTCAAGATTTACGTCTGATGTCTAAGTTTGATCACATTTGACTTCATCTACATGTGTTTTGAAATAGGCTTTGTTCTTCGTTTTTTGGATCGTTCTAATAGATTAAAGAGAACAAACCATTTTTTACCCTAAGAATACGGGCCATATACTATTATACGGCCCATATACACCATGTGAAAAAATTACCATATCGTATACAATGTATACGATGATTGTATACGGGCCGTATAATATTATACGGCTCGTATACTATGGGTAAAAAATGGTTTATTCACTTTAATCTATTAGAACAATCCTTGTTTTGAGAACCTTGATTCTGATTTAAACAATGCAGTTATTCCTCTCAATTGAATAGACAGACACTTGCTTCATAGGACTCACTTGAATCATCTCGGAAGTACTGAACAACAGAAATAACAGCTTCGGTTTCATCAACTGGCTTTGAAACGAGTCTAGAACACTCGTAATCCTCAACCGGCTTTGAAACCGGACATAATCTACGAAGAAAGTGTTGGAGTTTGTGGATTTTGGTTGGTTCATATCTCTATTCGATAATCTTTCCTCTCAATGTAAGGAGAAGCGTTGAGATAACGGACATCCATCGAATACATCTTTCAAACTATCAAAATTCAAATCAAGCTAACACAAAGTATCTCGATATGGTTGGTGTAAAAGCACACATTTTACTACATTGAATACATTTTTCAAAATTCACGTGCATGCGTTTAAAATTCACGTACATGCGTTTAATTCTCAAACGTCAGCAACCATTTTTCCTTTTCCTTCAATTTCGAGAACATTCTCCCTAACATGAGAAACGAAAGAGATTTCGAGCAGTTGGTCGATGACATGATAGATAAAGATCTTGACACGATCATATCCATTTTCAAGTTTTAGACTAGATAGAAGACGTGTCGGGTTCTTCTGCTAGTGGTTTCTGTAACCAATTAGGAACCACATATTTGCTTCAAGATTTACATCTGATGTCCAAGTTTTATCACATTTGACTTCACGTAACATCTAGTTATATTCCTACATCTATATCTTTTGTTCACTGACAAACTATGTGACATGTGTCTGGTCTAGTGATCCCGGTACTACAACTGCATTTTAAACAATGCACGCCTCAACTGAGATAACGGACATCCATCAAGCTCAAAAAGAAAACTTGTGTTTCCCATAGTCACAAACGATTGCGGTTTGAATTTCGCATAGCAACCGTTTCCGTACTAAAAAACGGTTACGGATTGTATTTCTTATAGCAACCATTTTCGTAGTAAAAAACAGTTGCGGTTTGTATTTCGCATAGCCACTGTTTCCGTAGTAAAAAACGGTTGCGGTTTGCACATTCAATCTTCAATACTTCATTAAAATACCGCTAGTAGAAGAACCCGACACGTCTTCATGTTACGGAGAATATTCTAGAAATTTAAGGAAAAGGAAAAGATTTGTTGAAATCGAAGAAAAAAATAAAAAAGATGAATTTAGGCGTGAATTTGGAACAAGAAGTCCAACAATCCGTTTATTAAAAGTAGCAATCACCTCCAATCATTTCCTGGTCAAAACACACAATATAAAGTTTAAAGTTATCGTGTGTTGTAGTTTGGAAAGATGACCGAATAGAGATCTGAATAACAAACTGTGGAGAACTTGTTTGTGTCGGGTTCTTCTGCTAGTTATTCGGAATTTTTCGGATCATCATAGAAGACGTGTCGGTTTATTCTGCTAGTGGTTTCTGTAACCAATCCATAATCACCCTTGGTAGTTATTAGGAATCGATAAATAACCAACACGAAGATCTATGCGATCGCTAAGGTTTCCATCAACGGACTGATCGGTAACGTCACTCTACCTGTGCTCCGATTTAAGCGGCGTGTTCCGATCAACGTTTATCGACATTGTTAAAGGTGATGAAGAGTTTAGAAACCCTAGAATGATTGTGTTCTTACTAGAAAAAAACGTGATACTTAAAAAATACAATTATATACGGCCCGTATACAGTTATACGGCCCGTATACATGTGGTAACATCAAAAACCTCACAAAATAAACCCATTGAGCCGTATACGTTTTACAAATCGTATACACATGTATACGGCTCGTATAACTATATACGGGCCGTATATAATAAAATCAAAAAAGCATTCCCTGCGTATTTTACTATTCAAAAACATTCTATACGGGCCGTATAACTGTATACGGCCCGTATACAATAGGGGGTGTGAAAATAAGATATAGGGGGTGTTAAAATAAGGGGGGCCTTTTTTTATTCTTAATTTTTGTGATTTTAGCTTAACTTTCAACAGTTTATTTATGTAATAGTTTATTTATGTAATATTTATTGATGTGCTTTTTTTAAGGTCAACAAAATCAATCTCGAGCGCTCTTGGGGCATCCACTGGATCAAACAGAATACTTCGAGAGTAACACGAGTCTACCACCAATTCCAGAGAAAACCCGGTAACCCATCCGCCTGTAGGCACGACGGTAAAATTACTGGTAAAACCCGTTTGGCTCAAGGATCGAACCCAGGTTTCCTTGTGTCTACTACCATTGCCCACCAATCCCTCACTCTGCACAAAGTGGGAGTTGAACTTGCATCTCTCAAAAGAATGCAAGCCTTCCACCACTTGATCTAGAGATCATTGGCATTTATCGTATGGAACAATTTATGAGTTGATTAGGTTTGAAGATAAACTTGTATGATAACGAGAAGATCTACTCTTATTTATAACATTTTACGGTCATTTAATAGAAAATTAGAGAACATATAAAATAAAATAAATGCGCCTTCTCGTCAATCTGTAGGGTACATGTACCGAGGCAGTCGTGGCTTAGCAATTGCCACAAGAGGTTTAGCCATGCACAGGTCATTGTGATTTTCAACCAGCTCAATGGACCGCTCTGTACCCGGCGCCTCCCAGACGAACCACTGGACCATCCTTCCTAAAAACATTGTAGTCATGGTTGTGCCTAATGTTATTCCAGGACAACGACGTTTTCCTGTGCAAAACCAGATCTATCTCAGCTCATCATCCGAAAGAACTACTTGTTTTCCTTCCCCACATAGATGCCGATCTGGGTCAAACTGCAATGGATCCAACCACACATTTGGATTCCTTCCCAGACCATATCGACTTAGGATAAGATGGCTACCCTTGGGTATGAAGTAACCAGCAACAATAGTATTCTTAGTTGAAACATGGGGTGGAAGAAAAGGCACAAAAGGATGCAACCTAAAAGCTTCCTTGATGCATGATTTTAAGTAATTAAGTTGAGGTATGTCTCTCTCTTCAACTAGCCTTTGACGACCTACTACATGATCCAACTCCTCAGCTGCCTTTTTTAGGATTAATTCTATGCGTTTGAAGTGCATGTGAAAATAGTAATATCTATAGATGTCGAGAGACTCACAACAATTTGAGCTTTAATCTCCTCTAATGTAAGCTTAGGATTTTCAAATGTAATAAAGACATCAAGCATATCAGATTTTTCCTTTCTAACACCATTTTTCCACATTTGAATTCGTTCATCAACCAACGGATCTTGGTACTTCCGAACAGTTTCAATAGCAGCCCTTATTATCTTTTCATGGCCATCAAAGTCAGTCTTCCATCTTAACCATGGGAAATAATCAGTGATGCAAAATGCATAAACATACTTTAGCATGGTAAAAACAGCAGCAACGTGTTCAGTTTCTTCTTCACCTGGCCCTTCCATTCCTTGCCCAAAGCAACTTGTCCCGAAAACAATATTCTTCGTCACATTTGCAAAAAATTGTTGGCTTATAGCGCGCACATTTATTAACGCACCACGAACTATAGCATCTTGTTTGTTTGTTTGGTTATATATGTACTTAAGCAATTGATCAGCTTCTTCGTCACGCTTCGGTTGGAGCCATTTGTGTATTGGGGATGAAACAATCTCCCGGCTTATAACTTTTTTCATCTTCCTCCATTGTTCTCCATTAGGGGACATGATAGCAGTGAGATAACCATTGCTTATCAGATGGGCTGACATGATATCAGGCCTTGAAATGAATATTTCATCTTGTTTCTTGAGGAACTCACATGCTATGTCTGGGGACGAAACTGAAATGACGTGGGTTGATGGACCGAGCCGGATACAAAGGATTGGGGTGCCAAGCTGGTCCATGAGCTTATGGATCCAACGGAAAGTTGGTTTATTTAGAAGCATTTGGATGATGCATCCGATAAACGGCAAAGGGGTTGGACCAGGAAGTAACGAATGCGATTTGGTTGAAGTTTTCTGGTATAGAAACCTACCAGTATATATGAAAATTATGATAACGACTATAATGGTTAAATACATGATTACTAGTGTAGAAGATAAAAGATGTTTGAATGTGCATTCGAAAACCCGTTAAGGTAGGGTTTAAATAATGTGAAGATGTACGAGATATTAGATAAGGCACTATCAATGACAAGAATAATTTATTTTTATTTAGATTACGAACTTTCTAACTTTATTAGATTTGATCCGCTTTAATACATTTGTTAACTTATCCATTTATTAACTCAAACACATCTAAACTATTATTGCCGCACGTTTAAAATAGTCTAATATGCAATTTATATTTTATTTAATTAATTTTATCAAGAACAAATACTAGGATTAGGTTGAAGTAAAAATCTTGAACAGTTCATGTTACCTTATCATCCATTGTGATTGAAATCAGAAACCATCTTCTTGGTAAATTTTCTAGCCCTAACTCTATGATTTGATGTAAACTAAGTAGATTTTCCGCGCATGAAGACAAAAATCTTGAACAGTTCATGTTACCTTATCATCCATTGTGATTGAAATCAGAAACCATCTTCTTGGTAAATTTTCTAGCCCTAACTCTATGATTTGATGTAAACTAAGTAGATTTTCCGCGCATGAAGACAGACATTCGGTCAGTATTGGTATCAATTCATTAGATACTAGTATGACACCGACACACAGTATAGCAACAAAAATAAGTACATCTATTGAATACCATAGAAACAAATTCCGAAACTTGTTAGGAGAAAAGCGATACGAGTTTCGATGTTATTCGGATGGAACCGGTTCGCTTCATAATGACTTCGGTATGCACATTACACCAAAACTATAAAACGACTACCGGTACGGTACTGATAACGATCTTGTTCGGAGAGTATCGGTTCGATTCGATACGGTAGGAACATAAAAATCATTTATGTTTGACCTGTTCGCTTTTTGCATAGAAGTTTTAACGAAACATATAGATGAAAATACACACGTCGCATTTTATATAATTAAAATAACACTAAATATTCTAATTATATGATAAATAATATATTTGTGCTCTGATCACTTGTAGATTACTATTTGAAACTCGGTTTTGAGTAAAATTTAGATGGGGACACAAAATAAAAATAAGCACCTCGCAACGACATAACCAAAATTTTATAAACAACTTACTTTGAATGTTATTATGTAAAAAATATGGTCAAAATTTACTACAATAACAAAAAAATTATATGTTTGAGCTTCGACTACTTTTGTATGTTACTATTTGCAATTCAGTATCTAGTGAAACTTATTCAAGACAGATAAAAATAAGCACATCACAAATTGTGTAATCAACATAACGATAAGTGTGGAATCCAAATCGATAAGCAAATCAATCAACAAACATGATGTAAATAAACACCGTCAAATTCAATAAATGAACTTTGGAGAATTGTTTGGATCTAGAAACACACAGACACAATGATCTGACTCTTAGAGAAAAGTGTAGGAGAAGAAGTTAAAGAAAAATGCAAAGGAATAGGGTTTTTACAATGGAGGCTAAACATTTAGGCTAAATACCTTAAATATTAGGGCTAATTATTTACATTGTTAGGCCACATATAAATCTACCTACTTTAGACATAAAATGCATCTATAGACTCCCTCTTCGATATTGTCGGTAGTTAGTGTCATCGGTTTTTACTTCAGGTTCGTCTTCCAACCGCTTCCCATATGGAAATCATAGTACCACCACCTTATCGATCCACAAAATCTAGTTCCATCTGTTTAAGCCAAAACTTCTTCATCTCATGCCCCGAAAATCGCAGCAGATGGTGTGCATAGTGGTGACAGAGGTTGGCAACCAATAATTAAAAAGGCAAACTCATACAATAATAAATCGGACAAAATAGTTTTAAAACGTTATAACAATCATCCAAATGTAAAGTTTAAAGTGTTCAAATTATGGTTCCATCACGTGGACCATGACACTTGACACTTTTATTGTCCAAATATTCGTCCAATTTCAAAAGTTGCCCTAAACTCATTTCAAACCCGGAAGCCACCTAAGTACCTGAAAAACATGCTTAAAGTGTTAACAAAAGGTTGGTAATTAACATGTTTTATTTACATGCAATAACAAAAACAATTAATCTCCATTTTGAAAAACATGACAACCCTAGATTTACATGTAACATGGTAAACTAGCTACGAATACAAAAATGATGTTCCCAACCAAGAGCCCATAATCAAAATGAACCATTCATTGGTTCCCTTATAAAAATGGTTTCAACATATATTCCTCGCCCCAAAAACTGGAGCGACCGTTTGCGAGCTTGGGGTTTGTCAAAACCCGATAGATCTACCAATATATCCTGTCTCGTCCCTTCAAGAGGTTAATGATTACGACGGTGGGTAAAAGTGAAAGGATAAGCCCTCAAAAAGGTAAATTCGTCTATGGATCATGTTAACTCAAAATAATATGTGTTTCTTCCCCGTAATGTAAAAACATAATTTAAAAAGGGGCCGTGAAACTCACCTTTGGGTGTGTTTGAAAGTTCAGAACAAAAGCCCAAATCATGTGTAATAATTGTGTCCTATATACGAGGCACACTTCCATATCAATTCCAAGTTTACTAGCGAAGTTGTTCATTCAACTTTTTAGACTTATGAAAATATTTTATGTGATAACCCATTATTTGGATGACCTGTTGGTGACTACGGCACATGGTTATGTTTTCATATCCTTAGTGTAAACATCACATCTTGCAATACAAATTATACTACGATTCTTCATAACCATACACACAAACACATAGATACTTACACAAATTCTATGATCGTATTTATTTATCAACCACGGAGTACTAACTACTGAAGAGTTTTCATATCATATTTCACCTTTATTACCAAACACACCAAACCCTACAAGTCTATTGGATCTGAGTGAGTGTTGTGTGTATTTTTATTGGTAAAACAGTTTATCAGGTGATCACACTATCACTGAGTTCACAGGGATGATTGCAAATGATTTATCTCGAATTCAAATATGTAATACAATTATACAAGTACAAAATACTCCCCCTCACCAGGTGATCACACTATCACTGAGTTTTTATGCTCTTTGGATCTTAGTGTTAACTATTACAAAATACAGTGTAAACTATATATAATAGATGTAAACTGTTATTGACGTCATCATGAAAGTGACCTTCAATAGTGTAGGTCCGGCTAGGGGAGGATCTAGTCGCCTAATCCTTGTGTACAAACCAACCCGGTTGTGCGGAATCCAACCGAGATAGCAAACCGAGATAGAACACGCAAAAACACGACACGCAAAGTTCACCGATTAACACCTCTGTATTAATACGTATGAAAGGTCCGGTTACAAGCACACGATTTACAAATCAGTTCTGCAAACTCTCTCTAAGTGTGTGTGTTCTCTGCTCTAAGTGTTCTCTACTTTCTGTCTGTCTATCGAAGTGAACACAACACACGGGTATTTATACCCAAACACAGCAGGTCTGGTCGAAGGATCAGACAGATGATCGAAAGATCATCTATCGACTAGAAACAGCTCGAAGGATCAGCATGTACCACGAAGGATATGATCTTTCGTGGTCCATCCATCGAAGGTCCATCTTTCGAGCTCATCATCATCGAAGGATATAAGTGATCCTTCGATGACCATCCTTCGACTCAAACACATTACAACCAAAGTGTTGACTGTTTGGCCAAGTCAAACCAGGAGGATGGTTGACTTGGTCAAACTTACAAGACTAATAAAGACATCGTTTTGAATACAGACAAAGTACAGACACAAGTGCACCAACAAATAGCTTTATTAATTGTTGTAACTGCCATCCGTTGTGAAGAGCAAATTACAAGTTTTGTCCTTTATGTTTACACCACTTTATAGGCGGCGTCCTTTAGCGTAAAAGTTTGTAAGTTTTGTGCTTTATGTTTCAAAATCTTGCACGTTTTAACCTTTAGGCCAAATTTAGTTAGATCTTTTAGTTAAATATGGTTATGTGCCTTACACATGAGGATATTCTTGTCATTTTACCTCCCTAGGGACTGTTGAGTAAATAACTTGATATTCAAGGAACTAATTGTGTAATAAAAAAATAAATTATAAATATAAAAAATCCTGAATTCTCTATCTCTATCTCTATGAATTTGGGGGTTTCAACTTTGAACACTGATCGATTGAAGAAGATCAAACCACCGTTGTTTCCAATACCCTCCCTCCGGAATCCTCTTCTCCGATGAGATGAGAGGAACACTTGTGCGTCTGATTTCTTCATCCATCGTCACCATTTACATATTCCAGATTCAAGCTCAAGCCGCACCTGCCACTAGTACTCTCTCTCTCTCACACGCACATTCCGTTTTTTTGTTTTGTTTTACGTGTCTGTATTATGATTATGTAGTCTTTAATCAACTCCAGTGATCAAGCAGTTATCCTCCATTCTCAGGTGGACTTCAACAAAGTCACCAGTATCAAGTACTTGTAACGGTTAGGTTTTGTTTTTTTTTTTGTTGTGGACCCTAGGTTTTAATATTCAGAGTTTATTGTGTGTGATGTAGGATTATATTATTTGGTGATTGATACAGATGGGAATAATATTCTTCTTCTTTAGTTCGAGGATGATTATTTAGTGGAAACAACTGTGGAAGGGAATCGACTAAGGGTTGTGGCTTATTCCATTCAAGTGTCACATGATGTTGCTTAACTTTATGATGTTGATTCTGTTAATAGCAAAATTGTTCGAATTACTCCTCCGTTATCCTAATATAAACATCATTATAATTTGCCATTGCTCTGCTATTTGTTTTAATAAATAATAATAATAATAATAATAATACTAATAATAATAATAATCATAATAATAATAATAATAATAATAACAACAACGATTTGTTGATACAGATAGTGGTGGGGGGTTGCAGCGTGGGTGGTGGTGGGAGGTGGAGGCGGTGGTGGAAGGTGGTGGTAGTAGGTGAAGAGAGAGAGAGGAGGGAGAGGAGAATGTGTGATAGAGCGGGAGTCAGAGAGAGAGAATTCCGGGGTTTTTATATTTATAATTTATTTTTTATATTTCCTACACAATTAGTCCCTTGAATATCAAGTTATTTACTCTCCCTAGGGTGGTAAAATGACAAGAATACCCTCATGTACAAGGCACATGACCATATTTAACTAAAAAATCTAACTAGGTTTGGCCTAAAGGTTAAAACGTGCAAGATTTTGAAACATAAAGCACAAAACTTGCAAACTTTTGCGCTAAAGGACACCGGCTGCAAAGTGGTGTAAACGTAAAGGACAAAACTTGTAATTTACTCAGTTGTGAAACTGCTGGATTGTTACACTGTTTCATCGAACTGCTGGATCTTTAGAGAAATATAGTAAACTGCTGGATTTCTTAGGACAACTGGCTGTAACCCAGCTCTTCTAGAAATCCAGGACTTCTGCCTTGACTTGTTGACTGGTCTTTGGGTATCCAGTATTTGGTTGACTTTGACTGTTGACTAACACTTTGAGGATCAGAAGTTTGGAGGCAGTAGGTTGATGTAATAGGAAGTGAGGAAACTGTTTTGGGAAGCTTTCAAGGGCCAAGAAATTGCTGAACTTGGAGATTGTATCTTGAACTTATTCAGGCAAGGATGATGGATCCTTTGGGTTTTGGCTTTCATAATCAGCAGATCTTATATAACCCCGCAGTCTCCCCATAGATCCGTTGATGCCAAAACTCACTTATTTTGGCCTGTCTTTTATTTTCTTATTTTGTTGATGAAGAGTCCTTTTCAAGAATTTGTTGATGCTGTGAACAAGGACAACTCCTTTATCTTCATCATAGTTAACCATATTTGAGTTCATAGAGAAAGATTCTCTATCGTCATACCTTTTAGTCTGTTAGTAGCTTATTGTTTTTGAACTCTGGGTTAGGGAAGATAAAAAAACTTCTACCCTTTGGATCTTTAAAGACTAGCAGACACTCCTTTTTTGAGAGGTGTGGGATTATTGAGTATCATCCTTTGGAGAATCATCCAAAGCTACTGTGTATGTGCCAACCTTTTGAATATTTTCAGGTCTGAACACATGTGTTGTGTCTGGAAAACATGCCACAAGTCGTGTTTTCTCTTCTTCATGAAGGTCTACAATCCAATTGGCATGATCATGTTTTCCATTCAGATTGTTCAAGTAATTCTCCATGATTCTTGGATTGTAAGAGAAGATTTCTTGGGGTTTGAAAGTAACAGCAGCAGACTCCTTCTTCTTTTGAGCAAGGTAGATCTCTGTGTTATCCCAGGTTGACCTAGGTAGAAATTTTTATGGAATTTTCTTTCTTGCATCGATATAATCCATGAATTCTTTTGACACTTTTGTGTCCTTCCACCTTGACATTGAGCTATTTGCAACCCATTCTATCATTAGTAGCTCATGTTCATTTTGAAGATCTTGGTACTTCTGGAGTTGGCTTTCTCTTACTTACAAGCTTCTAGATTGGAGGTGTGTCCTTCGTTGTTAGATCAGCCAACATCTTTTTCACCCTAGCCACTTCTCCCAAAAGGTTTTGTGCATCATAATTTTGGAAGACATAATTTTTTTTGACAGGATAGGGAGCATTCTTCTTGAGTCATTCAATACTTTCTTGTTTTGAAGCATTGGCTACTGATTGTGGCTTGAATGGAGGAATTTTGGAGAGTTATTGTGATTTTTGGAACATGTGTTTTCCTAGATTTTGATCTCCCTTATTCTCCTATCCATGATGTACTATGCCTTCCTATATGTCATCTTCTCTTGGTTCTCTGTAATTCTTTGACAACTTCTTCTTCCATTTTCTTTGTATTTTCCTCAGATTGAGCTTTTCATCAATCTTTAAAAGAGATGGTTGTTGCATTGAAGCAATGAATTTGGGAGAAGGGGGAGGCTCTTCAGCAAATGTCCTTGTGAAAACTGTTGTTGTCACAGTCTCTGTTGTTGTTGTTGTTGTTGTTGTTGTTGTTGTGCCTTGTACATCTTCAAACTCATCATACATGACTAGCTTTATTCTCTTTGTTGGTTAGCCGGTTGTTTCTGAAAAAAAAAAACTACTGGTTTGCTGCATTTTGCTAGTTTTGATGAATCTACTGGCTTTTTCCCATATAGTTTACTAGAAGTTTTGACAACAGTTGGTTTAGCCCGGACTGTGTCTTTGATGTTGATGTTGATGTTGTTGATGGTGGAGTAGAAGATGCTTGAGGACTAGTAGTTTTGGCTGGTCCAGCTATTTCTATTTGACCTGAACCAACTATATTTCTTTTGGAACCAACTATTGTTCTTGGGCAACTTCTAGTTGAATTTGTTGAATTTATCTTCTATTAGCTTCCAACTTTTCTATTGTTTTGGCTTTCTAAATCACAGTTAGTGGCCTTATGTTAATCTTTGCAACTTTTGAAATTCTAGTGTCTTACCTTAGAGCTTTCTCTTCTTCTCTTTGTTTTTCTTTCTTATTTTTTTACCAAGGCAACACTTTGATCCCTTTGGTCTTGTTTAAAATTTTTGATTCGCTCAGCAAGATCAACATCTCCTTCATCAACACCTCTTTGTTTCTTTATCATAGCTTTAAATTTGGCTTCATTAGCTCGTTTCTTTGCCCTTAGCTACCCTACCTCAATCATGTCTGACTCATCATCCTTCTTACCCTTTTTCTCCCCCTTTTTGGAATCAACAGTTTCCCATCTCTGCATAAAATGATGAAACCAGGGTCTGGGTTTAGAAGTGCCAAAGACTTTGGCATCAAAAGTGTTTAAATAGCCATTGAACATAGGTTATAGGATGTCTTTGAAAGCGAGTTTGTGCTAGCTGCTGGCTTAATTGATAGTGAGCTGAGTATTTGGGATAACTCCTTTTGTTAGGAGGCCAACTTTTGGAATTTAGCTTGGGGCATCTTAGTGACCAACTCCTTGAGTTTGAAGACTACAATACCCAGTTGTTCCGTTTAATTCATCGAACTGCTGGTTTTGCGCATCATCCAAATTAATGGACTCATATGATTTCTCACCAATGGTGGTTGTATCATTAGGTATTAGTGGCCTTTCAGTCACAATAACACTTTCTGATGCCCGTTTTTCTCGGTACCAGGGACTTCCAACAATTTGGCTCTCCAATACTTTAGCAGTATGGATAAGCTTTGTTACTGTTTCCTATAAGTTGGTCTTATTATGTTTCCATTGTCTTCTTGAAAACCAATGGGTTATTCAAGAATAGAGGAAGCCACCACTACAATCACCTCATCAGGATTTACATGAGAGGGGTGAGCCTCTTCTTCATGTGGGTAAGGATCAGATTCCATTTGTACCAGGGCTATGTTATGTGGCTCTATCTCTTTGATTTGTGGCTGCGATGTGCCCTTTTTGTGGTACAATGGATAATCTGCCTTCATTAGTCTTTGTACAAAGTGATGGTTTGGATGGCTTGGATGGTTTGAGGCACTAGAGACTGTAGTGAAGAAGTAACTGCAGTTTCTGGCTGAGTTTGTGTCACACCCTCAAAATCCACAAGCGGAGGGTGTGACTGACCAGGATCATACCACCAATCATAATAAACATTAAACAAAGTAAAGTAAAATAAAACCATAGCAAACCAAACGTTTAAAGTTACCAAACCAAAAATCCAAAACCAAATTTAAAAGTCAGCGGAAGCATAAGATCCAAAACCAAAGTATAAGTTTAAAGTATCATAAAGTTTCCCATGAACAACAACGGTTCATGTCCCACAACGACTCCTTCTCCAATGCAAGCTCATGCAAATAACCTAACGACCTGGAAAGCATGTGGTAACGTGTCAACAAAAAGGTTGGCGAGTTCACAGTTGGTTGTCTGTTTTAATGTTGTTCCAAAAAACATAAGTTGTTAAGTTGTTTCGAAAACCAAAGTTATCCATTCCATGTTCCCAAAACCATATACCGTGGGGGCTACCGCATGTTGTAAACCACTAGACCCGTTACCATATCAACTACTGACTTAAGTCATATTTATGTGCCCTATGTCAATGTCTATCATCATTGACAGTGCCCAGGTACATTAGTCCACTCCCGTCCTCTGCGGCACGGTGTGAGGCTTGTCAGACCTAATAGCGTTATTTAACTAATGACCCGTTCGCCATTGGCCCGGCGATTAAGTCGATATAAAAATGAGGGACTTCATGATAGAGTTTTGTCTAATAAATTTAAGGTTGTTGTCCTACCCAAGAAGGACCAAGGTACGTATTCTACCCAAGGAGAATACGCTGATTACATCCCACCTAAGGGGGATAGTTGTTACTTAACCAATTCCGATTACATCCCACCTAAGGGGATAGTTTTACTTAACCCATTCCCAAACCACCGGGAATCCCATGCTTTGACGAAAGTGTGAACTCAACTTTGGTTTCTCGGTTGACCTCTTAAAATAGCTAATGGTCAGGGTTGGTCAATCACGTCCTAGTATGATTACCATTTAGTTTATTAATGATTTCAAATAAAGTACAAAGTTCCTACACGCATCTACCACATAACATGCACTCACTTTAACAGTTCACACCCATAAATACATTCCACCTATAACTACTCACGAGCAAGCATACGATATTTCACATAACACTTTCATTGACATATAACAAGTTGGATCATTATCAGATAACATAACCGACATTTAGACACGTAAATCACTACTTATATCGTTTCAGCTTAAACATCCAAAACAGGGTTGTTTTCGGGTATTTTAATAAAATAGTTAACTTATTCCAAAAATTCCCAAAATTTTATAGAATATTCTAAATGATCCAAATACTATTGTGTAAAAATATCGGGATCCAATTCGTTACGAATTATTTTATAAAAATCATTTACCGGGCTGCAATCAGATTCATCACTTTCTGACTGCAGTCTACAGAAAAATTCATTTAAAATTAATCGTAAGTCCGATTGACGAAATTCTAGTTGGAGAATTACAAAGACACCTGTGATTATCTACTGTCTGAATTTCATGACCTAACCCTATTCAGATTTCAAGTTAGGACAAAAATCATAACACACGTTTTCTGCAGAAAAAAAAGCTTTTGCTTCTGTACAAAACAGACCTTTAAAAATAGTATCCGACCTCAAAAAATATGATTCTCGTGCCATTTGAAGCGTTTTTCAAAAACGTATAATTTAGACTTCAGAAAATCAATTTTTCGTTAAGTTATGACCCGGTTACAGCCAACTGAAGTTGGCTGAATTTGTTGGACATATTTCTTGTTTTCGTTTCCCAATCCCGCAAACAATAACTAGCGAACCAGAGACACAAAAACATTAATCACAGCAGATTATCATCGCTAAACGTCATCCACAACATCAAAACAACAAGATTCGACCTCTAAATAAAACCCTAGTGTTACCTATCATGTATCCCATATCATATAACTCACTACCTACGATTATTTAACAGTCCAATCAACAATAACACCACATATAACGAGAATCATCAATTAAACGTAAAAACTCAGCCTTGAACACCAGATTTTATCCATATAATTCATGTATAATCACTATTATTTACAACAAGAAACATAACAACTAGTTACCTAGCGAGAAAAGTGACTCGATCAAAACCGCCTTGAATTCGTGATCTTGAAGCTCCTTGAACCCCTTATTAGCGTTCACAATAGCAAGAGAAAAGAAAAGTGGGGCCACAGGTTTGCTTTTGCATGACATAGGGTTAGAAAATTGGAATTTATATGGCACATGCATCCTAGAATTATAACACTGAATTAGAATTTGAGGTAGTTTGGGATTTCCGTAAATGTGGACCTCAAGTCAAGGGGTTTGGGCTGGGGTTTTTGGCTGTAAACAAGTGGGTAAAAGGATGAGATGTGGGCTGAATTGGAATAAAAAGAAAGATGACAGTATGTTGGCTGCTGTTTACATATCTAATATATAGTATTTTTTTACACAATAAACTAAAAACAATAAATAATTAATTAACTAAAAATTGAATAATTAATTAACTAATATGAATGTATAATGTTCATGCTAAAGTTCGGGTCTCATAAGTTTTGAGCTACGCGAATGAGTTGAATCGACAAGCGAGATAGGTGCTTTGGTTCATATGGTTCAGGTCGGTTCAACACGATAAGGATTTGGTTTCGACTATACGTTTGCGCACCATAAATTAATAAGTATAAGATTAATTCGTCGAATAAGATAAGTATATAATTAATTTGTAAAAGTGCAACGAACGGTTTTTACCTCGAAGTTACGGGTTGTCACAGTTTGTATTTCAGCCTGACTCTCAGGGACCTCATCTTCCTGAGTAGTCTTTATTTTGGTTTTCTTGGAGGAGGTTGCTTTAGGAGTGCATTTAGAGGCTTTAAGAAGTCTTTTGTGCTGAAGACTTCTTCCTCTTTCTAGTTATGGTTGCTGTGGGTTCCTCAGGGATGGGTTGTTCCTTTTGGTCAGCAGAAGTAGTGGGCTCAGGTTGTTCCTCAACTACTGGTTGTGTAGGGTCATTGTCCTTCACTAGTTCAACTTCTTGTTCAACAAGTTTTGGTTTAGTTTTATCCTTTCCTATTCTTGTAAAAGTTTGAGCTAAAAGAGATTTAATTGGAATGATAACACCCCTCTTGTAGAGCTCATCAGACAATTAAATTTCTAGAATTGCCATGATAAGTCTACGGTACATCAAAAATTTTGAAGTTGAGTTAATGTTGGACATACAAAAGAAGAAATGATATTCTAACAGCAAAACACGATCAAGTGATCAAGAAATAAATAGAAGTTTGAACCAGATTCCTCCCAAAGATAGTGAATCTTGAACACCTAAATCAGAGCATATGTTGAAGACCAATCAACATCTGTTAGAAGCCTTGGAACCGTTGTTCATGAAGAAACAAGGTCTGTTCAAGCCCTAAGGTCTATTGAAGCCAAGGTCATGAAGAAGACCAAATATCTGTCTTGCCAAATAGATGTTTAGATCAAAGCAACAAAGGATAGCCTACACAAATGTTTCATAATGTAATAGTACTTGCTTTTTAACAGTGTTTCGCATAGTTAGATTAGTTGTTTGATTTGCACAAACGCTTGCAACATTTGTGGAATCTTTTCTGTTAGGAATGTTAGATGTCACTATCAGGGTGATGTCAGCAAATTACAAACATAGCTTTCGTACTTAGTATAAATATATCTCACCTGTTAGAGATCTGTTTATCACTACACATCACCTTTTCTTTTGTACGAATAAAATTATTTAGTGATCAGTCTGAGGGGGAGTCTGTAGAGTCAATCTTTTGTAAAACATTTGAATCATTAATGAAAAACAGATGTTGATGTTGATTTATCGTTTGTGATTGTTTTTCTTTGTTTACAATACAAAATTGTTTTGAGCTTAATTGTTGATTAATCACAAACCGTGTAAACTCAGACTTAACAATTGGTATTAGAGCTTGGTCACGTTAAACTTGATTTCACAATCAGTTGAACATAAAAAGATCAGCTCACAAAAGATCCAATACGGTTCGTAGCTCGGAGTAATAAAGTGTAGAACTCAAAAGTGATGTAGCGCGTGATACGGAAACGAAGATCAAACACGTTGATTCTAAGAATACCCGTGTGTTCTTCCCCAACCCCCAAATTACAACCCAAAGGCCACGAAATTTGAAGTGAAAAATCAGTTTTCTCAAAATTCAATTCTAAACTTCTCATTAGCTTTAGCAACATATAAATAGAGACTGAAATTAGAAACGGGCCTAAAAAAGATAACGGGCCAAACACACGGCCTAAAACAAAAAGCCCAAAATAGTTCAAAAAACATAAAAATGCAAATAAGTAATAGAAATAAGCGTTTTTTTGGCCCGGACGATGACCCAAACTGCCATAGGCTGTTTGCAGCAAGATGGAGCTTTTTCTCACGTTCGTTTCGCCTGGTCGCACGCCCAAAACGGACCTCCGTAGCCCAAGTTAGAGCCATTTTAGTGAAGCCCCTTTTGTTACACGGTCTTGGGCCTCCAAATACAAAATAGCCTGTTCCTCCACACTTGGGCCCGCATCATTCCCCCCTGGATAGACAAAATTCGCCCTCGAATTACCAACAGGTTCATCATCAGAAGATTCTCCATAATAAGGCAACAGATGCTTCACGTTAAACACATCAGAACAACGGATGTGACTAGGCAGCTTTAGACGATATGCATTCGGATTGATCTTCTCCACGATTTCAATTGGGCCAATCTTCCTCGCTGATAACTTGTTGTAGTCCCCAACTGTAAAACGATCTTTAGTCAAAACAGCCCAAACAAAATCACCTTCCTCGAACTCAACATGCCTACGCTTCTGATCAGCAGCTTGCTTATACTTCAGATTAGCACTGGTCAAATGATCATACACAGCATTATGAACTTCATGTAAATCCTCCACAAAATCCTGAACTTTCTTTGGAACAGATCCAGAAACAGGAAGAGACATCAAATCAAGTGGTCCTCGAGGCTGAGAAGAATAAACTATCTGAAATGGGCTATATCCAGTGCTCCGATTAACAGCATGATTATGAGCAAATTCAGCTTGACACAATTTTTGATCCCATGCCTTCACATGATCACCAACCAAACACCTCAACAAATTCCCAAGTGACCGATTAACAACTTCAGTTTGCCCATCAGTTTGCGGATGATAAGCACTACTGAAGTTGAGTTGAGTATTCACCATCTTCCACAAGTTACGCCAAAAATGACTCAGAAATCGGGTATCCCGATTAGACACAATAGAAGAAGGTAGCCCATGCAGACGGTACACATCACGAAAAAAGAGTTGGGCTACATTAACAGCATCAGTCGTCTTCTTGCAAGGAATAAAATGGACCATCTTAGAAAACCGATCCACCACAACAAAGATGGAATCATTACCTCTCTGAGTACGAGGTAACCCCAACACGAAATCCATACTAATATCAACCCATGGCTGCGAGGGGACTGGCAAAGGCATATAGAGACCCGCATTGGTGGCCGTGCCCTTGGAAACCTGACAAATACGACACCTCTTCACATAACGATCCACCTCTTTTCTCATAGTAGGCCAATAATAAGAAGCTTGAACCAACTGTAAAGTACGATCACGACCAACATGCCCTTCACCATGCAGCTCCTTAATAATCTTTAAACGAAGACTAGAATCGGGGATACATAGCTGATTTCCCCTGAACAGAAAACCATCATGCAAAAGAAAGTCTGACTTTTTCCCAGTTTCCACATCCTGCAAAATAACTGAGAAATAAGGGTCAATGGCTAACTGCTCACGAATGACCTCCAAACCTGGCACATCAACCCTCATAGATACAAGCAGATTACTCCTCCTGCTTAAGGCATCAGCAACCCTATTTGAAACACCAGTCTTGTGTTTGACCACAAAAGTAAACTTCTCAAGAAAGGCCAACCATCGCCCATGCTTGTGAGATACCTTGTCTTGAGTACGAATATGCCTTAGGGAATCATGATCAGTGAATAAAACAAACTCCTTTTGAAACAAGTAATGACGCCAATGCTTTACAGCTTGGACCACTGCATAAAACTCTAGGTCATAAGTACTGTACCTCAACTTAGGCCCAGTGAGCTTCTCACTAAAATAAGCAACAGGTCGACCACCTTGACTAAGAACCCCACCAATTCCAACCTTTGAGGCATCAGTATGAACTTCAAAAACTTGAGAAAAATTAGGCAATACCAGAATTGGTGCTGTAGTGAGCTTCTCTTTCACAACTTGAAAAGCCAACTCTGCCTCATCTGTCCATACAAACGTCTTCCCCTTCATACAATCTGTCACTGGAGCCATAATAGAACTGAAGTGTGGAATAAACCGTCTGTAAAAAGAAGCAAGCCCATGGAAACTACGAACTTCAGTAATGGTAGTAGGAGTTGGCCAATTTTGAACAGCCGCCACTTTGGATTCATCAACCTGTATCCCATCACCAGAAATAACATACCCCAGAAATAACACTTTAGGGGTCATGAACACACACTTCTTGGTGGCTGCATAAAAACGGTCCCTACGAAGTAAGGCCAAAACTTGCCTCACATGCACAACATGGTCGCTGAAAGAAGCACTAAAAATGAGAATGTCATCAAAATACACAACCACAAACTTCCCAATAAAAGGCCTAAGCAACTGATTCATCACACGCATAAAAGTACTAGGAGCGTTTGATAAACCAAATGGCATCACCAACCACTCATACAACCCTTCACGAGTCTTGAAGGCAGTCTTCCACTCGTCACCCTGTCTAAGACGAATCTGGTAATAGCCACTCTTCAAATCTAACTTCGTAAAAATAGTAGCACCACTAAGTTGATCAAGCAAATCATCAAGTCGAGGAATAGGAAACCTGTACCTCACAGTAATCTTGTTGATTGCTCGACTGTCAACACACATACGCCAAGTGCCATCTTTTTTTGGAGTCAATAAAGCAGGAACAGCACAAGGGCTCATACTTTCACGAACATGCCCCTTAGAAATCAATTCCTCAACCTGCCTTCGCAACTCTTCATGCTCACCAGGGCTCATCCTGTAATGTGGTCTATTGGGTAACTGTGACCCAGGCTCCAAATCAATATGATGTTGGATGTCACGCAAAGGTGGCAATCCATCGGGCAATTCAACAGGAAACACATCAAAAAATTCCTCAAGCAAAAGAACCATAGCATCAGGAATTTCGACTTCCTCGGGCACTGCCTTCCCTATCAAAACAAAAACACTGTCTGTGTCCTCCAATTCATCTTGAAACTGACTGATGGTCAACAAATTACCCGACTGTTTTGTGGCTAACTGTTTAGGCTTGCTAGGGACAAGAGTGATCTTCACACCACCAAACATAAAGCTATAAGTATTGGACCGCCCGTGATGCTCTATATTACGTTCATATTCCCAAGGTCTACCCAACAATAAGTGACACGCGTCCATAGGGACCACATCACACATAACATCATCTTTGTACGTTGACCCAATAGAAATAGAAACAAGTGCCCTTCCTCATCTTGGCCCATGTCACGATCCTTGACTTTCCGAGCCTGTTTCGTGTTAACTTCAATTGCTGCCACCACGCAGAGGCCCTACCACGCAACCTGGTAGCGATCAAGGCCAACCGCTTATTTTCAGGCACCTCCTTGTACTCAAACACCTCCTCCACGGTAGCCAACCAATCGATGAACCCCTCCGGATTCAAATTAGACCCATCAAATTCTGGAATATCAACTCTTATCCCAGAATCCCAACGCCTGTTACCCCCTCCACGTTCACCCCTTGGTCGCCCTTCCTGTTCGTCTTCGGAAGTCGAACCATCACCAAATGGGTTACTAAAATCAGAACCATACCCGTCATTGGGTCCCTGCCTCCTACGATTGATCAAATCGGCCATCCGATCAGTCAACTGATTGACCACTTGATCCAACCGTTCATCCATCCTCGCCATAAGTCGCTGCTCCAAGTCTCGTTCATACACTTCATCAAGAGGCCTGTTGTTGTTTCTCCTCGGAGGCATTTTGAGCCAGGAATTCAGCTCTGATACCAACTGATGTAGCGCGTGATACGGAAACGAAGATCAAACACGTTGATTCTAAGAATACCCGTGTGTTCTTCCCCAACCCCCAAATTGCAACCCAAAGGCCACGGAATTTGAAGTGAAAAATCAGTTTTCTCAAAATTCAATTCTAAACTTCTCATTAGCTTTAGCAACATATAAATAGAGACTGAAATTCGAAACGGGCCTAAAAAAGATAACGGGCCAAACACACGGCCTAAAACAAAAAGCCCAAAATAGTTCAAAAAACACTAAAATGCAAATAAGTAATAGAAATAAGCGTTTTTTTGGCCCGGACGATGACCCAAACCGCTATAGGCTGTTTGCAGCAAGATGGAGCTTTTTCTCACGTTCGTTTCGCCTGGTCGCACGCCCAAAACGGACCTCCGTAGCCCAAGTTAGAGCCATTTTAGTGAAGCCCCTTTTGTTACACGGTCTTGGGCCTCCAAATACAAAATAGCATGTTCCTCCACACTTGGGCCCGCATCAAAAAGTGTCTATCACATACTCTGTTTTTTCTCTTAAAGAACAAAATAAAATGGTACAAAATAATCCCCATAAGACCAACTTTAGTAATAAACCCCCTATACTTCTTGGATCTGAATTCAACATCTGGCAACGTAGGATTAGTGATATACTTTCTCAGCAAACACTGGGTGTTAGAAGTCCGTTGTATTCGGACCTCACATTACAATGGTACTTAGTGCCAAAAACCCAAATGTGCAACAGCCAAAGAAACCAGAAAATTACTCAGAGCAGGATTATCAAAAATTCAAGCTAGATGCCAAAAGCCTTTAGTAGTGTCGCAATGGCTCTGTCGAATGATATCTATGCTAGGTTGTTATATTGTAACGGTGCCAAAGAGTAATGGGATGCATTGAAAGAATATTTTGGTGGAATAGAGGACATTATCAAGAACACTCGAGAAATCCATAACCAACAATACGAAACTTTCACTCATGTCAAAGGAGAATCATTGACACAATAGTTTGAACATTTTTCATGTCTAATCAATGACTTAAAGTTGGTTAACACATATTTTTCTAAGTCTACTTTAAGTAACCGATTTCTAAGATCTCTCACTGAGAAGTGGGACTCTATTGTTATAGTGATGAGAACATCCACAGACTTCAAGTACATGACCTTGACCCAACTTCATGGAAAGCTCCTAACTGAATGGGAGCTTGTCTAGAAAAAGAAGCTCTAAGAAACTGGAAAAGTGTCTGACAGTTATGTTTTCGGAAACACGGCACCTCTGAGTCAGAAGGGATAGGGATAATCCTCTGGAATGGGAAACGATCAGAATTTTGATCATTTTATTGATATATCAACTTGAATGAACTCTGATCAACATTCCACAAATTATGCATTTGCTGCAATTGATGATGGTCATAATCCTGATAGTTTGTCATTTGTTCTTGATGATCTTAAGCACATAGACCCAACTGACCTAGAGGAAATGGATATATTGCATCAAGTGGCACTACTAAGTCTAAAAGCAAATAATTTTTACAAAAGGACGGGTAGGACATATCTAGGATTAAGTGGGATGTCAAAAGTGGGGTTGGATAAATCTAAAATCGAATGTTTCAAGTGTAATAGATTAAGTCACTTTGCAAGAGAATGCAAGAGCCAATCAAACAACTCCGCACCACTGATCACATATCCTAATCAAATACCTCAATCTAATACACAACAACAATATCAAAATTCCCAAAATACCCCTAGACCAAGTGTAGAGAACACAACCGACTTTGCACAAAGCATGAATCCTGTGCAAGTGCATTATGTTCAAGCAACTCTAGTTCCTAATGTTTAGTATGTTTAGATAACTATTGCACATGTTCAAGCACCACAAGTTGCTCCTGCCCCTGCACATGCAGATCCTAATCAGCAAAACTTTTTCACTCAAGGTTTTGTTGATTGGAGCAGCTTACTAGAAAACTTAACCGATGAAACCATTGCTTTAATAGCAAATGATTGTGATGAACATACAAACTTTTGTTTCATGGCACTCGAACATATATCAGGTGAAGGAGATCAAGTTCAAACAACTATTGGTGAAAGTATTTTTTTGGAAACTGATGATAGCCCATGCCGAACATCTTTTTGTGACCAGGAGAATGTAGAGAGGATTGAAGAAGACTATCCCAAAAGTTCTATTGAATGCATCAGTGCGGATCAACTTCAAATGGCTGCCAGCTCTAAGGTATTACCTCAAACTCTCAAAGAGTTATGTTCTGACAAATGTATCATAGCATTTGCTGATACTAAATAGGTGAATGAAAACTTAAGACAAAAAGTTCAGATCAGTGAAACAATTCTTGAAAAATTAAAAAAAGATTTTAAAACAAAAATTGATGAAAAGGACTTTGAAATAAGCAGTCTCAAGCATGAAGCAACCATAACCAAAGACTAAATCCAAACAATGATAGAAAAATATCAAAGTTACAAAAAAGGAGTTGGAATCCACACAGATCACATGTGAAAGATGGGCTGAATCATGTAATGGTTATGAGATGCTTTTGGAATACAAAGAAAAAACAATGTGAAGTTTGGTGTTGGGTTCTAAAAATAAGAGTAAGAACACCTTACCAACACTTTCGTTGACTCAGAAATGGTTGAAGTCATACCAACCACCTCAACTGGTGAAGAAACACTGAACCTAGTGGCAAGAAGATCATTCTTGAAAAGCCACAAGGTTCCATTCAATTTGAAAAAAAATATGAATTTAAACCAACTTGGTCAAGTAAATGTGATGTTCTTGAAAACATCAAACCAGTTGATTTCACCAACCCATATGGTCTTAAGCCACCCAAGATAAAAATTGTTCCTATTACCAACTCTCAAACAGATGTTAAAATATCTGATGCTGGAAAGAGAAATAAGGGTAACAGGAAAGATAGGACCTCAGATCTAATGTGTGAATTTTGTGGAAAGAAAAATCATTTGATAAAAGAATGTTTTAAATTAAAAGCTTATGATATTAATAGAGGAAACAACATAAGTGATTAAAAGAAAAATCATTTGACAAAAGAATGTTTTAAAAGACTCACAATATACACATGTATATGTGTAAAAGATTGACAATATACACATATGTATAAATCTTTAAAAAATGATAGAAAAGGCTCCGATTATTCCAAAGAAAAAAAAGTTGCATTTTTTTTCCTTTTTGGTTAGGGAAAATCGTGGTCCATAATAAATATAATAAATTTTAATCTTAAACATACCAATTTCACAATATAACGCTCGCGTGCGCACACACATATATATAAGTTAACATACCACATATATAATAAGTGAAGCATACGCACATACTATTATAATTACTTTCAAACCTAAACATAAAATATCTAATAATTTAACATTTTTCAAACCGAAACATACATACATACATACATTCTAAAATAATAACCTTAAAAAATAAATATACCAATTTCACAATGTAACAACACATATATAATTCAACATACAACATATCTAATAATGGAAACAAACATACATACTAATATAGTAACTTTCAAAACCAACCATACAACATATCTAAATAATTTAGCAAATTTGTAACCTAAACATACATACATACTAATATAATAACTTTCAAACGTAAATATAACAACCCATATATTTTGAAACCTAAAAAAATACATACCAAATTAAACATACAAGTTAGTTCGGTGTAACTTTGCTCTCATACCAATTGTTGGATCTGAGAGTGTGTGTTTGTGTATGTTTTTTTATAAAACAGTTTAAACAAATTTAGAAATCTATCAAAACAATGATAATAAACAAATCAATCAATACACAATTGGATTTGGGAAGATGATTGTCAAATGATTCAAATATTCATTCTGATTTCAGTTCAATCAATAGAACAATTCACTCCCCCTCACCAGGTGCACTCACTCTCTTACTTCTAATGCTTTTCTCTCTATATAAACTTTGATCAGAGGATATTCAGCTGTAATACATTGAGTACTGTTCTAATTATAAGAGGAGAGAACTAATGGTGATGTCACCATGAAAGTAACCCTAAACAACCTATTAAATGATGTAACTGCCATCAGTTTGCAAAATTTTTGGACAGTTGGGAAAAACAATTGTTACATTGAAATTACAGAATTACAAAGGAAACTGGGATTCCAAACTGCTAGAAGAATTCTAACACTTTTGGAATCCAGTATTTTTGTCTTCTATGTTGACTTAGTCTTTGGTCTTCAACTTTGACTTGTTGACTCATCTGTTGGCTTATTTACCAGCACTTGTATTTTGTATTCCAGTACTTTGACCTATAGTTCAGTTTCAACAGTTTTGAGGGTTGTTTGAGAAGCTTTCAAGGGGGAATTTTTGGTACTTTGAGTTGAACTTCAACCTTATACCATCAGGCATGGAAGATTGTTCTCTTCAGTTTTGGTTTTCACCAGCAACAGATCTTATATAACCCAACATATAATATCTTCAATGTAAGACCCTAGTTACTATTTAACGGTTTTACATGTAAATACCAACAATTTGATGTGTAGTTAAGACTACACATACTATAAAAATACGGGTTTATTAAAACTTTTACAAATCATAAGTTATTCAACACAACGTGATCGAATTCGTCGTTTAAAATTTACGACGAGGCAATGTGCGGAAGCATGTATCTTTATCGTGTTCGGTTCTTCGTTGAGCTTGATCGTCTTTCGGCATCCAAAATGTACCTACATTTCATAAACATGAAACGCTTTAGTCATACGGGGATTAAAACGTGTCTAAACGAGTCTGGGAAACGAAATTGATTAAAATAATTTTTTTTATTACAGGATCTACCGTAAATTACGGTGGCTACTGTAATTTACGGTAGCCCCTGAATGTTGAATTTTCCACCGTAACTAAGTTGGTGTATGGCGTAAAGACTTTAAGGCTACCGTAAGTTACGGTAGCTACCGTAACTTACGGTGGCCTCTGCAGGATTTTTCCAAGTTTGCCGTTTGCTAAAACAAAAAACCTTCATAACTTTTAATCCGTTTGTCCGTTTGACCTACTGTTTCCTCCTACGTGATTGTAAAAATCCAACATTCGGTTTAACAAATTTTCAGACTTTTAAGTCTTCGGCTTATTACCCTTTTTAGCAAATTTTGATTCGTTCGATTTTTATCAAACCAACATGTTTATTTGATCCTTAAACTCATGAAATTCATAATTTCCATATCTCCTATCATATTAATCTCAAATCACGGGTTTCTTACGTAATAAAACCCGTTTATGCTCAAGTTCTTATTTTGACCCGTTTAGAGTATTTAAGCACCTTCTAGCTTAAAATCGCTTTGGATTGCTTCTAGCATTACGTTACCACATTTCTTATCATATAATTTTCCAGCACTACTGTATTTATGGTGGGTTTACTATGGTAATCTATATAAACCGAGTTTTACCCCTCGACTCATTATTTTACAGCAAGGACTCAAATAGAGCCATTTGACTAACGTATCGCATCTTTCAACTTCTATACTCGTCCTAAGTATTTATCTAATCATAAAATTCGTTTCCACGCAACCCTTAAGGGTTGTTTGCTAAGTTTAACTTATAAGGGCTTTTTGGTCCATTTTGGCCCTTCATTACGATGAGAGATTTTTTTTGTAAACATGCTTGACCCATAAGCCCTCTTTTTAACTATGATTTTGTTTGAAAAGTCATTAGGACTTTCAAACGTAATGACCATCGTTTGTAACATTCGGTTTACCTATTGAAGTAACCAAAAATCTATTCTAGACTCCGATTAACTCTCATTAAACCTTACGTTTAAATGAGAGTTATTCTATTATACGTACCTGGCTCGGACCATTATATTGACCCATTTAGATACATTGCCTCAATAGTCGCTAAGTAATAGCGATGTAAATATCCACTCGATAATTATTTCTGTAATCATACAACTCAACAAATGATTAGTTGATATCGTCAAAGAGTAATATTTTCACCTTTTGACCCGTTTGGTATAAATGACTAATTATATTGGCGAGATGAAGCTTATTTCCATCTCGTCTACATGACTCGCTCCGGTTTTCACCGCACGGTCGTTTTAATTATAAATCACCTCTTAACGCTTTTTGGCCTATTAAGGCTTACGAAATAAGTATCTTTCAAAACCAACAATTATTGTCAACGAGTGACCAAATTACAATTTTACTCTTATTGGTTATCATGATTTAACTTATGTGGTAACCTTTAAAAGTACATGTTTCATTCGTCATAATATGATCGAATTACCGATATAACTCATTTTTAACCATCAATACGGTTTCTTATCCTATTTGGTTATCTTGTTCCGTACGACTACACGCCGGAACACCATATCTCAATTAGGCATTTGTCTTATTCGTAATCAATACGACAAAAGAACATTCTAAGGTATATGACTAGTGTAAGCTATACTTACCTCGCATCCAAGCCACGCTTTTCTTTTTGTACTTGATCCGTTTGACCCGCTTCCTCCACAAGCCTCCACCTAGCTCGTTAAGCGTCAAACTATCATCATAATTCGTAAGATGGTTAGTTTAGTCATTATCAATCATGACTATTCCCACCTTACGTTTTTCGTATAAAAATTCGTATTCATCATAATGTAGGTCGGTTTGACTTTTTAAAAGTCAAATCACCAATTAACACATATGATTGCACTATCAAGTTCACAAGGCTCAATTAGGCACATTATCAACACTTAATGAGCATCATCTTTTGAGACGCCAAATTAACTAACATGTCATCCAATTCCTACCTCAAGTAATAATAAATCAACATGTAATTTCAGTTATTATAAGCATTTACACACTTTGACCATCATAATCATGACTTTAACTCTTATGTCAAGACCCACTTCTAGTCACTTATGAACTCTTAACAAAATCTCTAATTTGTTCAAGTAGTTCATTCATATGAGTTAGTATGATGTTTATAAACACCAATAGAACATTAATTTCGTCAAATCATCCAAAACCCACTTAGCTCATACTTGATTAGTTGACTAATCATTAGTTTATGGCACAATTCTACAAGTTCGCATCTAGGGTTTGTTCCTAGACTCATACTCACATCAATATCACTATAACATTCAACATTCATACAAGAATTTCATTCATGCATGTTTATCACAAATTTGAAATATCACCAAACATCAAAATTCAACATAACTTGTGATCTCCTAAGCTTGGTGATCACGATTTTATTAAAAGCCCCAATTTTCTGGCTCGATCTCTCTTTGATTTTGTTGAATTTTGAGTGTTTAGGGTTCTTGAAGAGAACCCCCTTCTCTTCTCCTGTGGACATCGACCAAACACACACATGTGTGTGTGTTTTGGTGTTTTTAAGTTTTAATTATAAACTTGTTTCCAATTTGCCCACTTTTAGCCCCTCAAGTTTTATTTCGATCAATTTAAGCTATAATCCACTATTTATAACTTAATCACATATTATTTACTAGTTTAATTTATTTAATTTAATGGGTTCGGGAAGTCATAACCCGTTGTATTTTATGTCCCGTTAACTCGGGCCTTTTATATACTTTGTTTTCTCAAAGTATTCATCCTTCTTAAAATCTTTTATTCACTTTTTATTTAAATATTAGGATTATTTATTTAAATCCTAATATTTACCAGATTACTTTTACCGCAAACGGTATTTTACCCACCTTTTAGTATTAACGGGGTTTGATCACCAAACCCGTTTTCGGGTGTTACATTCAATTTTGTAAAACAATACGTACGAGAGATGGGAAAGCCTAAACATAAATACCAAAACACGTACCAAATATGTACAGGAGACGGGAAAGCCAAATATTGGTGTTGTTCGATTTGAGTATCGGGAGCCAGAGACGAGAAACCGGAGATGTGGAAACAAGGGACTAGTGGGACGGGAAACGGGGGTGGGCACGCAAAGAGCAGATGAAAAGAGATTGGCGAGAATGTAGGGAATTACTGGCGCTCGAGTGTATTAGCTAGCACCCTTCGTATGATGAAATCATAACCGTTTGATCAATCTTGTCTTTAAGGGTCAAATTTAGTACTAAAAAAGGGCGTGTATTAAGTTTGCCACTAATATGGACATTTTTTGTAATGAGACATCATGTGTAATTTCCTTTGATAAATGACAACATATGTAATTTAACTTAAACTTAAACGACGTCAAATGCAATTCATACTTTAATTTTCAATCCTCAATGTAACAGTTAACACTTAGAGCCAAAAGGCATAAGAACTAAGTGAGAGAGAGATCACCTAGTAAGGGGTAGTACATTCTATACTATGATTGTATTATAAACATTTGTATGAAATGAAATCATTTTGCAATCATTCCAAAATCCAACTGTGTTGATGTTGATGTGTTTGTATTAACTATTTAGCTTGAATTTCCATATCAGTTCTATCTAATAAAAAAAACACACACCACACTCTCTCAAATCCAACAATTTTCTTGGTCTTGAACTGGTGTCTCAGGTAAAGAATATTTTCCTATCACAAAAGAAATACATTATGGATGTTCTTCATGTAAATGTATTTACTAAATACAAACTAATTTCCTCTCGAGTGAGCACATCACAACAATAATCTCTTGGGAATAGTCTGCCCTTACACGATTTATGCCAAATTCCGTCAGTTAGTGGGCGCTCTTCAATTTGTCACTCTGTCTAGCCCAGACATTTCCTTCGCAGTAATCAAAGTCTCCCAATATATGTGTGCCCCTACCGAAAACCATTGGTCAACTGCCAAACGTATTCTTTGATACCTCAATTCGACATGACACTCTAGTTCTCATCTACTAGCCTTTACAGATGCTCATTGACAGGACTCCACACTACAGGCTTTCCCTATGCTGACTGTGTTGCATGATTGTCGATTCACGGGGGGATTCGCCATATACATGGGTTCTAATCTCATTGCATGAAAATAGATAACAGGTTTCTGAGTCATCCACAGAGTCTGAATACAAAGTTCTAGGAGACACCGTAGCAGAACTGACTTGGCTAGAAGCTCTACTTAAAGAACTTGGAACAAACACAACTTCTGCTCCAGCCCTCTAGTGTGATAATCTCAGCGATCTATATCTATTTAAGAGTCATGTCTTCCATGCCGGAACAAAGCATATTGAAGTTGATTTTCATTTAATACGAGAAAAGGTTGCAGAAGGGAAATTGAAGGTCCAGTTCATATGTACAAATAATCAGATTGTTGGCATCTTTACAAAGTCTTGTCTATTCAAAGATTTACATTTTAGGATCCAAGCTACACGTTGTTTCCGTCCAAAGCTTGTGGGGGAATATAAGACAAGAAAGTAACTATGGATAATTAGAGGTTGATTATGTAAATATTTGAGGTAATATTGTGTGAATACAAGTTCTATAAATACTCATCTCTTGTAACCTCATTTCTTACAATATTTCAGTGCAAATCATAATTACACACACTTAACGCTGTTTTACTTTAACTATTCTAATTTTAGCGCCCTTGTTTTACGGAATTTATTTGCCCATCTGTCAATCAACGGTGCCCGGTGTGTCAGTCTACCTCGCCAGTGTGGCGGACGACCCCTCTGCTCCGGGCATGCTTGAGGGTCGTGGCTGTGCTACTGTGGTTTCTAGTTTACCCTCGGACTTTTAAGTTGTACCTTTCTATTAATTTATACTTTTATTTAGGCATTTGTTTAGTTTATTCTAAGACCTATCCACTAATGAATTTATTGAAGTTACTAGATTTGTTTATTTGATGAATTGTTTTTTATTAGTTGAAGTTTTTGTAGTTTGATGAATTTTTTTTATTAGTTGAAGTTTTTCTACAAAGAAATACGTGAAGTTCAATTTGTGTGATTGGATTGTTGATGAAAATTTGATCGATAGTTGTATTTGATATGAAAATGATCTGTTTAGAAATATCTCTCTAGATAATGTTACGACCAAGTTCTATAAAATGAAAACTTGTTGATAGCAATTTTAATGACTTTTGACCTACTTTTGTTATGTATTTGAAATTTAGTTTAATATATCTATTTTATATAACCTAGCATGATCTGGCCGGATCCGACCCGGAAACTTTAATATATAGCGATAGTAGTCAACACCAATATTTTTTATTCCCATTTATAGATTTCTTGGTCCGTCACTGTCGACAAACTGTTTTTTTGAACGACAAATTTGGATCACTGACGGACTATTGGAGTATCATTGTGCCACCAGCGGAACCACACGATCATATTAATCTCCACTAGACATAATGCCTATCTCCACTAGGCATAATGCATATACACCAATTCGGAAGAAAACCTAATAAATATAAGAAAAACCCCCTTGTGGAAATCGAACCCAGGACCTATTGATCCTAACTTTTAATGTTTTGATTACATAACAAAAGAAAGCGAAGTCTAAAGTTGAATTTTATATATGTAAGTTACGTGAGATGGCTGTTAAAATACTTGTCTGATAAATAATTTATGATTTTTAGGCAGATCCAGCCAATTGATGCCGGTTGATTGAATGGTGTGATTTTGTTTCTTCCACTTTTGCTCGCATCATTATGTAGGCCCACGGTTTCTTCATGAATTGTTTTCATTGATTGAAAATTGTATTTCCAAAATTTTAACCCCTAGCTTCTATCCTTTACATCATCTATAACATCTGTAGATCAATCTTCCGTTGTTCTAAAAAGTTTTTATGGATTTACTTTTACTAATCATTATCTTTGTATCCAGCATATTATGTTTAGCTATCCTTAGTCATCTTGAACCAATAAGAAATGGACTTAATAGGTTCAATAACAGGTTGGGAGAAAGAGTACCGGAAGCTGCTGGATCATGACCAATAATTGGTCACTTGCATCTTTTAGCAGGTTCCCAAGTTCCTCACAAACTCTTTGTAGGTCCCGAAATCTGAGGATCGATAACGAACCGAATCACTTGTTTATAGCAAACACTGTCACGTGTGCGGAATCCACGTAACTATGCCAAATCAAACATATAAAGCAATAACAACAAAGGATTAATCAATGAAACACACTCGATTGATTAAACGGGATGAGAACCGATTACAAACTGATACAAACACAGTTCAGACAGAATTTCGACAGAGTTTTGTTACTGGTTATTATCTCATCTACCTTCAAATGAAAACAAACTTGGTTTATATAGTCCCTGTGCCCAAGACTTCGACGAAACACAAAGTGTGCGACGAAACAAGATATGGGCCAGTCATTGGGCTTGAAACAGCCCATTACACGACGAATCAAGTGTGATTCGTCATGACTGACAACGAAACAGAATATAATGGACATTGTTCTGTTTCGTCATGTTGTGTTCGATGAAACAGACCTGTTTCGTCGAGGGCTGCATCAGCTGTTCTGTTTCCTGTATACAGACAGTAACATATAGAACACATAACCAGAGAAATGACCATACTACTCTTAAATGCAACATGCATTGTTCTTAATACATTACATACCAAAAGAGACAAACAAGTCGTACACAAGCAGATAGGAGGATATCCGACTTGGTCAACATAACATACAGACTCGATAATTAATAAAAGACCGTACAAAATACATCGTTAAACAAGACTAGTCACAGACACTAAAAATGCATCAACAAACTCCCCCTTGTCTGTTACTCGTCTTCTGTCTTCTAATCTTCCATCTCAGTGTTGTTCGGACCGCAAACTGCCCGAATGTATGCCCCGGTAATAACAAAAACACGCTACGCGCTGAAACTTTAAAGCTTGATGCGCGTCCTGATCTTCATAGAAAATATCATGACGATATAATCTGCTGATGTCACTCTCAGACATGTTGACGATCCACATCGGATCCAACATCCGGTAATTTGCACGACCATCTCTAAACACAATCACGGCTTCATGCGTGTCCGAGTCGTAGCACCATAATGCCATATTTTCAAGAAAATCCTGTTGCATAGGCATCAATGGGATTTTATCTACAACCCTCGGAGGCTGGTACACAAGCTTGTATCTGCAAGTGTTGGTGTCAGGATCAAGAGTAAACTTGATAGGTTGATAGATGGGAAATTGTGGTTTGTATGATTCATCCTTCCAGCCCGACTTCTTGTTTACTTTAATCAGTCGCTCAAATAAAGTAGCGCCATCGTAGTTTGAACGATTAATAAGCTCAAGCCTTGTCAACGCAACAACATCATAAAATGGCAACGAAAGAATGCTCAGCAGTGAGTTGAAATACAGGATTCCATATTCACGTTTGATTGCAACACAGTGAATATCTCTAACAAACATCCAGCATAGAATCCTTCCACTTGGCTTTGCCTTTTCAAATTGCAAGTAGTCGACTTGTGCTTTTTGTAACACCCTTAAATTTATACTTGAATTAATTTCTAATTTATACCAAAAGATAAATTTAAGACATAAGTTTCAAAATGTATCATATACCTTAGTCATCTAATGACTAAGTTTGAACATACAAAAGTTGATTTAGAATTATGTTTACAACCCAATTACAAGTACTTAATAAGTTTAACACATAGCGGAAGCTTCAAAATGGAGTGTTCGGTTCTTCATTAATCGCTTGATCGCCACCCGTATGAAACACCAATTTACCTATGATTTTAAACCATTGAAAACGTTAGTTTTGATGTTATTATATTATAAAATTTAATAGATTTAACATCAAATTCGAACTAGCAAAATAATAAACTTATCTTGTTGTCCACCGTAAATTACGGTATCACCGTAATTTACGGTGAGACTTGGATTGGATTGATCACCGTAAATCAGTAGATCTACACCGTAACATATATATACTTCACCGTAAATTACGGTACTACCGTAATTTACGGTGGTACCTGGAAATCTCCTGTCTTGTTTGTTTTGATCATTTTACTCAAATCCAATTCCTGGAATTTACTTTTCTAACATCTACCATGTTAAATTCTAGCAATTTTTAGCATGTTATATGTTAAGCCATATCAAAAAGCAATTCATCATATTCCGAAACCTTAATCAAGTTTTACTTGATTAATTGACCCGTTTGGCTCGTCTACGGAAATCCTCCTCCATGACGACTACCAACTCTTTCCAAACGAATTTAATCAATAAATCAATTACACACTTTCGTCGCTTAATTCAAACAACTCTTATTCAAGGATTCAATTACACATTAGAATCATCATACCTAATAAATGTAACGGGTCAAGTTACATACGTAAATTTTCTAACAATTGTTTTGACCCGTCTCACTTGACTAAGACGAAGGTCACTTCCGTGATATATTGAACTATATTGTTTACCATGTTTTCGAAACTACAACATAAATCTATTAATTAATTCATAATGTAACGAAATGGTAATTTCGTACCTTTAGAGCACTCCTTTCCCCCGTGAATTCCCTTCGGCTTGTCCGCTTGATGATCCGGACTCTTTGCCTAGAAAATTCAGTTTTACAACTTGTTTAGAACTCTTTCCATGACCATATTCATATCATTGTGAAACATGATCAAATCTGCGTTCTCATCAAATTTAACATTAAAAGTCCTCACTTAGGCATTTCTACAAACACCTAACGGGTCAGATTTCCTACCATTATTTCCAAGTTCATGACTTGCAATTTAAACCTCAAATTTCACTTTAAATTAGTAACCTTGCACATATTTTAACATCAATATCACAGGAATTACCTCCTATGATGAAATTTATACTAGAATTATCATTCAAATCCTAGTGTTCATCATCATCTTTTAAAACCCATAACCTAGCTTCCATGGATTCATAGAATTCTCTGAATTTGGGCATGATTTCTCCAATAGTTAGTTAGGTTTTACTTCTAAACACCTAATCAACTTTAATCCGACCAAATAACACACATGCAAGCATCTAATTTCAGAATTTCAGAATCATGAGAATTTCAAGTTGATAGATTTCATCAAATTTCACATACCTTAGAATCCTCTTGAAATGAGGATTACGATTCCAGGCTCAATTCTTGATTTCTACTTGTATTAATCCTTCAATTTGCAGGATTTTGAGATTTTAGGTTTTTGGGATGGGGGTGTCGCCCCCTGCCTTTTTCTTGATCGACCAACACCCTGGTTTGGGGTGTTTGGTTTATTTTTATTTGATAAACCTTAATTAAGTTTTAGAGTTTACAACTTTGGTCCCTCTATTTTGTTCAACATATAGTTTGATAGCTTTTTAATCACTCTATAAGCTATTTCTAGACTAGTTAACTAACTAGGTTAAAATTTCTAGTTAGTAAACTCCCATTTATTTAGGCTTTATAATTCTGATATAATGTTTTATATTTTCGGGATGTTACAAGTCCATCCCCCTTAAAAGGGTTTCGTCCCCGAAACCAAAGTACGTACCAAATAATGTAGGGTGAAGACGTCGCATCTCCTCTTCGGACTCCCATGTAATGTCCGAACCTTTCCTATGCTCCCATTTGACTTTGACTTGATCAATTTGTTTATTTCGTAAACGTTTGACCTTTCTGTCTAAAATTTCAACCGGTCTCACCACATAATTTAGACTATTATCCACTTCGATATCGTCGTAATGGATATATGTCGTTTCGTCCGCTAGGCACTTTCTTAATTGCGATACATGAAACGTGCCATGGATCCCACTCAGCTCCTCCGGTAGTTCAAGACGGTAAGCTACCTTGCCAACTCTTCCGATAATTTTAAATGGCCCGATAAACATTGGGCTTAACTTCCCCTTCTTTCTAAATCTAATAACACCTTTCCATGGGGACACTTTTAGCATGACCATGTCACCGACTTGAAATTCAATTGGCCTTTTCCTTTTATCAACATACGCCTTTTGCCTATCTTGAGCCGCTTTCAAGTGTGCCCGAACTTTATCGATCTTTTCGTTCGTGGCTCGTACTATGTCTTGGTGGGCAAGTTCACGTGGACCCACTTCACCCCAACAAACCGGGGTTCGACACTTCCTACCGTAAAGCAGTTCGTATGGTGCCATTTTAATACTAGATTGGTAATTGTTGTTATACGAAAACTCGACTAACGGTAGGTGAACATCCCAACTGCCTCCAAAGTCGATTATGCATGCCCGTAGCATGTCTCCCAATATTTGTATCGTTCTTTCACTTTGTCCATCTGTTTGAGGATGGTACGCAGTGCTAATGAACAATTTGGTCCCCATTTGTTCTTGGAAATCACGCCAGAAATTCGAAGTAAACCGGGTATCCCTATCAGACACGATGGACACCGGCACTCCATGACGTGCTATGATTTCATTGGTATAGACTTCTGACATCTTTTCTGACGTATAAGTCTCACGAATCGGAATGAAGTGAGCACTTTTCGTCAATCTGTCCACCACTACCCATATGGCATCAAAACCACGATTTGTCTTAGGCAGCTTGGTTAACAGGTCCATTGTAATATGTTCCCATTTCCAAACCGGAATTTCTAACGGTTGGAGTTTACCGTATGGTTTCTGGTGCTCCGCCTTGACTTGTAAACATGTCAAGCATTTTTCCACATATTTCGCCACGTCCCTCTTCATTCCGGGCCACCAATAATTTTGTTTCAAATCATTGTACATCTTGGTCGCACCCGGATGAATTGAATAACGGGATTTATGAGCTTCATCAAGTAGAAGCGCCTTTACTCCACAGGTATGTGGGACCCATATCCTTCTGGATCGAGTCTTCAACCCATGATTCCCATCCGTCAAATCTTTCAATTGACCAATTATTCTTTCTTTCTTCCAATTCTCTTCTTTCACTGCTTCTAACTGCGCCTCTCGAATACGTTCAAGTATACCCGAAGTCACCACGAGTTGCATTGACCTCACTCGTATTGGGACATAGTCCGCTTTTCGACTTAGAGCGTCCGCTACCACGTTTGCTTTTCCGGGGTGATAATGTATCTCACAGTCGTAGTCCTTCACCGTCTCTAGCCATCGCCTTTGCCGCATATTCAACTCCTTCTGATCGAAGAAGTATTTCAAACTTTTGTGATCGGTGAATATGGTGCACTTTACCCCATACAAGTAATGTCTCCATATTTTTAATGCAAACACTACCGCTGCCAATTCGAGATCGTGCGTGGGGTATTTCTTCTCGTGCATCTTCAATTGTCTCGAGGCATAGGCTATTACCTTACCCCGTTGCATCAACACGCAACCGAGCCCCGATAACGAAGCATCCGAGTAGACCACCATGTCTTCGACTCCGTCCGGCAATGTCAGTACCGGAGCTTGAGTTAGCCTTTCTTTTAGCGTCCGAAACGCTTTTTCTTGATCGACTCCCCAAACAAACTTTGCTTTCTTTTGGGTTAGCTTTTTTAGCGGCGATGCAATCTTGGAGAAATCTTGAATGAATCTCCTATAATATCCAGCAAGCCCCAAAAAGCTTCTAATTTCAGAAGGGTTCTTCGGGGGATTCCATTTTGACACCGCCTCTATCTTTGACGGATCCACCAAAACTCCATCGGCACTTATGACATGACCGAGAAATTGTACCTCTCGTAACCAAAAGGCACATTTAGAAAATTTTGCATAAAGCTTCTCTCGTCTAAGTGTCTCTAACACTTCTTGCAAGTGGCGTGCGTGATCGGCTTCACTTTTTGAATACACCAAGATATCATCGATAAACACGATGACCGACTTATCCAACATTGGCTTGCAAACCCGGTTCATGAGGTCCATGAATGCCGCGGGCGCATTTGTTAGCCCAAATGACATCACGAGAAATTCGTAATGTCCGTATCTTGTGCGAAAAGCCGTCTTCGGCACATCTTCTTCTTTGACCTTTAGTTGGTGATACCCCGACCTAAGGTCAATTTTTGAGAACCAACTTGCGCCTTGTAGTTGGTCAAATAAGTCGTCTATCCTCGGGAGCGGGTATCGGTTCTTTACCGTGAGTTTGTTTAACTCCCGATAATCGATACACATGCGCATACTCCCGTCCTTCTTTCTCACAAACAACACTGGTGCGCCCCAAGGAGACACACTCGGCCTTATGAATCCTTTATCAAGCAAATCTTGAATTTGGGACATCAGCTCTTGTAATTCCGACGGTGCAAGTCGGTACGGGGCTTTTGCCACAGGTTTCGCGCCCGGAATCAATTCGATCCCGAACTCTACTTCCCGTTCAGGCGGTACCCCCGGTAAATCTTCCGGAAAAACATCTTCATAATCCCGTACTATCGGTACATCTCCAATCTTCCGTGATTCTTTCTCGGTCTCATTTGCATAAATTATGAATGCCTTGCATCCTCGCTTCATGAGCTTGTGAGCCTTCAACATCGAACATACTATGGGGTTGCCTCGTTTTTCGCCATAAATGGTGACGTGTTTTCCGCTCGGAGATGTTAGTTTAATCTCTTTGCGAAAACACACGACCTTTGCATGGTATTGAGATAGCCAATCCATCCCCACGACTACTTGGAATTCTCCCATCGACATCGGGATTAGATTTATCAAATATTCTTCATCGTCGATGCTCAGTTTGCAATTTTCACATACATCACAAACAATAAAGCTTTTGTTATTACCTATCTCTACTTCTAAAGGCACAGGTAATTTTGTTAAAATAAATGAAGGATGTCGAATAAACCCATATGAAACAAAGGATTTATTCACACCCGTATCAAATAACACGTGTGCGGGAATTGAATTTACAGCAAATATACCTGAGACCACATCAGGTTCAATCTTCGCTTCTGCGACAGTTAGTTGGAAAGATCTTGCCTTTGCTTTCGGGGCTTCACCTTTCGATTCTTGCCCATCTTTCTTTCCCACCAGTTCCGGGCATTCCGACTTTTTGTGACCCGTTCGATAACAATTGTAACAAACCGTCACCTTCTCTGGGCATGACATAGCCATGTGTCCCTTTTTCTTGCATATGGGACAAGGCTTATCCTTGTAACGACATTCGCCCTTATGATTCTTCCCACAAATTTTGCAACCTGATGTACTACCTTTAGCATCTGATTTCTTTGCGGATTCATTCGTTCTTGCTTTCTTGGCAGGGCTTGGATTCACATCTTGTGCCCTTCGTTCACCCCGTTCTATACTCTTCTTTAATTCAATCTCCCTTTCCCGAGCAGCATTGACAATCTCGGTAAGGGTCTCATACTTTGAAGGGGTTATGAACTCTCTATATTCCGCGCTTAGCATGTTATGATAATAATAGACCTTTTGCTCTTCGTTCGTTATCAAGTCATCACAGAACTTCATCTTGTCCATAAACATTCCCGTGATCTTGTCTATGGATTCACCTTTGTGTCTGAGTTGCATGAACTCTTCCTTGATCTTGTTTATGACCGCTTTGGGACTATGGTGTTTAAGAAACGGCGTCTTAAACTCCTCCCAAGTCATGGCCTTAGCCGCTTCACTTCCAATCTCCTTCTTTTTGTTGTCCCACCAATCTTTCGCTTGATTCCTTAGTTGACCCGTACCAAAGGCTACGTAGTCTTCTTCGTCACAATGGGTTCTCTCGAATACCCCTTCGATGTCACTTAGCCATCGTTGGCACACTATTGGGTCAACCTCCCCATTATATGTTGGTGGCTTACAAGCCATGAATTCCTTGTATGAACAAGGCTTTCGTCCTCCTCGCTTTTCCTTTGTTACATTTGAATCATCTTCCAGTTTCTTGATTCTATCTTCTACTATTGATAAAACCGTGTTTTGGATTTTATCAATAAAGCCCGACAAACTGTTTTCGATCGCCTTTCCAACCTCTTCGGCAATCACTTCCCTCACTTGTTCGGTGACTCTTGGCACCGCATTATCATTGTCTCCATCAGCCATCTCGATTTCTGAAATGTTTACATAGATTGTTAAACATTTCATTTATAACACATGCTTTACTTGTTTTGATTTAATCAAGTTCGTAACTTGATTTAATCATTCTTGTTTTAACTCAATCAAGTTCATAACTTGATTTAATAATTCTTGTTTCTATCCAATCAAGTCCGTAACCTGATTTGATCATTCTTGTTTCTATTTAATCAAGTCCGTAACTTGATTTGATCATTCTTGTTTCTATTTAATCAAGTCCGTAACTTGATTTGATCATTCTTGTTTCTATTTAATCAAGTCCGTAACTTGATTTGATCATTCTTGTTTCATGCATTTCTTGTTCTTGAGTGAGCTTACACACTCTTTTCATGCATATTGTTCATTTCTTATTTTATACATAGTACATAATTTACTAACCAAAACAAGTTAATTCTTACCGGACGATCGATCAAGCTTGAACCGAACACTTATTAACAACCTTGAGCTCTGATTACCAACTTGTAACACCCTTAAATTTATACTTGAATTAATTTCTAATTTATACCAAAAGATAAATTTAAGACATAAGTTTCAAAATGTATCATATACCTTAGTCATCTAATGACTAAGTTTGAACATACAAAAGTTGATTTAGAATTATGTTTACAACCCAATTACAAGTACTTAATAAGTTTAACACATAGCGGAAGCTTCAAAATGGAGTGTTCGGTTCTTCATTAATCGCTTGATCGCCACCCGTATGAAACACCAATTTACCTATGATTTTAAACCATTGAAAACGTTAGTTTTGATGTTATTATATTATAAAATTTAATAGATTTAACATCAAATTCGAACTAGCAAAATAATAAACTTATCTTGTTGTCCACCGTAAATTACGGTATCACCGTAATTTACGGTGAGACTTGGATTGGATTGATCACCGTAAATCAGTAGATCTACACCGTAACATATATATACTTCACCGTAAATTACGGTACTACCGTAATTTACGGTGGTACCTGGAAATCTCCTGTCTTGTTTGTTTTGATCATTTTACTCAAATCCAATTCCTGGAATTTACTTTTCTAACATCTACCATGTTAAATTCTAGCAATTTTTAGCATGTTATATGTTAAGCCATATCAAAAAGCAATTCATCATATTCCGAAACCTTAATCAAGTTTTACTTGATTAATTGACCCGTTTGGCTCGTCTACGGAAATCCTCCTCCATGACGACTACCAACTCTTTCCAAACGAATTTAATCAATAAATCAATTACACACTTTCGTCGCTTAATTCAAACAACTCTTATTCAAGGATTCAATTACACATTAGAATCATCATACCTAATAAATGTAACGGGTCAAGTTACATACGTAAATTTTCTAACAATTGTTTTGACCCGTCTCACTTGACTAAGACGAAGGTCACTTCCGTGATATATTGAACTATATTGTTTACCATGTTTTCGAAACTACAACATAAATCTATTAATTAATTCATAATGTAACGAAATGGTAATTTCGTACCTTTAGAGCACTCCTTTCCCCCGTGAATTCCCTTCGGCTTGTCCGCTTGATGATCCGGACTCTTTGCCTAGAAAATTCAGTTTTACAACTTGTTTAGAACTCTTTCCATGACCATATTCATATCATTGTGAAACATGATCAAATCTGCGTTCTCATCAAATTTAACATTAAAAGTCCTCACTTAGGCATTTCTACAAACACCTAACGGGTCAGATTTCCTACCATTATTTCCAAGTTCATGACTTGCAATTTAAACCTCAAATTTCACTTTAAATTAGTAACCTTGCACATATTTTAACATCAATATCACAGGAATTACCTCCTATGATGAAATTTATACTAGAATTATCATTCAAATCCTAGTGTTCATCATCATCTTTTAAAACCCATAACCTAGCTTCCATGGATTCATAGAATTCTCTGAATTTGGGCATGATTTCTCCAATAGTTAGTTAGGTTTTACTTCTAAACACCTAATCAACTTTAATCCGACCAAATAACACACATGCAAGCATCTAATTTCAGAATTTCAGAATCATGAGAATTTCAAGTTGATAGATTTCATCAAATTTCACATACCTTAGAATCCTCTTGAAATGAGGATTATGATTCCAGGCTCAATTCTTGATTTCTACTTGTATTAATCCTTCAATTTGCAGGATTTTGAGATTTTAGGTTTTTGGGATGGGGGTGTCGCCCCCTGCCTTTTTCTTGATCGACCAACACCCTGGTTTGGGGTGTTTGGTTTATTTTTATTTGATAAACCTTAATTAAGTTTTAGAGTTTACAACTTTGGTCCCTCTATTTTGTTCAACATATAGTTTGATAGCTTTTTAATCACTCTATAAGCTATTTCTAGACTAGTTAACTAACTAGGTTAAAATTTCTAGTTAGTAAACTCCCATTTATTTAGGCTTTATAATTCTGATATAATGTTTTATATTTTCGGGATGTTACACTTTTTCAGGCACAGGCTTGGAGACTTTAGATAGAAACTGTTTTCTCCATTCAGAGAATGCATCTGTGTCTTTTTCGGACGAATTACGATTCTTTAAGTGCTCGTCTATGTCATCAATATTCTCCTTCATCCAATCTTCATCAAACGAAGCGAATTCAGTACCATCTTTTCGAACATACGTTGATTTTGTTGCTTCGCCTTCAAACACAATCTCATCAATATCTTCAACATTAGTTGTATCAGTCTCAGTCGACATTTTATCTATCTCAGCATCATCAATTTCTCTCATAGAATGTAGAACACTCAATTGCTCCTGAGAAAGATCTTCTATTAACTCTCCTTCTTCAAGCAACTCTCCCGTAAATGGATGAAGAGCCTGTAAAGCAATATCAGCATTGCTTACGACAGAAGAAGTACCTGCGATCTGTTTAACTTTTCCAGTAGAAGTTCCCTGAGATGATTCGACCACTGTAGGTTGAACTGTAACAACTTCAGAAGAAGGTGCGGTTGATTGCTTCTGTGATGTACCAGAAGTGTCAGGATTCCCTTGGTCTTCCGTATCATCATCCTTTTTCTTCAGTACTTCTTGTTGTTTACAATGATAATCCCACAGAACAACCATCCTTCTCTCTTTCTCTTCATCAACAGCCTTCAAGCGAGCATTTTCAGCTTTAAGCAAATCAATTTCAGCTTGTTGTCGCTCTATTACCGTTTGCTGTTGACCAACGGTTGACTTCAAGTTGTTAATTTCCACCGATTGTTTAAGCTGATCACTTTTCGTGAGATTAATGAAATGAGATTGCCTCTGAACACGATCAGCAGCTGCTTCAAGTGTAGAGAATAGGTATCTGATCTTTTCGTCTTGAGAAAATCCAGAAAATGTTCTATGACGTTCAGCACTGATCTGCGAAGTGGTTGCTCTGATTGCAGAAGCCATAGTTCTTTCAGGAACTGCCTGAGGAGTAACAGATGGAGTTGCAGCAGCTGATGTAACAACTGGAGTTTCTGTAGCTGAAGTAACTACAGGAGTTTCTTGTACAGGCTCCTGAGGTACAGATGAAGACTCTTGATGCACAGGTTTTCTAGTATAAGTACTCAAATATCTTCTTGCTTTCTTCTTTTGAGTTTCAGCGGCTTTCTCAGCTCTCCTTTTTGTTCTTCTTTCACCTTCAGGATCCTCTAGAACGTATGCTGGATCATCTTCAGCTCTAATCTTTCTATACCTTTTTACTCCACGTATATCGATATACATTTCGTATCCAGGCTCGACTATATGATCACTAGAGCTAGAATCCGATTCATCATCACCACTTGCTGAAGAACTACTAGCTGATGTATCACCAGCTGCACCTTTGCTCGATGTACCAACAGCACCAGTATCACCACCATCATCACTTTCACCACTACTGTCATCACTATCACTCCCAGACTCATCTGAATCAACTGGGTCAGGACCAAATTTCTCTATCCTTTTTCTTTCCAACTCAGGTTCTTCATCGTCAGATTGGCTGTCATCATGACGCCATTTATCATTTGTTGGAGCAACATAATCAGGATTCTCAAGTGCGCCAAAAAGCTTCCTTGGAGGAACGCTTTCTTTGTATCTTTTGGCGGCAAGAGTCTTGATTAGCCTTAAAGAGTTGAAATTCATCGCCTCTATCTTCAGAAGATCATTGTCAGCTTTAGGAAGGTCCGGATGTTGAACATTCATAATCATTTGCAGAAACCGCGGATACATCCAAAACTTGTTCCCGGTTGTTCTACTTCCAGTCCTTGTCATATTTTCTTTCATGTTGCTGAAAATATACTTTGAGATGCTAAACGGTTTGTTTAACACCAAAGCAACCATGAAACCAACGAGATCATCTCCAGCCATATCATATCCAGACCGTCTATTGCTGAGACACTGAATAAGAATATGCAATAAAAACTTGTAGCGTAATGGAAGATCACCTTTGTTGATTTGTTTGACGAAAATATCTCCAATACACTTCATCCGTAGCAAACAGCCTCGTGAAGACATGATTGGGATTGAATATGGAGCGTCCGGACTATCTTGTAATTGAAGAACTTCATTCAATATCTCCGGAGTGATAACGACATACAGATCATTCACACGACCTCTTATTATATCCTTTCCATCGATTTGAACGACGCTTGCAGAATCCCAGAAAGCTTTAATCAGTGATTTGTAGACGGGCGTCGAGAATGTAACAGCATAATTAATGCGTGACTCCCTGATCCACTTCGTGATATCTTTCAATTCCGTGAGCTTGTCATCAGGATCCAGATATGCAACTTGATTATGACGCTTCTCTGACATAATCTCCTCTTCAGTTTTGTTTTCTTTCTTTGTCGCCTTCTTGCGTTTTCCTTTTTCTTGCGGTGCTTTCGGAGCCATCTGTACATGTAAATGTCCAAAATAAGCAACAATTACATTACTTATGCATTTAGACATGTATGGATACAAGTTCATGTATCCACTTAACAGATAACCTATCAAACCATGTCTACTGTGAACAAACAGCAACAACAGAAAACTGCTAAGGCATGGACGACGAAACAGAATTGCTTCGACGAAACAGAATTGCTTCGACGAAACAGAAGATGTGCGACGAAACAGATCTGATTCGTCGTGGTTAGATTCGCCATGTCTGTTTCGCCGTTTTTGATTCGTCGTCTGTTTCATCGTTTCTGATTCGTCGGAATTAGGGTTAATGTGATTCGTCGATTTGGGGGTTTTTCTGTTTCGCCGTTTTGTGGTTTAAACAAAGAACAAATACAAACACAAACACATGCAACATCATTATTTATACCCAAACCAACTTATGACAACCCATATATGATTTCCGATCCAAAAACCCATTTAAAACAGTTAAGAACTTTATCAAACACAAACCCCTGTTTTTGTTACATAAACCCACATCCAAATCAAACAAAAATACACACAATAAACCTAAATCTATCAGATTTCAGAAGGAAAAACACAATAATTTCAACATCACATATATTTTCAAAGAAAAACAAGGTCTCAAAGGGGTCTCTGAGGGTTTCGGATGAAAAACCGACGGTTCAAAATGTTCGGAATGTGAACCGGAACGTTTTACTACCTTTGATTTTTGTAAGATTTTGATGAAAATCGGATGATTTGAGTGATTGAGAGGGTGACCGTAGGTATGGGGTTTTGAGTGTTTGAAGAAGATGAATAGTTTGATGTTTTGAAAAAGTGAACAACTGGGACCCTTATATCACCGTCTTATCTCTACGAATCAAACAGAATGACGAAACAGAAATTTTGGGCCCGGCGAAACAGAGACTTGGGCTTGGACTTGGGCCAAACAAATAAGCCCATGAAGACACTGATTTGGGCTTATTGTGTTCCGTCGATGTTTTGACGAAACAGATCTGATTCGCCGATGATGGTCTGATTCGTCGACCATTTGTTTGATTCGTCGACCATTCTTTTTCGTCGACAGTAAATTTTCAAAACACAGACATGAAAAATTTCTGCAGACTGAACAAATTATGATTTAAAATGAACACTTTTCCATTTTGTTTGAGTTTTCAAATGCAAGAACGTTTTTATGAAGAAGGTTTCAGGCTTCCGGTAGAAAACACCAAGCAACAACTTCGGCTTAATCAAAAACGAACTTTACACAAATATACTAAAAACAAATTTAAAGCACGGTAAACTAAACGAAAAAAGGTAATAAACTGAGAAAAACAGTTAGCAACTGTACAAATGCAATCTTTTTGCGAATCTCAAGGATAAGGAATCATACCAGCTTACGGTCTTAGTCAACATGATTTTGATTTCTGTTTAAAGCTCTGGATAAGTATACTACCTCGATTATCGGTATTGTGGTCCACATAAACTCAAACTGATCAGACGTAATCATAATTTAAGAGATACGATTAACGGTAAGGATTATACTTACAAGTCGATGTAAATCCACTCACGACACATTCCCGTATCAAGGTATGCACGATAATTCATCTTACCGGTGAGTATACCGATTATCATCTGTTTGACCGTATAAAAATGTGAGAAACTCACTTATTTGATTGAAAACAAGCCCTATGTGATAGAATCACTTATTGATGAGGAACTTGATTTTCGATGCATGAGGGCACAGGAGCAAGTCCATGAACAGGTCAGTACTTTCGTACAGCAGAGAGACGAACTTGACTCCCGCAAAGAATCTGTGATATATAATCACTTATTTTGTTTGGACATGTGATTGTTGATCACTTATTGAGGTCGAATGCAATATGTACACGTATGTATAGTATCATGGAAGATCTTAGACTTCGTCTCCGTTATTTTAACGGTTTGATACAACCATGATACCCAGATGATAAGCAGCATAAAGACCGAATATTTCAGATCTCGACAATCTCTCAAACGAGATTTCGGTACTAAGACCATATGCCAATGAATGGTTCCCACCTGACTTGAAGTCTGTTAGGTTTGTATCATCCTGCACATTTTAGTCTGATTGTGAGCCTACCGATACATCGTTAGTTGAGATACTTATCATTTTTCTTTTTGTTTTTCATTTTGAGCACATTGACCGACCACACCAGTGAACATCATCATTTTCCTTTATCCAAGAAACTCATTTTTGGTTTTTCTATTGTTTTTGAATTTTTGAATTTTTCAAACAAAACGACAGAAAGTAAAGACATCTTTTTGGATTTTGAACTTTTGCAATGTTTTTGTATTTTCTTGAAATTTCTCCCCCTAAAATTTGCAAAGTTTACGAAAACTAAAATCTTTTTGAATTTTCAGAGTTTATAAAGAAAATATTTACCAAAACGATCAGCCGAAGAAGTTTACTCGGGTATTACCTTAATGCCATTGACCAAAAGTAGATAATCAAAACGTGATTTATCAAAAGCTTTTGTAAACAGGTCGGCACGTTGGTGATCAGTGGGGACATGAACGACATCGATTAACCTCTTGTCAAAACAATCACGTATGAAGTGATATTTAATGTCGATGTGTTTAGTCTTAGAATGTTGCACAGGATTTCTAGTGATCTGTAAGGCAGCATTATTATCAACAAAAATATGGGTAGATAGGAATTCTAAACCGTAGTCACGCATTTGTTGTTGTATCCAAAGAACTTGGGAGCAACAACTCGAGGCAGCAATGTATTCTGCTTCACATGTTGATGTAGCAACACACGTTTGCTTCTTGCACTGCCACGTGACCAGGCGATTTCCTAAGAACTGACATCCTGCTGTTGTCGATTTGCCATCGATTTTGCAACCACCGAAATCAGAATCACTGTATGCAATTAATTCAAAACTATCATCCCTAGGGTACCAAAGACCGAGGTCTGGGCATCCCTTCAAATAGCGTAACATCCTTTTGACAGCTGACAAATGAGAGGCCTTCGGGTTTGCTTGATATCTTGCTAGCAGGCACGTTGGATACATGATATCAGGCCTCGAAGCAGTAAGATACATGAGAGATCCGATTATGGCACGATAGTACGAGGAGTTGATGCATTCACCCTTCAAATCCGGAGTAATCCCGTGATTCTGCGGAAGTGGGGTACCAATGGGCGTTGCATCTGACATTTGGAATCGGCTCAAAATGTCACCAACATATTTAGTCTGATGGATGAATATCCCAGACTCTGTTTGTTGAACTTGAAGGCCCAAAAAGAAATTCATCTCCCCCATAGCGCTCATTTCAAACTTTTCCTGCATAACACTTTCGAATTGCCTGCACAAATAGTCATTAGTAGACCCAAATATTATATCATCAACGTATACCTGCACCAGCAGAAGATCTTCATCTTGTTCTTTGATAAAGAGTGTGCAATCAATAAGACCTCGTCGAAATCCATTCTCCAGAAGATAGTTTGATAAGGTTGCGTACCAAGCCCTAGGTGCTTGATGTAGACCATAAAGAGCTTTGTTGAGTAACCAAACCCGATCGGGGTGAATAGGATCTTCAAATCCTGGAGGTTGTTCGACGTGCACCTCTTCTTGAACAATACCATGAAGAAAAGCACTTTTAACGTCCATCTGGTAAACTTTGAATCCTTTGAAAGAAGCATAAGCTAAGAAGATCCGAATAGCTTCCAGACGTGCAACAGGTGCATAAACTTCATTGTAGTCAATGCCTTCAATCTGGCGAAAACCCTGAACAACCAATCTTGCTTTGTTGCGAATAACAACTCCACGGTCGTCTTTCTTGCATTTATAAACCCATCGAGTGCCAATTTTCTTGTAATTCTCCGGTTTTTCAACAAGCTTCCAAACGCCAAGCTTTTGAAATTGCCGCAGTTCGTCCTGCATGGCTTCAACCCAAGAATTATCTTTTAAAGGTTCCTTCCAAGATTTCGGTTCTTCTTGTGAAACGTAACACGCGAAGGACCAATCATTTTGGAGACCAGATTCTCTAATAGCTGAATACAAACCAGCACTCTGGTTGTTTCTCAGCTGATTACGCGTCTGCACACCTTGTTGGACATCTCCTATGATATTCTGCTGTGGATGGGTATCGTGTATCCTCATTTCAGAATTTTCAGGAACACGAGTATTAACACCCAAATTGTTAATATTAAGATCAACAACCAACTCCACGCCTGGAATATGAGTAGAAGTGGATGCATTTCCTTCAGCAGTATCATCGACTTGTACATGAGGAGTATCAACAGAAGTACCCTGAACTGGAACAACTGGAGATGAAGTGCCTTCAGTCGCATCCAGATTTTATTCATCTTCTTCTGATGACTCATTGTATTCAGTAGCATTTTCAGCTTCCTCATTTTGAACTGTGTTGTTAGACGAATTAGAACATTGTGAGTTAACAACAACAGGTCTAACCAATGACGAGTCAACAGCATTATCACTATCAAATATCATTCTAGCAGCTGCGGAATCTTCATCAAAGGTTGGCAGATCAAAGGAGTTGAATAGCCCATCGTAATCGAACATCCAAGGATCACCTGGAGCTTTAACAGGACTTGTATATCTCTGAACCCTTACTTCACTCCATAGCTCAATCTTTTTGGAAGTCAGAATCCAAACATGAAAATTTGGTGTAGCATATCCAAGGAAGAAACCCTCGATAGCTTTCGCTCCAAACTTTCCATCCGGATCAATCATAGTGCATGGACCGCCAAAAGGTTCTAGAATTGAAAGATCTGGTTTCCTTTTCTGTAGAAGTTCGAAACAAGTCTTGCCATGTCTCTTAACCGTAAGAACTCGGTTTAATGTGTAGCATGCAGTCGACACAGCCTCCGCCCAGAACTGAACAGGAAGCGCCGACTCTACCAACATTGTTCTTGTAGTTTCAATTATTGTCAGATTCTTCCTCTCCGCGACACCATTTTGTTGTGGAGTGTAAGGAGAACTGTATTCATGAAGAATGCCTTTAGAAGTACAGAACTCATCCATAACACGGTTTTTGAATTCAGTTCCATTGTCGCTTCTGATCCTCTTAACTTTCAACGAGTAGAGATTTTCCAACATTGTAAGAAGATCCTTGAGGATGCCAGGAGTATCACTCTTGTGTGCCATAAAAGCTACCTAAGAAAATCTAGAGTAGTCATCACTAACTACTAAACAATAAACATCTCCGAACGTTGTCTTGTGTCTCATAGGTCCAAAAAGGTCCATATGAAGACGTTCGAGAGGCACGCTAACAGTGTTGATTTTCTTCAAAGGGTGAGACTTCTTCGTTTGCTTCCCTTTCTAGCATGAAACACAGATATCTTGTAGATAAAAACTTCTCACGGGCACGCCACTCACAAGATTGTTTTTCACCAAATGGTTCATTTTTCTTAAGTGAATATGTCCCATTCTTCTGTGCCAAGATATAGACTCCTTCTCCGTGGCTTTCGAGACAAAACATGTGACTTGTGCAGAAGTCGTAATCGCTTGACTCATATCAAGAACATAAAGATCATTGATTCTTGGAGCCGATAAGAGAATCCATTCATCAGGAATTTTGAAACCAGGTTTAAGCACATAACAACCGGCATCATCGAAATGCACGATGAACTTTTTATCGCAGATTTGCGACACACTAAGAAGATTATGATCAATTTGATGAACATAATTGATCTTATCGAAACATACAACACCATTGGAGATCATTCCCTCTCCAGTGATGTATCCGCCTTTGTCTCCAGCGAAAGCGACATAGCCTCCTTTAATGTTTCTCACATCATATAGAAGCCGTAAGTCGCCTGTCATGTGCCTGGATGCCCCACTATCAACAATCCAATGACTATTGATAGTTCCTCCTGGAACACCCTGCACATTTCATCCAATGATTAGTTAAGGATGGGGACCCAAGCCAAAGTGGTCTTGGGTCGTCCCTGAGAATCACGAATAGTGATCTCGATCTGTTGATGATTTTCCAAACGAACAGCTCCCCCTGAACTTTCACCCTTCCTAGGTTTCCAAGTTTGTTTTTGTTTACCAGATTGAGTTTTGTAAACAAATTTTGAAACTTTTGGTTTTACAGGTGAACTTGGTTCCCTTGGAACAGATTTGACCTTAGATTTTAAAGCCTTTTCTATTTTCTTCACATTTTGATGTCGTTGTTTCGTTTCCTGTTCTTTAACAGTTCTTTTATCATGTTTAGGCGAACTGGGACGACATTTAGGGTGAATCGTTTCAGGTGATGCTCTCTCAACAAATTTCTCTTTCGGAGTGTTTGCACAATCTTTGATGATGTGCCCAAACTCTCCACATTTAAAACACGTTCTCCTTTCAACAAACATAGGAGAACTGGATCGACGATCAGATGTCGAACTTGTACAATCTTTCATCACACCCGTTTGAATGTTGAGTGTAATTGTTTTGACTATCACGTTTTAAAATTTTGACTTGTACAAAATCAGTGTTTGACTTGTTTTCAAAAGTCTCAATTTTATCTGTACCCCTCGATTCCACAAATTTGACACTGCTGTTTTTCTTCTGATAACGAGCCCCTTTTGTTTCAAATTTTGATTTAGAAACATTTGGCCTTTGAGCTCGTTGATCTGATTGTTTACCCTTAGAAGCAATAGATTGTTGCTTTGAAGGTGATTTCTGATTTCCAAATTTCTTTTTTATTTAAACCTTAGGAATTGGATTACATTGAGTCACAATAACTCCCGGAATCGACTTTCCCAAAAACTTACTTGTGTTATTTTCAAAAACATTTTCAATCGATGATGGATTGACATTTTTAATTGGAAAATCATTATCTGAATAGATTTTAGAATCACCAATCAAAGTGTACAACACAATATTACTTTTAACGGTAGACACAGGATCTATCACTTGTTGAACAACAGGTTGAACAGCAGGGGTAGGAGGATCACACAGAATATGATTCTCAATTGGAACTTCTACTCCTTTAAGTTTGTCAAGTGATTTATCCTGATTACTCTCATCTGATTCTGGTTCATCATCCGACGACTCATAGTCCTCAATGGTTGGAGGACCTTGTTTCGCAGATGTTGAATCTTTTTGCTCAGAAGTTGTACTTGGAGAATTGTCCGATTTGAACCCTAGGCCAGTAGTAACTTCTTCATAGTTAAGAGGCACACTGGGTTCAAACTGTGGCATTTCTTCTTCATCAGGCATATAAGCATAATTATGTCTCAAACGGGGCGGACACTTCTCATACCCAACACCTTTCTTGTTTCCCTTTAGTTGTTGAACATCAATAATGTGATCGAGCACAAATCGGGAGTTAGAATAACTCTCCAACTTTTGCTTGATTGCATCATGCTCGCATTTTACAATGGCTAATTCCCTTTTAGTTTCCTCAACAATGTTAATGTAATCGTTTATACTAACTTGTTTATGATAAACAGTTTTTGTCACTTCGGAAACATTTTTCTTTAGAGTTTCAATCATAGATTTAAATTCTTTTTCATGTCTAACTAAAGCCATATTCGCTTCTTTGCATTTAGCCATTTCAACAACTAAACTCTGATTGTGAATATGAATCGTATCACATTCAAGTTTTATTCTTTCAAATTCATTTTTCATATACTCACAATCTCTACAGTTGATAAGAATTTCAGATTTTACCTAACTTATAGAAGCTGAGACATTTTCCATAAAGGCAGTTTGATAAGAAAAAGATCCGTCTTCAGAAAAGAACTTCTCCATTTCTTTAGATGCTACCTCAGCCTTCTTGATCAGAACTGATTTCTGACATTTCAACTCTTCTGCTTCATTCAATAAGTCATCAAGATTAGAACTTGCTTCTTTGCTCACATCAGATTCAGAATGATAACGCCCGAAGTAGAACTTTCTTCATCAGAAGTCCTTGTATAACCCGAACTGTCGTCACTTTCAGAAAATTCTTCCTTATGAACGTGCTTGATGTGATTAATGATCTTTGCATAACACGCTGTTCCCCCTTTATCTTGATCACCTTCCCCAAGTTGTAAAGACCAATTAAACCCTTCATCAGCTTGTACGGTTAAAGCACGATTATTGTTTGATGATCCAGACTGATTCTGGTTGGTGGTGTTGTTTACAGCCACTATCCCTTTTCCACGATTGTCTTGATTGGCATTTGAAGTACTCGTCTGATTACGGAATGGGTTCTGATTGCCTTGTTTGCTTGGTCGGGTGCACTCACGTTTGAAGTGACCCTTTTCGCCACAATTGAAGCATGTAACTGCTTCTTTCTCAAATCCGTACTTTGTATCCTGTTTGCTGTCTAAAGAACTTCTCCCTGTTCGAACCATAAAGTCCTTCACCCTTCTAACAGCACTTGCGAACGCCCAGTTTATATCCATCAACTCCATTTCATCACGGTTGATTTGAAGATAGTCTTCGTTGGTCGAACTGATATTTCCAATTTGACCTGCGACCAAACCGCAGTAAGCACTGACCATTGTATTAATGAGTTCCATATGTTCCTTTGCTACTTCAATGCTAACATTTAAGAGGTTTGATGTATCAAATTTGACTGTGTTAGTGTTTGGGGTTGTAGGATTGTTGGTATAATGAGCTTGCTGTTGTTGTGGTTGGACTTGTGGTTGTGGTTGGGCTGGAATATAAGCACTCGGATTAAACTGAGGTTGAGTAGTGGCAACTGGAGGTGTATAAGGAATAAAACCTCCTCCAGAATAAGCCTGAGCTTGAGCAATCAAATGCGCTGGCGGAAGATAGGCACTCGGATCGAAGACAGGAGGCGGAGCTGATTGAGGAAACGGAGAAGAGTTTGTATTTGATACAAACGCCGTTTGTAACTTTGGTTGCTGAGCTGAACTGGAACTAACTGACGGGTTAAAACCTCCTCCATAATACATTTCGATATTTTGAGGAGCAACAATTCGTTTTGCTTATAGTGTCAGCATCTAGAACACCGGTATGCTTTAAAAGCTCAATGTATGGGATCCACTTTGGTGGTAGAGAATCAGCAAACCGTGCAACGATTTCCTTTTCAGTTGCAGTAACAGCATAAGCAAACATTTCACTAATCAAATGATAAAAACGTGTAGTCATATCATTTAGAGTTTCATTTTCCAAGAACTGAAACGATTCAAACTCTTTCTTCAATAGATCATGGCGTGTCTTTCTAGAAGCTGCATTTCCTTCTCCTCTTGTTACCAAAGAATCCCATAATGTTTTCGTGTCCGAACAATAAGAAAATTGATGATAGATATCTTTGTGAAGCACTTGGGTAAGAACAGCTAACGACTTTTTCTCAAATTCATAGGCTTTCTTGTCATTTTCCTGCATGTTAGAAAAACATTCGGCCGTTGAGGCTGCTACTTCGAGAGCATTATTGCGTGGAGTAATGAAACACCTCCAAAGATCAGTGCTTTGACCTTGAACATATGTATGGAAACGACCTTTCCATGATGGAAACTCGTTCATATGATTCAACTTTGGTGGGATTGTTGCTGCCCGTTTCGCTCTCGCTAAGCAAAAGATTTTGAATGTTTTGATTTTGATTGGATACCAAAGCCCATTGTCCGGCACTTATAGTAGGTTGACCAAAAACATTTTTCACCCACGCTGCTGCGGAGGTTGGATCTTCACGTGGTCTCGAGTCCATACTCCAATCCCATAGACTAGTACAACTCATATTTGATGTATGAAGTGTAGTACCTGATCAAATTCTTGAAAACACACAGTTAGCAAACTTTTACAAGTCCTCTGTATAAAACAGATCTGTTCTCGACGAAATAGATTTCACGAAATAGGTTTGTTTTGTCTAAAAGAATGATGACGAAACAGACTTGTTTCTATGAAGATATTTTGACGAAATAGACTTTGTTTCGTCGAAGATATTTGTGACGAAACACTAGTGATTCGTCGACTGCTTGTTTCGTCGAAGCTGAGTCTCAGACAGCTGGTTAAGATATTTAAAATATCTAACTGACACAAGGTATGTTTGTAACACCAATTTTCAACGAAAAATACTTTTTCACTGAAACTAATTATCACTCTTTTACACTAAAGTCAATTTATAGTATTATATGAGACAACACTTTGTTTTCAACAATTTAATGATCAAGTTCACAGATTTTATAAGAACAATTATGAAGATATGAAGAACACACTCAAGAACAATGAGTTTTCCGATGAGTTTTCCGATCACCGATAATTTTCCGAAACACGAAAATGCACAAGATTTTCACTAAAAACCCGGTTTAAAGCATGAACAAACAATCTAACTAGGTTTTTGATAAAAATCTTTCAGCAAACAACAAGAAACCAACAGATTTTATGAATATTTTTCCAGAATATATGATTTTTCAAGAACAAATTTTCAGAAAAACACACACAAAATACTTGATAAAAACCGAACAATGTTTGATTTTAAACAAGGATAAGAGCCAAAGCTCTGATACCACTTGTAGGTCCTAAATCTCAGGATCGATAACGAACCGAATCACTTGTTTATAGCAAACACGGTCACGTGTGCGGAATGCACGTAACTATGCCAAATCAAACATATAAAGCAATAACAACAAAGGATTAATCAATGATACACACTCGATTGATTAAACGGGATGAGAACCGATTACAAACTGATACAAACACAGTTCATACAGAATTTCGACAGAGTTTTGTTACTGGTTATTATCTCATCTACCTTCAAATGAAAACAGACTTGGTTTATATAGTCCCTGTGCCCAAGACTTCGACGAAACACAAAGTGTGCGACGAAACAAGATATGGGCCAGTCATTGGGCTTGAAACAGCCCATTACACGATGAATCAATTGTGATTCGTCATGACTGACAACGAAACAGAATATAATGGACATTGTTCTGTTTCGTCGTGTTGTGTTCGACGAAACAGACCTGTTTCGTCGAGGGCTGCATCAGCTGTTCTGTTTCCTGTATACAGACAGTAACAGATAGAACACATAACCAGAGAAATGACCATACTACTCTTAAATGCAACATGCATTGTTCTTAATACATTACATACCAAAAGAGACAAACAAGTCGTACACAAGCAGATAGGAGGATATCCGACTTGGTCAACATAACATACAGACTCGATAATTAATAAAAGACTGTACAAAATACATCGTTAAACAAGACTAGTCACAGACACTAAAAATGCATCAACACTCTTGGGCTCTATGGCTGACAAGTTTGGACCAATTTTCACTTTAAAACTTGGTGTTAACCGAGTTCTAGTAGTTAGCAATTCTGAGATGGCTAAAGAGTGTTTTACTACCAATGATAGAGTCTTCGCTAGCCGACCAAAAGCCATGGTGAGCGAGTTGATGGGCTACAACTATGCTAATTACGGCCTTGCTCCATATGGACCATACTGGCGTCATATTCGTAGGATAATTGTGCTTGAAATGGGGTCTCACCATCACCTTCAGATGCTTGAACATATCCGAGTCTCTGAAGTGAATTCATCCTTGATAGTAATAGAAGGATTTATTAAACTTAATTATATTTATGATATGTAACTGTATTTATACTTATATAACTAGGTACTCGGGATATTTTGTTAAGATAAGGTGGGTTATAAGCGGGTAATTCGAAAACTGTCTAATGACAGTTTCTCCCGCCAAAAACTCAACCGCCATGTTCATTCGTATAAATAAGATTGGTCCGGCAACATTTTCCGGTACCAAAACATTCAAAACATTTTGTTCTTGTTTGTCCATTCTCTCAATCTTATTGTTTCAATCTTGTCTGTTAACAATTCTAACTTCACAATCAAACGTTCCGAAACCCACCAAAATGACGATGATGGTCATCGGGTTCCGCCAACATGTGGTATCAGAGCCACTTCATCAACATTACCTTGTCAACACTGTTATGAAGAACAAAACGATAGGGAAAAAAGAAATCAACGGGCAAGATTATGTTATTAATGTCATCGGCCAGGACATCATATATATGAGTGCAAATCGAAAGAAAATGATGAAGCAACACAACTCATAAATCAAGGAGTGAATGCCGGAATCCAGACTCAAAGAATGCCTGCAGAGGATCGGAACGAGATGATAGTGACTGGCACCGAAGGTGGTTTGTGGGGAGACATTTGGTATGTTAGTAATTCGTTTTCACATCATTATGCCGGTAACTTAAATGTTTTTAAACGAATAAAACATTTAGTGGGTGTTGAGACGAATTCTGGGGAGAATGATTTTCTCTTTATGCGGGGCATAGGGGCTGTCGAAATTAGATCAAATAATGAAAGATTAAGGATACAAAGCGTTTTTTATACGCCGGAATTGGACAGAAATGTTCTAAGCATGAACCAATTGACCTTGCAAGGATTCACGGTTAATAAAGCCGGAGACACTTGCAAGATCTTTCCCATGTTCTCGCCCCCGGTAGTAAATTCAGTGAACGAAATTACTCGGTTGTCTAAGGAAGATGAATTGGGATTAAAGGAAAAACACAAGGTGATGAGTCCGAATGATGTAAACGAAAAATATAAGGAAGGGTATCTGAATTCATATTTTGAGGATTTACATGTTTCCTCTTGTGAAACGGATTGGAGTGTTATGATCATAAGGGCTATGGAATTTAAGGATTTCAGTGATTGCAAGGCTTTATTAGATATGATGGAAGACGGGAAGTTCGTGTTTCAATATAAACACGAATTAGAAGGAAAGTTCGAGGAGATTTTGCAATGGTTTATCACTGTTAAGTTGGGTATAACCACAAGGCCAATTCCACCGCTGATGATTGATAACCGGAAAATAGACTTACTGAGTCTCTACATGATTGTAGAGAGAGATGGGGGTTACCGGAGTGTAACTGATGATAATCTTTGGCCGATAATCGCCAAAGATATGGGATACGAGTACAAGGATGGTGAGTACATGAGGATAGTGTATGCCATGTACCTGGATGTCTTGGTTTATTACTACAAATTCAAAGACATTCAAGAGAAAGCTCATGACATAGAAAGAATGACGGAGAAGGAAGCAGCGCTGGAAACTTGTCATGGACGAAGTGCAAGTGCAGAAGCAGTGAAGGACGTGAATGCTATGGATCATTATGCGTTATATGCGGGCAACGATTGGGAAGGGGATAGGAATATGCACAAGAGACGAAGGAAGTTCGATTTCAAAGAAGCCAGGAAAGCTGTCGATGAAGCCAATGAAAGTGTTCTCAAGTTCACTGCCAAACGTAATTAAGTTTAGGGGGAAGTAATAGAAGGATTTATTAAACTTAATTATATTTATGATATGTAACTGTATTTATACTTATATAACTAGGTACTCGGGATATTTTGATAAGATAAGGTGGGTGATAAGTGGGTAATTCGAAAACTGTCTAATGACAGTTTCTCCCGCCAAAAACTCAACCGCCATGTTCATTCGTATAAATAAGATTGGTCCGGCAACATTTTCCGGTACCAAGACATTCAAAACTTTCTGTTCTTGTTTGTCCATTCTCTCAATCTTATTGTTTCAATCATGTCTGTTAACAATTCTAACTTCACAATCAAACGTTTCGAAACCCACCAAAATGATGATGATGGTCATCGGCTTCCGCCAACAGATAGACATCTACAAAACTTGGGTAACAAATAAAGGATCTTCTGAGACAGTAATGGTTGACAAGAAACAATGACTTGGAAATTTAGTTACAAACATGGTTGTTAGGATGATGTTTGGCAATCATTTTTCGCCCGGTGAACAGAATCGAGATCAGTTTCAGAAGGCAATTAAGCAGTTTGGGGAGGTGATGGGTGGGTTTGTTCCATCAGATGCCATTCCATGGTTGAGGTGGTTAGATCTAGGAGGGTATGAGAAGAGGATGAAGAAGACGGCAACAGAGATTGATCTAGTAATTAATGGATGGTTAGAAGACCGCAAAAAGAAGATGAATTCTAGTTCTACACAGCAGGAAGATGATAGCCGGGACCAAACATGTTTCATGGCTGCATTGTTATATGGTGTTAAAGAAGAAGTGAAAGAGGAAGTTTATGGCTTCAGCACTGATGAGATTGTAAAAGCATCATGCTTGGTATGATTTCTATCGTTCACTGTTAACGTCGGATGCAAGAAGTTTTGGTACGGAGGAAATTTGATTGGGTCAAATTTGAATGGAACGTTTTTTAAAAACATTTCTAGCTTTAATCCAAGAATATGTAATTTAAAGTAAAATAATCAACCAAATGAAAATAAACTTAATATATGACAATAAAGAGTTAATTGCCAAAATCATCCCTAAGGTTTGGACACGTTTGTCATTTTCGTCCAAAATGACCTTTTTGTACCATTTTGCCCCTCATGTCTGGCATTTTTTTGCCATTTTCATACAAATAACTAACTTAGTTAAAAAACAAGGGGTATGTTTGAAATTTTACATTTATAAATAGGGGTATTTTGGTCTTTAGGCTTTATCATTTTACCACCATTGCCAAATTTGAAACCCTACCACACCAGCTATAACCACCATTATCGGATCTGAAACCCCCACTCAGTTTTATCAAAATCCGTTCAACAAAATAACAACACTTCAATTTTTCTTCAATTTCCCGTAAAAAAACTGTTGAATTCTCCTTGATTTGACTCAATTCTTGAACAAATCAAAAATGTATTGAGCCCTACTCAACTCAATTAAAACGAATTCTAAGGTTTCTAAAACAAAATCAACATGATGAATGAAACTGAAGCAAACGTAACACCGCTCCATCTGAGCAACTGGGTCAGTTTCTACCTCTTTCACGTCTCCCTTGAACGCATCTTTACTAGAAGTCAGATCCACACTTAAACAAAACAACTGACCTAACCCCGACATTATGATGACCCCCGCAGAGTCGTCGGAGTTTAAAGAGTTGAATGCATGCGCCAGATCTTTCATCATCGGCTTCATCAACGACTTTGAGTAGTGGTAGAGAGGAATTCGGTGATGCCAGGTGGTTGGTGGAGGTGATGGGGGTGGTGGCTGATGACGATGATGGAGGTGGTGGCAGGTAGTGACGGGGGTGGTTGTTGATAGCGGTGGTAGTTGTCGGAGATAAGTTGGGTGGAGAAGTACTGTCTGCGATAGGACCGGTTATTAAGGGGTGCAGGAGGTGCCTGCGAACAGGGCCCAAATCAATGTAGGGCCCGAAAAAATTTGAAAATTATATATATATATAGTGTAAGGTTCATGCGGGAACCACCTTTTTTGCGAGAACCGCGAGAAAGAATGTGAACACAACCTAAAAAATCCTAACCCCCACCCCCCCCCCCCCCCTTAAAAAAAAAAACCTAACCCCCCCCCCCCCTCCCAAGCGAAATGCTAAAAACTAAACCCTCCCAAAAAAACCTAGAAAAAACCTAACCCCCTCCCCCTCCCCCACCCCCCCAAAAACCTAAACCTCCCCCCCCCCCCCCCCCAAGCTAAAATGCTAAAAACTAAACCCCAAAAAAACCTTAAAAAAAAAAATCAAAAAAAGACACAATTTTTTTTTTTACTATTTTTCACATTAAAATCGCTACTTTTAGTAGCCAATTTGTTTTTGTTTTTTTTTTGCTACTAAAAGTAGCGATTTTTTTATAAAATATATTAAAAAAGAAATTTTTTTGTATGTGATTTTAGCTATTTTTAGGTATTTTTTGTTGTGTTCACATTGGTTCTCACAATAAAGGTGGTTCCTAACGGATCCTTCTCCTATATATACATATCTCTCTGGATGTTTGTATAAATAAGGGCCTACTTAAAGGACCCTAAGTTTTTTAAATAATGGTCTGTTTAAGAGTTTTAAGAAAATTGCCCAATTAACAAGCCCAAGTGACTAGTAAACAAAAATAAGGGCCTGCTAGACCAGGGAAACAAAACGTCGGTATCGCACAGGGAAAAGAAACGTCGATTAGATCATCATGGAAGCAAAAGTTTTAGACTTTCTTTAGTGATTTAGTTTCAGAATTTCACTAATAAGGGCCTGCTAATCAGTCGTTCCTAATAAGTGACTGCTAATCAGAATTTTCCTTCAAAAAACGCTAGAAGAGCCACATTGTTCGCTTAGCAAGTAGGTTCGATAGTTTGATCATTTTTGCTACATTATTTTTTTTAATTTGTTTTTATCTATTTCATAACAATTATCGTATTTGATTGAATGAATGATAAGTTTATATTATATGAACATTTGTGAATATGACCCAAATTTTTGATCTCGAACAGGGCCCATTTTTTTTTTTGGTGATTTTCGGAGACGGTACTAGTCTTCGATGATGAACATTTATACAAAGATTGATAATCAGATTTTTTGGTTTGAATATAATATATAAATGGATATATATCATCAGATATACATTTTTATATAATATATAAAATGATAAAGCCAAAAGACCAAAATACCCCTACTTATAAATTTAAAATTTCAAACATACTCCTCACTAAACATTGTTTTTTTAATTAAGTTAGTAATTTGGATGAAAATGACAAAAAATGCCAAACGTGAGGGGCAAAATGGTACAAAAAGGTCATTTTAGACGAAAACGACAAACGTATCCAAACCTCATAAATGATTTTGGAAATTAACTCGACAATAAAAGTAAAAAGTTCGAGTATAATAAATACTGTGAAGATTGTAGATTAATTAATTTCTATTTTCTCGTTGTGCCCCTTCCCCTTTTATGCTTCTAATTTGCAAGTTTGGTAAGAGGGACGAGCCCTCGTCTTATAAGGCTGGATGTGCCAATGACAGGACAATAATGACTAAAAACATGATTGTAATTAAATTATCTGCTTTTTATTTTGTTGCTTTCCTTAGGCAATATATGGAGCAGCTACTGACACAACAAGGGCGACTCTAACTTGGGCTTTAGCTTTACTAATCAACCACCCTGTGGTCTTAAAAAAAGCCCAACAGGAGCTTGAAAACCATGTTGGAAGAGATAGGAAAGTTGAAGAGTCAGACATGAACAACTTGGTCTATCTTCAAGCCATTATCAAAGAGACAATGCGTCTTTATCCAGCCGCACCACTTTCTGTTCCTCATGAATCCACAGACGACTGCATTGTAGGAGGTTACACTATCCCTAAAGGGACTCGCCTTTTAGTAAATATTTGGAAGATTCATCACGATCCACAAATATGGACCGCTCCATTTGAGTTCCGACCTGAGAGCTTTTTGACCAGCAATAAAGAAATAGATGTGAAGGGTCGGCATTTTGAGTTGATATCATTTGGAAGTGGTCGAAGAATATGCTTGGGGATGTCCTTTGCTCTTGAAGCTGTGCAGTTGATACTGGCCAACATAATACATGGATTTGAGTTCCAAATCCCATCAAATGAACAAATTGACATGACGGAAAGTCCTGGATTAGTTAATCATTAAGCTACTCCACTTGAGCTACTTATTGCACCTCGACTATTGCTACATGTGTATGGAGACGTGGTTTAGGCCTCTACCTTCCTATTGTATCTCCAGGAGCCCTATGTTTGCGTATCATGTGTGGGGATTCTTGTGCTTTGCAAGGTGCTATAAAAAACAAATATATGCTTTAAGTGTGTATGTAAATTCGTCACATATAACACTCGATAATACCAAGATGTGTATGTTATTATGGCGTGCTTTTAAAACAAAAGTGATGATGTTGAAGAATAATTGAAACCAAATGAAGTTACGAAGAAAATAATAAAATATAAAAGTGGAAGGGTAAATAATTGATAAAAAATAAACCAATCACCCATCATCATATTCTTCTTCCTATCTTCTACGTGGTAACTTCTTTCTTTTACAGTAAAATATATAAAAGTAGTAGTTTATATTATTTAAGATTAAACCTCTCTTGTTCACGCCGCAATTTGCCCCTAGGACTTTTCCACACGCCGTTCCTTCGGTCAATATGTGATGGAGATGGCGCCCAAAAATCTTCCACCTTTTGCTGATCTAGCAGGAATGGCGCCATGGTATCACATGACCTGAGTTTTGAAGTATTAGGATGAAGACACTACTTCATTCTCAGGACATCTTGGAATTTGGGGAAATTGACTTTCTTGGTGAGGATTAAGATCAAGGACCGCTAAAGGTAAACAAGAAGAAAGATGTTATGGCCCGAGCTATCATCCAATGAAAAGTGCATCATAGTTTTTGTAGGTCCCTCTCGGATGATCAAGATAACCTACTTCCCCGTTGTTTAACACACACACGAGTGCGGAATCCAAGTGTATATGCAAATTGTATATGCAAATCAAAGCAAGAACGCTATCAATACAAGAAATATATAACACTCAAAGCTCAAGTATTGATTTCAGCAGAGTAACATTACAAGGTTTACAATATTTTGCCCTAACTCTCTGAACCGTGCTATCATGCTTAACTTCTGAACATAAGTCTGCTTATATAGTCCAAGTATCCAGCAACAGCAACATCACGAAGGATATTGCATGGGCCACGAAAGATGCGCAGTTCCACGAAGGATAGGTCCTTCATGAGCCAAACCTGCGAACAACTAAGATAACGAAGAAGGTTCTTCGTGACCTTCTCAATTGGACGAACAATGGTCTTACGTGTGGAGGGTCTCCCACGAAGAAGTGGGTTCTTCGTGGGATGGCTGCAATAACATAGAACTTACAGAACATGAACATACAGCGAGAAACAAAATACAAACTACTAACTATCTGCACAGTTGCAGCTGTTTAACATCAATTACAAAGTAAATGTCATACTGAGTCAAGATAGGAGGATATCTTGACTTCGGTCTTCACTTCATAAATGTCGGTTCACACGACGGAGGAACGTCGTCGACTTCGGTCTCTAACCGAGTCGAGTCAAACTGAACCGAACCGAACCGAGTTGCATCCATACAAATATGCATCAACAAACTCCCCTTGGATGTTGCTCGTGATGGTTCGTTCTTCACCTTGCCGGATTTTCAGATGTCTTCACTTGTCACTGTCAGGAGGTGCATCAGCAAACTCCCTCTTGGATGTTGCTTGTGAGACGTTGATCTTCAAATCTTTAGATCCTTGTGGTGTTGATGAGTGGTCAGCTAAGAATTGATCTTCTTGATCCACGACTTGCATGTTGTGTCTTCACTCCCATAACTTTTCTTCAAACTCGTTCTCTTTGCCTTTTGCTTGCTTGGATGCCACATCTGCACACACTACAAAGCTAAACGCGTACTGAGAACAACCGCTAGGAATTTAATCAACCTTAGAGAATTTTCATTTGAAAACTTCACGACAGATTGACTTTAAACATAATTAGCAAATGACACACATGAGACCAACTCTCATTCAACTACCAACCGACAACACTATGAAAGTTTTAAAATTGTTAAGTTTTAATCCTTTAACTTTCAAAGTTTGTCAACTTCGACCATTTATGAAGTTGCAATTGTTTTCCGGCTTACAATCAGGATTTTAGGTAGGATAGACTCGGGTTCCAACATCGATCAATAAAAAATAAACTAGAAGCAAAATCTTTTTAGCTTTTATAAAATTTATATTAAAACTCACCTAAAATCTTTTTGATATTTTTCATTTTTCAAATGTAAAGACGGAAAGCAATAAATAAATATTTACAGACATTCTTTTTTTTGTGAATTTCGAGGGTAAGAGAATCATATCAGTATAGGGTCATGCCAAAACACAAGGGTCATGCCAAAACACAAGGGTCATGCCAAAACACACTTGTTGTTCGATTAGATAGCATTTAGATAAGTGTCCAATAACAATTATCGGCATTGTTGTCCACATAAGCTCAACTTATCAGATGTACTCGCGGTTAGGGGATACGATTAATGTATGATTTATACTTACCGACTGGTGTTCATCCACTCACGACACATTCCCGTATCAAGGTATGCACGAGAGTTCATCTTACGGGTGAGTATACCATTTATCATCTGTTTTGACGTATATGATGTTTGATACTCACTTAGTTGAGGATGAATACAAGCCCTATGTGATGAAATCGCTTATTAATGAGGAACTTGATTCTCAATCTGTGCGCCGGCTAGTACCATTGTACCGACAAAGAGACGAACTTGACTCTCGGATGATTGATGTGACTTAAAATCACTTATTCAGGGGTGACTGTGATATTTTTATCACTTATTGATGGTCGTATGAAGCATGTATTATATACATGTATGTATAGTATATACACGTATGTATGGTATCATGGAAGTTCTAGACTTGCGTCCCTGTTTTTTCGGTAAAAGAAACAACCATGATACCCTTGTGATAAACAGCATAAAGACCACGTATCTCCGAACCTCGACAATCTATCAAACGAAATTTTGGTACAAAGACCACATGCCAATGAGCGGTTCCCACACGGTCTTTAGTCGATTATTTTTGTATCGCCCTGCACACTTTAAAATGATTCTGAGCCTACCGATACATCGAATATAGAGCTACCTATGGTTTTTCATTTTAAGTTCAAAGAGGTTTTGACAGACCACTGATTTACTATCGTTTTCTCTTTTTCTTGCTAGGAAACTAATTTTTTTTTCTTGTTTTTCTCCTTTTTGATGTTTTTCTATGTTTTTATATTTTTCTAATATGAATTTACTCCCCCCTAAAATGCACTTTTTTTTATAATGTTATGACTAGGTTTTAAAAAATGAAAACACGTAGATACTGTTTTAATTTCTGTTAAGCACTTTTTTTTATTAAGGGTTATTGGATTTTATCACCCTTAACTATTAGATATTGAGTGTTATCACTCCCAACTATCACTTTGGCTCCCACCACTCCTAACTTAACACTTTGTGTGTTCTGTCACTCAGTTTGAGTGGTTTTTGGCTCCCCTTTTGTCTTTTAGGAGCAAATGCAGCTGTAGTTATTAGTAATTCATAAAATGTTAGCCTAATATCAACAATAACACTACTCAAACACTAAGAAATGTTCACCTGGGAGTGACACAACACACAAAGTGTTAAGTTGGGAGTGATGGGAGTTAAAGTGATAGTTGGGGGTGACAATGACCAATACCCAATAGTTGAGAGTGATAAAATTCAATAATATTTTTATTAATGACGTTTGAAGTACATTTGTTATGTATATGAAATTTAGTTTGATTTATCTTTATTATAAATTCATTGATCCATCACTATCACTGATAATAAACTAACTTTATTGTTTGAATATAAAACAAAAGAAAGCTAGCAATCTAAAGTTGAATTTTATATATGAGTTACGTGAGAGTGAGATGGTTGTTAATCATTATATATTGTATATGACCTTTTAGGCCAATCCAACTGAGGCCGGTTGAATGAATGAAGGGATTGTTAGTTTTATATTTCTTTTGCTCACATCATTACGTAGGCCCACAGCCCAATCATCCTATGATGGCCGCACAGCACAGACTTATCATGAATTGTTTTCATTGAGTGAAATAATCTATCATTACCGTTCTATCCATTACATCATCATGAATTGTTTTCATTGATTAAAATAATGTATCATTACCGTTCTATCCATTACACCATATCTAATTTCTGTAGATCGATATTCCATTGTTCTACTAAGTTTCTATGGATTTTCTTTTGTTAATAATTATCTTTGTATCCAGCATATTATGTTTTGCTATCTTTTGTCATCTTAAACTGATAAGAAATGGACTTAATAGGTTCAATAACAGGTTGGGAGAAAGAGTACCGGAAGCTGCTGGATCATGGCCAATAATTGGTCACTTACATCTTTTAGCAGGTTCCCAAGTTCCTCACAAACTCTTGGGCTCTATGGCTGACAAGTTTGGACCAATTTTCACTTTAAAACTTGGTGTTAACCGAGTTCTAGTAGTTAGCAATTCTGAGATGGCTAAAGAGTGTTTTACTACCAATGATAGAGTCTTCGCTAGCCGACCAAAAGCCATGGTGAGCGAGTTGATGGGCTACAACTATGCTAATTTCGGCCTTGCTCCATATGGACCATACTGGCGTCATATTCGTAGGATAATTGTGCTTGAAATGGGGTCTCACCATCACCTTCAGATGCTTGAACATATCCGAGTCTCTGAAGTGAATTCATCCTTGATAGACATCTACAAAACTTGTGTAACAAATAAAGGATCTTCTGAGACAGTAATGGTTGACATGAAACAATGGTTTGGAAACTTAGTTACAAACATGGTTGTAAGGATGATGTTTGGCAATCATTTTTCGCCCGGTGAACAGAATCGAGATAAGTTTCAGAAGGCAATTAAGCAGTTTGGGGAGGTGATGGGTGGGTTTGTTCCATCAGATGCCATTCCATGGTTGAGGTGGTTAGATCTAGGGGGGTATGAGAAGAAGATGAAGAAGACGGCAACAGAGATGGATCTAGTAATTAATGGATGGTTAGAAGACCGCAAAAAGATGGATTCTAGTTCTACACAGCAGGAAGATGATAGCCGGGACCAAACATGTTTCATGGCTGCATTGTTATCCGGTGTTAAAGAAGAAGTGAAAGAGGAAGTTTATGGCTTCAGCACTGATGAGATTGTAAAAGCATCATGCTTGGTATGATTTCTATCGTTCACTGTTAACGTCGGATGCAACAAGTTTTGGTATGGAGGAAAATTGGATTGGGTCAAATTTGAATGGAACGTTTTTTAAAAACATTTCTAGCTTTAATCGAAGAATATGTAACTTAAAACAAAATGATCAACCAAACGAAAATAAACTTAATATATGACAATAAAAGTAAAAAGTTCAAATATAACGAATATTGTGAAGATAAGGGGTGTTCAGAATTCGTTTCGAATTCGAAAAATTCGAAATTCGTTTAAATTCGATTTGATTATCAAAAATTCGTTTCGATTAAAAGAATTCGAATTCGATTCAATTCGAGTCAAATAAATCGTATATGAATCGAATACGAATTTATAATTTCAAATTCGATTCGAAATTCGAATAAAAATTATACATTTTTATTTATTATTTTTATATATAATGCATATATAATTTTAATAAGCTATTCTATAAATTATTTTCAAATTTTTTTCATTTATTAAAATTACTCATTACCAAACCTACAACATGGCCCATAACTAAAACATAAGTAACATATCTATGGCTACTTTAAAATTTATGTTTCATTTTGATAGTTTTTTACATGTTTTTAAAGAATCTGAATTAAATCGAATTTTTATTCGAATTCTATTCGAATTTTTAATCGAATACGAATTGGGTTTTTTATTCGAATACGAATTCGAATCGAATTCGGTAAGTTTTAATCGAATACAAATTCAAGAGAAAATAAAAATTATTCGAATAATTCGAAAATTCGATATTCGATTCGATGAACACCCCTAGTGAAGATTGTAGATTAATTAATTTCCCCTATTGAAGATTGTAGATTAATTAATTTCTATTTTCTCGTAGTGCCCCTTCCCCTTTTATGCTTCTAATTTGCAAGTTTGGTAAGAGGGACTAGTCCTCGTCTTATAAGGCTAGATGTGCCAATGAGAGGACAATAATGACTAAAAACATGATTGTAATTAAATTTTCTGCTTTTTATTTTGTTGCACTCCTTAGGCAATATATGGAGCAGCTACTGACACGACAACGGCTACTCTAACATGGGCTTTAGCTTTACTAGTCAACCACCCTGTGGTCTTGAGAAAAGTCCAACAAGAGCTTCAAAGCCATGTTGGAAGGGATAGGAAAGTTGAAGAGTCAGACATGAACAACTTGGTCTATCTTCAAGCCATTATCAAAGAGACAATGCGTCTTTATCCAGCTGCACCACTTTGTGTTCCTCATGAATCCACAGAAAACTGTGTTGTAGGAGGTTACACTATCCCTAAAGGGACTCGCCTTTTAGTAAATATTTGGAAGATTCATCACGATCCACAAATATGGACCGCACCATTTGAGTTCCGACCTGAGAGGTTCTTGACCAGCAATAAAGAAATAGATGTCAAGGGTCGGCATTTTGAGTTGGTTCCATTTGGAAGTGGTCGAAAATATGCTTGGGGATGTCCTTTGCTCTTGAAGCTGTGCAGTTGATACTGGCCAACATCAGGGGCGGACCTAGTAAGAAGTCAGGGTGGGCGGACGCACCCCCTGAAAAAAAAAATTAGTGTATTTTATAAGGTAAAATTCTCCCCGCACCCCTTGAAAATTTGGTTAAACCCCTTATCCGCACCCCTTGAACCCTTGAAAATTTGGTTAACCCCTTATCCGCACCCCATGAAAATTTTTTCTGGGTCCGCCACTGGCCAACATAATACATGGATTTGAGTTCCAAAGCCCATCAAATGATCAGATTGACATGACGGAAAGTCCTGGATTAGTTAATCATCAAGCTACTCCACTTGAGCTACTTGTTGCACCTCGACTATTGCCACATGTGTACGGAGACATGGTTTAGGCCTCTACCGTCCTGTTGTATCTCCAGGAGCCCTATGTTTGCGTATCATGTGTGGAGATTCGTGTGCTTTGTCAGGAGCTATACAAAAACAAATATATGCTTTAAGTGTGTGTAAATTCGTCACAAATAACACTCGCTAATACCAAGATGTGTATGTTATTATGGCGTGCTTTTAAAACAAAAGTGATGTTGAAGAATAATTGAAACCAAATGTAGTTACGAAGAAAATAATAAAATATATAAAAGTGGATTCGTAAATATTTGATAAAAAATAAACCAATCACACATCATCATCATCTTCTTCTTCCTATCTTCTACGTGGTAACTTCTTTCTTTTACAGTAAAATATATAAAAGTAGAAGTTTATATTATTTAAGATTAAACCTCTCTTGTTCACGCCGCGAGTTGCCCCAAGGGCTTTGCCACACGTCGTTCCTGCGCTCAATATGTGATGGAGATGGCACCCAAAAATCTTCCACCCTTTGCTGATCTAGCAGGAGTGGCGCCATGGTATCACATGACCTGAGTTTTGAAGTATAAGGATGAAGACACTACTTCATTCTCAGGACATCTTGGAATTTTGGGAAATTGACTTTCATGAGGATTAAGATCAAGGACCGCTAAAGGTAAACAGGAAGAAAGATATTATGGCCCTAGCTATCATCTAGCGAAAGTGCATCATAGTTTTTCCTCATGAACTGCAGCACGCATGGTCCTTAATTCAGAATAAATATCAACGAGATTTGGAAGTTATGACGGTTAAATTGCAAGGGTTAAGAATGAGTTTGAAACTACCATACGTTAGATAATGAAGCTATATCGAATTTCTTATCAACTTTAAGAATGAGTTTGAAATTGACCATACGTTAGATAATGAAGCTGTATCGAATTTCTTATCAACTGTAATGAGAATTGTGACTCAAAAGTGAGTCTACGTAGAAAAGGTCTCTTCTTAAACCGTTGTGTATTTATTAGATTGTTAGGGTATATTCTCCCATAACGGCTACTCGATGACCTATTGTGGATTTCTCGTGGAACTTGTTGAAGAAAATGTGTAGAAAGAGGCTTGAAGGTTGCAATAGTTATTAGTCTGGTCTTCGTAGGATCCCGGGAATTTTGTAATTGTAGTTAGGATTCGTTTTAGCCATGTACTGTAAATTATCTAGGTCTGATCGAGTTAGGGATGGGATACACAAACAACACACTCGCAACTACTGCAAATATCATTGTAACACATAGCTCTCCATCGATCAAAACTCACATTGGTATTTTTCAAGTTATTAGTAGACCCGAGTTGTGTAGTTTCCTGCTCCCGGGGTTTTTTGTGCCGAAGATTTTCACGAAGAAGATCAACGGCTTTTTTAGTAAAATTAAAAACTAACTCACTAGTTAGGAAGCTGAAGGTACAAACAAATAAAGGGTGGAAACATTATTTAAAACATAAAAGTAAAATACATTGTGGACGTGGGGAATGCATGATTGTTGGATATGCATTTTCAATCTAGGTTGATATTGTGACCCAATTGAATGTAGTTGAACCACTTTTGACCCGCACCGACAGACCCGATTGATCCAACGTCTAATGCAACGGTTAGGGAATTTAAATTGTTCGCGGGTCGGCTATCATTCTCTTCGAAAAAATTTGTCCTCAAACTTGGGACAATCATAACCGCACCAAAATGTTGCATCTCACATCGATGGTGGTTTAGGGGGTATTTCTTGTGGAAGATCATGCATGTAGTACTCAAGTAGTGGAGTGGACCAAGGGTATGTTACGAACATCAACATCAGATTGAGCTTGTTTAATTGAACTTTACAAAACAGCTTGGAACCGGGAAACGGTAGGATCACTAATTGATCTCTTAAAATATCTTTCACATACTCTAGTCCACCAATGTAACGCCCTGCGTTTTCATACTTTCTACATTTGGAAACCCTTGCTTGAAATTCTATCTTTGGAAATTTTTGTGTTCTTGTAATCGTCGTTTCAATGTAATCTTTGTAGAATCCGAGACTTAAATCACAACGAAATTCTCGTTTGAACGAAATACTTTTCAAGGATTCTTGATTCTTTATTTATCGACACTTGTTACACGTTAAACCAATTGAAACTATTAAAATGATGAGATTCGGATCCTAAATCTCGAAGCTCGAAAGCTTTATGATACGAATAAACGTTTAAACATTTTTATTGTTATAAATATGGTCATTATTCAAATTTAAACTAATTAAATTAATTAAATTAATTAATCTTGTTGTTTAAAAAGTTTATTTTTATAATAATCTAGTTAATCTCGTTAGATATTAAAGTTATTAAACTAACCTAGTTAGTTTGCATATAAAAAATTAAACTAAATTAGCTAAAAAAAAATAGTTTCCTTTTAAAAAATAACAATATATTCGGTTATCTAATAGTTCAGGGGTGAATTATGCAATTTTTGAAAGTATAAAAGTTGCAGGCATCATTAATATGCTGAAAGTATAAGGTTATATTTAAATAAATAAATAAAAGAAACAAAAACTGAAGACCCCAGGGATCGAACCAGGGTCTCCAGCCAAACAAAAGGCGAACCTGACTAACTGAGATGTGGCTTTCTTCTTATCAAACCCGTACCCTTAATTCATTTAACATCTCGCCCAGACAAGCCTAGGCGCGCAATTCAGCAATCAGCCTCGTTCCAGACGCGATTTTAAGCGGGAATTATGATTTTTTTGTGTTTTAAACATGTTTTATCATTAATTAACCAACCACCAACCTACCCTAACCTTCTCCTATAAATACCAAGCCATTCCCAAGCTCTAATCACTTTAGAAACTCATCCAAATCACCCTCAAATCATCAAAAACGCAGCTGCAAATTGGTGTTCGAGCAGATTGATCATACTTCACAAAAGTGAGCATATCTCACTCGTTTCTTATCCGTTATACCTCATTCTTTTTCCTATGTTCTTGGATTGTCCTTAGCTTCGATTCTATGGGGTTTTCACAGTAAATAAGTCCCTGGAACTCCGGAAAAAAGGCTCCAAAGTTCACTGTTCGTTTTTGTTTTGATTCATACTTTACTAAACTTGTTCAAACTTGAGTCTAAGTCATCTCAAACCTATGTCCTAATGCTTATAACCTCATCTATGGTTAGTTAGGCTTAAAAACAAGGTTGAGACATGTTTAATCAGAGGTTAAAACCTCACAAACATTATGTTTTGGTTAGGGTTTTACCCACAAGAAGTGTTCAAGCTTGAAACTTGGTGAATGTGTGATTGTTAGACTAGCTTGGGCTATCTTTCATAAAAATCCACTCACTTTTTGATGTTTTCTCATAGATTAGATGTTGTATTTCATTATTCTTGTAAGTTCATGACCCTCCTTATTGTTTATAACAACAAGTGTAGTGGTGAACAATAGAGGTGCCTAAATGGAAGCTTGTTCCTCCTACCTCATGTATGAATTCTATGATACTTAGAGGTGCCTAAATGAAGAATTTAATTTTCTACCTGATGCTTGACATATATGATGTAATATACACTATGTAATACTTATGTAACAACCAAATAATTAAACTCTTGGTGATGAACTAATGGACATTCGTCAAGCTAGTAGATTGTATCATCTAGGGCCTTGACAACTTGTCACGATTCTAATGGAACCTTGTTCCATGAAAACATTTAAACTCTTTTAGAGTTTCATAGTGTCAAGAACAAGTGTCATAGGTGTTAGATGATTATTTTCATATGTTTATTTTCATGTTATTTAAACTCCAAATCCCTAGAACCATATGTAAACGCCTCTTAAACTCCAAATCGAACACATTCAACTTTCTAGTCTCAACAACTTTGTCACTTTGGATAAATCGGAAAGCATATGCAATTTTGTGAGTATACTCGAACCCATTTTTACTTTTAAACACTTTGGGTGCAACATGTATTCTATATTAAACTCACGAAACTTTGAAACTATTTGAATCACTCTCTATCCATATTTGAACATGAAATTATATGATGCTTGTTAATCTCGTATGTGATGTTAAACTCTTTGTGTCTATATTCTCATTAACTTCATACAAGCCCACCTTAACAATTATAGCGCTATAGGAGTAATGCACCGCCCACGATTCTTGGGGTATTGTTAAGTCAAACATGTTAACAACCCTTTATTCTATCCGGGGATAGGCTATTTTAACGCATTGGATTCTTAGGTTTGAACATACACTTGACACCGTTACGACATACTAGTAACTTGCATATTGTGATTCATGTTGGATACGAGCCTTAGACTATTTTAAAACCATTTTTATGTTATGTATCAAAACTTGTATAATCGCCTTTGCTTTTGCATTGAACTCTATTTTAATACATGTTGCATGTTTGATAGACAAGATGATGCTAAGTGAAGAAACAAGACTTAAGTGGACTTAGAAACACACTTAGATTAATCAATTTTGTATTATGTGTTTCGAAACAATGTTGTTCGTATTTGATTCTTGTATGACATTTTTAGTAAATTTATGAAATCAAATTTAAATTATATTGTCACATAGTGTTATGAAGTCTCTTGCAATATATTTCGTCTCATCCCAATGTTTCCGCCATCGGTTGGGGTGTGACAACCAATGGCCTCAAAAGTAACCACATCCTTCTGTTTCTTCTTCTGAAAACTTTTACCCTTTTTTATTATTAATCCCATACCCAAGACCTTTATCTTTCTGGCCCTTACTATCCTACACTTATGTTTACTGCCTTTTGGGTTCCTTCACTTCTATCTTCCTTAATCATCCGTAAATTTGAACTGGTGTCATAAACAACATGTTCTTCCCTATGATCGAACGGTAGTTTTGCCAAGAGCTTCTCGCGCACAAAAAATACTCTTCTTCAAAGGGCTCAACTTTGTGATTGTCATATCGGGGTCCCTTGTCTTTCGGAAATTCATCCGTATCATAAATATAAAGCGGAGACGACAATCTCAATTGGAGCTCTGTGCGTGGGTGTGGTTCTTTTATTTCACATGGAAAGATAAGTAAATACATATTTGGGAAGCTTTCTTCTCGGCTTTTCAGTTGTGAAGTTAGGGAGTTCATCTCCGGGAATATGAGATTTGAGTTCCTTTATCTGGCGTTCCATATAATGTAGTTGTTGTTTCCATTCTTGATTTTGTTGTACTGTTCCATATAACGTAGCTGTTGTTTCCATTCTTGATTTTGTTGTACTATATAAACTGATTTGTAGAGAGGATAAGGACTCAAAAGAAGAGGGGTTTTTTTGTTAGTTTGCAAGAAGGTAAACCGAAAATAGAGTTGATGATGAATCTATTTGGCTCTTATACCAGATGATAGGTGTAAAACCTCGAATCACCGGTTTAAAAGAAAATAAAGGATAGATTTATGGTTTGTTTGTGATACAAATACACCACACAAACAATGTGTAACATTTCTAGTTTATGCATTAAAATAGAATGTATAAAACTCCTATTATTAAACGAGTAGGTAACGAGTAAAATGATCATTAGAAAGATGAGTTATCTAGACGTGTATGTACTCGTATAGTAATCGTTTCATAACAATAGTAAAATCATATTATGTTTGGTCATGCTTCGTTTTTATTGAAACTTAGGTTAAAAAGTTGTCTTTAAAAAGTTATTGTTAATGCAATATTGTGGATACGACTCGTTTCGGTTCGCTCGTTTTTAGGAGTGAAGGCGGGGGTCAAGATATCCTCCTATCTTGACCCGGTACGATGTTAGCATGTTGTTTTCTAATGTTCTACAAGTCCTACCATGAGTATCTTTCATAAACAAGATCCCACGAAGAACCATACTTAGCCAAAGAACCATTCATGTGAAGAACATGCATGCATGGAGACTTGACTAGGTTCCACGAAGAACTAGAATTGCCTAAGATCTTGCGAAGAACAAAGGGGTGAAGAACCATTGACGAAGTATCTTCATGGACACCCCATGAAGAACTCTTGATTATTCGCTGACACATAATCCACGAAGAAGTCATGTTTTTCGTGGTATTTTGTTCGTCGTGGGCTCCTCTTTGGGCCCAGCTAGTTCTTCATAGGGTCTGTATATGTGTGCCTATATAAACAAGTCTTGCAGCAACAGATAAGGTTGAGCACACACAGAGAGAGTTTGAGAGCTGTGTTTTACTTTACCCTTTGTAACAAACATTTCTAGTTGAATATATTGAGCTTTAACTTTGAATCTTGTCTTATATGCTCGTGTTCTTTGCTCGGTTGCATACCCACTTGGATTCCGCACTTGCGGGTGTGTTCGGTAACAAGGATAGGTTGTTCTAGATCCTCCTCTATTGGACCTACAAGTGGTATCAGAGCTTTGCTTCTCATCCTTGTTAAAACCGAGCCGTGTGTCGTGTTTTTCAAACAAAATCCTTGACGGTTTGAAACTTTGATTGTGTTTAAATCTGGTTTTTCAAGATTTTGAAATTTAAGATGGGTTAAAACTCTTAAGAAAACTTGTTGTTTGCAAAAAAAAAATTCACAAAAACCTTGTTTAGACACATGAAGACATGTTAAACTCGTGTTTTTCTTAAAATTTATTGCAAAATCTTGTTTCACTAACTTCTCTGGTATGGTGTTTGGCTGGAAAAGGTGACCGGAATTTATCCTGTTGGAAAGATAATCTTCAAATATTTGAAAAAGGATTTTTCACCAACTTCTTTTTCTGTTCAAAGATAAGGTGTTTGCTAAAACTGTCAACTTTCTCACCAACTTTCACAAATCCCCATACCCCTGCGAAATATTAAGTCAACGAAAAACCTAGTGTTTGTCCTTTTTTTGTCTCACGAAAAACCAGAAATCACAAAATATATACTTCGTCTTTTATCATTCACAAAACAAAAAGTCAAAAAAAAAAAACATTCCATGGTCAATGAAAAACATAGTTTTTGTCTTATTCCCTGAAACTTTGAAATTTTTCATCCAGATCCTATTTTTTTCAAAATACACTATTTTTTTAATAGTGGTATTAGTGGGCTGGCATTCATGAAGAATTGGTTAGATTTGGCATTGGGCTTTTAAATCTTTCATCTGGGCCCTATTTTTTTCTACGAGACACTTAGGGTTTGTGGGCTTCACTCTTTCACTTCTTCGTGGACTGATATTTGGGCTAGTAATTCGTGGACAATTATTCGTGGGCATGTTATTCGGTTTGGGCCTGGTAACTCAAGTGGGCCATTCATCTTTCATGGCATATCATTCGTGGTCTACCATTTTTCGTGGAAGTTCGTCGTTCACAGTTGTATCACAGAAGGTTCACCATTGCATCTTAAGTTGTTTGTTTTCACTTCACCATGAGTTCAGATTGGTGGGGTTGGAAACCTGATCCTAATGCGGATATGTATACGGGTAAAGGTTTAGTGCCTTCATGGGCTCAGTCTCCCACAACCTCGTCATCATCACAAACACGTTCTATTACGGCAAACCAGTGGGCTTTTGTTACTAACCAAAATCAAAGTATACAAAGTCTTCTTTTGAGCGAAAATGAAAACGGTAGTAACAACCGTCCACCAAAGCTCATGCATATGAACGAGTATCCCGGATGGCAAGAGAGATTTCATACGTATATTCTTGGGCAAAACACGGAGTTGTGGTTGTCTTTTACCACGAAATTCGATTAAGCACTTGAAGAAGCCGGTTCAAATGCCGCGACATTTGTAGATCTTTCTGTCGATGATAAAAAGGCATATGATTTAGAAAAGAAAGCATTTTCAAATCTAACTCAAGCCTTAAACAAAGATATTTATCATCAGTTTGTGAGATTCAAAACGACAAAAAGTCTACGGGATGCATTAAAGGCAAGAGGTCAAGGAAATGCGTCGTCACGCAAGCTGAGACATGACCTGCTCAAAAAGGAATTCCACGGCTTCATGTGTATGGAAAGGGAGTCGTTGGGAGATATGACAAGTCGATATTATCATCTGCTGAGTGAAATGGGTAATTTTGGGGTAGTGACCACTCCGGAAGTGGTGGTCACAAAGTTTGCCGATGCATTGCCAGCTCAATGGAATGGTTTCTTGGAGATTCTGAAATATAATGGCACACTAGCTACAACCAACATCCATGATTTTATTCAACTCTTGGAGAACAAAAATCAAGAGGAAATCAGGAAGGCAAAAAGAGTGCCGGTACCACAAAATCCTGACATGTACTATGGAAATTGTGGAGGTACTAGCATGGTTGCAAGACCTGCTCAACATGCTCAGCTACAAACGGCTTTTGCCTCGAGCACTGATATGTATGGAACACCACAACTAGCTCCCTCAGAGTAAAGCTATCAGTCTACTAGAGTACCATCATTTCTTGATCCAAACTAGAAAGGTCAACAACAAGCCTATTATGGAAACACTTCATCAATAGTCAATGTTGGTCAGTCAACTAATCCAAACACAGTTCGGCTAGACACTTCAAGTTTCTCAAAAGTGAGTGTTGAGGTGGCAAAGGAACATATGGAGCTACTTAACACTTTGGTGAGCACATACAGTGGGTTAGTAGCAGGGCAAATTGGGAACATCAATTTGACTCAGGAAGATTATCAGCAAATAGATAAGGATGAAATGGATTTGATGGATATCAAGTGGGCATTTGCTAGTGTAGTGAGGTGAGCAAAAGACTTCATGGAAAGAACTGGTAGAACCAGCTTGGAGAGCAAGAAGGACACCAAGTATGGGTTCAATAAGCAGTCAGTCAAGTGTTTCAACTATGGTGAACGAGGTTATTTCAAATGAGAATGCACGAAGCCAGCTCAGCATGGGAACCAGAATCCGTTCAGAAATCAAGGCAATCAACAGAATCAGACCAGGAATAATGAACGTGCCTTGATGCCTGCAAACAATACTCATCAAGCAGGTCCATCAGACAACAACCGAGCTCTTGTGGTGCAAGTTGATGAAGGTTGTGACTGGTCAATTCAACTGGGTAGCGGTGATCAGGGTGGAACAACTTGTTTCGCTGAAGTTGTCAAGGGTCTAAAACAAGCGTGTGGTGGAGAATCTTCAGATGAAGACAGTTCTGGTTATAGTGGAAGCTCAGATGAGGAAACGTCAAGTTCAGGTGAAGACGGCACGGATGAAGTGTCACATGAGACCATTGATGCAGATGTTGAGAAGCTTTTGAGTGAAGCTAAAGCAGGGAATGACAGAAGATCAATTTTGGTGGATCAAGCTTCTTATTCTTCTTCTTTTCATCATTCAGCCTTTATGGCTAATGTTGGCGGTTCGTCAAGTTAGGGACGTGTCGACGAACCTTAATCTGATAAATGTGATAATTGTGTTGATTTAGATGCTAAATTGTCTGACTTGTAAAGCAAATATGATGATTTGCAAAGCAAGTATGATGTGACATTTATCCACAATCAAAATTTGATCGTGGATCTTTCGAAATGCACAGAGGCCAACATGTTCCATAAAAATCATGAAAAGGAGTTTAAAAAGGTAATTGGCACATTAAAAGAAGATAAGTCCGAGCAATAAAAACAGTTTCAAGAAAACAAACTGCAATAAACAATTACATCACTAGGCTCGAGGAAGCATAAAAACAGTTGGCCTGTGTGAAGTGTGAGAATGAGGCGATCCATCTTAGGTTAGATAATTACTCAAACTCTAGGTATGTGTTGGACCACATCATTGACATACAGAAAAAGAAGAATGATGTCACGTGCATTGGATATAAGAAGTGTCCTCCACCTATTAGACACAATTATACCGCAATGCCTGATGAGGAGGATAAACCTCAATTTGAGCCATCTGTTCCATTAGACGTTGAGGAATTTGTAGCTGGACTTGGTTACAAAAAGGAAGAATCATCAGATTCGGATGTGCCAGCAGATACGAAAGTATCAACTGCTGAACAAAATCAGGATCCTCCGGTCATTGTTGAGGATGCTGATTCTTCAGATGATGAATCCGATGATACTGACTCGGCATAGTCTGATGCGGTAATAAAAGAAGAGGACATACCTCTAGAGAATCATATTTTATGTGATCCTCCCGCAAAACCTGCTAAGACTATTCTGGCTAAGTCCACTTCTACTCAAGAGTCTGAGAGTGTGAATTTGCTGTATACTTTGGTTGGTGATGATAAAGTTTATTCAAATAAAGATTTTCTGATTAAGAATGTAAACCAATCATTAATCAGTAAAGTTTTTGAGGATACGACAAGTAAGTTTTTGGGAGACTCAAGTTCACGAGTTGTGGTAACACAATGTCCTCCGATTCCAAAAGCTGGAATTCGAAAACAATATGGCAATCAGAAATTACCAACAGAGAAAATTCAGCAAAATCACACTAAACCAAAAGGAAAATCGACAACTCAAGGTCGAAAGGAACAAAATCCAGAAAAAGAACAAAAGGGTGAACTTTGTGAAGTCGAAGGGAACCGATAAACTTGAAACATTTGAAAACAAATCTAACATAGATTATGTTAATCAAGTGAAAATTTTGAAAAGAAATGGTCAAAACAATTCAGGACCAAGTATTTCGAAATCACAAAGTTCATCAACGAGACGTCAACATGATACTTCGGGGTTTGTTGAACGAAGATTATGTTTCGAGTGTGGTGAATTTGGACATATCATTCGAAATTGTCCATATCTTCATAAGTTAAAGGCTAAAGCTGATGTTCCCCGTGAGCAAAATTACCAAAAGCGATCTGTTTCTTCAAAACAAGATCCCTGTCTTGTGAAAGAAAGGGAGAAGAAACAGAAACGCAAGCAAATCAAGGTAATTGATAAGGCTCTTAAAACCACTGTGGTTAAAAAAAGAACCTGTTTCAGTTAAACCAGAAATTTCAAAAACTTCAAACAATCACGAAGTTAAAATTTCAAACAATCAAATTGGTAAAACTCAACAGACATGGAAACCTAAATTGATCACAAATTCAGGGGGAGCATGTTGGTGCACTACATCTGTCGACTTCGTCTTGTATCGAGTCTTAGACTAGTTAGATTAGATCAGGGCACGTAGAACGAGAGAATGAGAAAGATTTAGCAAGATTTCGCTTGAAGGTTTGTGTATGTAAAGGTTTTCGCTTGAAGCAGCTCAAGCGAAATCAACATGTTAGATTTCGCTTGAGATCATTCCAAGCGAAATCCCAATCTCTATATATAGGAGGTCTAGGTCAAGCGAAATTAAGAAGTATCATTTGTGCAATTCCATACCGAGGTGCTGCCGGTGTGAGAACTGATTGTAATTTCTTTCATATCAATACAAATCAGTGTTAAAGTGAAGATTCAGCTGTTTATAGATCAAATACTTGTTTTCCGCACCTGTATTTGATGGAATTCCTCTGAACCGACTCTTTCGGGTCGCAAACCGATCCTACAATTGGTATCAGAGCCAGTTGAGGAGTTCTACAGGATTTTAGCTGAAATTGACATCATTCTCATACTTCTACACCTTCTTTTCATCAGTTCAGAATTTTTTCACGGTCAAAATCTATTCAATTTCTCACGGATTGTTTAATAGTACAAGATAACAAACCCTTGAAAGTTTCACAGAAAAATTCGACCTAAAAGTGATTAAAATTGACAACCGAATGGATTTCGCTTGAAAAATATAGTTTCAGTGGACGGTTTCGCTTGAAACTTCAAGCGACACGTAACATTTCGCTTCAAACAGATTCAAGGATTTCGCTTCAAGGTATTTCGCTTCAGGGTTTTTTTCTTCAGACAGTTTCGCTTGAACTATTTCGCTTCAGAGATAATCTAGTTTCGCTTCAAGGTTTTCGCTTCAGAAAGTTTCGCTTGACCAGTTCGCTTGAAAGTAATTGAAACATGGATAACGATTTTCACAACGCATTTGCAACATCACCTAGTTCATCTTCCATTGCTCAGAACATGAATTCAGAAAATGAAACGGGAACTACTCAGAAACCTCCAAAGCTAATGTGCATTGAGGAATACTATGGATGGAAAGATCGTTTCGAAAACTGGGTGCAAGCAAATCATTTGAGATCATGGGAATGTATTCTGAAAAAGTATATGCTACCACGTTCTGAAATGGAAACAGTAAAACAGATATCAGAGTTTGGTAATGAAGAACGGGAAATGTATCGAGCTGAAAAAATGATGATCAGTTTGCTTCAACAAGCTATCAAAGAAGACATCTTTATACTACTTCAACATGACAAAACATCAAAGTCAATCTGGGATGCTTTGAAAGTCAAAGTTGAAGGTAGTGCAAACATGATTAAAAGCAAAAAGGCATTGCTTAAAAAGGAGTTTGACTTATTCACAAGTTTGCCCGGAGAAGATACAAAGAAACTCATTGAACGTTATTGTCACTTAGTTCGAACAATGTCGATGATGAACATCAACAAAGAAGATGAGGAATGGGTGGATAAGCTAGCTGATGCTTTACCTCAGAAAGAGTGGGGAACATATTTGATGATACTGAAAAATACCGGAGTTTATGATGGGTTGTCGATCTCTCAGTTCATTGAAAAGATTGAAAGTCAGGATTTAGAACAGCAGAAGATTGCAAGGATGAATAATCCAAGTGGTCAACAATATGTAAAAATGTATTACAAGGGTAGTATTCCGACTTCAGAAGCTGAGAGAAGTCCGAAAATTCAGACTGCTTATAGTGTTGGAGATTCTACAGAAAAGACTGATCAAAATTCAAACAAAAGCAACAGTGGTTTCTCATTGTATCCGAGTGTTAATCCGAAAAGCTCATCAGAAAGTTTTCAGTCTCAAAGCACAAAGATGGGAAATGGTTGTGTGATTCAATGCAACATAGCTCTAAATCTTCCAGAAGGTCAAAGTTTTTCTGAAGACATTGCGAAAGATCATATGGCATTACTTGGTTCCGTGCTTATCTCATATGAAGGTTTAGTTGCTGGTCGAATTGGAAATCCTATGCTTACTAAAGAGGATTACGACCAAATAGATGCTGAAGAGATGGAACTAATGGATATCAAATGGTGTCTTGCAAGTGTTCTTAGACGTGCTGAAAAATTCAAGACAATTACTGGGAGAAATGATTTTCTTGATGCTTGTGTTTCTACTTTAGGTTTTGATAAATCTAAAGTTACTTGTTTCAGGTGCAGGGAAAAAGGTCATTTTAAACGGGAGTGCAAGAATAGAGAAGTTAGTGGTGCTCAGAATCCATTTGGGAAAGATGACTACTACCGGAAAGCCATTTATCAGCAAGTTGGTCAGACACAAGAATTACAGACAGCTCATGGTAGAAAGATTGAAGATTCAAAGAAAGGATGTTTGGTAGATTTCAACTGGAGCAATTACATTTCTTCTAACATCACAGCATGTATAGTGGACCAAGTTGATGAACAACTACCTGAAGGATTCAGCTGGGATATGTTTGTTGATGAAAAGGGTGATTTCAAAGCTTTCATTGCAAAGATTGTTAGAGAACCAGATTTGTTTGCTACTTGGATGAGATCAATTGGTGAAAAAGTGAAAGATCAATCGAGTACATCTGAAGAAAGTTCAGAAAGTGCTGATTCTGATTCATTAAGTACAAATGAGAGTGTGCAAAATGAGGATACTTCAGAAAAAGAAGTTTTTTTTGATCAAACACCATTTGATTCTGGTGTTTCAGATGCTGAGTCTGAAAAATCTGTAGAGTTTGATCAAACACCAATGGAGAGTAGCAGTGATGATGAAGAAGAGAAACATATTAATATTGCTAAAAATCATCTTTCTCCTGAAAGTTTTCATTTTTATTTTGCAGATTACATGGAGAAATTAAAGGAGAAACAAGCTGCAAAAGAACAACAACAAGATGAAAAGATTGAAAAAGTTGTTCAAACTGAAGTAGTTGAAACTGAAAAAGTAATTGAAGTGGTAAAAACAATTGAGGTTGAAAAGATTATTGAAGTGGAAAAGCCTTGCAAGAAATGTTTGGAAATGTGTAAGAGTTGTGAAGAAAAAGATGTGATTTTGTTTGATAGAGAAAGACTGATAGAAAAGTTACTATCTGACATCAACTATGTGAAAGAATCGTATAGCGTTTTGAACAGAACAGTGACAGGTCTTCAAACAACGAATTCTGAAAGAGAAAAGGCTTTAACGATGACGAATGCTACATTGATGACAAAGCAAAAGGCAATTAATCATTACATCGAAGAAAATGCTAGTCTAAAGCAAGAGTTGGAGAAAGAAAAGATCGAGAATGAAAGGATCAGAAGGTTATTACTGAGTTATTCTTGTTCTGATTATGTTATTGATCGAGTTTATCCTACTGTTGCAGGTTTTGAAGCATTTCAGGATGAGAAGCAAAAGAATGAGACTGGTAAGAAATCGACTGTTAAATATAACAAGTGTCCGCCTCCTATCTGGGAAGGGTATTCTCCTAGAAAACCAAATGAGGAGCAAGTCGAAAAAGCAGTCAATATAAAGTTAAAATCCGAGACAACTGACGTTTTACCAGATAACATTGATATCACGTTTACCTCGTCTGATACTGATCATGAGTCTGAGTTAATCAAAAAGGTGGTTGATCAGGTGTTGGATACTGAGGAGGTGTCTGAGTCAAAGTTTGAGTCTGGGGGTTCAAGTTTGTCAGTCCACAGTTCAAAATCATCGGAAAAACGGTCTTACAGTAAAGAATTTTTGTTATCAAAGGCAAATTTGAATGATGAAACATTTGAAGTTGCATATACTTTAAATGATTCGGACAAATTATATTCTGACAAAGAGTTTCCAATTAAAAGTGTGTGTTTTGACATGATCAAAAAGGTTTTCAAGATGACGGAAATTAATTTTTCTGAAATTAAAGATCTAAAATCTACTGAAAAACCTAAAAAATACACTTCTAGAGTTCAACGAAGGTTAAACAATAAAAAAGGAAAAAAGAATTACAATTCTGATTCTAGTTTTCAAAAGAAAACAAATCAAAATTGTAGTTACAAAAGGAAAGGTCTTGGTTTTACTCCACCTGAAAATTGTAAAAATGTTAGAGATTTTAAATCAAAAATGACATATATTGCAGGAAAAAGCTATGAAGAGGAGTCAAATAGCTTATCTCTGGAGAAATCAAATCAAGAGTTCCTTGCTGAAAGGAAAAGGACAGGAACTGGAGTTTTTCATTCAAGAGACATTCCAAAAGACACAAGAACTTGTTTTCAATGCCAAGTTGTTGGACACATAGCTCACAATTGTCCAAACAAAGTCAACAAAAAACAGGGAGTCTCTGAAAAACTTAAAGAAAAAGTGGTTGAAAAGAATGATTCACCAACTACAAACTTCAAAACTATTGAAAATTCAAAGAATGAAGTTGGTGAAAATTCTAAAAGATTGTACAAAAAGAAGGCAAAAGACAATAAAAAATGGATTGTTAAAAAATCAGATGTACAATCTGGCGATGATTCTGATTCCACAAAATCAGAGGAGTCACAAGATGAGATCAAAGATTTGATGAATGATGTTGACCTTAAATCATTGAGTGTGGAAGAGATTAAACAAATGGTTGATAAAATTGAAAAATCAGATTTTGATATTGAAAAAACATTCAGTGAAAATGTTAAGAAAATTTTCAAGAAAATGGTTGATGGGAAAGTAAAGGGGGTTAAAGATTTTTATGCAACTAAAAAGGCAACTTATAATCCTACTGCTCAGGAATTGGAAGCCATCAAGTCAAAGAAGACTTGGGTGGAAGTTTGCTTTCCATAAAAGTCTTAGGACTTGCCGGAGATCCCAAGTTTATATCGTGGATCAGGATTCGGCATCTTTCTAATGTTTGAAGATTTTGGTTAAAAGTTTTTGATAGTGTTTGGATGTTTAAAGGTTGTATGACTACGCCGGAGCTTCCAGGTTGGTAAGTGCGAAGCAGGAATCGGCATTTTGATTGGTAAAATGGTGATGTAGATGTAATATTCCTACAAGTGGTAATTTTTATATTTGGGATAGTAGGTGCATACATGAAAAAGGTTAATCAAGGTCATTAAGTTGAACTTGATTGGACCATTCTTACAATTGGTATTTCGAATAGACAATGTGATGAACCACACTCTGAATCTTCAAATGATTATATCATAAAAACTTATTTTCCGGAAAAATCATTTTGATTAAAACAAACTTAAGTGTTTTGAAATCTAAATGAGAAAATAGTTTTGTGATAGGGGGAGTTCTGATTGTTTATGCCGAGTGAATGGCGAATTGATGCGATTCGATATCAGTTGTCAAACTTTATTGTACAGTTTATTTTCAAATTTCCTAAAATGTGTTTGCATTTTAGGGGGAGTAAATTTTCAGAAAATTCAAAAACATTTGAAAATTTGAAAAAGACAAAAACATGATAAAATTCAAAAATGAGTTTTTGTTGCATATAGAGGAAATGATAGTACATCAGTGGACTATCACAACATGCTAAAGAAATGTAAAGTAAAAATGTGATAAACAATCTTACTGCGGATATGTCAGTAGGTTTTTGCACATTTAGTAGATTGTGACGAGATATAAACCTAAATTTCAAACTTGCTTGTTTTGTGGGTTAACACAAACTTGGATATATAGGTAACCCCTGAAATCTTGTTTGAAAGGTCCCTTATTCTGAGATACTAGGTCTTTATGCTCAGTGATATCTGGGGTATTATCCCGGGACTTCTGATTTTGCGGAAGCAATGGCCTAGTCCCCGGAGAATACTTTCTGCTTGCTTGAAAAATAGCACCACCCTCAGCTAAAAAATGATGAAACATTGAAAAATGCTAATCATGGCTGTTGTAATTCAAAAGATCCTCTAAAGGGGACACACCTAAAAGTCAACTAGGCTCTCTGCTGAACGGAAGTTCTGACCTGACCTATCACGGTTGCATAATTTATTCCCCTGACAGATATCATCTGTGGTATACTCACCTGTAAGACTGAATATTGGGATCTGGATACGGGAGTATATTCAAGTAGTGGGACACACTAATAAGTTTAAGTTGCTTAAAACATTAATCTCGTATCTCGGATCAATTGAAATTTGTGTGAAAATTTAAGTGGACAAACATACTGACAATCTAGGTGAATTGTTTAGAACTTAAAATGAAATGAAGCTTAACGGTGTTAGTGATCTGTCTCAGAAACTGATATGATCCTCTTGCACAAACTCACAAAAGTATTGTTTGTAAATATTTCTTTATTGCATTCCTTTACAATCAAAATTTACAAAAAGATTTTTAGTGTGTTTTAGCATAAATTTTAAAAAAATTCAAAAAGATTTTCGACAACTGGTATTGGAAAGTTGATTGTCAAAATTTCAAGTGCTAAACATGATGACTTGATTATGAGGGGGAGTGAATCTTAAAATGTTAAAAGGTTTGTTAGAATTCTTACAATTTGGTATTTTAAAACCTACTTTTGGTTCATCATTGATTGGTGATATGAGGGAGAATTATCTGATTATATCTGGTTGTTGGTGAAGTTAAATTGTTAAATTTAGAAAATTTATTTCTGGGTTAAGATTGTTACAGGTGAGCCAGGTTAATTCATTCAAAGCTTACAAAAGTCAGACTCTGATTATGAATCTAAAGTTTGCTAGCTGCTGATGCTGATGAACTTAAGGAATCAAGAGATCTGATCAAGAGAATTAGATAAAAGCCAGGCAATGATCTTGTAAACAACATTGGAGTCAGACATTGATCCTAAAGCAGATGTTGCTGAAGAACAAACGAATACCAGCAAATCGTGAGGGGAAGTCTGATAGAGCTAGGAGATTCTGGAAAAGAAGATAGAGAGAGAAAAGCCCAGAGACTGATCAAGAATGAAGATGTAAAGACACAGCATTGGTGTAACTCGATAGTCGACTCGTCAACATCTGAGGGGGAGTCTGTTGGTGCACTACATCTGTCGACTTCGTCTTGTATCGAGTCTTAGACTAGTTAGATTAGATCAGGGCACGTAGAACGAGAGAATGAGAAAGAGTTAGCAAGATTTCGCTTGAAGGTTTGTGTATGTAAAGGTTTTCGCTTGAAGCAGCTCAAGCGAAATCAACATGTTAGATTTCGCTTGAGATCATTCCAAGCGAAATCCCAATCTCTATATATAGGAGGTCTAGGTCAAGCGAAATTAAGAAGTATCATTTGTGCAATTCCATACCGAGGTGCTGCCGGTGTGAGAACTGATTGTAATTGCTTTCATATCAATACAAATCAGTGTTAAAGTGAAGATTCAGCTGTTTATAGATCAAATACTTGTTTTCCGCACCTGTATTTGATGGAATTCCTCTGAACCGACTCTTTCGGGTCGCAAACCGATCCTACAGAGCATCACCATTTCCAAATCATCGCGAAGTTGAAATAACTTTTGTCGATGAAAATGGAAGACCCAAGTCCACGAAGGCTTGGGTCCCCATCTCCAAGTGATCATTTGAGTACATGTGCAGGGTGTTCCAGGAGCAACTATCAGTAGTCTTTGGATTGTTGATAGTGGGGCATCTAGGCACATGACTGGCGACATGAGACTTCTCTACGACGTCAAATCTATTAGAGGTGGTTATGTTGCTTTTGCTTGAGATAAAGGCGGATATATTATTGGTGAAGGAATGGTATCCAACGGGGTTGTCAGTTTTGACAAGATCAACTTTGTGCAACAACTTGACCACAATCTTCTTAGTGTTTCTCAAATCTGTGATAAGAATTTTTTGGTGCACTTTGATGCAAATGGATGTTATGTGCTAAAGCCCGGTTTCAAGATTCCCAAAGGCTGGATTCTCTTATCTGCACCAAGGATTAATGATCTATATGTCCTTGATATGAGTCAAGCAATTACAACGTCTGCTCAAGTAACGTGTTTTGTTTCTAAGGCCACATAAAAGGAAACAATCTCTTGGTACAGGCGGATGGGACACATTCACCTAAGGAAAATGAATCATCTGGTGAAGAATGAGTTAGTAACTGGTGTTCCTGTCAAAAACTTTCATTTGCAAGACGTCTGTGTTTCGTGCCAAAAAGGAAAGCAAAGTAAGAAATTGCACCAGATAAAGAAGATCAACACAGTTGTCGTGCCACTTGAACGCCTGCACATGGATTTGTTCGATCCTGTCAAGCATAAAAGCATTAGCAATGACTCATACTGCCTCGTGGTGACAGATGATTATTCTAGATTTTCTTGGGTGGCGTTTATGGCACACAAGAGTGAACCTTTCGAAATTATCAAAAACTTGATCACAACGATTGAGAATTTGTATACTTTGAAAGTGAGACGCATACGCAACGACAATGGAACTGAGTTTAAGAATCATGCAATGGAGGAGTTCTGTAGATCCAAAGGAATTCTTCATGAATTCAGTGCTAGATACACTCCTCAACAAAATGGCGTCGCTGAGCGTAAGAATAGAACATTGATCAAAACTGCAAGGACTATGTGGGTAAAGTCACTGTTGCCTATTCCCTTCTGGAGTGAAGCTGTGGCCTTTGCATGCTACACGATGAACCGAGTCCTTACAGTAAAAAGACATAATAAGACCTGCTTTGAGCTACAGCACAAACGAAAACCAGATTTGCAATTTCTTGAACCATTTGGAGCTCCTTGCATTATGATCGATCCGGATGGAAAATTTGGGGAAAAAGCAATTAAGGGATACTTTCTTGGGTATGCCACCCCGAATTTAAGAGTTTGAAATCTCGAGACTAAAAGGATCGAGGAATGGTCTGAAGTTAGAGTACAAAGGCACACATTGCCAGTCAGATGTCCGGGTCAGCCATGGATGTTTGAGCACGATGACTTTTTCAATTCGATCAATATTGAAGAAGAAGTAGTAGATGTTGCGGCACAGATGTTTTTCGAGAGTGACAACGCAACAGATTCACTGTTAATTCATCCAATTATTATCAACAATCAAGAATCATCTTCAGTTAACAATAATGCTCTCGAGAATGAGGATTTTCACGATGCTACTGAACTGAACGAATCTTCAGAGGATGATGAATTTCACGATTCAGACCAAGAAGCTCCTGCAACAGTTGTGCATGGTACTTCTGAGGCTACACCTACTGAGGACTGCCCTAAAATAGCTGAAGCTACTGCATCATACTCTTCGCCAGTTCAGGGTATTGATTTGGTTGTTGATCTCAACTTCAACAATCTGGGTATAAATATTCCAGTTCCGGATAATCCAGAAACGAGAATCCATAATACCCATCCTCAACAAAACAACATTGGTAATGTTCATAGTGGCGTGCAGACGAGGAATCCGTTGAGAAATAACAACAATGTTGGCTTGTATGCAGCGATTAGAGAATCAGGTTTGCAGAATGATTGGTCCTTCGCGTGTTATGTCTCACAAGAAGAACCAAGGTCTTGGAAAGAAGCGATAAAAGATAAATCTTGGGTGGAAGCTATGTAGGAGGAACTGCAACAATTCTAGAAGCTTGGTGTCTGGAAACTGGTTGAAAAACCTGAGAACTACAAGAAGATTGGCACCCATTGGGTTTTCAAATGCAATAAGGATGACTGTGGAGTAGTTGTCCGAAACAAGGCGAGATTAGTTGTTCAAGGTTTTCGTCATGATGAAGGGATAGACTACAACGAAGTTTATGCACCAGTTGCACGTCTTGAAGCTATTCGAATCTTTCTACCTTATGCTTCCTTCAAAGGATTCAAGGTTTACCAAATGGACGTGAAAAGTGAATTCTTACATGGTGTGGTTGAAGAAGAGGTGTATGTCGAACAGCCTCCGGGTTTTGAAGATCCTATTCATCCTGGTCAGGTTTGGTTGCTCAACAAAGCTCTCTACGGATTACATCAAGCACCGAGAGCTTGGTATGCAACCTTATCTAACTATCTGCGGGAGAATGGTTTTCGCCGAGGTCTTATCGATTGCACTCTTTTCATCAAAGAAAAAGATGGAGATCTTCTGTTGGTTCAGGTATACGTAGATGATATTATTTTTGGTTCAACTAACGATGTTTTGTGTAGGGACTTCGAGTGTGTTATGCAGGACAAATCCGAAATAAGCGCCATGGGGAAAATGAATTTCTTTTTGGGCTTCCAAGTTCAACAAACGGAGTCTGGGATATTCATCCATTAGACCAAAAATGTCGGAGACATCTTGAGCCGGTTCTAGATGTCCGAAGCGACGCCCATTGGTACCCCACTTCCGCAGAATCACGGGATTACTCCGGACCTGAAGGGTGAAAGTGTTAACTCTTCACTTTATCGCACAATGATCGGATCTCTTATGTATCTCACAGCCTTGAGGCCCGACATCATGTATCCTACGTGCCTGCTTGCCCGATATCAAGCCAACCCGAAGGCCTTACATCTAGCAGCTGTAAAAAGGATTTTCCGCTATTTGAAGGGTTGCCCGGACACCGGTCTTTGGTACCCTAGGGATGATAGCTTCGACTTGATCGCGTTCAGTTGTTCGGATTTTGGTGGCTGCAAAATCGATGGCAAATCCACAACGGATGGGTTTCAGTTTTTAGGAAATCGCCTGGTCAAATGGTAGTGCAAGAAGCAGACTTGTGTCACTACATCAACTTGTGAAGCCGAATACATTGCTTCCTCAAGTTGTTGCTCCCAAGTTCTGTGGATCCAACAACAAATGCGCGACTACAGTTTTGAATTCCTATCTACTCCTATTTTCGTTGATAATTCTGTTGCCTTACAGATCACTAGAAATCCTGTGCAGCATTCAAAGACCAAACACATCGAGATCAAATATCTCTTCATATGTGATTGTTTTGATAAAATACTTATCGATGTTGTTAAGGACCACACTGATGACCAACGTGCCGACCTTTTTACCAAAGCATTTGACAAATCACGATTTGACTTTTTACTAATTGTAAATGGCATTAAGGTCAAGCAAGAGTAAAACCGACATCGGAAATCATTTTTGTAAATATTTATTTGTGTTTTTTATTTCTCGTACTTTTTGCATTTTAGGGGGAGTAATTTCAAAAATACAAAAACATCGAAAAATTTCAAAAACACAAAAACAATAGAAAATCAAAAATGAGTTTCCTGGTGAGCAAAAGAGAAAATGATAGTACAACAGTGGTCTGCCAAAACCTCTTTGAACCTAAAATGAAAAACAATAAGCAGCTCTATATAAGATGTATCGGTAGGCTCACAATCATTTTAAAAGTGTGCAGAGTGGTATAAACTAAATCGACTGAAGACTGTGTGGGAACCGCTCATTGGCATATGGTCTTGGTACCGAAATTTCGTTTGATAGATTGCCGAGGTTCTGAGATACGTGGTCTTTATGCTGTTTATCATTAAGGTATCATGGTTGTTTCTTTTACCGAAAACAACGGGGACGCAAGTCTAGAACTTCCATGATACCATACATACGTGTACATTTCATACATACATGTATATAATACATGATGTATACGACTATCAATAAGTGATAAAATATCACATTCACCCCCGAATTAGTGATTCTAAATCACATTAATCATCCGAGAGTCAAGTTCATCTCTTTGTCGGTACGATGGTACTAACTTGTTCACGGACTTACTCTTGTGCCCTGCATGCATTGAATATCAAGTTCCTCATTAATAAGTGATTTTATCACATAGGGCTTGTATTCATCCAAAAATAAGTGAGTATCTTGTCACACCCAGACCGCGTAAAACAACAAACCGCGGCAGAAACGTCGGGAAGTGGAGCAACAGAATTATTGTTTCACAACCATGGTATTTAAAGTTTCATTTTATTTGAATAAAAGAGGTTACATTGTCTTAAAAACAAGGAAATATAACACAAATTAAACTAGTCTTGCATCTTTTAATGTCACTAAGGCCCAAGTCCGCGTAAGTGTATCACGATCAACCCTATGCATCAGCTCCTGAAAACACATGTGAAAATAGGTACGCCAGCATAAAAATGCATGTGAGATACATAGGTTTTGTTTATGCATGATTCATGACTTGTAAGTTAAAAGAAAATGTTTAACAAAAGTTAGTCATGAATCTTGTAAAAATTTTTCCTTTGCAAATCATACGAAAATCGATAATTGTATAAGTTATGTCGTTTGTAAATCAATGTCTTGTGAAAATAAGTCATTTGTATAAAATGTAACATGTTTTTGTTGTGATGATTTAGATAACGCTACGATATGTTATATCATAAAAGCACTTATATATAGGAAGTACCAGCGGCGTATCCACCATGCTTTTATCATACTACACACGTCTTGTTACGTAAATCACTTACCAAATAAACGCCAAAATGTCTTGTTTAAACCCATGTCAAAATGTTTATGTGTAAAAAAATTCTAGTATCAATTGTAAATCATGTATGGTATAATCAAATAGTATGTATGGCAAGCGAAAAGTATCAACTTAAACCATATGTATAATATCAATGAATAATCAAATGTTTATGTATGGTGAATAAAAAGTATTTACTCAATCCCATAGGTAAAATGTACAAAACAACGTATTTGAATAAATCATTGTTTAATTCAAAAGTTATGTTTTGCAAAATCAATGCTTTACTGATACAAACATGTATGTGGTAATGTTAAACGCATACATTCAAGCCATGAGACTGTAGGATAAACCTTTAAACAAATCAAAGGTTTATTAAAATGTTTTCCGATTCTGTCATTCCTTACATCCAAACAAACCTAGGATTCCAGGAATGGGGGTTGTCAATTCCCCATGGTACCACCACATACTACCGAGCGGCATGATCAGTGTTAATGAACGTATTTTAGTTTCGTTAAACAAACCAAATGTCATACCAAATGTAAGCATGTTATGTGAAAATAATGTACTAAGTATGCTAAGTAAACATACAAAGCAAAAATGTAATGTAAGTCAATGTGCTAGCATGCTCAGTAAACATACATAGCAGAAATGTAATGTAAATCAATGTGACCATATGTTGAGTAAACATATGCAACAAATGTGTTCATGAAGTCAATGTGCTAGCATGCTTAGTCAACATACATAGCAAAGCATAATGGAGATCTTGTACTATATGTGTACTAATGAACATAGCAAGTATATGTCATGAAAGCACGAAAGTAACAAGTAGGCACATGTGTATCACCCGAAAATATTTGAAAACAGTAAAAGAGGGGACTATGTACTCACTTAATAATGCTTAACAGTCTTGAAATAACCATCAAATAACGCTTGAAGGATCACAGAAATCAATCGGCACCTAATATAGGTAACTACGTTAATAAACCAAACCTAAACCGGAAGATCAGATAGAATGAGGTCTCATAAACCAAATGAGTATTGGAACTCATGTGATATGGTTTAACAATGTCTACATTCTAGTCGGAACCTATCCTAAGTGCTTACGACCCGTTACGACTTGTTAAGGTAGTCTACGCTACTTTAACGCGTCGTTCGTGCAAAAGCGCGTTCGGACCGCCTAACTAGTCCTATGACAAGTATTATATGCCTTAACATGTATAGTAATGTTGCATAATCAGTTTTGATGTCAAAATTTAGGTTACATATGCTTAAAATGAAAATATGCGTAAAAATGGCATTTTGATACAACTAACTAAACGAAGTAACCATAAGGTATAACCTCGGAAGGTTATTCCCTATACAACTATGGTCACAAAATATGTTTGGTCGGATCCTAAAGATCGACCAAATGGGTCGGGTTCGAAAGTCTAAGCGGTTGTTTAGACCGCTTATCTTACGACCCTATATAAACACTAAACTAAAAGTGACAAGTTAAACATATTGAAACATGTTTAACTAAGTTAGAAAACTATTTTGATATCAAAACAAAGTGTTTTGATACCCAAGAATAGATTCGTTGCAAAATACGCATAAACACGTATTTTGACCGAAACTATGACTCGTCACTACGCCTAATCAACGTGGTAATCAGTAGGTATAGTCACAAGGGACTATAACCATCGTGATTACGCTCATGTTGCAAAGTTCAAACGAACTTTCTGTTGACCAGAGATTGGTCAAAGCAGAAAGTCAAACACTGTTTGACTTTCATGCTTGAAATGCATAAAAAGCATGAAAGAAGCTTACAAAAGGTCTAAGTAAGGAAGAATTGATTCAAAACACTCAGGTATGAAGTGTTAAATTTCAACTTAGAGAAGAATTGAATCAAATGTGAGGAATGAAGTGAAGAACCCACTTCTATTTGTAGTAAGTTAGGATCAACAAGATCATTCCAAGTGTTATGAGAATCAATCTTGGCCCTACACTTGTGGAACATGGTTTCTAATACAATGGGATGCTCTAAAACAAGTCTATAGTATTGAAAAATTGCATAAAAGACCCTCAAATTCAAGCTGGTTGTTGAAAACAGAAGTTTCTGTCAAAACAGGGCCATCGCGTGCCGCCACGCTGACGTGATTGTCGTGGGTCACGCAAATTTAATCCCAAATACAACTATAGATAGCGGTAATAGGGTATCGAACTCAGGGAGTATGTGGAAAATATGTCAATTATATAACCTTGCAATTATACTACAATTATCCTAATTTGCAGAAAATTAAAATCAATGATTTGGATTGTTGTTTGAGAAAACTAAATTAAACTAATGGCAAATCAAATGTAGGTTTTAAAATAGATTAGGAGAGAACAATGATCATCTTAGGTTTCAGTTTCTTTAAACAATTGTGTGTAATTCCAACTAGAAAGAGTTACATAGACATAACTCGTGTATAGATGATTGAAGTGATAAAAGGGGACAAAGTACTCGGATTATATAAACGCGAGGTTGTTTCCCGATGACCAATTAATCAATAACCAACCCTAACCCTTCCCGTGATATCTTGATTCAAAACACTCAATTATGAAGTGTTAAACTTCAACTTAGAGTAGAATTGAATCTAATGTGAGGAATGAAGTGAAGAACCCACTTCTATTTATGGTAAGTTAGGATCAACAAGATCATTCCAAGTGTTATGAGAATCAATCTTGGCCCTACACTTGTGGAACATGGTTTCTAATACAATGGGATGCTCTAAAACAAGTCCATAGTATTGAAAAATTGCATAAAAGACCCTCAAATTCAAGCTGGTTGCTGAAAACAGAAGTTTCTGTCAAAACAAGGCCGTCGCGTGCCGCGACGCCACCACCCCTTTGGGGTCGCGCGACGCTAGCTCCTCATAGATACAGAAACTTTCAAAAATTGGCAAAAATGGTCCTTATAGCATGTTTAAGCCATTTTCGACGCGTTTAAACCCCGTTAACCCATTTTCAAGGGTCAATAATGAAGTTTAAGTATAGGGGACATGAAATATGCTTGAAAAAATCACGGATGTCGGTTTGTTTGATCTTACGATCATGTTATTCGGTTAATTACGACGAAAAACGAACGGACATGAAAAATGAACCAAATTACGCGACAAATGAAATTTTAGCATTCCAAACACTAAAATAAAATATTTTAATGATTACAAAAATTTTTGGATGTCCGGATATGTTCAAAATGTATGATATGTGCGTAAATGCAAACTTATGCACTTTTTGACGCTTTTAGTCCCTGTTTGATCAATTAAGTTTATTTTCGCATACCAAACCCCTCAAAGCCTATTCCTAAGCTATGTAAAGGATATTAATAATATGTTTAACTTATGATCATGTTCCAGAATGTTCGTTACTATACAAATCGGCATACTTTCATAGTTTGACGCAAATAGTCCCTGTAAGTGAATAAACTTGTTTTTGCCATACCAAACCCTTCAAAACTTTTTTCTAAGTTGTGTAAAGGTTATTTAAGGTATGTTAAGAATATGTTGAGGTTCCGGAGTGTTTGTCGTGTTAAACTAATTACATTTACGCATTAGTTTGCGTATAACTTTCTAGAAAGCGATATAGAGTTTGAAATCGAACAAAAATCAAAATGTGCAAAATGTCAAACATAAATAAACAAACATTGGCATCAAATCACATTGTTTTATTGATAGTTGAACTATTCAGAGTTTGTACAATGATTACAAGCACAGATGTCACAGTCTCCCCTACTTTAGGAAATTTCGTCCCGAAATTTATTTAGAGGAAACTTGTGAGAATAGATGTGGATATTTCGTCTTCATTTGATCTTCACGTTCCCAAGTAAATTCTGGTCCACGTTTAGATTCCCAGCGAACTTTGACAAGTGGAATGTGTAACACCCATTCTTATAAATCAAGGTTTAACGTATATTTTACGAAAACAATCATGTAATTAAGATTACATATACATCGGAAATACGGGTTTATTAAAACTTTTACAATTTAAAGTAATACAACATAATGTGATTTAATTCATCGTTTTAGAATAACTACGAAACAACTTGCGGAAGCTTCAATTTTTTTGTGTGTTCGGTCCTTTGCCATCGCTTGATCTCCATCAGGGTACACTTGATATCACCTATGATCAAAACCAACTTAAAAGTTAGTTTTGATAGCTTATAAACATGTATAAACAAGTTTCATAAACAAGCAAATAAAATAAAAATAAAATTTCAGAATTTTGCCTCTCGCGCCACGTGAGAGGCTCCTTCTTTTCCTCCGCGTGCCGCGACAGCACCCGCGTGTCGCGCCCGGTGCCCGGTTCTCCTTCGCGTGTCGCGGGGGAGATCGTTTTCCAGTAGGTCTGCATCTAGGACCTGCATTTCTTCCAGCTGTGTTTATTTATCAAAAATCAAATTTTCAAAGGCCATAACTTTTGATCTAGAAGTCCGTTTTACGTGATTCTTTTTCATACGCGTTCGAAATTTAATTCTCCATCTTATGGAGTTAAAACATGATATTCAACTACTTCAAAAATTCAGATTTCAAGCTCTCTGCTTGATATTCCTTTTTAACACTTTTGCCCCGTTTCATGATTCATTAAACCACTTTTGTTTAAATCATTACAAATTTTTGAGGTATTCATTATCTCAAAACCATCAACTCCTGAGTTCAAGACTTTCATACATTATGCAACTAAAGGTTGAGTTAAGCGCAAAACTTCATTTTGACCCGTTGGAGGGATTTACCATTAACTTTAAATTTCACTCATCATTTTACTACATTAAGGTATCTACCTATTCTTCGTAATCTTAATGCGAATTCCTAAACAACCCATATGGGTCGTTTACCCAATTCACCCATTAAGGGCTTTTTGGTTAATTTTAGTCCTTCATTTTACGACGAAGGACTTTCGCTAATATCTGACCAAAAATATCGCTTTTAACAATAATTCTAAATATGCGTACCTGGCTCGAGTCATAGGATTGACCCGTTTAAATATCTTTCACTATTAATTTCTAATTAATACCAACGCGAACTGTATGATATTTCCTGTAATCACAAAACTCAACAAGCGGTCATCAATTAATATTGTCAAATGATCTTGCCAATGTCATTTAACCCGTTTAGTCCGAACGACCATTTTCCATTATGAGATGACATCTAGTTACCATCTCGCCCTTTTTCCCATTCCGGTTTACACCATAATGTAATGTTTCAAAATTTCCTATTAGTTCATCGTCACATGACTAATTTACCAATTTACCCTTTTTTCCATTGTTTATGATTTCTCACCATTGCACTAGTTCCGACTCATATTATTTGCGTCGGAACATTATAACTCTATTACTAACTTTTCCTTATTCATTTTCAACACACACAACTGATGTATACTAAAAAGGGTGTAAGCTTTTACTTACCTCGCATCCAAATTACGCTTTCCTTTTCGTACTTGCTCCGTTTGACCCGCTTCATTCCCAAGCCTCCATCTAGCTTGTCAAGAGTCAAACTATCATCATAATTCACAAGGTGGTTAGATTAGTCATTATAACCACGACTATTCCACCATACGTATTTTCTATGTCAAAACTACTATTCGACTCCGTCCATGGTTAGTTTAACTTTTCAAAAGTTAACTACCCTTAATTATATAATATGTGCATATAAGCTAAATCGACTTCATAATTAAAATTTGTATTACTCCACCTCACACGTAATTGGTCGAACTAGGAAATTACGCACTTGATTCATAATTTCAACATATGAACATTGTGGGCATAATTTATAACATCAACAATCAAGTTTCGTATCACTGAAAATAGGTTGTTTTTGGTGACCTGTTTAACCTGTTTACAAGTCTTCAAAAATTATATTTTTTATGTGGCGTACCTCTCGGAGGGTTAGGCCTTTTATTAAAATTTCAAGATCTAACTCTTTACCAAAATTTCTTAAAAATTCATTTACTAAGCTACAATCAGATTCGTCACTTCTGACTGCAGCTTACGAAAAAATTCATTAAAAATTCCTCGTTTATCCGATTGACGAAATTCCAATTGGAGATTCTTTTAATCACTTAGAAATTTCTACATTAAAAATTTGAGATCATAACTCAATTCCTAATTTGAGTTATGACATTCGTAATGGGCTGCAAATTCTGCCAGAAAATGCAGCTTGAACCTTTGATACGGAAAAATTCATAAAACGCTCAATTTTCGTCAAAAAAATGCGATTCCAGTGGGGTTTTAAAGATATTTCCTGGAATTACATTTTAGACTCAAGAAACACATGTTTTTGTCAGGTTTTTTCTATGTTACAGCAAATACAAGTCGGCTGTAAATTCTGATCAGGAGCTATTTGAATTCAGCTTTCAATTAAAGCATGTTCTTGACATCATAACACTATTTTCTTTGCAATCAAAACCCTAAAAACATCTGATACATGAATTTAGCATCAACAACATCTGAATTTACTTGAACTAAGCATGATTTCAATATATACTTGTCTAGGGTTTACTCCTAGACATAATATTGTTCCTATTCCATCAATACAACATCCATGCAACACAAATTTCGAATCTCACATGTTTATCAAAATCTCAAGATGTAACTAGAAGATAAAATTTGACATACCTTGTGATCCCTTCGCTGAGGTGATCACTAATCTGATCTTAGATTTCGATTTGGAGTAGATTTGGCATTTCAATTGATGGATTTGAGCATGTTAGGGTTTGAAGATGAGAGCTCCCTGGCTCTTCTGGGAATCTCGACTAGAACACACACTTAGAGTGTGTGTTTTGGTGTTAGTATTTTATTTAATTAAAATATTTTCCCTTTTTGCCTCTTTTAGTCCCTCTTGTTTCATTTATTACAAAAGAAGCTATATCTCATAGCTTTTCATTTGATTTCCCATTACTAACTAGGTTAACTATTCCTAGTTAACTTAGTGGGTGTGGGGAATCATAACCCGTTTTATTTTTTTTTTAAGTCCCGTTAACTCGGGCTCCTAATAAACCGTGTTTTCTCAAAGCATTTATTCCTCTTTTTGATTAATACAAGATTATTTATTCAAATCCTAATATTCACCGGGTTAACTAATTTTTTTCTTTTTACCACTAACGGTATTTTACCCGTCTTTTAGTATTAACGGGGTTTGATTACCAAACCCATTTCCGGGGTGTTACAGAATGCGCTTACGTTTGAGCCATTTGACTTCACGGTCCATTATTTCCACAGGCTTCTCAACGAAGTGCTTCGTGTCATCAACACGAATTTCATCAAGTGGTAGGAGGTTCTCACCAGCCAAACACTTTTTGAGATTGGACACGTGGAAGGTTGGATGAACATTTCCAAGTTCAGGAGGTAACTCAAGTCTGTAGGCTACCTTTCCGATTCTTTCGACGATCTTGAATGGTCCAACATATCTAGGTGCAAGTTTTCCTGTCTTTCCAAATCTGATCACACCTTTCCAAGGTGAAACCTTAAGTAAGACGCGATCACCGACTTGAAATTCCAAAGGCTTGCGTCGTCTATCCGCATAACTTTTTTTTGACGGCTTCTAGCTGTCTGAAGGTTGTCGCGAATTTTCTTGACTTTATCTGTAGTCTCTAGAATGAGCTCAGGTCCAGTAAGCTGAGCTTCACCGATCTCATTCCAGCAGACTGGTGAACGACATTTTCAACCGTATAAAGCTTCGAAAGGAGCCATGTTGATGCTGGAGTGATAACTATTGTTGTAGGAGAATTTAATCAACGGTAGATACGAATCCCAACTACCACCAAAATCGATCACAGAAGCTCTAAGCATATCCTCCAGTGTCTGAATTGTTCTTTCAGATTGACCATCCGATTGCGGATGATAAGCTGTGCTCAAATTAAGTTGGGTTCCCATAGCAGATTGCATGGTTCTCTAAAATCGAGATGGGAATCGAGCATCTCTGTCAAAAATAATGTTCAAAGGAATGCCATTACGGGATACAATCTCATCCACATAGATTTTAGCAAGTTTGTCAGCAGATAGATCCTCACGGATCGGTAAGAAATGTGCTGATTTTGTAAGACGATCAACAACTACCCAAATGGCGTGATGACCTTTCTTAGTGCGTGGCAACTTGGTAATGAGATCCATAGCAATGTTTTCCCATTTCCAAACTGGAATCTCTGGTTGCTCCAATAATCCAGAGGGATGTTCATGTTCAGCCTTAACCTTGAGACAAGTAAGGCATTTGGATACATATAAGGCAATGTCTTTCTTCATACCCAGCCACCAATACTGGGTTCGAAGATCCTTATACATTTTGTCTGCACCAGGATGGATAGAATAATAATAAGACTTATGAGCTTCATCCATTAACAAGGCGTGAAGATTGTCTTGACTTGGGACCCACAAACGATCCATGAAATAATACAATCCATTGTCCTCCAGTTCAAGATCAGGCTTAATATGACATGGTAATTCCTTACCCATTAAATCTTGTGAGACACAAGTATGTTGAGCCTGAGAAATGTGGGGCTGAATATCTGATCGAATTTGAACATAATGAAGCTTGACACGCACTCTGCGACTCAATGCATCAGCTACAACATTCGCCTTACCAGGATGGTAGCGAATTTCACAGTCATAGTCGTTTAGAAGTTCAACCCAACGTCCTTGCCTCATATTAAGTTCTTTCTTATTGAAAATATGCTGTAGACTTTTGTGGCCAGTGAAAACCACATATTTTTTACCATACAGATAGCGTCTCCAGATTTTAAGAGCAAAAACTACTGCACCTAACTCAAGATCATGAGTGGTGTAGTTCTTCTCGTGTATCTTCAACTGCCTTGATGCTTAAGCTATGACTTTGTTTCTTTGCATGAGAACGCAGCCAATGCCTAAATTAGATGCATCACAATATACAACAAAGTCATTGTTACACTCAGGTAAAGACAGAATAGGTGCATCGCAGAGTTTCTGTTTAAAGGTCTAAAAAGCTTCTTCCTGTTTGAATCCCCATTCAAAGGGTTTATTTTTCTGAGTTAAAGCAGTGAGAGGAACTGCAATCTTGGAGAAGTTTTCAATAAAGCCGCGGTAATAACCCGCAAGACCAAGAAATGAACGAACTTCAGTAGGAGTAGTAGTTGTATCCCAATCCTTAATCGCACTGATTTTGGAGGGATCTACATGAATACCTTGTTCGTTAACGATGTGTCCCAAAAATTGAACTTCCTTAAGCCAAAATTTGCACTTGGAGAATTTGGCAAAAAGTTGTTCTTTCTTCAGGAGTTCTATAGTAAGACGGAGATGTTGCTCATGATCTGCTCGTGTCTTAGAATAAATCAAAATGTCATCAATGAAAACGATGATGAACTTGTCCAAATAAGGCTTACAAACCCTATTCATCAAGTCCATGAAAACAGCAGGAGCATTTGTCAAACCGAATGACATAACAGTGAACTCATAATGACCATATCTCGTGCGGAATGCAGTCTTGGGAATATCTTCCTCGAGCACTCGAAGTTGATGATACCCAGAACGTAGATCAATCTTTGAAAAGCAAGTAGCACCCTGTAACTGATCAAAGAGATCATCAATGCGAGGTAGGGGATATCGATTCTTGATGGTAAGCTTGTTAAGCTCATGATAATCGATGCACATTCTGAAAGATCCATCTTTCTTCTTAACAAAAAGAATGGGAGCACCCCACAGTGAAAAGCTAGGATGAATAAAACCTTTGTCAGAAAGCCCCTGAAGCTGTTTAGATAATTCCTGCATCTCAGACGGTGCAATACGATAAGGAGATTTAGCAATAGGATTAGCACCAGGTACAAGATCAATACGAAACTTAACTTGACGTGTTGGGGGTAAACCAGGTAACTCTTCAGGAAATACTTCAGGAAAATCCCGAACAACAGGGATGTCTTGAATTGCCTTACCTTTGCCTTTCTCCTCTACGACATGTGCCAAGAAGGCAACATAATTCTTACGTAGGTACTTCTGAGCTTGAGTAGACGATATAAGTTTAAGACTACTAGCAGGATTCTCACCATGAACCTCTAAGATCTCACCAGTCGAAAGCGGTATACGGATAATCTTCTCAAAACAAACTACCTCTGCATGGTACTTGGCTAACCAATCCATTCCCACTATAACATCGAAACTTCCAAGTTGCATTGGTGTGAGGTTGATAGGAAAAAGATGGTTATTAAGGTTCAACTGGAAATTTCGAAGAATAGAATCGAGTACAATGGGTTCACCACTAGCTACCTCTACTGTTAAGGACTTTCCTAGTTTTGTTCTAGTCGTGCATAGCAAAGGCTCAAAAGATAATGACACAAAACTCTTATTGGCACCCGAATAAAAAAGAACAGAAGCAGGCTGATTGTTAACAAAGAACGTACCATTGACCACCTCAATATCTTCGTGCGCTTCGTAAGCATTCATATTATAGACTCAATCAAGAGCCTGCGCCTGATTCGCATTAGCCAACCTCGGACACTGATTTCTGTAGTGGGTCAGATCCCCACAATTATAGCATGAACCAGGAGGATAGTGAGGTCGGGTAGCCTGTGCTGGTTGTTGAGCAGGTTGTTGTGCAGGGTTCTGAGCAGGGTTTTGTGCAGCTTGATTCTGGTTAGGAGCAAGACGACAGGTATTGGCAAGATGACCAGATCTCCCACAGTTGGTACAAAAATGACACTGAACTTGTGGCTGGTGGTGACTGTTACATCTGTTGCACAATGGTGCATTCCCAGCATACTGTTTCTTTGCAGGTGGTTCTGCAGGCTGATTAGGAGCAACCTGATTTGTCTGTGCTGTAACAGCGAAATTCTGGGAAGCCTTGCGCTTCCTAGACCTCCTTGAAGACCTAGATTTCTTACCCTTGTTATTCTCACTCTTGTCAGACTGATTTTGTTTCGTGTCACCTTTCCTGTGGAGTTTACCTTTCCTGATTTGGGACTCAGTCAAGTTTGCAGCTAGCTCAATAGCCTGACGGACGATGGTAGGATTGCTACCAGTAACGATATCTTGCACGGGGTCAGGTAAACCATTGACATACCTCTCGATAGCTTTATCAAGTGGGGTAACCATTGTAGGGCATAACAAACTCAACTCCTCATACCTATCGGTATATGCACGATGTTCACCACTGTCTTGTTTCAGATCATCAAATTCCCTTTCTAATGCCCTTTGTTCATGACGAGCATAGAATTCCCTCATCATAAGAGCCCTAAGCTCTTCCCAGGTTTGTGCTAGAGCAACATCAGCACCACGATCTCTCATTACCCCATTCCACCAAGTAAGAGCCCTCTTTTGGAATACACTAGAAGCAAACTCAACCTTACGATTATCGGGACACTGAACATGGCGAAAAGTGATCTCAATGCTTTCAAACCACTGTAGGAGCCCAGTTGCTCCTTCAGAGCCACTAAACTTGAGTGGTTTAGCCGAATTGAAACTTTTAAAGTTGCATGGAGCATTATTGTTGTTATTGTTGGCTTGGTTAATTTGAGCAATGAGATTCGGGAGTGCAGTAACCATTTGCTGTGCAATGATAGTTGCCAGTTCGGTGTTAGGTGGCTAAGCATCACGTCAAGGAGGCATTCTAAAAGAGGAAACATCAGAGAAAACGAGTGAAATGATATGATGAAAAATGAGATGTTACATATATCGACAAAAAGCATGGATGGTGGTCATTCGTTCGTACCACAAAGCAAACAAACGACACAGTGACTAATCAAAGTAAATGGGTCGTAATAATGTATTGCGAAGACATGCTTTAGCCTATAAGTGGACACTAACCCCAAGAGTTCCCAGGTAAGAGTGACTGGTCCGATTATGTGGATTTGTACGAACACTCTAGCCTAGACAGAAAACTCGAGATACAGGCATCCACCCTTCCAGTTTGCACGTATTCACATTATTTAGACCCAAACTTTGACGAGATTTTGAAAATTTGGAAGGCACAAGGCCAAAAGAATCATTCAAGAATGGATGATTGATTTTCAAAATAGTTTTGAAATTTTGGAGGGTTCAAAACCTTATAACAAATCATCCAAGAATAGATGATTGATTTTCAAAAATCATTTTGGAAAATTTGTGTTCTTGTATTGGTAATCACCTAAAGATAGGTGACGTGTATGTTTTAAGATCTAAACATAAGATAACTTGTGTTGGGGTCCTAGAAAAGTTATAGTCTAGGTCAAAGCATTACTAATAACCTAATTCCCTATAACCATTGGCTCTGATACCAACTCTTTTGTCACACCCCGACCATGTAAAACAACAAACCGCGACGGAAACGTCGGGGAGTGGAGCAACAGAATTATTGTTTCAAAACCATGGTATTTAAAGTTTCATTTTATTAGAAAAAAGAGGTTACATTGTATTAAAAACAAGGAAATATAACACAAATTAAACCAGTCATGCATCTTTTATTGTCACTAAGGCCTAAGTCCGGCTAAGTGTATCACGATCAACCCTATGCATCAGCTCCTGAAAAACACATGTGAAAATAGGTACGTCAGCATAAAAATGCCTGTGAGATACATAGGTTTTGTTTATGCATGATTCATGACTTGTAAGTTAAAAGAAAACGTTTAACAAAAGTTAGTCATGAATCTTGTAAAATGTTTTCCTTTGCAAATCATACGAAAATCGATAGTTGTATAAGTTATGTCGTTTGTAAATCAATGTCTTGTGAAAATAAGTCATTTGTATAAAATGTAACATATTTTTGTTGTAATGATTTAGATAACGCTACGATATGTAATATCATAAAAGCACTTATATATAGGAAGTACCAGCGGCATATCCACCATGCTTTTATCATATTACACACGTCTCGTTACGTAAATCACTTACCAAATAAACGCCAAAATGTCTTGTTTAAACCCATGTCAAAATGTTTATGTGTAAACAAAGTCTAGTACCAATTGTAAATCATGTATGGTATAATCAAATAGTATGTATGGCAAGCGAAAAGTATCAACTTAAACATATGTATAATATCAATGAATAATCAAATGTTTATGTATGGTGAATAAAAAGTAATTACACAATCCCATAGGTAAAATGTACAAAACAACGTATTTGAATAAATCATAGTTTAATTCAAAAGTTATGTTTTGCAAAATCAATGCTTTACTGATACAAACATTTATGTGGTAATGTTAAACGCATACATTAAAGCCATGAGACTGTAGGATAATCCTTTAAACAAATCAAAGGTTTATTAAAATGTTTTCCGATACTGTCATTCCTTACATCCAAACAAACCTAGGATTCCAGGAATGGGGGTTGTCAATTCCCTATGGTACCACTACATACTACCGAGCGGCATGATCAGTGTTAATGAACGTATTGAAATAACCATCAAATAACGCTTGAAGGATCACGGAAATCAATCGGCACCTAATATAGGTAACTACGTTAATAAACCAGACCTAAATCGGAAGATCGGATAGAAAGAGGTCTCGTAAACCAAATGAGTATTGGAACTCATGTGATATGGTTTAACAATGCCTACATTCTAAGTCGGAACTTATCTTAAGTGCTTACGACCCGTTACGGCTTGTTAAGGTAGTCTACGCTACGTTCATGCGTCGTTCGCATAAAAGCGCGTTCGGACCGCCTAACTAGTCCTATGACAAGTATTATATGCCTTAACATGTCTAGTAATGTCGCATAATAAATTTAGATGTCAAAATTTAGGTTACATATGCTTAGAATGAAATTATGCGTAAAAAGGGCATTTTGGTCATTTTCCTAAGGCATATAAACTACCTATCATACAACTAACTAAACGAAGTGACCATAAGGTATAACTTCGGAAGGTTATTCTCTATACAACTATGGTCACAAAATACGTTTGGTCGGATCCTAACGATCAACCAAACGGGTCGGGTTCGAAAGTCTAAGCGTTTGTTTAGACCGCTTATCTTATGACCCTATATAAGCACTAAACTAAAAGTGACGAGTTAAACATGTTGAAACATGTTTAACTAAGTTAGAAAATAAGTTTGATATCAAAACAAAGTGTTTTGATACCCAAGAATAGCTTCGTTGCAAAATACGCATAAACACGTATTTTGACCGAAACTATGACTCGTCACTACGCCTAATCAACGTGGTAATCAGTAGGTATAGTCACACGGGACTATAACCATCGTGATTACGCTCATGTTGCAAAGTTCAAACGAACTTTGTGTTGACCAAAGATTGATCAAAGCAGAAAGTCAAACACTGTTTGACTTTCATGCTTCAAATGCATAAAAAACATGAAAGAAGCTTACAAAAGGTACAAGCAGGGAAGAATTGATTCAAAACACTCAATTATGAAGTGTTAAACTTCAACTTAGAGTAGAATTGAATCTAATGTGAGGAATGAAGTGAAGAACCCACTTCTATTTATGGTAAGTTAGGATCAACAAGATCATTCCAAGTGTTATGAGAATCAATCTTGGCCCTAAACTTGTGGAACATGGTTTCTAATACAATGGGATGCTCTAAAACAAGTCTATAGTATTGAAAAATTGCATAAAAGACCCTCAAATTCAAGCTGGTTGTTGAAAACAGAAGTTTCTGTCAAAACAGGGCCATCGCGTGCCGCCACGCTGACGTGATTGTCGTGGGTCACGCAAATTTAATCCCAAATACAACTATAGATAGCGGTAATAGGGTATCGAACTTAGGGAGTATGTGGAAAATATGTCAATTATATAGCCTTGCAATTATACTACAATTATCCTAATTTGCAGAAAATTAAAATCAATGATTTGGATTGTTGTTTGAGAAAACTAAATTAAACTAATGGCAAATCAAATGTAGGTTTTAAAATAGATTAGGAGAGAACAATGATCATCTTAGGTTTCAGTTTCTTTAAACAATTGTGTGTAATTCCAACTAGAAAGAGTTACATAGACATAACTCGTGTATAGATGATTGAAGTGATAAAAGGGGACAAAGTACTCGGATTATATAAACGCGAGGTTGTTTCCCGATGACCAATTAATCAATAACCAACCCTAACCCTTCCCGTGATATCTCGATTGCCAACGGCACCAAGAACGTACGATTAAGACTAGAAATTGCACTATCGATTAACAAGTTACAAGCAATCAAACATACACCATGATATTCAAGCAACGCAAGTTATCATTCTAGAAATTCAGAAATAAAACACACAAAAGTTCAAGAAACATTCACCTAAGATGATCACCGAAGAGTTTAGCCGGACATGGCTCGGTGAATCATCATCATAATCAAACCAATGTTCATACGAATCGAAAATACAAACCGGATGATAAGAATTGTTCAAAAACCAAGCAAGTAGCCAAAATTCGCCCCCAAGATGATCCAAAACCGTCCAATGATGAAGTGTAATGAAAAGACACCCAAAAACCAACTTAAATGTGGCAGTTACATGTTTTGATCGTGGCCTCCACCGTAAATTACGGCTCCACCGTAATTTACGGTGGACTTCATATGTTTACGGTGGATGTTGTCTGATTTACGGTGGCTGACAAACAAAATCCAGGTCCACCGTAAATTACGGTAGGACCGTAATTTACGGTGGTAAGTTGATATTTCCTCTTCGTTTCGTCTCTTGTTCCACGCTCGACCCGTTCATCTTCAATACCCTCCAAAGCTGCATTTTATCCACTTTAAGCTCCCGAACCGCACCTGAAACATAAGCACAGTAGTTATCTAATTCAAGATAATTACACGATTAAGTGAATGATTAAATCGTCTTTTAACACAATTAAGGGTTGTCCAATGGACCACCCGTCACACGCCACAACCCCTTTGGGGTCGCGCGATGCTAGCACCTCCCAGATACAGAAACTTTTGAAAATTGGCAAAAATGGTCCATGCAGCATGTTTAAGCCATTTTCGACGCGTTTAAACCCCGTTAACCCAATTTCAAGGCTCAATAATGAAGTTTAAGTATAGGGGACATGAAATATGCTTGAAAACATCTCGGATGTTGGTTCGTTTGGTCGTACGATCACGTTATTCGGTTAATTAAGACGAAAAACGAACGAACGCGAAAAATGATCCAAATTACGCGACGAATGAAATTTTAGCATTCCAAACACTAAAATAAAATATTTTAATGATTACAAAAATTTTTGGATGTCCCTATATGTTCAGAATGTAAGATATGCGCGTAAATGCAAACTTATGCACTTTTTGACGCTTTTAGTCCATGTTTGATCAAATAAGTTTATTACACAAACAAACAAACAAACAACTATCAAACTTAACTACTATACACAAGATAACTAATATCACTTCTTTTTTTTTTTTCATTTTCCATTGCTTTTTTCTCTTTTTTTTTTTCTAATTTTTTTTCTGATTTTTTTTTTTTTAAGAGAACAAAATACAATAACACATCAAACATATCTACTTCAAAGTACTAAAACTACTAATACTATCACTAACACTATAAGACCGGGTCAAATTTTTTTTGGGTAAATTTTTAGGTAAGTAACTAGGGGTAACAATTGATAGGCTTTTAAAGCACAAAATGGGCAACTAAATGTCCAAACCCCCGCCCCTCTCACTACCATGCTCATATATATAACTTATGAGGTCCAACCCCCCAAATCCCACACTCACTCACACCAACGACGAGGTTACCTAAATGCCCTTATCCTTTTTGCATTTATATCTAACTAAGGACTCAAATCGCATTCAAGCACAAGTTCTAATGCACCCCCACCCGTAGCCACTCTCATCAAAGATAAGCATTATTTCTATACATGTGTGGCTACAACTCTCACCAAGAATGAAAAAGGTATCAAGGGTTGCCGGTGCACCAACTTGGGGTTAATCTAGGGTGTTCAAATTTTCACATCGTTTCGCTTGGCTCAAAATTTTTCAAAATCTTTAAAATTTCCCCCCCATCCCCACACTTGGGATACATTGACCCCAATGTATGGTTTTGAGAGGTTTTGATCACTAAAAACCTTTTCAACATCAACAAAAACGCTTCTTTACTTAAACCCCAAATTTCTTTTTGTACTTTTCATTTTATAATTTTTTTTATGTTTTTCGTCTTTTTAATATAGACACCACCACTCAATCACCAACCCAAACACAACATATCAAAACTCCACCCAATCTCCCAATCCTTAAACAAACTATCAAATATGCACAAAAAGTATACAAAAGGAGAAACACAACCTTACTAATAGTAGCGCGGTCCCGGAGGTCCAAAAACGGAAGACATTACGTCATTCCATTCACCGAACGCGAACGAACCACTACTACTTCCTCCTTCTTGTTGTTGCGCTCCCTCTCGTTGCCTCGGGTCAATCCATTGCGAGTGGTGGACCGGCGGGGTTGGATACGACATACTACCATCATATGGTGGTAGCGAAGCATAATCCACATGTTGTGGATCCACAACCACCGGCCGCCCGGCATGATAATCCGCATGCAGTCGCCTTTCTTGATCATCAAAATAATTGTTATTTATTTCCACTTCCCGGGAATACGCATGTGTGCGATTCCACAACTCATGACGATCCAAGCTATGTTTCAAGGCCCGTTCCATACTCGCACTATTTCTTGTGTTTTGATCAAACAATGTCCTCTCCGACCCCGACCACGTATCAAACACGGACGCCGGAGGACGTTGATTAGCAATCACCTCTTGCATGGTGCCTTCATAGGCCCAACCCGGTACATACGACTGCTGCGTATAATCATAAAACATCCCACCATGACCCTGACCATAACCACCTTGAACCACATTTTCACCACCATGCGGCGCGTCCGCATAGTCTTCATCTCCACTCGGAACTAACTCTTCGTCGCTCTCTGGCTCATCCGGCTCTCCCGGTAACAAATCTCGTGCATTCAACTTTAATGCCCTCCACCGTTGCCCTTCCGACTTCAACTTGTGATACCGCTCCGACTGAATATACGTCCAAACATTCCCCAACCTATCCAACGTAAAAGGCTGGTGTCTTTTTGTCAAGCCTCGGTCTTCGGATGTTATTGCCTTCTGTTGTTTCATCAATCCCGTAATTATTCGGCAATACGGGACAATGTCTCTTCCATATTTATTCCGGCAGATCCATAAGTGGTGCATAATAAGGTAACGTATCGGGAAACGTGGAGACCCATGCATCAACGAATAAAGAACAGGTATCTCCGGAAACCTCACCTGTTCTTTGTCTCCCCTTCTTGGAATGACATTGAGAAGACAGATTGTATGCAACAGTTTAGCTTCAATTTTCAAATTCTTCCGGTATAAAATACCACTGTATCTACCGGGCAAGAACAATGCTGCCAACATGTCATTCCATCGCTGATGTTTCTCCGGCTTAAGCAATAAGTCATCAAGTGTGGGAACCATGTACTCCCGAGATGGGAGACTGTCATACTTTCCAAGCCTCTTCAGTGTATCGTATGACATCTCCACCGGTACCCCATGTACCTCCCCGATCAACTTCATCTGTGATGGCTTGTTAAAGTTGTGACATTTTAAAGTTGCCATCCACTCTTGAATCTCTGTCATAAACAGGTTACTCTTGTCTTTGTCAAAGCATTTAAGCGCCCCTTCCCAACCTAGAGCGCGAAATTTAGCAAACACCCCAAACTGGCCAAATTGGGGCTCATCAACTTCTTTCTCACAAATAAAAGCAGCTGCCTTGTTTTTCAACTTATTCATGCAATCATTGTAAAGTGTTGGCTGCCAAACCTCGGATTGATCATCCAAAGACCCCGAATTCCATACCGGCTTTTCACTCGGGTCTAACTCCATCTCTTCTTCGCTTTCACTTTCACTTTCACTTTCGTCCACTCTACCCAAATATTGTCTCTTCTTCGGTTGTTGTTCCTTTTGTTTGCCCTTGCCTTTTGATGAAGACGAACTTGATCCCGCTTGTTCCTTTGTCTTAGCCATTTCCTACACACAAGAAACAAGCAACAAAAGCAAACACCAAATTAAACCCTCTCTTCAAAATCCTCCCCACACTTGCTTATTGTCATGGTTGTAGATGTTAGTGAACCAAAAGTATCTCAAATTTTTTTTTTTTTTTTCAAAAATTGGGCATGGTGTCTCTACAATGTAGAACATCCCAAAAGTTCACTACTTCACCCACAAATCCTACATCTACAACCACAACCATGTTCAGATAAGCAATTTCATAATCATATCTAAGAACAAGCAAGTGGGCATGAACAAGTAACCTAAATCCCTTACTTTTCACAATGTAGCACCAAAATATACACAATAAGCTTTCATACCTTTGTTTCAAGATGCAAGAGTGCTTGTGAAACCGAAAACTCCAAAACCCCCAAATTATCTCGAACTAGGGTTTCGAATTCGGACCCCAAAAGTACGTTTTCTCTGAAATCTCTCCTCACAATCGAAAAGCTTGTGAAAAATTAGTCAATTTAGACCAAAATTTCCTTTGATTTGGACAGAAATTGAAGGAATTAGGAAGGAGCGAAGGTAGAAGAACTATGGAGGTTATGGTGGGTCTTGAGAGAAAGAAGAGATGATGGTAAGTGAAAGAGAATGGGTGGATGGGGTTATCTCCACGTGACCAGGTTTTGTTTTTATTAGATTTTATTTATTTTTTTTTTTTTATGAGCGGAACCCCAAACGACCGACACCAAAATTCTGCGTACCGTAATTTACGGTCTCACCGTAATTTACGGTGAGACCTGGACATGTCTTCTGCACCGTAAATCAGTAGAGAATCCCCGTAAACACCAGACATAATATATCACCACCGTAAATTACGGTAAAACCGTAATTTACGGTACGAACTGGGCAATTCTCATTTTACTGAAAAATGCGAGCTTTGTGCCTAAATTAATTTTTTTTATTTTTTTTTATTTTTATGATTTTTAAAATTTTCAAAAACGTGTAAAATCACCTTACCCCCTCAAAAATCCCGTGTTGTCCTCAACACAATGTTAGAGTAATTCGTGACCCGAACATCCCCACACTTGTTTCAAACACGGATTTCGAGAAAATACGGCAATTGTGCAAATTATACAAAACAAACAAAATGAAACACTACTATTTACACTACCAAACCTGGGCCTCTCATGGTTGTTCTTCATCGACCGGGCGCAAGATGTAGCCCGCTTTGTCAAGCTCCAAAGTGTTTATGTCATTCCCATCCAAGTACGGCTTTAACCGGTGACCGTTCACCATTTGTTGCTTCAATGTTTGCTCATCTTGGATGTCTACATCACCAAATCGCCCAACTCTCCGAATCACATACGGACCCATCCATTTGCTTTTAAGTTTGCCCGCGAACATCTTCAATCGTGAGTTGTACAACCAAACTTTCTGCCCCACTTCGAACGTTTTCTTTCGCAATTTCGCATCATGCACTTTCTTTAGTTTATCCTTATAAGCCGATGCACATTCGTACGCTTCATCTCGAATCTCTTCTATCTCGCTCAATTGCAACTTTCTCAACTTACCCGCCTCATCGTAATCCGCGTTGACTGTCTTGATCGCCCAATGCGCCCGATGCGCCAACTCCATTGGCAAGTGACAACCCTTACCATACACCATCCGGTAAGGCGTTGTGCCAATTGGAGTCTTGTAGGCCGTTCGGTATGCCCACAATGCATCGTCTAACTTACTCGACCAATCCTTCCTATCCGTTCTTACCGTCTTCATGAGAATTTCTTTGATTTGACGGTTGGACACTTCAACTTGCCCACTCGTTTGCGGATGGTAAGGTGTGGCAATTCGGTGATTCACGCTATACCTCTTCAATAATTTCCCAAAGTTGAAGTTCTTGAAATGCGAACCACCATCGCTTATAATGACCCGCGGGATGCCGAAACGAGAAAAGATGTTGGATTGAACAAATTTACAAACAACCGAATGGTCGTTTGTGCGTGTTGCAATAGCTTCAATCCACTTCGAAACATAATCCACCGCTACCAAAATATATAGAAAGCCATTCGAATTCGGAAAAGGACCCATGAAATCTATACCCCATACATCAAATATCTCTACAACCAAGATTGGTTGTAATGGCATCTCATCCCTCTTCGATATACTACCCATCTTTTGGCAATTTATACAATTTCTGGCGAACTCAATTGCATCCTTGAAAATAGTGGGCCAATAAAACCCACAAGAAAGTACCCGATAGCCTGTTTTATGCCCACTAAAATGACCCCCACATGCGGACGAATGAGCATGAGTTAAGATTTCTAACACTTCCGTCTCGGGCACACACCTCCGTATAACTTGATCCGGTCCGATCTTGAAGAGATCCGGCTCATCCCAAATGTATTGCTTCACTTGAACCATAAATTGTTGTCGGCGTTTCTTGGTCCAATGACTTGGGATGGCACCCGTGGCTAAGTAGTTGACATAGTGAGCATACCACGGTGCAACAAAGGTGAAAACGGCTAGAAGTTGCTCGTCGGGAAAACTTTCATTGATTTCACTTACATCATCGATCCCTTCCACCGGAATCCGAGACAAATGATCCGCTACTACATTCTCACTTCCCTTCTTGTCTCGAATCTCTAGATCGAACTCTTGCAATAATAAGACCCACCGAATCAAACGCGGCTTCGCATCCTTTTTCTCCATCAAGTACCGGACCGCACTATGATCCGAATAAACCACTACCTTGCTTCCCCAAATATACGAACGAAACTTATCCAAAGCATACACCACCGCTAGTAATTCCTTCTCGGTTGTGGTGTAGTTAAGTTGCGCTTCGGATAAAGTTTTGCTTGCATAGTAAATAACCACCGGTTTCTTGTCAACCCGTTGACCCAAAACTGCACCAATAGTGGTGTCGCTCGCATCACACATTATCTCGAACGGCTTTGACCAATCCGGTGGTTGCAAGATAGGCGCCTTGACCAAGTGTTCCTTCAAAACAGTGAAAGCTTTCATACATTCATTAGTAAAATCAAATGGGACATCTTTTAATAACAAGTTGCATAAGGGTTTGGTGATAACACTAAAACCCTTTATGAAACGTCTATAAAAACCCGCGTGTCCCAAGAATGACCTTACACCCTTAACATTTTTAGGAGGTGGCAAAGATGATATTACCCGTATTTTTGCCTTATCCACCTCCATCCCTCTTTCAGAAATTACATGACCCAACACAATGCCCTCTTGCACCATGAAATGACTTTTCTCCCAACTTAGCACTAGATTTTTCTCAACGCACCTTTTTAAAACCTTTTGCAATTCGTTGAGACAAGTATCAAAAGTAGTGCCAAAAATGGAGAAATCATCCATAAATACTTCGAGCGACTCTCCAACCATGTCCGAGAAGATACTCATCATACATCGTTGGAAAGTTGCCGGAGCATTGCACAAGCCAAATGGCATTCGCCGAAAGGCAAAGGTACCATACGGACAAGTGAAGGTGGTCTTGTGTTGGTCATCCGGGTGTATGGCGATTTGATTGTAACCCGAATACCCATCTAAGAAGCAATAATATTTTTGACCCGACAATTTTTCAATAATTTGGTCAATGAAAGGTAGCGGGAAATGGTCCTTAGAAGTGGCGGCATTCAATTTTCGGTAGTCAATACACACCCGCCACCCGGTAACCAGTCGGGTGGCAATTTGTTCACCACTTTCATCCTTGACTACTTGAATGCCGGCCTTCTTAGGCACCACTTGAGTGGGACTCACCCAAGCACTATCCAAAATCGGATAGATAATTCCCGCATCCAACCATTTAATTACCTCCTTTTTAACTACCTCCCTTAGGTTCGGGTTCAATCGCCTTTGAGCTTCTCGCGTCGGTTTGGCATCTTCGGTCGTGATAATTTTATGCATGACAATGGATGGACTAATTCCTTTGAGGTCGGCAATCGTCCATCCAATAGCACCCTTGTTCTCTTTTAAAACCTCAATCAATGCTTGCTCTTGTGCCAATTCCAAATTAGAGGCAATAATGACCGGTAAAGTGTCATTATCCCCTAAGAATACATACTTCAAATGGTTAGGCAAGTCCTTGAGCTCCAACTTTGGTGGTTCCTCCAATGATGGTTTTGTACCCGAATCGATCTCCACCGGTAGACCCTCGAATTGATGGGTCCATGGTGGCCGACCTTCTTTCATTGCCATAGCATCTTGTGCTTCCTCTTCAACTCGTAGTGCATAAGCATGTACCTGTTCAGAAAAGTCACACAGGCAAATATCCAAACCATCCTCCTCATACTCATGCGGGTTGCATCCATCTACTATGTCTGCCATGAAACACTCATCAACACCGTTAGCATTAGAATTGTTAGTAAAAACATTCAAGCGCATTTTTCTATTTCCAAAAGTCATATCAACTATACCAAATCTACAATCAATAATAGCATGTGCGGTGCTTAAAAATGGCCGACCCAAAATTATATTTTGTTGTTGCTTAGGATCCGCCGATGAGTAATCTAAGACTAAAAAGTCAACCGGGTAATAAAACTCATCAATTTTCACAATTACATTTTGAACCATACCCCGAGGCAACTTATGAGACAAATCGGCTAAAACAACCGTTGTCTCCACCCTTGATAACGGACCAAAGTCATATTGGTCATATAAGCCCCCCGGTAAAATGCTAACTCCGGCTCCGAGATCTAGCAACGCCTTAGCCATTTGAAAATTACCAACTTGTACATTAATCAATGGCGTGCCCGGATCTTGGAGCTTAGGAGGAAGCTCCCCATTCAACACCGCACTCACTTGTCCGGTTAAATCCACCCGCTTAGGCACTTTCTTCTTGTTTTGCCTTTTTTGTGTACATAATTCTTTTAAGAATTTTGCATAAGCGGGGACTTGTTTTATTGCATCAAGGAGTGGGAGATTTATTTTTACTTGTTTGAACATATCCCACATCTCCTCTTTTTGAGGACCTCTTGATGCGATAAAGTTTTTCTTACCCGGGTCAAGTAAAGCCGATGGAAACGGGACTTGACTCGGTTCACCCTCAACTTTTTCACGTTCTTTATTTTCACCCAAACCTGGTTTTTTTACATTTAATTCTTTTGGTTTAACCGGTGAAACATCATCATCACTATCATTACCCGTGATGTCCTCAACCACCCCCTCAACTAATTCGGGTGACAAATTAGCTTTAAACTCTTTCCCACTTCTCAAAACACTAACCTGATGAACATTTACATTACCTCTTGACGAACCGTGTGATGGATTTACCTTGGTGTCACTAGGAAGTTGACCCTTGCTCTTCTTCAATTCAGCCACATCGGTTGCCAATTGACCCATTTGGGTTGTTAATGATTGTATGCTTTTATCACGAACTTCATCTTTTTGCATTCGGACTTCATCAAGTTGATTCCGTTTTTGCATCTCCGTTTGCATGCTCTTTAGCATCTCCATCATCTCATTTCCACCCGAAGAACCCCCTTGTTCGTGACCCGTTTGCCTTTGGTACCCTTGGTTGTTCCCACTTCTATATCCACCTTGATTGTTATAAGGTTGGCGTGAACCATAGTTTCCTTGGCTACCTTGAAAGTTCGGGTTTGATTGATTTGAGGGGTTCCCATATCGAAAATTTGGATGGTTCCTCAATCCGGGGTGGTAGGTATTAGAATTCATGTTGTTGTAGTTCCTACCACCTCCTCCTTGACCTTGACCTTGAACCGCATGGACTTCCTCGTATTGCCCTTCCAACATCCCTTGGCAATTTTCAGCCGCATGACCTATCTCATTACACAAAGCACAAACATCATAAATTTGGTTAGTGGTTTGAACATTACCATCATCTATGGCGTGCACTTGCGGTCGGTTAGTGGTCGGTCGGGCTCTTCTTGAGGCTTGAGCTTTCCTCTTTGATGTAGTTGCCATGCTTTCCAAGAACTCCCAATCATCATTCTCATAGTTTGTTCCAAAAGTCCCACCGGTGATAGACATCAAATCACGTGCATCTTCGGCACTCAACCCCTCATGAAAAGCATTCATCAACTCCCATAATTCAATTCCATGATGAGGGCAGTTTTTAATCATCATGTTGAAACGCTCAAACGCCTCGTGAAACATCTCACCATGTTGTTGTTGGAAGCTTCTCAATCCCTTTCTAGCATCGTTTGTCTTTTGGGCGGTGTAAAACTCATCCAAGAAAGTTTGTTGCATCTCCCCCCATGTATATATGGATGCCGAAGGTAACGTGTAGAACCATTTTTTCGCCTTCTCTTCCAAAGAAAATTGGAACAAAACCAATTTGATATCGTCGGCTGAAAACCCTTGACTCCCAAGAGTGTTGCAAATAGAGTCATAAGCCTCTAAATGAAAATAAGGCTCCTCATTTGCCAACCCCTTGTACTTTGGTAAACTTTGCAAAGAATTGGTTCTTACTTCAAATGTTCGCCCTTGATCATTATGAGGAATGACTACCGGTGAAGGGTTTTGCGTGATTACCGGCCGAAAATGTGCTTCAATGCCCCTCACATTTTCCCTAAGGTGTCTCCTTGGTACACCATACCTACCTCTCGGAATAATAGGACCATTTGGCCTTGGTACTTGCCCTTGTGGTGCGATTGGTTGTTGAAACTGTTGTTGTCGCATCGGTGGGCGTTGAGGTGGTCTTTGAAATTGTTGTTGTACATGTTGTGGCCGAACTTGTTGCAATGGAATAGGTGGTTGTATTGGTAGCCCTTGTGGTCTTGGCCGAATGTGTTGTGGTATAATTTGTTGTTGTGGCATTCCACCAACACTTGCCATCCCTTGAGATTGACTTTGCAAATACCTAAACTCCACTTGATCACCATAACCCTCGTAAAAATATCCATCCTCATCATAACCCTCAAATTCTTCGTATCCTTCCTCATATCCATCTCCCCCTATACCCGAAGCTTGCCCAAATGGAATGGTCGAGTATTGAAAACCCGACTGGTTTGATGGTCTAATCGTAGAGGTAGTATGGACAATGGTCGTATTTGGTGGTATTGAATAATGAGAAGATGATTGACCTGTAGATGGAGGAAAGAAGTGTGATAGTGGTGGGATTGTGGCAGAAGGGCTATAGGTGAGAGTAGGTTCGACTTGAGTAGTGTTCGGTTGTGTGGTGTTGGTTGATGTAGTTTCATGGATTGGAGTAGGAATTGTAGTGGAATTTGGAATAGTGGTGTTGGGTGATGGTTGTGTGGATGTAGGAATGAATGATGAGGTCGTTTGACCCGTTGTAGGTGGTATTTGTGGTTCGTCCATGATGTTTCTTGGTGTAATGGGTGAAGTGGGTGAACCAATGATTCTGTTTTCGCGTAGTAAAACTCGGTTCTGCCTTAGTGTTCTTTCGATTTCCGGATCAAATGACAATGGTGAAGCTTTGTGAGAGCCTCTAGTATGCATGCACCTGTAGAACCTGCACACTAAACACACCAGTGTAAACCCGAAAATAACAAAGCAAAACTAACAAAAATGACACACGTTGCGCACTACTCCCCGGCAACGGCGCCAAAATTTGACGTGATTGTCGTGGGTCACGCAAATTTAATCCCAAATACAACTATAGATAGCGGTAATAGGGTATCGAACTCAGGGAGTATGTGGAAAATATGTCAATTATATAGCCTTGCAATTATACTACAATTATCCTAATTTGCAGAAAATTAAAATCAATGATTTGGATTGTTGTTTGAGAAAACTAAATTAAACTAATGGCAAATCAAATGTAGGTTTTAAAATAGATTAGGAGAGAACAATGATCATCTTAGGTTTCAGTTTCTTTAAACAATTGTGTGTAATTCCAACTAGAAAGAGTTACATAGACATAACTCGTGTATAGATGATTTAAGTGATAAAAGGGGACAAAGTACTCGGATTATATAAACGCGAGTTTGTTTCCCGATGACCAATTAATCAATAACCAACCCTAACCCTTCCCGTGATATCTCGATTGCCAACGGCACCAAGAACGTACGATTAAGACTAGAAATTGCACTATCGATTAACAAGTTACAAGCAATCAAACATACACCATGATATTCAAGCAACGCAAGTTATCATTCTAGAAATTCAGAAATAAAACACACAAAAGTTCAAGAAACATTCACCTAAGATGATCACCGAAGAGTTTAGCCGGACATGGCTCGGTGAATCATCATCATAATCAAACCAATGTTCATACGAATCGAAAATACAAACCGGATGATAAGAATTGTTCAAAAACCAAGCAAGTAGCCAAAATTCGCCCCCAAGATGATCCAAAACCGTCCAATGATGAAGTGTAATGAAAAGACACCCAAAAACCAACTTAAATGTGGCAGTTACATGTTTTGATCGCGGCCTCCACCGTAAATTACGGCTCCACCGTAATTTACGGTGGACTTCATATGTTTACGGTGGATGTTGTCTGATTTACGGTGGCTGACAAACAAAATCCAGGTCCACCGTAAATTACGGTAGGACCGTAATTTACGGTGGTAAGTTGATATTTCCTCTTCGTTTCGTCTCTTGTTCCACGCTCGACCCGTTCATCTTCAATACCCTCCAAAGCTGCATTTTATCCACTTTAAGCTCCCGAACCGCACCTGAAACATAAGCACAGTAGTTATCTAATTCAAGATAATTACACGATTAAGTGAATGATTAAATCGTCTTTTAACACAATTAAGGGTTGTCCAATGGACCACCCGTCACACGCCACCACCCCTTTGGGGTCGCGCGATGCTAGCACCTCCCAGATACAGAAACTTTTGAAAATTGGCAAAAATGGTCCATGCAGCATGTTTAAGCCATTTTCGACGCGTTTAAACCCCGTTAACCCAATTTCAAGGCTCAATAATGAAGTTTAAGTATAGGGGACATGAAATATGCTTGAAAACATCTCGGATGTTGGTTCGTTTGGTCGTACGATCACGTTATTCGGTTAATTAAGACGAAAAACGAACGAACGCGAAAAATGATCCAAATTACGCGACGAATGAAATTTTAGCATTCCAAACACTAAAATAAAATATTTTAATGATTGCAAAAATTTTTGGATGTCCCTATATGTTCAGAATGTAAGATATGCGCGTAAATGCAAACTTATGCACTTTTTGACGCTTTTAGTCCATGTTTGATCAAATAAGTTTATTTTCGCATACCAAACCCCTCAAAGCCTATTTCTAAGCTATGAAAACGATATTAATGGTCTGTTTAACTTATGATCATGTTCCGGAATGTTCGTTACTATACGAATCGGCATACTTTCGCAGTTTGATGCAAATAGTCCCTGTAAGCGAATAAACTTGTTTTTGCCATACCAAACCCTTCAAAACTTATTTCTAAGTTATGTAAAGGTTAGTTAAGGTATGTTAAGCATATGTTGAGGTTCTGGAGTGTTTGTTACGTTAAACTGATTACGTTTACACATCAGTTTGCGTATAACTTTCTAGAAAACGATATAGAGTTTGAAATAGAACAAAAATCAAAATGTGCAAAATGTCAAACATAAATAAACAAACATTGGGATCAAATCACATTGTTTTATTGATAATTGAACTATTCAGAGTTTGTACAATTATTACAAGCACAGATGTCACATATCTCACATCATATACGTTGAAAACAGATGATAAATGGTATACTCACCAGCAAGATGAACTCTCGTGCATACCTTGATATGGGAATATGTCGTGTGTGGATGAATACCAGTCGGTAAGTATAAATCATACCTTAATCGTATCCCCTAACCACGAGTACATCTGATAAGTTGAGCTTATGTGGACAACAATACCGATAATCGTTATAGGATGCTTATCTAAATGTTAACCTAATTGAACAACAAGAGCGTTTTGGCATGACCGTACACTGATATGATTATCTTACCCTCGAAACTCGTAAAAAGAATGTCTGTAAATATTTATTTACATTTCTTCGTTTCTGCATCTCTGTATATATTTATTTACTGCTTTCCGTCTTTAACTTTGAAATATTCAAAAAATACCAAAAAGGTTTTAGGTGTGTTTTAATATAAACTTTATAAAAGCCAAAAATATTTTATTTCTATTTTATTTTTGACTGCCCGATGTTGGACCTCGAGTCTTTACCTACCTGAAACCTGGTTGAAACCTAAAACAATTGCATCTTCATAAACTGTCAAAATTAACAAGTTTTGAAAGTTAAAATATAAAATTGTTCATTTTTTAAACTTTCAAACTGTCGTCGGTCGGTAGTTGATTGAGAGTTGGTCACATGTGTGTCGGTTGTTTATGTTGACTATATTCCAAGCGGTTGTTCTCATTACGCGTTTAGCTTTCTTGCGTGTGCAGATGTGGCATCCGAACCAGCTAAAGGCGAAGAAAACATGTTAGATGACAAGTTTGGAATGAAGACACTACATGGATGTAATCAGAGGATCAAGATGATCGAGTTGCAGCAGACCACTAATCAACACCACAAGGATCTGAAGAATTGAAGATCTAAAGATTCACGAGCATCACTCAAGGGGGAGTTTGCTGATACACTCTCTGTCTGTGACACGTGAAGACTTTGAAGATCCGACAATGTGAAGACGAATCATCACGAGCAGCATCCAAGGGTGGTAAGTTTGTTAATGCACTATTGTGGATACGGCTCATTTCGGTTCGCTCGTTTTTAGGAGTGAAGGTCGAGGTCAAGATATCCTCCTATCTTGACCTAGTACGATGTTAGCATATTGTTTTCTAATGTTCTAAAAGTCCTGCATGAGTATTTTTCATGAACAAGATCCCACGAAGAACCATATATAGCCAAAGAACCATTCATGCGAAGAACATGCATGCATGGAGACTTGATTAGGTTCCACGAAGAACGAGAATTGCCTAACATATTGGACAAAGAACTAGATCTGGCGAAGAATCAAGGGGTGAAGAACCATTGAGGAAGTATCTTCATGGACACCCCGTGAAGAACTCTTGATTATTCGCTGACACGTAATCCACAAAGAAGTCATGTTTTTCGTGGTTCTTTGTTCTTCGTGGGCTTCTCTTTGGGCCCAGCTAGTTCTTCGTAGGGTCTGTACATGTGTGCCTATATAATCAAGTCTTGCAGCAACAGATAAGGTTGAGCACACATAGAGAACACACACACGAGAGAGTTTGAGAGCTGTGTTTTACTTTATCCTTTGTAACAAACATTTCTGGTTTAATATATTGATCTTTAACTTTGAATCTTGTCTTGTATGCTTGTGTTCTTTGCTCAGTTGCATATCTGCTTGGATTCCGCACTTGCGGGTGTGTTCGATAATAAGGATAGGTTGTTCTAGATCCTCATCTAGTGGACCTACAAGTGGTATCAGAGCTTTGGCTCTCATCCTTGTTAAAACTGAGCCGTGTGTCGTGTTTTTCGAACAAAATCCTTGAAGGTTTGAAACTTTGATTGTGTTTAAATCTGGTTTTTCAGGTTTTTGAGAGTTAACATGGGTTAAAACTCTTAAGAAAACTTGTTGTTTGCAAAAAAATTTCACCAAAACCTTGTTTAGACACATGAAGACATGTTAAACTCGTGTTTTTCTTAAAATTTATTGCAAAATCTTGTTTCGCTAACTTCTCCGGTGTGGTGGTTGGCCGGAAAAGGTGACCGGATTTTATCATGTTGAAAAGATAATCTTCAAATATTTTGAAAAAGGATTTTTCACCAACTTCTTTTTCTGTTCTAAGATAAGGTGTTTGCTAAAACTGACAACTTTCTCACCAAGTTTCACAAATCCCCATACCCCTGCGAAATATTAAGTCAACGAAAAACCTAGTGTTTGTCCTTTTTTTGTCTCACAAAAAACCAGAAATCACGAAATATATACTTCGTCTTTTATCATTCACAAAACAAAAAGTCAAAGAAAAACATTCCTTGGTCAACAAAAAACATAGTTTTTGTCTTATTCCATGAAACTTTGAAATTTTTCATCCAGATCCTATTCTCTTTCGAAATACACTATTTTTTTAATAGTGGTATTAGTGGGCTAGCATTCACGAAGAATTGGTTAGATTAGGCATTGGGTTTTTAAATCTTTTATCTGGGCCTATTTTTTTCTACGAGAAACTTAGGGTTTGTGGGTTTCGTCTCTTTCACTTCTTCGTGGACTGATATTTGGGCTAGTAATTCGTGGACAATTATTGGTGGGCCTGTTATTCGGTTTGGGCCTGGTAACTCAAGTGGGCCATTCATCTTTCATGGCATATTATTCGTGGTCTACCATTTTTCGTGGAAGTTCGTCGTTCACAGTTGTATCACAGAAGGTTCACCATTGCCTCTTAAGTTGTTTGTTTTCACTTCACCATGAGTTCAAATTGGTGGGGTTGGAAACCTGATCCTAATACGGATATGTATATGGGTAAAGGTTTAGTGCCTTCATGGGCTCAGTCTCCCACAACCTCGTCATCATCACAAACAAGTTCTATTACGACAAACCAGTGGGCATTTGTTACTAACCAAAATAAAAAAATTACAAATTAAGAATAAAAATATTAAAGGATACAACGATAATTTGAACAAATCATTTAATCGGTCTATTATTTATTTTTGCTATTCAAATTATTGAACTTTAATCATTTAATGAGCGTATCTTACAAAATAGTTGTGCACCTTACACAATAAAAACAATCATGCACATGATCTTACATTTTCAACGTTTCATACACCATTAAAACAATATGTTTGTGTAGGATACAGAATGTGTAGAACTCAAACACTTTTTAATAATTATGCGACTCGTAATAAAATATGTGTAGGACACAAAATTTTTAAATAATTTTGTCACTTCTAATAAAATTTGTGTATGAGTCGATACATTAATGGTGGTGAAGGAGGAATTTATGCTTGCATTAATAAGACTTGAGTAACTTTTTAAAATATTTATTAATATTCTACATCAAAATGTCTATACTACCCTTAGTAATTAAAACATTAATTAAAAGTGGACAAAAAATGATATCTTGATTCACAACCATTGATAAAAAAAATATAGGATCTAAATTAATTCATTTTTTCTTCAAGAAGATTCTTCACAAATGAACCTCCCCTTGTACGTTGATGCATATTATTATATGTATATGAACTAGAGTTATGCGCCGCCCGCGTTGCGGGGCGCTAAACAAAAAATTTCTTAGTTTAATAATATATACGCATTTATTTCGGTTAGTTATACATGCTAATTATAACACGATATAAAAAAGATACATCGAGTTAACGAAGTAAAGAAAAACACTATCATAGTTTTTATAAAAATAATAACTAAAGCGATGTCAATCGTGTAAATTAGAGTTGGGGGCAAAACAATAATTTGTCAGGGTCAATTAGCGAGTGCTAGGCAGCTGTTTGGCACGAATAAAAACTAAATTGCATCAACCAAGTAAAATAAAACACTACCATAGTTTTGCCAAAAAAAAAAAAACAATGGCAAGATTGTAATTTTTAGCTAGGGTAAAATCGTAATTTTAAACTGAAGGTAAAATAATCTTTTGAACTGAGAGCAAAACCATTTTTTTATTTTGAAATGGGGGCAAAATCGTAATATTTTTATTGAGGGCAAAATCGTAATTTGGCAAGACTGTAGCTGGGGGCAAAAATATTTTTTTTTTCAACCAGGGGAAAATCATATTTTTTTAACCGAGGGCAAAATCGTAAATTTAAGCTGGGGGCAAAGCACAAATTTAATTTCGCACTGGGGGCAAGATCGTAATTTTAAGTGGTGGATAAAATCGTAATTTGACAGGAGTTATAAATAACTATATTATGCAAAAAAAAAAAAGGGTTGGCCGCCAATTTTGGCCAACCAAATGCATGAACTATTGCCACCGGCCATTTGTTTTTGTATGCATTAGAAATGGAAATGGAAATTAATAAATATATTATATACATATATAAAGTTATAACCGATTTCCTTTAAAAAGTGTTTATGTATTCCTTTAAAAAATGTTTATGTATATATGAATATATGTTGGAGAGTAACAACAGATAAACGAATACTATCTATACTTTCTATAAAAGGAGAATTCCCAATGACATAAGAAAAGCTGATGTGGCAGCCAGAGAGGCTATCCAACAATGCTTTTCTTATTTCATTATTGCATCATAAAGCCTAATATATAAAATCATTTAAAATTCACTCAAATCTCTGCCAAAGTAAACATCTGCTCATTTATATCTGACTTTACTTTAATACCCAGCAGTAGTTGTTATGCTCCGTAATGCTTTTAGTTCAGCAGATGTTTAAGGCTTATTACCGGCAAATTCAAATTCAAAAATGCATGGGAATAAGTAATTTGCAATTAATGCATGTTACTCACAAACTCCTGTCAATCATCTTCTTATATAAGGCTTTTCTTCTCATTTCCCTTTTCATATTTTATCACACTTTCGTCTTCTCTGATTTTGAAATTTGAAATTTCATCACAATCTGAATTCCGAATTAGAAGCATGTCAATATCAGTTGAGAGTAACAATCTTAGTTTTGTTAACGATTAGAATCCTGGGAAAGATATGTGGAACATGAAAGTGAGAATTATTCGAAAATGGAATCAAGGTTACAAAATGGATCTCATCTTCATTGATGAAAAGGTAATTTGTATTTCTGCTTTTCCGTTCTATCAGAGAATGTAGTGGTGTATGCTAAAAAGATACTTTCTTAAAATGTTTTTCTGGGTGCTAAGATTCAAGAAGGTATTAAGAGTCATCTGATACCTGTTTTTGATGGACAGCTTCAAAAAGATGTTGTTGTCATTCTGTCGAAATTTGGTGTTGGTGAGAATAAAGATTTATATAAAGTTGTAGTACAGCCTTATAAAATAAACTTTTATAGATGCACAACTGTTACACATGTGAGAGATTGGCAAGGTGTTGAGTATGGTTTCAACTTCAGAGCTTATCAAGATATTCTTCAAGGAGAGGTGTTAAACTCTTTGAGTGTTGGTATTGTATATTTTTGTAATCATGTCTTCTCTGTATAATATTAGAGAGTTTTACTTATACTGGTGTATAATGTGATCATATAGATTGTAGGATCGTTTGCACGACCAAATGAGTCGTTCAGAAGAGTTTTTGCCCAATACGAGAGGCGGAAACAAACGTATCGAAGTGATTTAGCCTGCAATTCACTTTAAATTGTTTTTTGATTAATATAACAACGTTTTACAGCGAGTAGACACTTCGGCAGCAGTTCGACTCTGAAACCGGAAAATTATAAATGACAAAGACAAGGCAACTATTTATAGGCAAGGTATTCCACACGAAATAGCTCGTGCGAAATCAACATTGCTATTTCGTACGAAATGACAAAGTCATTTCGTGCGAAATAGACACTGTTCTATTTCGTGCGAAATAGCCTTCACACACATTTCTGACATTTTATCGTATATCATGCCCTGATCTATCTAAACTAATACAAGACTCGATAAAAGACAAAGTCGACAGACGTATGCACCAACAGACTCCCCCTCGGATGTTGATGAAGTCTTCAGTGTCGAGTCTTCAACGTCTTCAATCTTTTTGCTCTTCCTGAAGTATCTGACAGTGTAAAACATCCTCAATATTTTCTCTTCTTCTTCAACAGACTCCCACTTAAATTGTGCTGTCTTTCACAAGATCTAGAATCGAAACCTGGCTCTCTATAACACTCAGAGTCAGAAACCTGTAACCTGCACATTCTCTACATCAACATAAATTTCACAAATTTAACATTTGACAAATTTATAAATCACTAACATGAATAGAATGATTTATCATTTAAAATTTTCTGATGACCACTTGTTGGCACACATTCAAATCTTTTTTTCATTTTAAACAAACTCTCCCAACCCAATGTTGTTGATCATGTTTAGCACTCGGAATTTTGAAAATCAGCTTTCCAACATCAGTTGAAGAAAATCTTTTTGAATTTTCAAAATTTATGCTAAAACACACTGAAAATCTTTTTGGATTTTGAAATTAAAGAATTGCAGTAAAGAAATATTTACAGACAATATTTTTGTGAGTTTGTGTAAGAGGATCATATCAGTTTTTGAGACAAATCACCAACACCGTTAAGCTTTAAACATTTTAAGTTCTAAACGATTCACGTAGATAGTCAGTATACTAATCCACTTAAATTTTCACATAAAGTTCAATTATTTCGAGATACGAGATTAGTGTTTTAAGAACTTAAACTTATTCGCGTGTCCCACCTCAGAATATACTCCGGTATCCAGATCCCAATATTCAGTCTTACAGGTGAGTATACCTAGATGATATTTGTAAAGGGTTAAATGCGAGGGCCATGAGAGTCAGGCTATTGCTTCCGCAAAATTAGAGAGATGATGGCTTTGACTTTTGGTGTGTTCCCTTTAGAGAATATTTTCTTCAACAGCACATGATTAGCATCTTTCAATGTTTTGTCATTTTTTATGCTGAAGGTGGTGCTGTATTTCAAGCAAGCGAAAAGTATTAAATGGGGACTAGGCCATTGCTTCCGCAAAATCAGAAGTCCCGGGATAATACCCTAGATATCACTAAGCATAAAGACCTAGTATCTCAGAAAGAGGGATCTTTCAAACAAGATTTCGGGGGTTACCCATATATCCGAGAGATGTTCCCCACGAGATAAGTAAGTTTGATATTTAGGTTTATAACTCGACACAATCTACTAAATGCATAAAAACCTACTGGCACATCATCAGTGAGACCATTGATCACTTTTTAACTTTCCAATTCTTTAGCATGCTGTGATCGTCTACTGATGTACTATCATTTCCTCTTTTTCACAACAAAACTCATTTTTTATTTTATCAAGTTTTTGTCTTTTTCAAATTTTCAAATGTTTTTGGATTTTCTGAAATCTTACTCCCCCTAAAATTCAAAATCATTTAAAGAAACTTTGAAAATAAACTGTACAAGTAAAGTGACAACTGTTGTGAATTGCTTCAAATCGCCATCCACTTGGCATAAACAATCAGAACTCCCCCTGACAACAAACTATTTTACCATTATGATTTCAAAACACTTAAGTTTTTTTTAATCAAATGGTTTTTCCGGAAAATTAGTTTTGTTGATTTTGCACATCACTTGTAGTTTAGGGGTTTCATCATATTGCATTTTTTTTAACCACTTGAATGAGAGTTAAATCAAATTCAACTTAATGACCTTCATTAACTACTTGTAGGTGAAAAACTACTTATAGGTGAAAAACCTTCTTCAACCACTTGTAGGTTCTCATCACCAATATCACTTGTAACACAAAATATAACAATTTTCAAGAATGAAAATACCACATGTAAGTCGAATATCACAAATGTGAATTTCTCAAGAAAGATGCCGATACCAGCTCCACACTTACCAACCTGGGAGCTCCGGCAAGTCAGAATTTTTACCTATGAAACACAGACATCCAAGCCTGACCAAACTTGGATGTGACCTTTTCAGTCTCACTTGGGGTTTCAACATTTCTTTTTTCTTCATAAAACTCTTTCACCCCTTTGGCATTTCCCTCGACCATTTTCCCAAAAATATGTTTCACTTTTCCATTAAACGGTTTTTTCGACATCAAATTCTTTCCTTTCAGAATAAAATTGATTCGAGATTTCAACTTTTCCAATTTTTTGTTTAAAATTTTCAGCCTGCAATGGTGGAAAGTTTACGTCATCCATTGGCGAAACTGATGTTTCTATTTTTAGCTCAACTTGTGGCTCTTCTGACTTTGACAAGTCAGATTCATCGCCAGATTTCACAACTGATTTCTTAACAATCCACTTTTGGTTGTCAAGATTCACCCTTCTTTTGTAAAAACTCTTCGAACACTCACCAACTTCATATGTTGAGTTCTTAAAAACTTTGAATTTTTCAGTTAGTGGTTCATTTTTCTCAACAATCTTTTCCTTAAGTTTAGAAACAACTTCCTGTTTTGTGTTGGTAGCAATTGGACAGTTCCAGGCAATATGACCAATTTCGTGACATCGGTAACAGGTTCTTGTCTCCTTTCTCTGATAAGCTTCATTCTTCTCAGACTTTTGTTTTTCTGCAAAGAACTCTTTGTTTGATTGCTTCCAGAATGAGCTCTTTTCTTCTTCTTCCGAACTTGCTCCTGAAACAAATACAGTTTTTGGTTTATAAGTTTTCTCATTTTTATGATTTTTCGGTGGAATAAAACCCAAACCCTTCTTTTTGTAATTATCGTTATGATTTGGTTTCTTTCGATAAACTGAACCAGAACTGTAACCAGTTTTCTTGTTTAATCTTTGTTGAACTCTTGAGGTGTAAGGTCTTGGTTTTTCAGCAAGTTTTACATCTTTTATTTCAGAAATATTAATTTCTGTTAATTTGAAAACCTTTTTTATCAATTCTGGTTTAACACCTCTTATTGGAAATTCCTCATCAGAATATAATTTGTCTGAATCATTCAAAGTATATGCCACTTTGATTAGTTCGTCATTCAAATTAGATTTTGATAACAGGAATTCTTTATTGTAAACCCTTTTGACCGACGACTCTGGACTGTCAACTGATGAACTCGAACTCTTAGATTCGGACTTTGACTCTGACTCCTCATCTTTATCCAACACCTGATCGACCACTTTCTTTATTAACTCAGACTCATGATCAGTGTCAGACGATGTGAACGTGACGTCAATGTTTTCTAGTAACTCATCAGTTGTTTCAGACTTCAATTTTATATTGACTGCCTTTTTGACCTGCTCCTCATTTGGTTTTCTTGGAGAATAACCTTCCCAGATCGGAGGCGGACACTTGTTATAATTTGCACTTTGTTTCTTACCAGTATCCTTCTCTTCCGATTCCTTGTCTTGAAAGGCTTCAAAACCTGCAACAGTTGGATAAATTCTGTCAATCAAATAATCAGAACTAGAATAACTTTGCAACAATCGTCTAATTCTTTCATTCTCTATCCTTTCTGTCTCCAACTCCTGCTTCAGCTTTGCACATTCTTCAATGTAGTAATTGATAGCCTTTTGCTTTGACATCATTACTTCATTCATCATGGTTAAGGCATCTTCTCTTTCAGAATTTGTCTTTTGTAGACCATTCACTGTTCTATTCAACACATCATACTATTCTTTCACATGATTGAGGTCGAACAGTAATTTTTCTTTCATCTTATCTTGCTCACTCAACTTCTCCTATTTCTCTTCACACTGCTTGCATGACTCCAAACACTTTAAGCAAGGTTTTGTTATTTCAACAATCTTCTCAATTTCAACAATCTTTTCAACTTCAATCATTTTTTCAACTTCAGTTATCTTCTCATCTTCAACTGCCTGCTCAGTAGCTTTATCTTCTTTACTTTGTACAAAATTCTTTTCCTGAGCAATACTTTTACACTTCATCTTTTTCTGTTCCTTTGCTGCTCGTTTCTCCTTTAACTTTTCCAAACGATCTGCAAAATAAAATTAAAAACTTTCAGGAGATAAATGAGTTTTTGCAATAATAATATGCATTTCTTCCTCATCATCACTATCATCTGTTGATGATTGATCAAACACTTGTGTCTGTTCTGAACTATCATCTGAAGAACTAGATTCATCATCTTGATTCTTCTCATCATCAGCAAACACTTTCATCCATTCTTTCATCAAATCTGGTTCTTGAACTATCTGTGCAATTAATATAACTGTTTTTGAATCAGGTGGAATATATTTGTCCAACTAAAACCTTCTGCGACTTTTTCATCATCTTGATCAATTATACCAAAATAAGCTTTCTTATTTGATTCTTCGATTGCCTTCCTAGCATGTGCAGTCTTTGAATCTTGTGATTGAAACGGTTGTTGAGCAACTTGTTGATATATAGCTTTTCGATAATAATCATTACTACCAAACGGATTCTTTGTTCCACTTGCTTCACGATTGGTACATTCCCTCTTGAAATGTCCTTTCTTCCTGCATCGAAAACAAGTAACTTTAGATTTATCAAAACCCAAAGTAGAAACATTTGCATCCAAGAAATCATCTCTTCCTGTAATCATCTTGAAATTTTCTGCTCTTCTCAGAACACTTGCTAAACACCATTTAATGTCCATAAGCTCCATTTCCTCAGCATCGATCTGATCGTAATCCTCTTTTGTCAACATAGGATTTCCGATCCTTCCTGCAACCAATCCTTCATATGATTCTAACACTGTAGCTAGCAATGACATATGACTTTTAGCAACTTCTTCAGAAAAATTTTGACCATTCTGAAGATGCAACGCGATGTTGCAGTGTCATACATGACCATTGCTGTTGTTTGAACTTTGGAACTGATGACTCGAGGTTGATCCCTTCGGATTAACACTTGGGTATGAGGAAAATCCACTGCTGCTGTTTGGACTTTGATTGATTGATCCAGATGAGTTTTCTGCACTGAAAGCAGTTTGGATTTTCGGACTTGCTTCGACATCCTGAACACTCCTTTGAAGTACATCTTAACATCTTGTTGTGCACTTGGATTGCTCATTCTAGCAATCTTTTGTTGCTCAAGATCTTGTCCTTCAATCTTTTCGATGAACTGAGAAATTGTCAAGCCATCATATTCTACAGTATTCTTTAATATCATCAAAAATGTACCCCATTCTTTCTAAGGTAAAGCATCAGCTAATTTGTCAACCCATTCCTAACGATCTTTGTTGATATCTAACAATGACATTGACCGTACTAAGTGACAATATCTTTCAATCAATTTCTTTGTATCTTCTCCCGGCAAACTTGTAAATAAATCAAATTCTTTCTTTAACAATGATTTTTTACTCTTGATCATCTTCTCACTTCCCTCAAACTTAATTCGAAGTGCTTCCCAAATTGAACGTGAAGTCTTATCATGTTGAAGCAATATGAATATGTCTTCCTTAATAGCTTGCTGGAGTAAACTAATCATCATCTTTTCTGCTTTGTACATGTCTCGTTCTTTATCCGTAAATTCAAAAATCTTTTTTTCAACTCCCAAATCTGTACGTGGTAGTACATACCTTTTCTCAATACACTCCCAAGATCTCAAATGATTAGCTTGAACCCAGTTTTCAAATCGATCTTTCCAACCATAATACTCCTCAATGCCCATTAGTTTCGGTGGTTTTTGCAAAGTTCCAGTTTCATTTTCCATGTTCATGTTCTGAGCAATGGCAACAGGTGTACTCGGGGCAGTAGCAAATGCGTTATAAAACTCTTCTTCCATGTTTCGGAGATATTTTTCACAAACCAGTCACTTTCAAACGAAATCAGATTTCAAACGAAATGCCTTTGGTGCGAAAAGAACTTCCTCAAGCGAATGACCTGCAAAAACACCTTCAAACGAAATAGTTTCACACGAAATAATGATTTCGTACGAAATAAAGGATTTTCACACGAAATGACATATTTCGTGCGAAATGAAACAAATTTTGTCAATTCGTACGAAATGAAGTGATTTCGTGCGAAAGGAAGTGCTTATTCCGTGCGAAATGCTGCTGACGTCATCATGTCGAACAGATTTTTGTCCAATTGACCAGGTTTTAGTCCTATCATAGGTCTAAAACTTTCAAGGCTTTGTTAAAACACAGTTTTACATATAATGTGTGAAAATCAAGCCATTTTATCCGTGAAATTTTGTTTAGTTTTGAAAAGAAGGTGTAGAAATCAGAATTTTGAGCTGAATCGGTAAGAACTCTTTCTCCTGAGCTCTTATCCCACTTGTAGGATCGTTTTCACGACCAAATGAGTCGTTCAGAAGAGTTTTTGCTCAATACGAGAGGCGGAAACAAACGTATCGAAGTGATTCAGCTTGCAATTCACTTTAAATTGTCTTTTGATTAATATAACAACGTTTTACAGCGAGTAGACACTTCGGCAACAGTTCGACTCTGAAATAGGAAAATTACAAATGACAAAGACAAGGCAACTATTTATAGGCAAGGTATTCCGCAAGAAATAGCTCGTGCGAAATCAACATTGCTATTTCGTACGAAATGACAAAGTCATTTCGTGCGAAATAGACACTGTTCTATTTCGTGCTAATAGCCTTCACACACATTTCTGACATTTTATCGTATATCGTGACCTGATCTATCTAAACTAATACAAGACTCGATACAAGAGGAAGTCGACAGACGTATGCACCAACATAGATGTTGCTGGATCTGTGGTTTGTTGTGGAGATCTTGAATTCTTTGGTCGACCTTCAAAAGAGACTAAGAAGATCAATTTCGATATTCAAGACTTGGAGTAAGTTGTTGTTTACATTTGCAGTCATGTACAGATCATTGTTTGTATCTAATAATGTTAATAAATAAGATGAAGAATGTTGGTCTTTAATGTGGAATCAAGGTAATGGTAATAAATGAGATCTATAGTGTTTGTATCTAATTTTGAATCATGGTAATAAATGAAATCAACAGTTTATTCTTAGTGAATATGTTAGTTAATTTATGGCTCATTTACTACTTTAATAAATGTCATAAATTTTCTTTGATTTTGTGTTGTTATTCATTCAATTTAGTTTTGATATTAGAGATTGTAAAAAAATGGTCATAAATTAGTCTTTAATATATCATCATACGAATATTGTTTTCATGTAGGGGTAAGGTTTTGCGGTGTACTGTGTGGAATGACTATGCTCTGCAGTTTAAGGAGTTTATCTCTAAAAATTCCAGCTCATGAGCATGTGATAGCTGTTATACAGCATGGAAAGTGTAAGGAATGGAAAGGTAATTTTTGTTACTTTCTACAAATCATGACTATATTGTTTATTTCTTGCAATATAAAGACATGTTGACTAAATATCTATATACTTTTGCATGTAGGTGAATATACAGTTCAAAGTGATAATTTGCAACACGACTGTTTCTGAATGAAGAAATTGATGAAGTTAATCAGCTAAGGAGGAGGTAATTTGTCAATGTAATTTCTATTGTATATAGATGTTCAAGTCAATTACTTGGTTTCATGTTATTTGTATACTAATTCTAATCATTTGTGGTATTCAAAAGTCTTATATTGAAGTTTGGACAAGGGAGTGGTTCTACTTCTCAAACAATACTATCGTTTCAGACCGTTTTTCCATTGCATAAAGAATTTGTAACTGATGGTGTGAGGAAACATGTTGATGAGGTTAGTGAGATAGAAAATGTTTCACATCTTTTTATATAGTTTGGTTATTTGTTTGGTTTATCACCTGCATGTTTGTCAACCTATAGATTACAAGTTGATATATTGTTTTTACAGTAAATGTCTTGTGTTATGGTTGCGACAATTAAGATTGTGCAAGAAGAGTATGGTTGGTTTTATCCTGCCTGTCGTAAGTGTTTCAAGAAAGTGATGGCTAAAAGTGAATACTTGCAGAATGTTGAAAATGTTTCGGATGATATTGTTCAATTACCTGCGACTTCTTTGGTTTGTCCCAAATGTCGTAGTGAATGTACATCCATCACCACAAAGTAAGCAATGATGATTATTTAACATTTTATTTATATAAATAGCAGTTTAACACTGATATTTGAATATAATTTTGTAGTTTACTTAGTAATTTGTATATATTTCAGGTTCAAGGTGCAAGTCCGGGTGCGGGATAAGAGGGGTAATGTTTCTTTTGTTATGTTTGATAGAGATGTCCAGAAGCTTCTTGGATTAGCGGCGAGTGACATAAGAGAGAGGCAGGTGAAGGCGAATGATACTAGATGTTTCCCTCATGAGATATTTCGATTGGTTGATAAGAAGGTCGCTTTTAAGATTGATGTTTCAGAGTTCAATCTTGTAGGACCGGTTTTGACTCCGTAACGATTGCGAACCGAACGTGTGACGTGCGGAATCCGTACACGAACGTGGACCGAACACGAGAACGTACTATAAACGTGATTCTATTGATAATCTGAAAAGATACAAGGAACCGTGAATCACCTAGAGCACTTTCTCTCTCTAAGCACCAAGCTCTCCAAGTCTCCAAATGAGAAAAAGTTATAATTCGAACACTAAGTGTTCTATTTATAGGCCAAGGAGCTTTAATAAGATTTCTCATTATTACAGAAATGCCACCTTGCCTTTTCTCTAATTATAACACTATAAACTCAAGTATTCTTCTATTTCAGCTACGAATCGTATTGACGAAGGCGATAGACATTAATGCACCAACAGACTCCCCCTTGGATATTTCCGTAGTCAATCTCGTAGCGTCTTGTCTTTCTCTCTCTCTCTCTCTCTCTCTCTCTCTCTCTCTCTCTGAGTCTTCTTGAAGCTTTATCACATATTCAGCAACATAGACTCCCTCTTTCTTGATCAAAATCCCCGTGGATCTGTCTTCAGCTTCAGCTCCCCCTTTCGCTTAAACTCTATTCTTCATCAGGCTCCCCCTTTCGTCAAGCTTCCGTGCATTTTGGGATCGACACCTGGCTTTTCGGTTACAAGCTCCTCTAGGATAGTTACCTGGCTCCTTGAATGCACGCTTCCCTTTGCGTTGAGCTCGTCTTCAGACTCCCCCATAGACTCGGCTATCGGGATCGTAGTCTGGAATAACATCTGCAACTCTCAAACATTTATAAGAAAAACATTTTGAAAATCCAGGATTGAAAATCCTGGCTCTCTCAGCATAAGCTAAAATATTTCTACAGTGAAAGCATTTTCCGATTGTCCAGGAATCGTGACCTTGCTCTTAAAAACTTTTAATCAAGATCCTGGCTCTAAGATATAATAATATGAATATATCTAGGATTACTTGATTCTCTCCCCCTATTAACAATCTTCATAAATTTGGTAGTATTAAGTATCCAAAATCGAAATCTTGCTCTTTTCAACAGATTTTACAATATGAGAATCCAAATCCCTCACAATTAATCATCCGAGTCCAACTTAATGACCTTGGAGATATCACAAACTGTTTTTAATTTTTGATTAAAAACTTCAAGTTTCAACTTAATGAACTTGTTTATTTTCAGAAACACGATCAGCATACTTTAGATTTTGAAACTCAGCATTCAGACATCAGTTGTCGAAAATAAAGTAGAATCAAAATCTTTTTGTGATTTTTTGAATCATAAAGTAGTAAAGAAATATTTACAAACATATTTACAGACAATATTTTTGTTTGAGTTTGCGTCAGAGGATCATATCAGTTTATGACAAATCACTAGTACCGTTGATCTTTAAAACACTCTAAGTTCTAAACGATTCACTTAGATTGTCAGTATACTGATCCACTTAAATTTTCACACAAAGTTCAATCGATTCGAGATACGGATTAAGTGTTTTAAGGACTTAACTTATTCGCGTGTCCCACCTCAGAATATACTCCCGTATCAAAATTCCCTAGATTCAGTCTTACAGGTGAATATACCAATCTGATATCTGTATCTGGGTTAGTGTGAGACCTTGAGAGCTCAGATATGAACTTCCGTTCAGTCAAAGAGATGAAGGCTCGACTTTAGGTGTGTTCCCTTTAGGGAATCTGTCACACCCCGATTTCCACGTGTCACCGGTGGGCCCGGTGGGGGAGTATCGTGACGTGGTTGGCAACGTAATAGTCAAACAACACAATATAATAATGCACAGCGGAAGCAGATTTAAAATAAGATACAACCGAATTTATTTATTGTAAACAAAGTCACAAATTATCCGGTGTTTATCCACAGTAGGATCGAATTAACAAAGCATTGTTTATGGTTCAACAGACTTCGGCATCTTAAGTTTGCGAGACTTCTAATGATGCTTAGGAGAATCCCAGCCTATTTCGCCTAGTACCTGCATTTAATCTTTTTGGGAAAATACGTCAGTTTACACTGGTAAATACATTCAACTGACTCATTTTATAAAATGATTGAAAATTGGTTTGGATGCACATGGCATAAACATTTTTATTAACTTGGGAGAATTATTTAATATTATAATCTTGTGAACGATTTACATGTTACTTATGCGTTCAGTAGCCCGGAACGTATTCCGGGTTAAAGATCAATAGACACACCACTTAAAGTGAGTTATACACGGGAGTACGCCTACACCCCGTGCTCAGGTCGTGGCTATCTCGTAAGATAATGCCGAGGATATCCGGGACATGGTCATTAACCCCCCAAAGGCTGTAAAGTAAACACATCTGTTTAAAACGAGCCGATCAAATTATTCAATTAACCACTAAGCGTGGAAGATTTGATGCTCGATCAAGCGGTACGCTATGTACCGTAACCCAAGCCCGTATAGGGAAAATAAGTTAAAAGTATTTACCTTGATGCAAAGTATAGTCACAATAATCAAATAGCAGGTAGCTTTTACTGTTTCTCCTAATCTGGAACGAAGGTTAAATATAACCTATTAGAATCCTAGCGGGTCTTTAATTATGCTTAAGCTTAGACCGGCTAGTTTCGAAGATACGGTTCGTACGCACGATTAAGCGAAGACCGGATAGAATGTGATTCAGACCCGACAAGTTTGAAGACTTGTTTAATATGGGTTCATTATTCACATTCTGGATTTTGAGATTAAACCGATAAGGTTTGACCCGTTTCGGCTAATTTATGTAAACTTGTTACATAAATCGAGTCGAACGCGTAATATGCGTAACGGGTATCCGTAAGAGTCATATACAGGTTTCCTAAGTTAATATGCTCCAAATATGTTGTAACATCAGTAGGATGTCTTTCGTTATGCCCCGAACTAATTTAAATACAAACTATGCCCCGTAGGGGTAGTTTGGTCATTTTAAAGTTTGTAAAAGCGTTTATATGTTCAACTAAGTTACAGGTCTGATTTAAACAGTAAACATACTCATTTTGATGGGTTATAACAGTAGGCTAAGGCATGTATGTGAAATTTATCATATTTAACCAAACTAGGCCCCGTAGGGGTATTTTGGTAATTTCACATAAGCCGACAAGCTCAAAACTGAAGTCTGAGTTTATCAACTTTTGCTTACTGTTAAAATATGATAATTTGCTTCTTATATCGGTAGGTATCAACCCGGGTATGTCCAATATGATTTTAGAACATACTATGCGTTAAAAACGCTAATTTAGGCGATTAAAGGCCATTACCGGGTTCGATACTTAAATCTGATATTTTTATATTTCCAGAAGGCTTAAAATAATTTATTTATCATAACTAATCAGTGGCAAAAGGTTTGGGATCGTTTAGATGTGTAAAACTCATTTTATGGCCCGTAAGGGCAAAACCGACAATTACCGGATTAAGCCTACGACTACTAGTTATGCTCGACCTAAAATTAATTAAAAATCTTTAAAAATCTTAAAATAATATTTTATATCAGTGGGTAATTCGTTTGATACCAAAAAGTATGTTTAACTAGGCTATACGCTAATTACGCCATTATGTTAACATAAAGCATTAGTTTTGCGATAATGAGCATAACTCTTAATCTACAAGTCAAACTGATGTCAAATTTTGCATGCAAGTCTATATATCAGTATTTAAGGTTTCTACACTTTTACATTACCATAAATCACGTTTTAAGGTAATAAGGGCATAATGGTCAACATATGAGCGATTAACGGAAACTTGCATATTAATTGGATAATCAACGAAACAAGTATAGAGACTTATACTATCATGCAACCCTACTCTAATGAAGCACTAAGGCATTTCCGAATCAAACTAAAACGGGTCAGAAGCGAAGTCAAAGCAAAAGTCAAGGTTTTGCGCCTTTCGGTTCCGAACCGGGTTTAAACAGAAATTTGTCGAGTCGGGCAAGCGTAGACGAGTTTTTATACTTATTATCATGTTATATTAAGGTTAAAACAGGTTACACACCTTTCGGATCATTAGTTGTCCATTAAATCGCATTTTGTATTTCTGTTGACTTTTTCGGTCAACGTTTGACCCGACAAACGACCTAGTTAGGTCTGGAATTGGTACTTGCCCTTATAAGGGTTTAATACCCATATGATTACCTATCTAACGGTACTTCTAATTTGACATACGACTGAGTCAACTTTAATTAAACTGGAAGTCAAACGTTAAGTACGATATGTTGACTTCTAAGCTAAAAACTAAACTAAACATAATTAAGAGAGTTTAGGCAACTTACAAGGTGATTAAAGAAGGACTAGGAATGCCTTTGATCTGCTTGCAAGCTTCCCAAGTGATCAGATTGTTTGCAAATGATGTGAGGAATGTTTGTGAATGAATGGTTTCTTTATATACTAGTTTCAAACACCACAACAAAGTGACAACCAAGTCTAGGGCCATCCACAATTGTTCAACACTTGTAAGTAGTGTGTAGGGATGTCTAGGGGCCATGCACATGCAAGAAAAACCGGATTAGAGGGTCACATTCGCGCACAACAGGTAACAACAAGTAATTCTGTCGCTGGGCACTCCCTCGCGTAGCGCGAGGGTCAGTCGCGCTACGCGACGACCTCTGCTGAATCAGTTTTTGATTTTTGTTGTTGTGTTTCGAAAGGGCAGCCGTAACTTCTGACTTTGGGGCATCAATTATCACTTAGGGCCCTTCATAATGTGTCTAGAATAGTTTCATACCCTACCATTATCCATTGTTTCAATTGAATGCATTTACAAGACCCGAAAACCTCGGTTTACCATTCAATTTCATCATGAGATCACATCATGCTTTTGCAAGTTCTTTATTGGCAATAATTTTCTGAATCTTGGCATGAAAGATGTGTAGTAATATTATATCGGGTCTTGGGATTTATAATTGAGGTCGTTCAGAGGTAACAATTTAACATGACGCCACTTTAAATCCTACCGAATTATCTTTATTAAATCCGGGTTTTTCAACGCGTTTTGTCTTACATGACACGTGTCAATTTATTATTAAACCCGAAATTTTCGAGGTGTTACATCCTCACCCCCTTAAAATAAATCTCGACCCGAGATTTACTGAAACAGGTAAGGGTACTTTTCTTTCATCGTGGATTCAACCTCCCACGTGAAATCGGGACCTCTACGGGCATCCCATTTGACCTTAACAAAAGGTATATGCTTTCTCCGAAGCTTTCTTACCTGTCGATCTTCAATCGACACAGGTTTTTCCATGAATTTCAAGCTCTCGTCAATATGCACTTCTGCATGCGGCATGACATGTGATTCGTCAGCGGAACATTTCTTTAGATTGCAGATGTGGAACACGTTGTGAATTCCACTGAGCTCTTCTGGTAAGTTCAACTTATAGGCAACTGACCCGACACGTTCGATAACCTCGAAAGGTCCTATGTATCTCGGGCTTAGTTTGCCTTTCTTACCAAACCGCATCACTCCTTTCCAGGGTGACACTTTAAGTAGGACTTTTTCACCCACTTCGAAGTGAAAATCCTTACGACTTGGATCCGCGTAACTCTTCTGCCTATCCCTGGCAGCTTGGAGATTTTTACGAATCTGGACAATCTTGTCCGTCGTTTCGAATACGATCTCTGGTCCTGATAACTGGACTTCTCCAACTTCCGCCCAACAAACTGGCGATCTACACTTTCTACCGTATAATGCCTCGAAAGGCGCAGCCTTTATGCTGGTATGGTAGCTATTGTTGTAGGAGAATTCGATCAATGGTAGGTTCTTATCCCAGCTACCTTCCAATTCGATCGCACATGCACGTAGCATGTCTTCTAACGTTTGAATTGTACGCTCACTCTGACCGTCAGTCTGAGGATGGTAAGCCGTACTGAAGTTCAAACGTGTGCCCAAAGATTGTTGAAAACTCTTCCAAAAGTGTGACGTGTACCTAGTATCCCGGTCAGAGATAATAGCTACAGGTATGCCATGTAGGGCTACAATCTTATCAACGTATAACTGGGCTAACATGTCGGAGCTATAAGTCTCCTTGATGGGTAAGAAATGAGCTGACTTAGTCAGTCTGTCAACTATAACCCATATTGTATCATTGCCTTTCCTTGTCTTGGGTAACTTGGTAATAAAGTCCATAGTTACCATTTCCCACTTCCACGTAGGAAGTTCAGGCTGTTGTAGCAAACCTGACGGTTTCTGATGCTCGGCCTTGACTTGCGCACATGTCAAGCATTTTGCTACATGGGCGGCTACAGACTTTTTCAAGCCTATCCACCAGTAATTTGCCTTTAAATCCTGATACATCTTATCCGCACCAGGATGAACGGAATATTTGGAACTATGGGCTTCCTGGAGGATAACATCACGAAGTCCTCCAAAAATTGGAACCCATATTCGTCCGTTTAACCGTAAAATTCCGTCCTTGCTAAGAGTTAACTGCTCCTCAGTCACTCCTAACTTTTCATTAGGATAGTTAGCTTCCAACACAGCTTCCTTCTGTGCAGCTAACACCCTTTCTATCAAACTGTACTTTATCTCTATACGCTTGGCGTTAATGCGAATGGGTTTAACCCTTTCCTTTCTGCTCAAGGCATCAGCGACTACATTCGCTTTGCCGGGATGGTATTTGATTTCACAATCATAATCATTCAAAGTTTCCATCCAACGGCGTTGCCTCATGTTTAATTCTTTCTGGTTAAACAGATGCTGGAGGCTCTTATGATCAGAAAAGATCACAAACTTGATTCCATAAAGATAATGCCTCCACAGTTTTAGTGCGAACACAACGGCACCCAATTCCAAGTCATGGGTGGTGTAATTCTTTTCGTGCACCTTTAACTGTCGTGATGCATAGGCAATCACCTTGCCTTTCTGCATAAGCACACACCCCATGCCAGTGTGTGATGCATCACAATAAACTACAAATTCTTCCGCGCCTTCAGGTAAGGTAAGCACAGGAGCGTTGCTCAACTTTTGTCTCAAGATATCAAAGGATTCTTGCTGCTTAGGGCCCCAAACAAACTTAACCTTTTTCTTAGTTAAGGAGGTTAGGGGTGCAGCAATCCTTGAAAAATTCTCAATAAAACGCCTGTAATATCCTGCCAACCCCAGGAAGCTACGAATCTCCGTAGGCGTCTTTGGCTCCTGCCAACTCATAACAGCTTCAACTTTAGCGGGATCCACTTGGATACCACGCTCACTGACCACGTGTCCAAGAAATTGGACTTCTCGTAGCCAAAATTCACACTTAGAGAATTTGGCATAGAGCTTTTCCTGACGTAGAAGTTTGAGAATACACCGAAGGTGTTTCTCGTGGTCAGCTTGATTCTTAGAATAAATAAGGATGTCATCGATGAAGACGATAACAAATTTATCTAAGTAAGGTTTGCAGACGCGATTCATGAGATCCATGAATGCGGCTGGTGCATTAGTGAGCCCAAAAGGCATCACTAGGAACTCGTAGTGACCGTAACGAGTCCTAAATGCAGTCTTGTGAACGTCTTCATCTTTAACCTTCAACTGATGGTATCCCGACCTCAGATCAATCTTTGAGAAGTAACTTGCCCCTTGAAGCTGATCGAACAAATCGTCGATCCTGGGCAATGGATATCTGTTCTTGATCGTGACTTTATTAAGTTCGCGATAGTCGATGCACAGACGCATCGACCCATCCTTCTTCTTGACAAACAGGATTGGCGCTCCCCAAGGAGATGAACTGGGTCGAATGAAACCCTTAGCCAGCAATTCATCTAGCTGCGTCCGCAACTCCTTCATTTCGGTGGGTGCCAATCTGTATGGTGCTCTAGCAACTGGTGCAGCTCCTGGAATGATATCGATCCTGAATTCGACTTGTCTATCTGGTGGTAGGCCAGGTAGATCTTCAGGAAATACTTCTGGGTATTCTGAGATGACAGGGATGTCTTCTAACTTCGGTTTAGGCTCATCAATAATTACTTGTGCCATGTAAATGACACATCCCTTCTTCAAACACTTGGAAGCCTTGAGCATAGGCACGTGCTCAGGCAGTCCGTACTGGGTATCTCCCCGAACGGTAAGTGATTCACCAGACGGAGTCTTTATTACCACCTGTTTCTGGTTACAGACGATTTGGGCCTGGTTATGAGATAACCAGTCCATACCCAGAACTATGTCAAAACCAGCTAATTTAAACGGAAATAGAGACAGAGGAAAAGAATGGTTCTTAATGGATATAACACATTCATCTAACACAGTAGAGACGGTTTCTATGGTACCATCTGCTAACTCTACCTCATAGTTCACTTTTAGGGTTTTGACAGGTAAATTCAACAATTTACAAAATTTATGATCTACGAAGGACTTATCTGTGCCTGAATCAAAAAGTACTCTTGCAAAAACATCGTTTACAAGGAAAGTACCTGTTATGACGTTATCATCCTGCACAGCCTCCTTCGCATCCATCCTGAAGACTCTGGCATTGGTCTTCTTAGCCTCCTCAGGCTTCTTGTTGTACTTAGGGCAGTTAGTCTTTATGTGGCCCTTTTCGTTGCAACGGTAACACGTTGCATCTTTCATCTTCTTGCAATCCAAGGTTTTGTGTTCCTTGGACTTGCACAAACCACAAGCAAAAGACCTTGACTCGTTATTCGAGTTTGATTCGAATCTGCACTTTCCAAAGTGCTGTTTCTTGCAAGTTTTGCATGTGGGCTTCTCCCCAGAACGATGCCCATCTTTCTTCTAATCCGATCCCTTCTTGTGATCACCGCTCCCACGGTGCTTCTTGTTCGACCTACGCGAACCGTCATCATCATGTTTCATCTTCTCGGCCGCCTTATTCCTCTGCGATCTCTGCCGGACCGCATCCAGTGTGAGGGATATGGAAAGGTCAGTTACAGACCTGAAGGTAACTGGCCTAGAAGCTTTTACACTGGCCTTGATCTCGGGCTCTAATCCACCAATAAAACGAGCGATCCTTTTAGGCTCCGGGGTTACCAGATAAGGTACCAACCGTGATAGTGTATTGAAGCTTGTCAGATAAGCTTGACAATCGAGGTTCTTCATAACCAGTGATAGGAAGTCATATTCTATCTTTTCCACCTCATGTTGCGGGCATAAATTTTCTTTGATCAGGGCAATGAATTGATCCCACGTCATGCTATACAACGGGATCTTTCTGGAGGCCTCCATCAGAGATCTCCACCAAGCTAACGCCTCACCCTTGAAGGACTGTGAGAAAAATTTAACCACATCACCTTCAGCGCATCCGCTGATGTCCACGACCGTGTCCATTTCGTCCAGCCACGTCATGCAGTCTACGGCTCCTTTTTCTCCCGTAAAATCCCTGGGTTTACAAGACACAAAGTACTTATATGTGCAACCCCTGTTACGGTGTCCCTGATGCAGTACCAACTGCTGAGACGGATTACTTTGGTGGTTGGTGGACTGGCGATCATCATCGTTTTTCTTTGGCTCATCCTTTTTGGGAGGAGGCTTGTTATGAGCCTCAGAATGAGTCTTGGGCTTCGAATGTGACGCTGAGTGGGTCCTACTCCGAGTAACACTGTATTCCTCATATTGTCTATCCAAAGCTTGTGTGATAGCGCCGTCTATGATTGCCTTTAGTTCAGCACCCGTTAATGTAATCTGGGCGTTCTCATTCGGCTCCACTGGATGGCTATTTACTTCATTGGAGTCAGCCATTGTATTGAACTGTTGCAGAAAACAAGGTCAATATTTTATTTGGGATTTTATTATGGAATTACCCCTTAGGGTAACTCGTTAACCATGGTAAACAGAGACCATATTTGGTTAACTTATTAATCGTATTAATTTAGGATTTCATTTAAAATTTATCCTAAACATAAACAATAACAATATATATTAGCACATAAGGCTTGGTCACATGGACAATTTAATAAACTATGATTTCAGAGAATCAAGACTTTTAAGGTTTGAACCTAGTTCATTACCCTTATTGGACAGGGAGTCATTGCTACCACTGTCTTTTGGCTCATGTAGAAATGAGCAAGGCCCGTAAGCACTATATTACCACGTATGGTTAAGTATAATCATCTTAATTGATGATGTAAATCCAGGATTCAGAGATCATTAAACTGGATTAGGAATCTTCTAAAGAATCCTTATTCATTTAAGAATGACATGTGATTTCTAGCGAATCACTTCTGCCAGGAGTGTTAACATGTTTTAAGACGTTAACAGGGATTTGAATCTTTTAAACAGGTCTTACCATTTTGGCCCGGTCTTATATTTGACACGTGGTTAGGTTTCACACTATAAGATCTTTAATTACATAGGCAGATTTATTTAAAAGGAATGATTTTAATTTATTTATTTCATTTATAATTTATTTATGCACAAATGGCAGACATGAAATTTATAAAAATAACACTCCATTAATTTATCATTATTTTACATATCGCCCTAAACGGGTCTTTTACACATGAAATTTGCCCACACAGGAGCTAAAACATACCAACATGCCCACGTAGGGGTCTTACAGAAAGACACAAGTCCTCGTAGGGACTTTAAACAAACATAAGTCCACGCAGGGACTAAACATACAACATACCCTCGTAGGGTTTATGGAAAGATAGACCCACGTAGGGGTCAATACACACAACAAAGATAGATACCCTCGTAGGGGCTTAACAACAAGATATGCCCACGTAGGGGCTTATTCATCAGCGATGGAAGAATTCAACGATCCTTCTTTTTCTTCCCCTTGATCAAACCAATCAACCCTTGAAGGAACGTCTGTCTTTCTCTACGATCCTCGTGTGCTTCCCGTTCCACCTGTTCCAACCTCTGCAAAATTTCCTCCCTATTTGGAGAAAATCGTGGTGGCTGCGACTGCGTCCTTATGATGGGCCTAGGTGGTATCGAGTATCCCTGTGTTGGGTAACTCACCCCCCAAGGATCCTCATAAGGTCCTTGCGTGCCATAGTTCGCTGCTACCGAGTACGGATCAGCCTCTCCGTAACCATAATTATGATGCGTTGGGGGTTCAAACGGGTTGTAGCCCATACCACCCGGGTATGCTGGTATCGGGTTTTCAAAACCCATTGGAGGCGGCTGCAGTACGGCAGGGTTAGAGGGTCCACCCATTTGCGGGTCCTCATAGTGCGGTGGGTAGTGACTAGCACTAGACTGTCGTGGGGAATCGAAAGTGAAGCCCCCCGGTCGCACAGATATGCGGGCACCGGTTCTTCTACGCCTTGGCGGTTGAGGAGGTGCCGGTTGAACTGGTGGCGGTGGAGGTGGTGGCGTAACTGCCACAAATCGATGATCCTCTGAAGAATCTTGATGATGCGGCTGTGGTTGTGGCTCCTGTTGCTGATGAGAATGTTGCTGTTGATGTTGCCCATGTGATGACGAGTGGTATGAAGGCGTATAGTACCATTGGTGTTGGTCAAACAAAGCTTGGAAGCTATCTGGACCACCATAGGGCGATCCGTGAAACGAAGATCCGTCCGAAATTTCGATCGGATGATTCGGCGTACCGCTAGCTGGCATGATGGGGTCAGTATCCTCATCCATGTCGTCAGCTTGATCACCAGAGAAGTGATCGTCTGGCCCTAGTGGGTTGAAACCCACGGGTTCTTGTAGATAATCGGCCGGGTTAAACTGGCCTCGAAAGATAGGTGTGGGGTCCCCATAGGAATGATGGGACAGAGACCTTTGTAGTGGTACATATGAAGGTTGTGTGTTGTGAGGTTCATATGGGTTAAGTGCGGGTGGTGTCGAGCTATGCGAAACCGATCGTCTGGCCGGTTCAACCTGGTTTCGCCGGTTTCGGCGAGGGTCTTCGCCTTCCGTAGCTGTCGGAGCCCGTGTATTTGATGGTCCTGCCTCATGGTCGTTGGGGGCGGCTCTCGGCCCCTTTCCGCGTCCCCTCGTTCGGAAGAATCTTGGCGGCATTATCGATATTCCTGTCAATGAAGCATGAGATAACAATACAAAGATATTTTCAAATTTAAATAAAGGACAACACAATCAATAGTGGAATTTGTCTTATGTTATAAGTCTAGACTCAAAAGTTTAGATATGTGCAATTGTGTAACTGAGATTAAACACAAAAGGCTAGTGTTTAATTCACTCAGTGTTGGCTCTGATACCAACCTGTCACACCCCGATTTCCACGTGTCACCGGTGGGCCCGGTGGGGGAGTATCGTGACGTGGTTGGCAACGTAATAGTCAAACAACACAATATAATAATGCACAGCGGAAGCAGATTTAAAATAAGATACAACCGAATTTATTTATTGTAAACAAAGTCACAAATTATCCGGTGTTTATCCACAGTAGGATCGAATTAACAAAGCATTGTTTATGGTTCAACAGACTTCGGCATCTTAAGTTTGCGAGACTTCTAATGATGCTTAGGAGAATCCCAGCCTATTTCGCCTAGTACCTGCATTTAATCTTTTTGGGAAAATACGTCAGTTTACACTGGTAAATACTTTCAACTGACTCATTTTATAAAATGATTGAAAATTGGTTTGGATGCACATGGCATAAACATTTTTATTAACTTGGGAGAATTATTTAATATTATAATCTTGTGAACGATTTACATGTTACTTATGCGTTCAGTAGCCCGGAACGTATTCCGGGTTAAAGATCAATAGACACACCACTTAAAGTGAGTTATACACGGGAGTACGCCTACACCCCGTGCTCAGGTCGTGGCTATCTCGTAAGATAATGCCGAGGATATCCGGGACATGGTCATTAACCCCCCAAAGGCTGTAAAGTAAACACATCTGTTTAAAACGAGCCGATCAAATTATTCAATTAACCACTAAGCATGGAAGATTTGATGCTCGATCAAGCGGTACGCTATGTACCGTAACCCAAGCCCGTATAGGGAAAATAAGTTAAAAGTATTTACCTTGATGCAAAGTATAGTCACAATAATCAAATAGCAGGTAGCTTTTACTGTTTCTCCTAATCTGGAACGAAGGTTAAATATAACCTATTAGAATCCTAGCGGGTCTTTAATTATGCTTAAGCTTAGACCGGCTAGTTTCGAAGATACGGTTCGTACGCACGATTAAGCGAAGACCGGATAGAATGTGATTCAGACCCGACAAGTTTGAAGACTTGTTTAATATGGGTTCATTATTCACATTCTGGATTTTGAGATTAAACCGATAAGGTTTGACCCGTTTCGGCTAATTTATGTAAACTTGTTACATAAATCGAGTCGAACGCGTAATATGCGTAACGGGTATCCGTAAGAGTCATATACAGGTTTCCTAAGTTAATATGCTCCAAATATGTTGTAACATCAGTAGGATGTCTTTCGTTATGCCCCGAACTAATTTAAATACAAACTATGCCCCGTAGGGGTAGTTTGGTCATTTTAAAGTTTGTAAAAGCGTTTATATGTTCAACAAAGTTACAGGTCTGATGTAAACAGTAAACATACTCATTTTGATGGGTTATAACAGTAGGCTAAGGCATGTATGTGAAATTTATCATATTTAACCAAACTAGGCCCCGTAGGGGTATTTTGGTAATTTCACATAAGCCGACAAGTTCAAAACTGAAGTCTGAGTTTATCAACTTTTGCTTACTGTTAAAATATGATAATTTGCTTCTTATATCGGTAGGTATCAACCCGGGTATGTCCAATATGATTTTAGAACATACTATGCGTTAAAAACGCTAATTTAGGCGATTAAAGGCCATTACCGGGTTCGATACTTAAATCTGATATTTTTATATTTCCAGAAGGCTTAAAATAATTTATTTATCATAACTAATCAGTGGCAAAAGGTTTGGGATCGTTTAGATGTGTAAAACTCATTTTATGGCCCGTAAGGGCAAAACCGACAATTACCGGATTAAGCCTACGACTACTAGTTATGCTCGACCTAAAATTAATTAAAAATCTTTAAAAATCTTAAAATAATATTTTATATCAGTGGGTAATTCGTTTGATACCAAAAAGTATGTTTAACTAGGCTATACGCTAATTACGCCATTATGTTAACATAAAGCATTAGTTTTGCGATAATGAGCATAACTCTTAATCTACAAGTCAAACTGATGTCAAATTTTGCATGCAAGTCTATATATCAGTATTTAAGGTTTCTACACTTTTACATTACCATAAATCACGTTTTAAGGTAATAAGGGCATAATGGTCAACATATGAGCGATTAACGGAAACTTGCATATTAATTGGATAATCAACGAAACAAGTATAGAGACTTATACTATCATGCAACCCTACTCTAATGAAGCACTAAGGCATTTCCGAATCAAACTAAAACGGGTCAGAAGCGAAGTCAAAGCAAAAGTCAAGGTTTTGCGCCTTTCGGTTCCGAACCGGGTTTAAACAGAAATTTGTCGAGTCGGGCAAGCGTAGACGAGTTTTTATACTTATTATCATGTTATATTAAGGTTAAAACAGGTTACACACCTTTCGGATCATTAGTTGTGCATTAAATCGCATTTTGTATTTCTGTTGACTTTTTCGGTCAACGTTTGACCCGACAAACGACCTAGTTAGGTCTGGAATTGGTACTTGCCCTTATAAGGGTTTAATACCCATATGATTACCTATCTAACGGTACTTCTAATTTGACATACGACTGAGTCAACTTTAATTAAACTGGAAGTCAAACGTTAAGTACGATATGTTGACTTCTAAGCTAAAAACTAAACTAAACATAATTAAGAGAGTTTAGGCAACTTACAAGGTGATTAAAGAAGGACTAGGAATGCCTTTGATCTGCTTGCAAGCTTCCCAAGTGATCAGATTGTTTGCAAATGATGTGAGGAATGTTTGTGAATGAATGGTTTCTTTATATACTAGTTTCAAACACCACAACAAAGTGACAACCAAGTCTAGGGCCATCCACAATTGTTCAACACTTGTAAGTAGTGTGTAGGGATGTCTAGGGGCCATGCACATGCAAGAAAAACCGGATTAGAGGGTCACATTCGCGCACAACAGGTAACAACAAGTAATTCTGTCGCTGGGCACTCCCTCGCGTAGCGCGAGGGTCAGTCGCGCTACGCGACGACCTCTGCTGAATCAGTTTTTGATTTTTGTTGTTGTGTTTCGAAAGGGCAGCCGTAACTTCTGACTTTGGGGCATCAATTATCACTTAGGGCCCTTCATAATGTGTCTAGAATAGTTTCATACCCTACCATTATCCATTGTTTCAATTGAATGCATTTACAAGACCCGAAAACCTCGGTTTACCATTCAATTTCATCATGAGATCACATCATGCTTTTGCAAGTTCTTTATTGGCAATAATTTTCTGAATCTTGGCATGAAAGATGTGTAGTAATATTATATCGGGTCTTGGGATTTATAATTGAGGTCGTTCAGAGGTAACAATTTAACATGACGCCACTTTAAATCCTACCGAATTATCTTTATTAAATCCGGGTTTTTCAACGCGTTTTGTCTTACATGACACGTGTCAATTTATTATTAAACCCGAAATTTTCGAGGTGTTACAGAATCTTTTCTTCAAATGCAATTGATTCATATCTTTCGATATTTTTCAATTTTTATGCAGAGGGTAAGCTTTAAAAGCGCGTAAAGTATTATACGAGGTCTAGGCCATTGCTTCCGCAATATCAGAAGACCATGTATAATACCCCAGATATCAAACAGTATAAAGACCTGGTATCTCAGAATCAGGCAATCTCTCAAACAAGATTTCGGGGGTTACCCATATATCTGAGAGATATTCCCCACGAGATAAGTAAGTATTTGATATTTAGGTTTATATCTCGAAAACAATCTACTAAGCGTGTAAAAACCTACTGGCATATCATCAGTGAGACCGTTTATCACATTTTAACACTCCATTTCTTTAGTGTACTGTGATTGTCTAACTGATGTACTATCATTTCCACTTTTTACACAGAAACTCATTTTTGAATTTTATCATGTTTTTTGCCTTTTCAAATTTTCTAATGTTTTTTGGATTTTCTGAAAATTTCTTACTCCCCCTAAAATTCAAAACATTTAAAGAAAATTTGTTAACCGATGTAGATAGCTTTTGTCTCGCCATCCATTTTCTGCATCACATGCTCTGTTTTGCAGAAAATATACCCCCATGATTTACAACACATTTATATTTTACAGTTTGAAAACCGTTTTCCAATCTTGTGAAATTAATAATGTTTGTTCCGTCGTGAGGGTTTCGACATATTCACTCAACATATTTTGGATTTTTCAAATTTTTGATAAAATTAAAACATATTTTTGGTTTTTTTTTTCAATTTTTAGGGTTTTAGAAATATGGTTTATTTATGTACAGAAACCAAACCAACTTCCTGTGAACAGTCGCAGGGACCAGCAGCCTTCTCCTCTCGTGCCAGGCTGCTCCGACACTCTTCTTGACGACATTCAGTTTTCTTCGGAAGCACCTTCACATACAACTTAATTCAATTACTTGAACAAGTTAGCCCAGGTCTGTTTGACCTTAGGCATTTCAACACAATAAGCTTTATTCAATCTTGGAAAATCTTTGTCATTTTGAGAACAAACTTTTTCAGTTTTAACTTCAACTTTTTCATCATTCACAGAAGTCACTTGTTTCTTAATTGTCCTTGTTTGACCTTTTGGAGCACCTCTTTTGTAAAAATGTGAATCCTTTTGAACATTTTGATTTTCAACAACTTTTGTTTTCCAAAACTGATTTGATTTCGTTGAGTCAACAGTTGTTTTCCAACTTTGTGTTGTTTTTAATCTGGGTGTGTGAGAATTCCAGGTTAGTCTTGAATTAAACCTTTTCGGGTTTGATTTCTAAGTTTGATTCGAAGCAAACTTGTTTATATTGTACCTCCAAGTTTGTTTTGAACTAAATCTGGTTGACCTTTGTTTCACATCCTGTAGGATCGTTTTACCGACCAAACGAGTCGTTCAGAAGAGTTTTTCTCAATACGAAAGGCAGAAACAGACGTATCAAGTTCAATTCAGCAAGATATACATTTTAAACTGTCTTTAGATTGATTTGAAAAAGTTTTACAGTGAGTAGACACTTCGGCAGCACTTCGGCTCTCAAACCGGAATCTCAGAACTACTACAAACGAAATCAGCAGACACATATATATAGGCAAGGCGATTCCGCTTGAAACTGCCTCAAGCGAAATCACATTCAAGCGGAATCACTGATTTCGTTTGAACGTGACATGGTGATTTCAAACGAAATTACAACTTCTAATTCCGTTTGAAATTGCCTCTCACCCTATATTTGACATTTTTCTCGTATAACGTGCCCTGATCTATTTACAAACATACAAGACTCGATACAAGATGAAGTCGACAGACGGATGCACCAACACATCCTCAGATTTCTGTTTTTCAACATCATCAGACTTCTTTTTCGTCTCAACATCAACAGGTTTTGGATTTGGACACTTGCGTGCAAGATGTCCAGTTTGATCACATTTAAAACATGTTCTTTTTTAGACATCTTTGACCTGTTGTTGTTGTTTTTTCTGAGCATAGAACTCTTCATTAGACTGTAGTCTAAATTGAAGTTCTTTCTCTTCTTCTGAACTTGTTCCATGAACAAAGTTCATCTTTGTTTGATAATTTGGCGTTTCGTTTCTTTTCCAATTCTGTTTATTTTTATAACCCAACCCAGCCTTCATGTTTTTCTATTTGTAACCAGGTTTGTTATAAAAAGTTTTGTGACTCTTTCCAGCAAACTTTGGAATTTCAGATTTTTCAATTTCAACCATTTTGAAAACTTTATCAATCTTTTCTGAAATCACATTTGTCACACCCCGACCGCGTTAAAACAACAAATCGCAGTGGAAACGTCGGGGAGTGTCGTAATAGAATCATTGTTTCACAACACATGGATAAAAGTTCTGTTTTATTGAATTAAGTTTATTACATTGTATTGAAACTAGAAACAAAACATGAACAAATTAACTTCCATTGTTATTAAGTCATTAAGGCCTCGTCTATTCCTATGTGAGCATGCATCAATATCATCATCAAACATCATCGACTATGATACCTGAAACATATGTGAAAATACGTCAGCATAAAAATGCCGGCGAGTACATAGGTTTTGTGTGAGTGTCAGATTCATGGCTCGTTTACATTTTGAAATAACTTGAACAACTTCATTAATTGATATTAGAGAAACCAGTTTTGTAAAATGTTTGTAATGTAAATTGAAATAACCAAGTCCAAACAGATTAGTTATAGTTTATAAAAAACCTCGATGCCATAAATCTTAACTCAAAACATTTGTTTAAGTAAACCCAGATTGTTATTTTTTTTTGTAATAAAACTTGAATGGTTTATTTGTTAGAAAAACCTTGTAATATAACCTCGTTTTGATAACCTTTGCCCAAGTGATCTAGATAACACAACGATATATAACGTGTTAAAATCACTTATATATAAGAAGTACCAGCGGCGTATCCACCATGCTTTTATCACATTACACCCGCCCCGTTACCTAATCACTTCCCTAACCCAATGGTTCAAATAGTACCAAATGGTTAACATAGATCAAACAGTTCCAAATGGTTCACATAGATCAAACAGTTCCAAATGGTTCACATAGATCAAACAGTTCCAAACAGTTCACATGGATCAATCAGTTCCAAACGGTTCACAATGTAAAACAATGTGTCCATATGATGGATGAACATATGCAACAAAATGTAATATATGAAAATCAGTGTGCTAGCACGCTAAGTGAACATACATAGCAAAACATAATGAAATCATGTACTATATGCGTACTAATGAACATTGCAAGTATATGATATAAAAGCATGAAAAGCACGAAAGTAACAAGTAGGCACATGTGTTTCACCCCAAAATGTTTGAAAACATTAAAAGAGGGGACTATATACTCACTTGAGGATGCTTAGAAGTCTTTAATAACAACCAAGCAAAGCTAGAGGGATCACGGAAATCAAACGGCACCTAATATAGGTAACTATGTTAATAAACCGGACCTAAATCGGAAGATCGGATAGGATGAGGTTTCGTAAACCAAATGAGTGTTGGAACTCATATGATATGGTTTAACAAAGCCTACATACTAAATCGAAACTTATCCTAAGTGCTTATGACCCATTACAACCCATTAAGGTAGTTTACGCTACTTTAACGCGTCGTTCGCGCAAAAGCGCATTCGAGACGTCTAACTAGTCCTATGACAAGTATTATATGCCTAAACATGTTTAAATATGTTGCATAATCAGTTAGGTGACAAAAGTTTAAGTTACATATGCTTAAAATCCAATTATGCATGAAAAGGGCATTTTGGTCATTTACCTAAGGCATATAAACTACCTATCATACAACTACTTAAACTAAGTGACCATAAGGTAAACCTCGGAGGGTTATTCCCTATAAAACTATGGTCACTAACATGCTTGGTGGGATCCAAATGATCGACCAAACGGGTCGAGTTCGAAAGTCTAAGCGGTGGTTTAGACCGCTTGACTTACGACTCTATACAAGCACTACACTAAAAGTGACGAGCTAAACATGTTAAAACATGTTTAACTAAGTTAGAAAACATGTTTTGATATCAAAACAAAGGGTTTTGATACCCAAGAGTAGTTTGGTTGCAAAATACGCATAAATACGCATTTTGACCGAAACTACGACTCGTCACTACGCCTAATCAACGTGGTAATCAGTAGGTATAGGCATACGGGACTATAACCATCGTGATTACGCTCACGTTGCAAAGTTCAAACGAACTTTGTGTTGACCAAGGACTGGTCAAAGCAGAAATTCAAACACTGATTGACTTTCACGCTTGAAAAGCAATAAAAGAACGAAAGAAGCTTAGAAAGGGTCCAAGCTAGGGAGATCTTGATCCAAAACACTCAGGTATGAAGTTTTAGAACTTCAACTTAGAGTTATTCAGATCAAGGGTGCAGAAAATGGAATGAGAGCATGGGTATTTATAGTTTTCGGTAAACCGTTAGGATCATTTCTTGAAAAGGGGCTTCGATCTTGGCCATCCAAGTGGGCACATGGTTTTAGAATACCATGGGACATGAAATACTATCAAAATCCAGCAGATGGTATCCCAAATCAATGGTTAAAACCATCAAAAACAGGCTGGTAGTCCAGATTCAATGTTTCTGTACAGGTATTCTGTCATGCCCCGCATAAGATGAGGCTCTATCTTTCGAGACCCGCGAGGGCTAGGTTTCACATAATGACAATTTAGGTCCCTGCATGCTAAAAACTTAGTTTTCAGCACGTTTAAGCCCCGTTAACCTCATTTCAAGGCTCTAAAATGAAGTTAAAGTATAGGGGACTTAAAATATGCTCAAAAAATCTCGGATGTCGGGTCATTTGGCCTTACAGTTGCGTTGTTCGGTTAATTACGACGAAACACGAACGAACGAGAAGAACAATCTAAATTACGCAACGAATGGAATTTTATCATGCCAATCACTAAAATAAATTATTTTAATGATTACATAAATTTTTGGATGTCCGGATATATTCAGAACGTAAGATATGCGCGAAAATGCAAACTTATGCACTTTTTGACGCTTTTAGTCCCTATTGATCAAAAAGTTTATGTTTGCGCACCAAACACCTCAAAGCCTATTTATAAGCTATGTAAAGGATATTTAGGGCATATTTAACTTATGATCAAGTTCCGAAATGTTTGTTACAGTACGAATAGGCATACTTTCACAGTTTGTCGAAATTAGTCCCTGTAAACGAATAAACTTGATTTCAACACACCAAACCCTCCAGAACTTATTTCTAAGTTATGTAAAGGTTATCTAAGGTATGTTAAGCTTATTTCTCTATTCCAGAATGTTTGTTGTGTTAAAATGATTACGTTTACGCATCACTTCGCGTATAACCTTCCAGAAAGCGATTTAAAGCTCGAAATCGAACAAGAATTGATATGTGCAAATGATACACATATTTATACAAATCCCAAGTGTGAAACACAATATTTCATTGATTTGGTATTTTTTTTTATGGTCGTAGAGGCACAGATGTCACAACTTTCTGAATCGGAAATACAATATCTAAGAATAATTTGTCCGATCCAATCATGGTATAAACTAATCCTTTTGAATCATCATTCAAATATTTCTTAGATTTTGAGTTTTTCAGATATTCTTCATGAAAACTACCTTCATTTTCATCCTATGATTCAGATTTACCTGTTTCAACCGACTCTTCTTTCAACACACTTTCAACAACCTTACCTACCACCTCTGAATCACTTGAATCATCAGATTTGGAATAGGTTACGTCAATATTGTCTAGAAATTGATCGACCATGTTGAAAGTTTTTTCGACTTTCTCATCATCATAAAACGCGAACTTTTTCGGTGGAGGAACTTGATGATACTCAGAACCAATACCCTTTTTGTTTTTCTCAGAATCATCATCACCCGGTTTTATGTTGAAAATTCTTTCAAGCATATATGATGACGCATGATAGCTTTTTAACTTGTTGTTATCCTGTTCTAAATCAGCTATTTGACATTTCAACTTAGCAACATCCTCAATATAAGAATTAACAACTTGTTTCTTTATTGAATACTGTCTCTTTAGCGTATCAGTTGTTTCAGAACAGTATCTCAATCTAGATTGAACAAGTTTCATTTGACTCTTCACAACTTCATATGATTGTTTTCTAATGTGGTAAGCCAATTTTATTGAATCATACTCCTTTTTCATTTCTTGACATGCATTTTCTTTTTGAACACATTCTTCTGTCATTTTTGAAACCTTTTCTTTCAAAATTTCATTTTCTTTTTCTAAACTCTTGCACTTTTGTGTTAGTTTTTCATCATTTTCCTTTAAAACTTTTTTCATTTTCTAACATTTCTTTGCATTTAATTTTGAAAACTTCTTCGATTTTAGTGAATTCTAGATCTCTTGTTTTGAACTTTTCGTCTTTTTCAGTACAAGCACTGCATGTTTCCATGCATTTCTTGCACTGTTCAACATTTTTGTTTAAGACTTCAGAATGAATTTTACCTCAGTGGTTAGTACTTTGACTTTTTCTGTTGTCTCTGTCTGATCAGCATCTTTCTTTTTCTCATCACCAGCACCAACATCATCACCAACATCCAAACTCTCAGTCTCTTCAACCACGTTTTCTATCTTCACTTGTTTTTCTTCTTCTTTCTTCTTCATCTCTTCTTCAACCTGCTGTTCTTCAGTAACAACTACTTTTTCTTCAACATCTTCTTCTTTCACAATCTCTTCTTCTGCCTTCTTTTCTCAGCAACTTTTTTCAGATCATCAACCAAATTCTCAATATTCTTATTCATTCTTTCTTCATCTCTCTTTTTCAAACTCAAGGTCATCACGTCACGAATTATCTTGTCCAGCCTTTTCAGATAACTTTTATCTTTTGCTACGTTTGAGTAGTATTCGCCAGACAAAGGGATTACTGCAAGAACATCATTGAAAACCACTTCTTTTCGATGAACGACAGGATCACCATTTTTGTTGATATAGCAATATCTTTTCTTGTCGTATCTCCCACAGTATTTTGCATCTTCATATTCCTCATGCATTTTCTCAATCCGACAACCTGCAAAGAATCTTTCTCTTTCAGTCTTTTCTTTCAAAATTTCTTCTCGACTTCTTTCCTTAATCTCGGCAACAAATGCACGATGTTTATTCTTTGATATAGTTCTGCCATGAGTTGTGACTCGATCATCAGCAAGATCATCTTCAGGAAGAAACTCGCTCCAGTCAAACCCTTCATCATCATGGATTACTGCACTTTAACACCCTTGCTTGTTTAATACAATATTTTATATAAGATTCGTAAAAATGCATGTTTATATGATTACACGTAAGTATGTCAATACGAGTTTACTAAAACATTTACAATTTAAAATTTTAGAACAACTTAATGTAATTGAATTCGTCGTTTAAAAGATACGACGAAACGCCGCGCGGAAGCTTTTAACTTTATCGTGTTCGGTTCTTCTTCGAGCTTGATCTTCATCCGGGCACTCTTGGCAATCACCTATGATCAAAACCAACTTAAAAGTTAGTTTTGATAGTTAAATAACAAGTTTAAACAAGTTATATGGGTCAAACAAACAAAATTAAACATTTTTCAAGTTCAGGGGGGGCTAGGCTTCACGCCTAGGGGCTAGATGCCCCACCTAGCCCCCTTTTTGGCAGATTGTTGTTATTATGCTGCTGTACATACTCAGCATGGCTCGATTTCACGGAAACGAGCGTAACTCTCTCGTTTTTAATCCGTTTTACCCGATTCTTTTTCCTACACGTCCGTAATTTAATTCTCCATCTTATGGAGTTAAAATCCGACATCCGGATTAACAAAATTTCAGACTTTTAAGTCTTCGGCTTACTACCCTTTTTACCAATTATTGACCCGTTCATGATTTTATCACACCAACATGTTTATTAGACCTTTAAACTCATGAAATTCATTATTTCAATATCTACTATCATTTTAATCTCAATTCACGGGTTTCTTACATAATAAAATCCCGTTTACGCTTAAATGCTTATTTTGACCCGTTAAGGGTATTTACGCATTTTAGTTTAGAACTTGTGCTTTTCTTTGACGCTACAAAAATTCCATGTCTAATTAACTACAAATATTCCACCACAACTATTTTGTGGCGGATTTAACATAATGAATCCCCTTTTTCCAAATTTACTCATCGGTTGATCATTTTACGCAAATGACCATTTTTGAGCATTTGACACATGAATGTGAATTCCTTTGACTTATATTCATATATAATGATTCCATAATATTTAGTGTAGGTTCCTAATCAACCCCTATGGGTCGTTTGCCCGATATACCCTTCAAGGGTGTTTTGGTCAACTTTAGTCCCTCACTCTACGACGAAGGACTTTCGCTAAATATTTGACCAAAAATTATATGTCTAACCAAAAGCTTATTTATACGTACCTGGATCGGGTCAATATACATAACTTTTGCTTTAAATCTTTCTAGTTAAAGCAACACATGCTTATATTATTTCCTGTGATTACAAAACTCACCAAGCGATTGTCAAATGTTATTGTCAAATGGTGTTAACAACACCATTTGACCCATTTAGTCTAATTGACCATTTGTCCGCATGAGAGGGTATTTAATTACCATTTCATCCCTTTAACCTATCCCGGTTTTCCCTTGAACTCGTTTTGCTTAAAATCTTTTTTTATTGATTCGTCATTGCATGACTAATTTACCATTTTACCCTTTTTACCATAACTCATGATTTCTTATCATTTTCCCCTCGTTCCGACTCTCATTAAATCGTGTCGGAACATTCTATACCAACCACTTAGTAACATTCATATACAATACTTACAATTATGTAATTTGTACATAATGTAAAGGGGCGTAAGCTTTACTTACCTCGCATCCAAATTACCCTTTTCCTTTCCTTCTTGATTCGTTTGACCCGCTCACTCATCAAGCTTCCACCTAGCTCGTTAGGCGTCAAACTATCATCATAATTCATAAGATGGTTAGATTAGTCATTATCAATTATGACTACTCCATCTAACGGGTCTTATTTCGACTTTATCACTCGATTAAATCATTGGTTAGTTTGACTTCCTAAAAGTCAATTGATCTATCAACACATTCAAATGCACACTTCACATGGAATTTTAACATTTTAGCTTCATTTAGGCATTTTAACAAACACCTAGTGTGCATAATTTCACTAAATCAAAATCAAGTTTCATGACTAACTATTTAGCCAAGATTAAACAATTCTTGAAAGTTTAATATATCTAGTATGCATAATAACATCTAGATTCACCCCATGTAGATAAATAACACTCAATTTATAATCAAATTTCTAGTGTTCTTCATCATTCTACAACACCCATTTAACACACATATAGGTAATCACCAAATCATTCAAGTCTTAGCATCATATGTATGATTTTCACTTAGGGTTTAGTTCTTAAGCATGTGTACATCACTAACTTAGCCATAGCTTCTCTAATCCTTACATAATTCATGAATTATGATGCTAACTCAAATTTTGCAACTTCACGAATCATCAAATTTTTACATACCTTATCATCCCCTAGGTTGGGTGATCACGAATTTTTAATCATGCAGACGATTCGGGCTTGATTTGAGCTTCAATTTGGAGGATTTTATGAGAATTAGGGTTGTAGAGAAACCCCGGGTCGCCCCTCTGGTTCTGTTCGATCCCCACACCTGTGTGTGGTGTTATTATATTTTTTTTTGTTTTAATTAAAAACTAGTTTGCTTTTTAACACCTTTGGCCCCTCAATTATTATCAGGTTCTTACTCTAGGTGTTTTTAACCCATTCACATACCATTATGAGACTTTTAACTAACTAGGTTGATTATCCCTAGTTAACTTAGTTAATTCCGGGAGTTGTAACCCGTTTATTTTATGTCCCGTTAACTCGGGTCCCTTTTTATAAACTTTGTCTTCTCAAAGTATTTATCCTCTTTCCAGTTAATATTAAGTTTATTTATTTACATTCCTTAATATTTATCGGGTTAATTTTTACCACTAACGATATTTTACCCGTCTTTACTATTAACGTGGTTTGATTACTAAACCCGTTTTTGGGATGTTACAAGTCTACCCCCCTTAAAGAGGTTTCGTCCCCGAAACCTTATTTACTTAGTTCATTGGTTTAATCAAACGAACCTAGTTTCGTTTTTCGAGGCTCCCGTTTCCTTTGGTCAAAAGTTTTCATGTATAATGACGCGTACGTCTTTCATGTGCAAGGCCTCTTGGGCCGTTACTTACAGCTTATAACCCTTTATCTTTATTGACTGAGTTGTCACTTGACCATTTTAGTCTCGTTAGTCTTTTTAACAAGTCTATCCCGCGCTTGTGTTATATTAACAAGCGCTTGTATTTGTTATGATGCTTTCTTAACCTTGAATAGTTTTACCGGCTAGACTAATTAGTCGCCGTCACTTCATACCCCGTAACTCACGTTACAACGTGATCATTTTCTATATTTCTTTTCTTGTCCGTGAGCATGTCACGTCGCGTTTAAGCTTAATTCAACGTTTCTTTATCATACTTCTTCTTTGCGAATGTATCTTCTCGCACTTATCGATGTTAAAACACATACTCTTTGATATTTGTTATTTCTGAATTCTCCTTATAGTATTCATATCTGTTAAAACGTTATTTCTTACTAAAACTGAATTTTTTGTTTAACATTTTTCTCTTTAACTATGTCAATTACTCATATCAAGAAAATTGACAACCCATAATTTATTGTTTTCCGTTCTCGTTTTACGCGGGGAATCGTAACAAGTTCCCTCACCTTACACTATTGACCCGTAGGTTCCTTCACTTAACCTCGTAGGCTATTTCCTTAAGCTTTCACCTCTTTAAGACGAGGCCCTTATTATCCCTTTGCTTCAATTTATGACCCGTGGGTCATTTTGGCCCCGTAGACCTATACACTAATTAACATCCCATAGGTTATGGTGATCCCGTAGATCTTCTTTTATTCGAGTCTTTATTCAAATGTGTATACGTTTATATACGCATATGGCGTTAAGGAACCTCTTTTTATGTTTAGGATTATTCACCTTTACTTTTTGGATTTCGTTTGACCTTGACCGTAGTCTAAGGCTACATTGTTTTCTTTCGAATTATCTTTCCGACTTCTTGACTTCTATCATCAATTACACGTCGGTTTGCCCTACACTTACCGTTACCCGGTTCTTACCTATACTTCTTTACGTCCCATTACCCGGGTTCTTTTATTTTAATGTTTTTAACGCCTATAACTCCTTTACATAGATTTATTAATATTTCGCACTTCTATTTATTCGATTCGCGCTTACTAACTTTAGCAAGTGTCATCTTTTATTAAATTTGTTTGACTTGTTCGTGTGAAAATTCATCACTTATAAATGTCAAACTTCAGTCTTTGTTTGACCCGTTCAGCTTTGAAATAGTTGAACGTAATTTATCAAAAATTATGTTTGTGAAAAGTCTTGTCATCTTTTAGTCATGACTCATATTCCGAGTCTTTTGACTTTCTATTTCGCGTTCCTGTTTCTCAGTCTACGCATGCGTTTAATTCCTTACCCATCAACCGAGTGTTTTACCGAAATCGTTATCATTGCTCCCCCTTCCGGTATGCATTAAGACTTTGTTTCGATTTACTTGGTCATCTTAGCGAAATCCGTCGCTTTTATTCGACCATGTCTTTTATTCTTTACGTGACCACCATTGGCGGCCTCATTAATTATGAGTGACGATTATCATCATTATCCTTGCTTTACTACGACTAATGTTAACAACCTTGATTATCTTTTTCGTGTGGGCAACACCTTTGTTTTTATGACCCGGCGGTCATCTATACTTTGGTTTTACTTGCCCGTTTTGTTCACCATGGCCCTTTCGTCCAATATGACTTATTTTCGTGAATTTTCATTTGATCATTCATTTATATCATCATTTACCTTAATCCTTGTCCCTTCTATCGGGCTCATTATCCTAATGTAATACGCTTCCGTCACCCGGCTGTGCGTTTACATTATTTTCAACTATTTTGTTCATTTGTTTCATTTGGGTACTTTTTAATTTGTCTCATTCACCCTGTCCTTACTACATCGGATGTAAATGTGTCCGCTATAAGAAGTTCATGGTATCATATGCAACTACTTACTTGGCCAGAGTAAGCGATTAACACATGACACGCGTGACCTTTTTATAGTTTTCATATCACGCCCTATGTAAGTAATGCCTCTATTTGTTTCTCTTGAAAACAATATCCCGAATACATTTTCTATTCGGGTTTTTCCAAGTTTTTAATATACATATGCAACTTTCAATTTCTTCATATTTGTTGCATATTACTATTTGTGCAATTATATTTAAAATGTGCACCTGGTAATGCTTGCCTTAACGGGCTTTCTTGCCATTACTTATTTGCGATCGTTACGGGATTTAGGTCCTTGATGAGTATGCTCTTCTTGTCATATCTTGGACCGTTCCATTATTATATCCACAGTTCGTTTGACTCTCGTCGTCTTCAAACGCGAGTGTCCTTCAATTAAAACATTCACAAAAGTTAGTAACATCAACTTCAATAATCGCCCGTATTATAATACAAGGCTTTTTCTACTATACGCGGCAATGCGCGTATTTTCGTCAACTATATCAATCATTTTAATTGGGGTAACGTGCATCACACGATAGCCCTATGTGTTGTTTACAACACTTTAGCATGCTAAACTATTAACATACATGTACTTACCGGATTTGCGATCAAGCCTCGAACCGAACACTATCAAGAGCTTAAGGTTTAAGTCCAAGCATGGTTTTCCCCACCATACTTGAATCTCTTAAACCAGGGCTCTGATACCAACTTTTAACACCCTTGCTTGTTTAATACAATATTTTATATAAGATTCGTAAAAATGCATGTTTATATGATTACACGTAAGTATGTCAATACGAGTTTACTAAAACTTTTACAATTTAAACGTTTAGAACAACTTAATGTAATTGAATTCGTCGTTTAAAAGATACGACGAAACGCCGCGCGGAAGCTTTTAACTTTATCGTGTTCCGTTCTTCTTCGAGCTTGATCTTCATCCGGGCACTCTTGGCAATCACCTATGATCAAAACCAACTTAAAAGTTAGTTTTGATAGTTAAATAACAAGTTTAAACAAGTTATATGGGTCAAACAAACAAAATTAAACATTTTTCAAGTTCAGGGGGGGCTAGGCGTCACGCCTAGGGGCTAGACGCCCCACCTAGCCCCCTTTTTGGCAGATTGTTGTTATTATGCTGCTGTACATACTCAGCATGGCTCGATTTCACGGAAACGAGCATAAGTCTCTCGTTTTTAATCCGTTTTACCCGATTCTTATTCCTACGCGTCCGTAATTTAATTCTCCATCTTATGGAGTTAAAATCCGACATCCGGATTAACAAAATTTCAGACTTTTAAGTCTTTGGCTTACTACCCTTTTTACCAATTATTGACCCGTTCATGATTTTATCACACCAACATGTTTATTAGACCTTTAAACTCATGAAATTCATTTTAATCTCAATTCACAGGTTTCTTACATAATAAAATCCCGTTTACGCTTAAATGCTTATTTTGACCCGTTGAGGGTATTTACGAATTTTAGTTTAGAACTTGTGCTTTTCTTTGACGCTACAAAAATTCCATGTCTAATTAACTACAAATATTCCACCACAACTATTTTGTGGCGGATTTAACATAATGAATCCCCTTTTTCCAAATTTACTCATCGGTTGATCATTTTACGCAAATGACCATTTTTGAGCATTTGACCCATGAATGTGAATTCCTATGACTTATATTCATATATAATGATTCCATAATATTTAGTGTAGGTTCCTAATCAACCCCTATGGGTCGTTTGCCCGATATACCCTTCAAGGATGTTTTGGTCAACTTTAGTCCCTCACTCTACGACGAAGGACTTTCGCTAAATATTTGACCAAAAATTATATGTCTAACCAAAAGCTTATTTATACGTACCTGGCTCGGGTCAAAGTATTGACCCGTTTACATAACTTTTGCTTTAAATCTTTCTAGTTAAAGCAACACATGCTTATATTATTTCATGTGATTACAAAACTCAATAAGCGATTGTCAAATGTTATTGTCAAATGGTGTTAACAACACCATTTGACCCATTTAGTCTAATTGACCATTTGTCCGCATGAGATGGTATTTAATTACCATTTCATCCCTTTAACCTATCCCGGTTTTCCCTTGAACTCGTTTTGCTTAAAACCGTTTTTTATTGGTTCGTCATTGCATGACTAATTTACCATTTTACCCTTTTTACCATAACTCCTGATTTCTTATCATTTTCCCATCGTTCCGACTCTCATTGAATCGTGTCGGAACATTCTATACCAACCACTTAGTAGCATTCATATACAATACTTACAATTATGTAATTTGTACATAATGTAAAGGGGCGTAAGCTTTACTTACCTCGCATCCAAATTACGCTTTTCCTTTCCTTCTTGATTCGTTTGACCTGCTCACTCATCAAGCTTCCACCTAGCTCGTTAGGCGTCAAACTATCATCATAATTCATAAGATGGTTAGATTAGTCATTATCAATTATGACTACTCCATCTAACGGGTCTTATGTCGACTTTATCACTCGATTAAATCATTGGTTAGTTTGACTTCCTAAAAGTCAATTGATCTATCAACACATTCAAATGCACACTTCACATGGAATTTCAACATTTTAGCTTCGTTTAGGCATTTTAACAAACACCTAGTGGGCATAATTTCACTAAATCAAAATCAAGTTTCATGACTAACTATTTAGCCAAGATTAAACAATTCTTGCAAGTTTAATATGTCTAGTATGCATAATAACATCTAGATTCACCTCATGTAGATAAATAACACTCAATTTATAATCAAATTTCTAGTGTTCTTCATCATTCTACAACACCCATTTAACACACATATAGGTAATCACCAAATCATTCAAGTCTTAGCATCATATGTATGATTTTCACTTAGGGTTTAGTTCCTAAGTATGTGTACATCACTAATTTAGCCATAGCTCCTCTAATCCTTACATAATTCGCGAATTATGATGCTAACTCAAATTTTGCAACTTCACGAATCATCAAATTTTTACATACCTTATCATCCCCTAGGTTGGGTGATCACGAATTTGTAATCATGCAGACGATTCGGGCTTGATTTGAGCTTCAATTTGGAGGATTTTATGAGAATTAGGGTTTGTAGAGAAACCCCTGGTCGCCCCTCTGGTTCTGTTCGATCCCCACACCTGTGTGTGGTGTTATTATATATATATATTTTTTTAATTAAAAACTAGTTTGCTTTTTAACACCTTTGGCCCCTCAATTATTATCAGGTTCTTACTCTAGGTGTTTTTAACCCATTCACATACCATTATGAGACTTTTAACTAACTAGGTTGATTATCCCTAGTTAACTTAGTTAATTCCGGGAGTTGTAACCCGTTTATTTTATGTCCCGTTAACTCGGGTCCCTTTTTATAAACTTTGTCTTCTCAAAGTATTTATCCTCTTTCCAGTTAATATTAAGTTTATTTATTTACATTCCTTAATATTTATCGGGTTAATTTTTACCACTAACGGTATTTTACCCGTCTTTACTATTAACGTGGTTTGATTACCAAACCCGTTTTTGGGATGTTACAACTGCACAGGCTCTTGACTTCTCTTTTGGATTATTTTCAATCAGTTTGGCTCTTCTTTGCTACGGTGGTAAATTGCCTTTCGGTAATAATCATCATTGAAAGGTTTCTCAATTTCGTCAACTTCAGAATTTTTGCATTCTCTTTTGAAATGACCTTTTTGCTTACATTTGAAGCAGGTCACTTTAGATTTATCGAATCCCAGCTTTGTTGATGGACCACCAATTGACTGCTTTCCAGTAATCTCCATATACCTCTGAGCTCTTCGGATGCAACTTGCTAGACACCAGCGTATGTCAATGAGTTCCATTTCTGCCGGGTCAATCTGGTCGTAGTCTTCCTTTGTCAGCTCTGAATTTCCAATTTTTCCAGATACTAGACCTTCGTATGACTCTAACAAAGATGCCAGAAAACTCATTTGTTGTTTTGCTGCATTGATGCTCATAGTCGGATAATTCTTTAGTTTCAAAGCAATGTTGCAGAGAATTTCCTCAGATTCATCAGAATTTGCATTTGAAGACGATGAGTGATATCCTGGATTGTAGCTTGATGACCCTTTTTGTGGTTCTTTTGATTTTTCAACACTGAATGCTGTCTTTGGTGATTCACCAACTTTCACCGAAGGTGTGCTACCTTTGTAATAAAGACCAACATTCTGTTGATGTGAAGAACTGCTCATCTTGCTCTGTTTCTGCAGTTCAAGCTCATGAGTTTCAATCTTTTCAATCAATACATCGAGAGTGATTGTATCATATAACACATCGTTTTTCAAAATAAAAACAAACGTTTGCCACTGATCAGCTCGTGGTAACGCTTCAATTATTTTGTCAATCACTTCTTCTCTCGTTTTCACAATCCCAAATCTGTCTAACTCAATTTTTAAATGGCAAAAACATTCAATCATTTGCCTCACTGTCTCTCCCTTTAAACTATCAAACAAATCAAACTCCTTTTTTAGTAAAGCAATTTTATTCTTTTTAATTTGTTTGCCACCCTCAGCTTTAACCCTTAGTGCTTCCCAAACCGATTTTGATGACCCATCATGATTTAACAATGAAAATATATCATCTCGAATAGATTGTTGAATCAATGCTATCATCTTCTGCTCATATGAGAATTTCTGTTTGTCTTCATCGGAAAGATCATTGAGGGATGTATCTCTTCATGCTTGTCATTGATCGGTCGGCTGTATCCAAACTCTAAGCAGAACCAGCTCTCGTGAGCATATGCCTTGGTCCAGTTCAGGAATCTCTCTTTCCACCATGTATAATCTTCTATATTCTCAAGTTTAGGTGGTTTCGAATAGGTTCCATAGAAATTATCATGTTTTATGTTATCATTGATTGTTTTTGTTATTGATTTCGGTGTGACGGTTGAAGTTTCCGAAGATTCTGATGTGAAGGCTTTGTAGAATGTATTGTAAAACTCTTCAGCCATGACGTTATCTCCTTGAATCACACCTGCAAGCAAACAAATAAACACAATCAGGTTAAACAATATCAAACAACTGGATCGGACGGGTATCCGATCGAGTGAGAGTCAAACAAAGTCAACAGTAACAAAGATCACGTGACAGCGGATCGGGTGGTGATCCGTTCGAGTGACAAGCTGTCCGATCGGGTGAGATGTTGTCCGATCGAGCGGGTATCCGATACTTGACCTGAGACACAAAAACACAATAGAGTGATTAGGATCGGGTGGTAATTCGTTCGGATTGCCACTCGATTCTTTGCACTTTAAACTTTTAAACAAACAAAGTCCCTTGAATCGGATTGTGAACCGATCGGGTGGGTCAATCAAAGTCAAACCTTTAGTGAAATGTAACGGATCGGGTGGTGATCCGATCGAGTCACCACTCGATAATTGTGTCACTATCTGATATGTCACTAAGAACCAACTTTTTGTAATGAACAAAATCACATGCAACCTTGATTAACTCAATAAGAACAAGACCGACACACTAACAATTGTTTCACATGCAAACTGACAGTATATCACATGCAAAATTGAATCAAATTACGAGCAATATTAAATTTCAATTGATTTCTATTGGACCTCAATGTCCACTTAATCGACAAACGACAATCAATTTCAATTCATGAAGTCCTTTATTCACGTGATGTTTTGACAACTAAATTGAATGCTATAGAATGATTGGGCCGTTCAATTTTAATCACATGGGCCAAAGACTTTAATGAATCTGACATACAATCACATGTAATGGTCGCTGATATATGATTCACGTGATATATGACTTGAAGCACAGTTTAAAATGTTCGTTGATCGGATTACCACTCGATCGGGTGGTGATCCGATCGGGTGACCGTCAACAAGGTCAAAATTTTTAATGATATGCAATGGATAGGGTGGAGATCCGATCGGGTAGGTCAACAAAGTCAAACTTGCAATGAATAGGGTGGAGATCCGATCGGGTGGGTATGCCTTGGATAGGGTGGAGATCCGATCGGGTGGGTATGCCTTGGATAGGGTGGAGATCCGATCGGGTCACCACTTGATGCTTATGCCACTAACACTTGTTCACACAAAATGATATTATCTTTTAAGGACAGTCAAAGTATATTACTTCACATGCAATCTGATACAAAGTACCATTCTTTAATACAATGGCCGATAATCTTTTATCACTTTACAAGCAAACTGAATTCTCAATTAAATGTCACATGCATGTGCTGACACTAAACACAAATAATCACATGATTTAATAAACGGCCCTGAAATATTGACTGAACATTTGACTTTTAAACAATGAAATGAATAAAGTGAAATTTGGATCAGATGGTCACCCGATCGGGTGGTGATCCGATCGGGGAATAGCAGATAGAACAATAACAGTAACAGCCAACATTTTGAACCTTTTTTTGAACACAAAAATAAAGATTTCTCAAAAACCGTTTGGAATTACGATCTGAAATTTTGTAGGCTTTTAGATCAAGTGTTTTCGCACAACATATCCAAAAATCAGCAATTTTTAACCTTAAAACTCGTTTAATTTGGCGTTTTTCAGTTAGAAACGTGAAGGAGATGAAAAATTGAAGAAATTTTGACAAATCTGGATGAAATTAACTCTGAATCGGCTGAATTCGTGTGCGAAATTGTGTGTTTGATCCGTGCAATCGAGCTCCTGCTCTGATACCACTTGTAGGACCGGTTTTCGACTCTGTAATGATTGCAAACCGACTCGTGTAACGTGCTGAATCCGTACACGAACGTGACCGAACAAATCTTAAAAATGACTATCGTGTTTATACCGTGCAAAAAAAACATGTGATGATCCAGTAATAATTGCTGAGTTGGTTGGTGGAGATGGTAATGGTGATGAAAATACTGATGAGGTAGCATATAAAATTACTTTTTCAATCTATTTATTTTTCTTTTGAGGTTCAAAGACTGGATTCTGCACATTTTTATATAATATCATATGTTATGATCCTTTAGGTTACTCAAGAGGTAGCTGAAGTTAAAGATGTTAACCTTTTAGAATCTTCCCAGGTGTCTGCTGAACAAACTTCAAGGGTGAGTATTTATTTTTGAAAGTATGTCTAATATGTTTAAAAAGAGTTCGTTATTTTATTAAATGAGATCAATAGTTGTTTTGTGATCTGTTGCAAGGATGTTGTCTCTGTTATGGCCGACTCTTCAGCCGTTGAAGTTGAAAAGGATTCTGGATCAAGTCCCAATGGAAAGCGGATAGTTCAAGATGTTGATGTTGTCAATGTTGGTGAGCTATCCACAAATGTGAGAAGAACCCGGAAGAAGCTGTCTAAGGTTAACAATTAGATGCTTATGAAAAAAATATTTCTTATGAGAGATAAGTAGAAACCACTTATTTTTGAAGACTCCTTGTGGTTTTTATTTATGTGTGTTAACTGTATTTTTAACAAACTGTGGTTAAAAGTTTGGTGTGTAAGGCCTACAATCTGAAGCATCTAAATTGATGTATTTGGTATGTAATGTCTACGCTTTGAATATCAAGTAAATTTAACCTTTTGTTTGTTATATAATATTGTTATTATACATTATATATATTTTTGGTGATATTCATGTACTAGACAAGTAGTAGGGTTGTATATTATTGTTAGTGAACGAATGAAAATTTAATCAATTGGTTAGTGGGAAAACTGTTAGGGTCTAAGATACATTAACATCTATTAGAGGCTAAGCACTGTTATAGCATGCTAACATCTGTTAACGCCTAAGAACTGTTAGGATCTGAGTTACATTAGCATCTGTTGATAGACTTTGCTTCAATAGACCTTATGAGCTGTTGATCATCATTTGTTAAAGATCTTATATTAAAGATCTTCTGTTGAATTGTGCAATAACTGTTGGTCCACTGCAGTACTTAGATTCATCATACATTTGGCTTCATCAGCAGAGGTTTTCTTTGGGAGACCTTTGCTTTAGCAGTCTTTGTCTTAACAGACCTGTTGGTTCATCAGCAGAGGTTGTTTGGTTAATCAGCTGAGGTTGTTTGGTTTAACAGACTTTGCTTCAACAGTGTTTGTCTTCAACAGACCTTTTGTTTTGCAAAGCTTAGCGAAACAGATGTTGAGTTTGTCCCTTTGGTAGGAGCAGATGTTTAAAATACTGTTATTTATAATTACAGGTTGTATACTATTTTGTTAATTTTGAGTTTTATATTTCTTTTCCTTGAGCGGCCAGGAAATGTGATGCAAAATAGTAATGTTTAGATGAAAATATAGTAATGTTTAGTTGTAAAATATAAAAAGGTAAAATCACAAAGTTTTGAAAGTATATAACTTTATATACTAACACTACATAACTTCATTCCTAAGTTAGTTTTCGAAGAAGAAATTTGTCCATCGAACATATCAACTAAAACATAAATCATTAAGTGCTGAAAAGATGTTCAAAGACTATGTCAACAAACTTCAAAGTGTATTTTATCTTCTGGTACACTTTTTTTCTTCGACTATCTCAAACCTCAGCCTTTTGCCCACAGATATTCCCGTTTCATCCATGATACACTGCCAGTTTGTATACATCACTAGATGGGTGTTGTCATCAGGTCTTCTAGGATCTCTCCTTACAAGTAGTTGTACTAAAAACTTCACATGACCAAATGACAGCACAGCTCTACGGTAGTCATTTAGCTGGTGTTCTCAAACAAACTTCCTCTGTATTGCCTGTAAAAGAAAATTCTTTCTTTAGTTATTCATTCAAAACATCATATACTTTAAGTAATAACAGATAGATCCAACATTATAAGTAAAATCAACCATATTAAAAGTAGATATGTAAATACCAAGCTGTGTTTCTCTATAACATGGTATTCAAACTGTTTCTTATAATGTAGACGCTTTTTGCAGTGTTGGTGATTGCTACGGCTGCAGTGATGTTTAGTCTCCCCGTGAAGTCCAATCCCGTCTTTGTTAAAAATCTTGACAGTGAAGTTAAAGTGGTCTTCATGAGTACTTCCCATCCATTGAAACAACAGTTGGCAACTTTCCTCAACGTCATTTTCAAAGCAAAAAGTTGTCCATCCTGGTCCCATAAAACCAGCAGCCAATCCCTTTTTGTTTTCAGGAGAGAAAACATAAAACACATAAACTTTACTACTCTGCTTTGGTCCATGTACTTTTTCAACCAAGTTATCAATTTTTAATCTCCACTCTGACAACAGCTTCAGCAAATCGTGTGATAAATGCTATAATTTTCATACATTTCAGAAATGTCATATTAGACTTTATATAGGATAAAAAATATAAATTAGGAGTTTTTCTAACAGCCCAAAAGATACACTGGCAATATATAAACATAAGGTAGCAATTTTTAACCTGCTTGCAGTATGTTTCTTCTTTAGCCTGTATCAAGCAACAATGAACATAATCTCTGTTCGAGGCATCCTTTCTAATCTCCAATCCCTCATTATTCAAAACATTTATCTCAAATTTTACTTCTTTCAATTTTTTTAAACACAGCTTGTCTATATTCTTATTTCTATAAGTTTCAACAAACCGAGTCCATTCTAGCCCGTTTAACCTCTTACTTTTATGACTGATGCTCTGTACTGCAATCTTATACTTAAATCCCGTATAATCAACCAACTTTATTACTTCACACTTTCTTGGTAATTGGTTACGCATTATCCTTGGAAGTACCTATGTATATAAAATACATAACATTTAATATATCTTTAATTTTATAAATACAGTTTTTAGCATGCAATTGTGATTTGAGTTAATTTGTTCTAACAATATAGCTTACCAATCCCTCACTTAGGTCTGTCAATTCAGAGACATTGATAATTATCAAAAACTCCATCTGAATGTAAAAAATACAATAACAATTAAATATTAAAACATAAAATCAATTGTATCTGAAAAGAATTCTATTTAAGGTTTAGAAAAATATTCAACACCCTGTAGGACCAAAGTTATATGTTGTGTACTTCAATATGGTCCCTACAACCAACAATATGAGTCTAACACCGTGTAAGATGAAATTTATATTGTTGTATAATAAAAAAGTATTATATGACATAAAAGTTTTCAAATATCCATGTTTGTGTCAACTTCAAATTTCAATTTTTTTCAGCAGCTAAGGCTATATTCACTTACAAATCAGAAATTTGAATACTATAAACTGGTTGCAGAATATTTTATCAAAATTAAGATTGATAGAACAAATATATCAATATTACATGGCAGTTCATACAATAATTCTAAAACCATTCGTAAAATATACAACCAAAAATTTATGAAACAACATTATTTCAGATTCTTATTTAGATGGAATGAATCAAAATGTAACTAAATAAGTTGATATAAATCTTATTATAAAATAAAGAAAACAAGTTCATATAAGTTTATCTATTTTAACATCAGCAGATTATGATTTTGATGCCCATATAATTTGAAATGAATAAACTGAAAGGAACATGTCAAAACATAACTCTAAAATACACAAGAGAACACAAAAAAAATACATGATCTAAAACTTTAAACTACTGATTGTCAAGTCTGAAGAAGAAGAAGAAGAAGAAGAAACTGTACAGTTTTTTCACCGGAGAAGAAGAGAGAAGATTGTATTGGGATTGTTGAAAGTAAGATACTTATCTATTAACTTGTAATTGTTTATTTATTTGACTTATAATAATCTTTAATATCGGGATTTAAAAACTATTTTTTATTATGTAAATATATGAATTAATAGATAAGTTTTTGTTATTTAACATTAAATTTATATTGAAGCGGTGGTTGATGTCGTGCTAAAATTACATTATTTTAAAGAAAAAGGGGGTAAAGTATAAATTTTACAAAACTTAATTCCAACCAACCATTGTAAATGTAACATCTGTATTAACTCCATTTAATATGGTTTTCATCTCCATTATTGAACATAAGCTCTAGAAAACATATTCAGAAGTTTTCTCACATAACTTTCTTATCAAAATCGCAAAGGATCTATTGCATAATATAGATTACACACTATAAAACCAAGTATTGTTTCTTTGAATTTATTGTTTGTATTATAAATGTTAGATTAATCATTGTTTGATGTTATGAGTATGTATTTCTCACCGATGGCGTTTCATATTTTTTGTTGAAGCAAATAATAGTTGCTGTAATCTAGTGTATTTTTATCGATTAATTACTGCATTAACTTAAATGAAGTTACTGGTAGCATTCTCTGTCACAATTTGTGCATGCATCTTCTTCATGTTGTCTTCTACATTACGATTGATAAATCAACCATATAATTTTTTTATTGATGTTCATTTGCTTAACTGTTGTGAGAGTTGATGATTTTCGTTTTGTGCTTTGTTTTTGTAATACCTTAAGCGTGTGATTATACAAATAGTCTGGTTAATATTTGGTACTTTTGTTTAAGTGTTGATTTAGTTTAAGGCATGTTAGTGATGTTTATTTTATGATGTTGTTTGTCTATGACTTTTGTTGGATGTTGTTCGTCTTTATAACTTATAAGTTTAAATTTTTTATTGCAGATATGAATCCATCCAATCAAACACCATCCTTTTTAAAATTCTTTAATGAAGATGATTTTATATTTTTGTATGTTTTTTAACTTTCTTGCTACTATTAGGATTGTATATTAATTTTTGATGTAAGATATTTGTTAACTACTATCGCAGAATATACGACTTGATTTTGAGAGTCTGTTGTGAGGCAAGGAGGTCACGTACGGTCAAATTGTAGAACTACTTGATGGTGACAAATCATGGTTATTACGAGTAAGGAAGAGAGATGATCATTGTATATTTACGGAGGGATGGACAAAGTTGGTTAGAGATTGTTGTTTGAAAACCAAAGATGTTGTATTGGTAAAAGCTATTGGAAGTTTGTCATTCGTTGTCTCATGTTTTAAAGAAAATGTTTACGAGAACTCTTACATTTCAGCAAATATTAGACCTGAACTTGGCATGACTGTAAGTAACGAAATATTATTTTGTTACTTACTGTAAACATTTTTTGCTAGCTCAACAACTTGCTAACATCTGTTTGCCCTTTTAACGTCTGTTTCCTTATAATATTAACGTCTGTTAACTAACCTTTTTAACTTCTGTTAACTAAGTCTTTTAACCTCGGTTGACTTAACGTCTGTTTCCTTATAATCTTAATGTCTGTTGACTAACCTTTTTAACTTCTGTTGACTAAGTTTTTTAACCTCGGTTGACTAACATCTGATATTTAAGATCTATCCTCGTTGCAACCTCTGCTGGGCATAATGGATGACAGTTGTTACGAAACCTCTGTTGGATAGCAACGGAGGTATGTAACAGTTGATAGCCAACAGTGGTTACGTTATGTGTAAATACTGTAACTCCTGTTGACTAACCCTTTTGAGTAATTCTCATTTTAACTTTTGTTGACTAATCCGTTGTAACTTCTGTTGATCATTAGTTCATATCAAATTGGTAAGTCCGCACTAATTATTTCTTTGCTTCTTCTATAGCTAATTGCTGACAAATTTTGGAAAGAATTCTATGGTAAAAATTACGAGTATGGGATGGTAACTATCTATGTTGGCGAAAGGTTTTGGAATGTGATGATGAAAGGATGGACTGATGAATGCGGATTTACTGATGGATGGTTAAAATTGATTGAAGAAGTTCCGATAGCAGTTGAATCTTGGTTGGTTTTGACCATGATTGCATCTAAAACATTTGAGCTTTCCGTTTTCCATCCCGAGACTGGAACTGAGGTTTCCTTCAAGAAAGCTGATGTTGCTGTTTTGGATGATTCAGTTTATGGAGATGATGGGTTTGACTTATTGGCTGCGGTATAAAATTTTGATGATAAAATACATTGTTTGATAACATGATGGTGATAAGTAACTTTTATTATATTATGCTAATAACTTTTGAAATCCCATATTGTAGGCTAAACACAAACAAGTTCTGGATTCCGGGAAAGGTTCTTTAGATGATGATGACACTGGAGCTTCGGTTGGTAATTCTAAGCAGTTCACGAGTTTTGAGGATATTTTTAATGTATATATACACATGTAATACTTACTTATTATTATGATTTAAAATATGGTTTCTTATATATGATCATTCTTATAAATATAGTCTGCTGATGATGGGCTATTTGATTCAAAGGTTGCGCGTCTGGTTAATGAGTCAAATGTTAAAAATGCTGTACGTTTATAATTTCCTACGGATATATTTTATTGTATAATAAGCATACAAGGTTTTTTAAAATTTTGTTGTAGCCTGAAGATCATTCTGTAAAAATAGCTGATGATGTTAACGATCCTCAACTTCAGTCTAAATATTTTTCTGTTCGTGACATTCCTGCCCCTTCAAGTGTTGTATCTAATGTAAGTGTTTATTCGTTTTATACTGTCCATTTTATTATTGTCTCAATATATTGATATTCTTCTGTATGATTGAGTCTTAAACTTCAAAGCTGAGTTGAGAAGATAGTTTGTGTTGATAAAGAAAGTTACGAAATTTCAAGAATTTAGAGTTGTTATATTCTAAATTAATTTACTTAGGTTGAAAAGATGCACAATCTTCGTGGAAAGACAATTGTAGAGGATAACCAATCTGTTGATAGACCATGTAAAGTTCGAAAGGTTCGTTTAGTATCATCCACTTCAGAACCAGTCTTACACTTCACCACACATGCTGAAGACAGGCTTGTAAGTTTTTGTAGTCGTTACTTTGTTTCGTTATTTCAACAATTTCAGTTATATATCCATCTTTTATAAAATTCACTATTCAATTTTCTGTTTTTAGCATATGCCATCAGATGTATCTTCTGCGTTGGATCTGCATACTGATAATCCTAAGCTTATCAAGATCCAGAATCTCAAATGTGAAGTCCAGAAACTATTTACAACATCTCAAAAAACCAATATTGGATTCAACTACGCTATTGTTGGATGGTCTTCTTATCTGAGATCTTGCAATATTGCTTTTGGTGATGAACTTTCGTTAGAATTTCACAAGTCTACTCAATTGCTGAAGTTAACAAAAGTTGTGCATTTCGTGACAAAGATAAAGTCCTCTTAGTTTGTCATGCGTTGATTGAAGATTTATAGACAACGTTTCATGTCATGATTGTTTGTGGTTGTACATTTGGTTCGTCAGTGGTACTAATTTTGCTTCTTAGACATGTTCTATATGTAGTTATGTCTACAAACAGGTTTCATTGTCAATGGGTGGGTGCTCCATTTTTATTGATAGGACAATGGAAATACTCATATGTATCTTATATATTAAGTGACGATGCATGTTTATAGTTGTCTATTATGTATAATAGATAATAAGTTTTGGTACAATATCTATACACGTATCTATATGTTCTATTAATATGTGTTATGCATGGTTTTCTAAGAAACTACCCGTGTTTGCATACGGCGCGCTAGTATCTCTCTCTTATAATAAATCAAAAGGATTTGGCTGAGGTGTCAACACCACAAGCCATCCTTGCTCCCTCTCTCCTATGTGTCACTCCCCTGCTTCTTCTGGTCCACATGTCATTTTGCTACGATTTTCTTTTTTTTTTTAAAGCTGGTGAGAAACAGGCTAGAGACAAAAAGCCTTTTGACCAGATCTCTGTTAACTCATCACGTGAGCCCTTTTCAAATTTCAAACTACGAGCCTTTTCATTTTCCTTCTATCTCTCCCTCAAAGATTTGGATTTGGATCTGTGGATTCAAAAGAAAAAAGGAATCAGAGATGTGTTGTTGATCTACTAATCAAAATCCTCATCTTCATCTTCATCTTCCGACTTGATACAGAGCCGGTGTGGGATCTGAGTTTGTTCTTCATCTAGGGTTTTGATGATGAGAGCAATTGTGTGACGGGCTTGCCTTGCTATCAAGAAATCGGTTAGTTTTTTTTTCTCTCACGATTATATGATTCCCTATACCTAGGGTTTTGTTTCTCATGATTTTCTTCTTTGTGTGACGGCGGCTAGGGTTCCGCGCGCGAGCGGAGAGACAGCTGCTTTGTTGTTGTTTAGGTCAGCGATGGCGTACGAACGGGGATTCAGGTCAGCAATGGTGGTTGTGGCTTTGAGTAGACACAGGTTTTAATGTTTTTTGATTCTGTCAAATGTTCCTGATGTATATTTTTCTTATTTTCTCAGCTGATATTGAAAATATCACCCTATTTGATCGATTTGATTTACACCAGACTGATGCAGGTCGATTCAAACAGTTTGAGAGGTAGGTTTTCAAACAGTTTGGTCGATTTAATTTACACCAGACTGATGCAGGTTGAACCCTAAGTTTTAAATCAAATCACGCATCTCTCCTCTCTTTCTCTCTCTTTCTCTCAGATCTGGCGTTTGAAATCGGACAAAGGTGAGTGAGCTCCGGTGGAAAGGAGAAGTTCATCAGATTTCTCCATGTGTATCTTGACCTAATTTTTTTCACTGAATTTGTTTTTGATAGTTTGACTCTGATTGTGCTTTAGATCTGACTTGGATCGACTCTGTTGATTAGTGGTTGTGCTTCAGATCTGACGACCATTCGACAAATCCTAAGGTAAGATCTCGAGTTTTCATCACTCATTGAATGTTTTTGTTCATGTAAGTAATCATATTTTATGTTGGCTATGAAGAAATTGTTTCCCAAAAGGCTGGGAGTGGAGTTGGGTGTAAGAAGTAGTGGGAACGAAACGGAACGCAGAGTAGCCAGATCTTTTTTAACTTTCCCCCGATTATATTAAGCTATAATCGGTCACCTACTGATTAGGATTTCTGTTAGGACCGGTTTGACTTCGATACGATTGCTAAACGAACGTGAAACGTGCGGAATCCGTACACGAACGCGACCGTAACACACAAGATGTAATATAATTGTGATTCTATTGATATATCTGAAACGTACAAAGAACCTTGAATCACTTGGAGACTTTCTCTCTCTAGTTTCTCTCTCTAGAACTAGAGCTCTCCAAATCTCAAATGTGCAAATGTGTTTCAAGCTAAATCTTGATTTAGCTTGAACCCTATATATAGTGTTGAGGTTTAGCTTGAAACTGTTCAAGCTAAATCATGATTTCCCTTGAACCAGTTCAAGCTAAATCATGATTTCCCTTGAAATGACATGTGACACCTTCAAGCTAAATCATCACTTTCAAGCTAAATAACCTAATGCACTGATAAACCTATTACATGATACAAAGACGAAGTCAATAGACATAGTGCACTAACAGACTCCCCCTTGGATATTGACGCAGTCTTCAGTGACTAATCTCTGTTATGACACCTTCTTCAGTCTTGATCATTCTGCATTTTCGTTCGTTCAAATTGTAACATTGTACGCATCCATCACTCTCTTCTTCTATCAGCTTCAGGCTCCCCCTTTTATCAAGCTTCCGTGCTTTGGGATCGACACCTAGCTTTCCATCTACAAGCTTTTCTTTGTTTCAAACTTGTCTTCAGACTCCCCCTTAGACTTTGCTTTCGGGATCGTAATCTGGACTATCTGCAATTTCTCAAACATTTATAAGTAACAGCATTTTGAATTCTCAATCAAAATCTTCTCTAAATCACTCCCCCTATCAACAAACTACATAGATTTGGCAATGTTAAAGAATCCAACTCCCTCACAGTTTATCATCCAAGTCCAACTTAATGACCTTGGAGATATCACAAACTGTTTTTGATTTTAAAAACTTCAAGTTTCAAATTAATAAACTTGTTTCATTTTCAGAAACACAATCAGCATACTTAGATTTTAAAAACTCAGCTTCAGACATCAGTTGTCGAAAATAAAGCAGAAATCAAAATCTTTTTGAATTTTCTGAAAATATAAAGCAATAAAGAAATATGTATAAACATATTTACAGACAATATTTTTGTTTGAGAATGCGTCAGAGGATCATATCAGTTTTTGACAAGTCACAAGTACCGTTGAGCTTAATTTCACAGTAAGAATTAAACAATTCACTTAGATTGTCGATATACTTGTCCACTTAAATTTTCATACAAACTTCAACTGATTCAGGATACGAATTAGATGTATTAAGAACTTAAACCTATTCATGTGTCCCACCTCTTGAATATACTCCCGTATCCAGAATCCCAATAATCAGTCTTACAGGTGAGAATACAACAATGATATATGTATATAATTTAGGTATGCGAGGGCCGAGGGATCTCAGATCGATACTTCCGTATACGCAGAGAGATATCAGCTTCGACTTTACGGAATGTCCCCTTTAGAGGATCTTTTTGCTTACAACAGCAACGACTATCAATTTTATTGTTTCATCGGCATACTGAGGGTATAATGCTATGTTTCAAGCATTGCAGCAAGTATTAGCCAGGGACTAGGTCAGAACTACCGTTCAGCAGAAGTCCCGGAATAATACCCCAGACATCATAGAGTATAAAAACTTAGTATATCAGATTAAGAGACCTTTCAAACGAGATTTCAGGGGTTACCTATATATCCAAGTAGTGTTCCCCACGAAATAAGCAAGTGTTTGAATTTAGGTTTATATCCCGAAAAAGTTTACTAAATGTATAAAAATCTACCGACACATCCACGGTGAGATCGTTTAACACATTTAAACTTTCCATTTCTTTAGCGTACTGTAACTGTCTACTGATGTACTATCATTTCCTCTTTTTACGCAAAAACTCAATTTTTGAATTTTATCATGTTTTTGACTTTTTCAAATTTTCAAATGTTTTTGTATTTTCTAACAACATTACTCCCCCTAAAATGCAAAATCATATAAAGAAAATTTGACAACCAACACTGATAGCTTTGTCTCGCCATCCATTTTCTGCTTATCGTGCTCTGTTTTGCAGAAAATATAACATAAAGTACCCCCATGATTTACAACCCATTGATCTAAACAGTTTGAAAACCGTTTTTCAATCTGATGAAAGTAATCATGTTTGTTCAGCCGTGAGGGTTTCGGCATATTCAATCAACACATATTTATTATTATTTTTTTTTAATATTTGACAAAAATTAAAAACAAACATATTTTTGGTTTTTCAAGTTTTCCAATTTTTAGGGTTTTTGAAATATTGTTTATTTATTTACAGAAAACATATAAACTTCCTGTTTCAACCAACACAGGATCCAGCAGCCTCCTCTCCTCGTTGTGCCAGGCTGCTCCAACCTCCAATTTCACAATCTTTGGATTCCATGAGCACCTGCACAAACAAACTACTCAATTACTTGAACAATTTAGCCCAGGTATGTTGAACCTTAGGCATTTCAACACAATAATCTTCATTCAATGCTGGAAATTCTTTGTCATTTTTCACAAAAACTTTCTCAATTTTAACTTCAATTTTCTCATCTTTTACCAAATCAACATGTTTCTTAACACTCCATGTTTGACCTTTTGGTGTTCCTCGTTTGTAAAAATGTGAATCTTTTTGAACACTTTGATTTTGAACAACAATTTTTGGTTTCCAAAACTCTTGAGGTTTTGTCATATCAACTGTTGTTTTCCAACTTTGTGTTGTTCTAAATCTGGGTGTATGAGAATTCCAGGTCTGTCTTGAATCGAACCTGATCTGGTTTGATTTCCAATTTTGATTTGAAGCAAACTTGTTTGTATTGAACCTCCAAGTTTGTTTCGAATCAAATTTGGTTGACCTTTGTCTCACATTCTCAGATTTTTGTTTCTCAGCATCAATCTTCTTTTTGTCAACATCCACAGGTTTTAGATTAGGACACTTGCGTGCAAGATGTCCTTTTTGATCACATTTGAAACATGTTCTCATGGACACATCTTTGACCTGTGGTTGTTGCTTTTGCTTTTTAGCAAAGAACTCATCATTAGACTGTTTCATTTTGAATTCTTTTTCTTTTTCTAAACTGCCTCCTTGAACAAAACTCATTTTTGTCTGAAAATTCGGCATTTCATTTTTGTTTTGATGTTGTTTCTTCTTATAACCCAACCCAGCCTTCATGTTCTTCTTTTTGAAACCAGGTTTGTTATACGAACCTCTATGACTCTTACCGACAAACTTTGAAATATCAGACTTCTCAATCTCAACCATTTTGAAAACTTTGTCAACCTTTTCTGAAATCACATTCTGAATCGGAAATACAACATCTAAGAACAATTTGTCCGATCCAATCATGGTATAAACCAATCCTTTTGAATCATCATTCAAATTTTCCTCGGATTTTGTGTTTTTCAGATAACCATCATGAATATTTCCTTCATCTTCATCCTGTGATTCAGATTTACCTGTATCAACCGACTCTTCTTTCAACACACTTTCAACAACTTTACCTACCACCTCTGAATCATGAGAATCATCAGATTTGGAATAGGTTATGTCAATGTTGTCTGGCAATTGATCTACCATGTTGAAAGCTTTTTCGACCTTTTCCTCATCATAAAATGCAAATTTTCCCGGTGGTGGAACTTGATGAAACTCTGAGCCAATGCCTTTCTTGTTCTGCTCAGACTCACCATCACCCGGTTTTATATTGAAAATTCTTTCAAGCACATATGACGACACGTGGTAACTCTTTAACTTGTTGTTATCCTGTTCTAAATCAGCAATCTGTCGCTTCAACTTAGCAACATCCTCAATATAGGAATTAACAACATCTTGTTTTATAGAATACATTCGTTTAAGCTCTTGAGTTGTTTCAGACATATAATTCATTCTAGATTGAGCATATTTCATTTCATCTTTCACTTTGTCGTATGACTCTTTCATAATATCATATGCTAATTTCATTGAGTCATAATCTTTCTTCATTTCTTGACAAGCAATTTCTTTTTGTTCACATTCATTTGTCATTTTCAAAACATTTTCTTTCAAAACTTCATTTTCTTTCTCTAATTTGTTACATTTTTCTGAAAGTTTTTCATCATTTTCTTTAAAAACTTTTTCTTTTTTCAGCATTTCTTTGCATTTTTCTTTGAAAATCTTTTCAATTTTTGTGAACTCAAGATCTCTTTTTCTGAATTGCTCATCCTTTTCAGTACAAGCTCTGCACGGTTCCATGCATTTCTTGCACTGATCAACCTGTTTTAAGTTTTTAGAATCAGAATTTACCTCAGTGATTGGCACTTCGGTGTTTTCAGCAATCTCTGTCTGCTCAGCAACATTCTGCTTTTCTTCAACACCAACTTCATCACCAACATTACCAGCTTCCTCATTCTCATTCTTTTCTTCTTTTTCTTCTTTCTTCACCTCTTTTTCTCAGACACGATAACATGGCATATCTGATATCCTTTTCATATTGCTTAGCATATTTGTCATCTTTCAATACTCTTCTATAGTATTCAGCTTTATCTTCTCTAGTAAACTTCTTGAATACAAGATCTTCGCCTTTCTCATCTTTTGGTTTTTCATACCCATACTCCAAGCAAAACCAACTTTCATGAGCATACGCCTTTGCCCAATTGATGAAACGTTCTTTCCACCAGGTATAATCTTCAATACTATCAAGAGCTGGTGGTTTTGAATTTGTTCCGTAGAAGTTATCATGCTTGATGTTTTCATTTAGCGCCTTCGTGATGGTTTTTGGTGTAACATTTGTAGTCTCAGACGATTCGGTTGCGAACGCGTTGTAAAACGTGTTGAAGAATTCCTCAGCCATTATGTAAACCTGAATCAAACAAATAAACACAATCAGTACAATCAATATCAAATAAACTGAACATAGACTGACACTTGATATCTGTGAAATATTCTCGACACGAAAACCCAAGTTGAATTGAAATCGGACTCCAAGCGAAATCTTTTAACCAACAACTTCTAGCGAACTCAAACAGTCAACAGCTTGAAGCAAAATCAGTTAGTCAACAATTTTCAAGCGAAATCAGCTAGTCAACAGCTTTCAAGCGAAATCAATTGTTAAGGCTTGAAGCGAAATCAAAGACTGATGTCTTGAAGCGAAATCAATTAGTCAATCAGTTGAAGCGAAATCATCACTATTCTGTTGAAGCGAAATCAAACAATATGTCTTGAAGCGAAATCAACTATTCTGACTTGAAGCGAAATCAGATGTTAAGTCAGTTCAAGCGAAATCCCCTTGCTTCAAGCGAAATAGTGCTGAATGTTACGAACTCAGACGGAAAAACTCGAAAATCTCCTAAACGACAAGGAATTTGAGTCTGAAACTTGGTAGGGTTGTTTATCAACTATTTTCGCACATCATACTAAAATATCATCCGATTCGGACCAGTAAAACCCGTTCAATTTGTCGAAAATCCATCAAAAACGTGAAAGAAATAGTTGATGAAGAAGAAATGATGCGATTCAGATCTGAAATCGTTGTAATCTGGTACAAATCTTGTTGTTTGATCAACGCAATCGAGCTCCTGCTCTGATACCACTTGTTAGGACCGGTTTGACTTCGATACGATTGCTAAACGAACGTGAAACGTGTGGAATCCGTACACGAACGCGACCGTAACACACAAGATGTAATATAATTGTGATTCTATTGATATATCTGAAACGTACAAAGAACCTTGAATCACTTGGAGACTTTCTCTCTCTAGTTTCTCTCTCTAGAACTAGAGCTCTCCAAATCTCAAATGTGCAAATGTGTTTCAAGCTAAATCTTGATTTAGCTTGAACCCTATATATAGTGTTGAGGTTTAGCTTGAAACTGTTCAAGCTAAATCATGATTTCCCTTGAACCAGTTCAAGCTAAATCATGATTTCCCTTGAAATGACATGTGACACCTTCAAGCTAAATCATCACTTTCAAGCTAAATAACCTAATGCACTGATAAACCTATTACATGATACAAAGACGAAGTCAATAGACATAGTGCACTAACAATTTCTCATGCTCTGACGGTTACATCGGTTGTCAGTTTGAGTTATTGTTGATTTATTCTTGCTGTTGAATTAGTATATGATGTTGAATCATGCTTGAATTATGGTAATTTGTTTCATGTATGTGTTCAGTTGAAGTTATGTTGATTTGTGTTTGCTATTGGAGATTATGTTATTGCTATTGAATTAGTAAATGATGTTGAACAGTGCTTACGTTTCGATAATTCATCTTATATCGTTATATGTGTATACAGTTTAACCTATCGAGATATGTTAGTTACGGAAGTGTATGGTTGATCTTTTATTATGCTTAATCATATATTTGTGGTATATTCATATCTGAATTTTTGATTCGTGCTTGAATTTCGTAATTGGTAGTCAGTTTGAGTTATTGTTGATTTATGTTTGGTGCTGGAGATTATGTTGTTGATTTTCTGTTCAGAATTAGCGTAAATTGCTGTTAAATTAGTAAATGATGTTGAATCTTACTTGAATTATGGTAACTCATCTCATGTACGTGTTTAATTTATGCTTAAATTTCGTAACTGATGGAGTCTGTTTCTAATTTTGGTCAGGAATTTGGTTTCGTTATGTTTCCACAATGATCGTCTGAATGTTTGATCCATGCTTAAATTTGTAATTGATGGAGTTTGTTGCTAATGGTTTTATCATGTTTCATTAGGTGCTAATTAACATTTCAAAATCTTTGCAATCGCAGGAGTGTTTGAATGGCGAGTTTGTTAGAGTAGGTCCTAATCCAAAGTTTTCTCCTGTGGCTGGATATCACTGCTACAGAACATCAACAGTTATAATATAAAAGTTTACTTCTGTTAAGAAACTCTTAATTAACGATATGTGATCCTTTAATTTACATTGGTTCTTTTGTTTGCTTGCAGGTTTGATGGAGACGGGTACGTGTTGTTCGTTTGTTCCTTCATCAATATTTCTACACTTCTCGTGCATAACCACAGGACTATGACTGATACTAATATTTATACTTCCATCGTTCTATATAAACTTCTGTTTTGAAAATCAATGCTTTTGTTGCAGTTGGTGGCGGCTTTCAGAAAATCTTGCGTGTTATGAACAGCATGATGCTCATGAATTCTTTATGTCGGTTCTTGATCGGATCCACGAGAAAGAAGGGAAGACAAAAGGCACAAATACAGGTGAAAAGCAACAGAAAATGAATGTGACTTTTTCTCTGATTAAGGTAGCCACTACTTCCCTTTTGATCTTGAATGATCACTTGCAATCTCATTATTGTAGTTGGTTTTCTATATGTGTAGTAGCTGACAGTTTAGGCTTTAAGAATTTCTGTGTAATTTTATTACATTGATATGCTGCAGTATTGTATTTGTGACAATGAATACACGTCAATCTTAGGTACATTCAAGCTGACTCTTCAGTTTTCAGAAGATTATCCAAATAAGCCACCAACAGTGCGTTTCATTTCTTGAATGTTCCATCCAAACAGTAAGTGATCATCATCATCAGCTTAAGTAAATTCTTCGGTATTCTTTTATTCGAGATGGAGACTGTGACAACTCAGAGGCTTGTGTTTTTCTTTGAGATTTTGATATATCATGATTCTACTGTTTTTAAGGTTTAATTTTTCATGCAATTTTTGTCGTATGCCAGTTTATGCAGATGGAAGCATATGCTTGGACATCCTTCAAAATCAATGGAGTCCAATTTATGATGTTGCTGCTATTCTGACCTCAATTCAGGTGTGATATTAGCTGTTAATTTGTTTTCTTTAAATAATTAAAACTTGATCAACAGTGCTTGGCGTTGATTATTTTCTAAACTTCTAATGATTTTGTGATCCAAACCCAAACTCGCCAGTGTACTCATAAGCAGCACGGTTATTTAGTGAGAATAAGCGCGAGTATAACAGAAAAGTGAGAGAAGTTGTTGAGCAGAGCTGGACTGCCGACTAGACTAAGATAACGGTGCTCGGGTTTATGTCTCCTCTACTTGTGCATTATATTCGTGATCTGAGAACCGCTTATAACAGTAATAACGCGTGTTGTGGAAACTCTGTTGGTTTGAAAGTCCTAAGCTTCTATTACCTAATGACAGTTAATCTATTTCTAAATGAATATTTGTGATGAAAACTTGGGTTGTTAACTTCATATGCACTGTCCCTGACCCTCTCTCACACGCAGCACACACATATGTTGGCTATATCAACATTTTTAAAAGTTTTTTTTTAACTTTTGTAAATATATATTATGTAAGTTGTATTTTTACGTGGAAGTGTTTATTTTATTTGACTGGGAAAAGGTATATAATGTCTTATTAAGAATAAGCGCGAGTATAACAGAAAAGTGAGAGAAGTTGTTAAGCACAGTTGAAATACCGACGACGTCACAGTATAGTTCAGAATATGACATCGCTAGGTTCCTTTGAAATGTATCTATCGAAGTTCAACTGCTTGAGTGCGTTCTCTTTGTTAAGCCTAATGCCAATTTATCTATAACCTGTGCTACATCTATTTGATGTATGATCGTTCAATTAGGTATTGTATATTGGTTTAACCAAGGATTTTGTTTAGTGATTTTTTTGCATGTTGATTATGCAGGAACCTGACATGGTAGGATTGGGTGAACTTCTCAAGTCATTAAATGACAAGTTAATGAAAGTAATTAGCCTGACAGAAGGAAGGCGGTCGGATTTATTCAACCACCAAAAAGTTGTTGCAGAGTCTCTAACAGCTCTAGCATGGATTGCATACGTGGGAAAAGATTGTGGTGAGAAGTATTCTTCATACTTTGTGTTATGACAAAGTCCATATTGGGTCATGCATCAGGGTGCTTAGTTGCTTATTGTCGATGTTATTTCATCAGGAATGAGCATGCCTATTGCACATGTCGAAGAATTTTGGCAGGTAGCCCAACAATAAGGTACTAATGTACTACAGCCGTTTTTCAAGAAATTAGTTCGAAGCCGGTTACTGCTGGTACCTTACGTTTTCATTTTTCTTTTTCTTTTCCCATTTCTTTTTCTTTATTACTATATGGGTATGGGGAAATATCATAAAAAAACACTATATTTTTTTTGTTTTTGAGTAAAATGTCATTTTCGCCCCCTGGGGTATGGCCAGTTTTGCAACTTTCGTCCAAAGGTTTGCTTTTTTGCATCTGGATCCACATGGTTTGAAATCTTGCCATTTTCATCCGGCTTATTAACTCCATTCATTTTTCTCTGTTAAGGGGTATTTCTGTCATTTTTGCTAACTTAAAGGGCAATTAAGTCTTTTTCACATTATGTAAAAAGACTAAATACCCTTGAAAAAAACCGAATTGCCCTTTAAGTTAGCAAAAAAAGACGGAAATACCTCTGAGTTAACGGAGAAAAATGGATGGAGTTAACCAAGTTTTAAAAAAACGGAAACGAGTTTCGAGGCGTTTTCCCTTCGCCTCACGAGGCGTAAGCCTGGAGGCGAACCGAGGCGGAGTTAAAAAATAATTATATATATTCTAAAAATAGTAATACTGACTAAATTCATCATCAAAATAATAAAAACACACATAAAAAAGACCTAAATTGCTTGAAATTGACACAAAAACTAAAAAACATCAAAAACAAATATAAAAAACCCTTGAGGCGCAGCCTTTTTAGCGCCTCAGCCCCCTGAAGCGCACATACAGTATAAACACCCTGAGGCGCGCCTCATAATCGTTTTTTGGCCGTTTCGCCTTGAGGCGCGCCTCGAGGCGCACGCCTCAACCATTTTTTAAAACCATGGAGTTAACGAGCTGGATGAAAATGGCAAGATTTCAAACCTTTTGGATGCAGATGCGAAAAAACAAACCTTTGGACGAAAGTCGCAAAATTGGTCAAGTACATTGTTATCAGTTGATTAACACTCATTTTGACAAGTACGTTGCTTTGTTTTTCTTCAGCTTGCTTTTTTGGAGTATAAAGTATCACACTATCTGCCTTGAGGCCCAATGAGTTTGGGTTTTCTATAAATTGATGTGTAAGTTTTGGTTTCCTATGATGGCTGATAGGGGCGGGTCTAGCACCTGGTGTGAGTCTTGGAGTGAGTTTCATGAGGCTATAAGATTCTTAAAACTTAAAGAAATGTGTGGGGTATTCTGATATCTAGGTGTTGGGAGCTAGAGGTTCAGTCATATAGTTGTTTCACGTTGATTTTTCGCGTTATTTGATTCTGGGTTGGAGTTTGAGTTCAGGTTTTTTGGAAATATAAAGTGATCACAAAATATGTCTTCAGGTCTGAAGAAACACTAAACTAAATGGTCGGAACCGAGATAGTTAGGGGGTTTGAATCCGCATAAAAAGGTTAGCTCTCTCTCGGTTGATTCAGTGCAACGAGATTTCTTCTCCGGTGGTTCTGCAAAAAAGAACACCGTTAGCCTCGCCAAGGGGAGAAGAGGGTTCTCTCCTTGACCCGACTCTGGTGTGAGAATAAGTATTGATAATTGGAGAAGATAAGTATTTGAGAAGTGAGAGTAATCTGAGTTTATACCTGAACAGTTCTCTTATTTATAACCGGGAGTTTGGGAGGGAAAACCTGTTATTGAAAAGATGACGGAAGATGCTAACGCCGTAGCGGTTATCTTTCCTTCCGTTAAGTTCTTTGATCCTTTGTTAAGTTGTTTCGATCCGATGTGAATGCACACGGATCGTGGTTTGATCTACGGCTGGGGAGTTGCCACGTGGAAAGTGATTAAGTGGGGATTACTCTCCAATTACATGCCTTTGTTGTGATTTCAGGGTTGCTTGTGGTGATGACACGTGTCCAGACGGTTATAACCGTCTGGGTGGTGCACGATTGTATTTCTTTCTAGAAGATCACTGCTGTGATCTGGTGTGACACCTTGCTGTGTGGACAAATAAATCCCAAGTCTGGTAAAATAATATCCAAGTCTGGATATTTAGGCGGAGGTATTTAACAAAGGATTTTAATCCTTTGTTAAATGGGAGGAGGCGCAAGGACTTATGTTTTCCTTTGGGTGCGCGATTATGAATTGCTGATTTCTCCTTCTTTGTAAGACCGATGCGCGGCCGCGCAAGGTCAAAAGGCTAAAAGGGTTAGTTTGTGGTATGGTCTCAAATCCTTTTTATGAGGTTTTTGGGACCTTACCCCTTCAACATTGGAGAGAACAGCAAGTCGTGTTCCCTGTTGTTCCTGGGGGCCCTCAGGAAGAACGCCCAGTAATTATCACTGGTATTTTCGGTCATTACCGAACCGACTATATGTTCATAGGGAATTTAGCATGATCACTTCCATTCCACATGCTGCTTGCGGATTTCCGACAGAGACTGGAGTTGCAATACTCTATTCAAGCAAAGAAGTCATGTTCGTAGACGACGAACCACCAGCAAAGGTAGTTAAACCTTCGGCATCAAATGAACCAGAGAAATGGATTCTAAACAACGAGTACCCAGAGCAGACCATTCTGCTAGGACCAGCCATTTCACCAGCAACACGCATACAACTGAAAGAATTATTGTCTAACAACAAAGATATATTTGCCTGGTGCCCAGCAGACATGACTGGAGTCCCACGCGACATCGCACAACATTGTCTAAACATCAAACCATCAGTACAACCTGTTGCTCAGGGGAGGCGTAGTAAAAGTGAAGAAAAAGCAAAAGCAATGGATGAGCAAGTAGCAGAGTTACTTAATGCGGGAATCTTGCGCGAAGTAAAATACCATACATGGGTAGCCAACCCAGTGATGGTACAAAAACATAGCGGCGGGTGGAGAATGTGCGTCGACTTCAAAGACCTGAATAAAGCATGCCCAAAAGATTGCTACGCGCTTCCAGAGATAGACAAGAAAGTCGACTCTCTAGCATCATTCAGATGGAAATGTTTTCTTGACTGTTACAAGGGTTATCATCAGGTCCAGATGAAAGAAGAAGACGAAGACAAAACGGCGTTCCGCACAGATAAAGGCATTTTCTGTTATACCAAAATGCCGTTCGGCCTGCGCAACGCAGGAGCAACTTATCAACGCCTAATGGACACAATTTTCAAAGATGATATTGGCAAGACTGTCGAGGTATACATGGATGACCTCGTCATCATGAGCCACGAGGAAGGCATAATGCTTGACAATATTCAGCGCACATTCGACTCCTTGCGCAGCGTAAGCCTAAAACTCAACCCAACTAAATGCTCCTTCGGCATGGAAGAAGGAAAATTTTTGGGATTCATAGTCACAAAAGATGGTTTTAAAGTGAATCCAGAAAAGGTGCAGGCTATTCAACTAATGCCGTCACCCGCAACAGTTAAAGAAATGCAAAGGCTCGCCGGACGCCTAGCAGCTTTAAACAGATTTTTGGCTAATCACGCAGCAAAGTCTTATCCATTCATCAGTACGCTACGAAACTGCGCAAAGAAAACTGACTTTTAGTGGACTTCTGAAGCGGAGACCGCATTCAAATAAATGAAAGAATGTTTAATTCAGCTGCCAACACTGACAGCCCCAAAAGAAAAAGAGCCACTGATTTTATATCTATCTGCCGCGGAAGTAGCAGTTGGTGCTGTATTAATGGTAGAACGCGAGAACATCCAAACGCCAATCTATTACATCAGCAAAATGCTCACCGGTCCAGAAACTCGGTACTCAATGATAGAAAAGCTAGTCCTAGCACTAGTACATGCATCCCGACGCTTACGCAGGTATTTCTCGGGTCACGTCATCACAGTTCTTACCAATTACCACTTAGGCCAGATCTTATCCAAACCCGACGTGGCGGGACGACTGGCCAAATGGGCAATTGAAATGGGAGGCTACAACATTTTTTACAAGCCAAGACCCACAATCAAAGGGCAAGTCCTAGCAGACTTTGCCACTGAAGTTCCTATCGATAAAATACAAGAATGTGAGGCAATCCAGAACCCAACACCTGTTTTCGACGACAGAGTCTGGACCTTACACACAGATGGTGCCTCCAATGACGATGGAGCAGGAGCAGGCCTCCGGTTAATCAGCCCAGACAACCACGAGCTCACGTATGCTATACGCTTAGATTTCAAAAGTACGAATAACGAAGCCGAATATGAAGCCTTCTTGGCAGGTCTCCGCCTAGCGTTAAAAATGGGGGCAAGAAATCTTGAAGCCAACGTTGATTCAAAACTGGTAGCTGAGCAGGTTAATGGCAATTACGATGCAAAAGAAGCTATGGCGTTATACCTTGGACAAGCGCGAATGTTAATCAGCCAATTTCAAACATTCAAAGTTAATCACATAAATAGAAGCGAGAACAAACATGCTGACGCGCTAAGCAAGTTAGCCGCTACCAGCTTTAAGCATCTAGCAAAGGAGGTACGCATAGAGGTATTATCCAATCCTTCCATTCATCTCAAGCAAGTAAATGTTATAGAAATGGGAGATCCGTCCTGGATGTCTCCAATTATCTTGTACCTTCAACACGGGAAACTTCCGGAAGGAAAAGCAGAAGCTCGAAAAATACAACACAAAGCAATAAATTACGAAATGGCGGATGGCGTCCTTTACCGAAAATCATTCATGGGCCCACTACTACGCTGCGTAGATAAAACAGACGCGCAATACCTTATCAGAGAAATCCACGAGGGATTATGCGGGATACACGCGGGACCGCGCATGGTCGTGGCAAAAATAATGAGCGTCGGATACTACTGGCCAGGAATGCACATGGATGCAGTCGATCTATTAAGAAGATGCGAGGCATGTCAACGCCACGCACCAAAGACACTCCGACCCAAAAACCCGCTAATTCCCGTTACTTCCGCCTGGCCATTTCAAGAGTGGGGCATCGACCTTGTCGGGCCATTTCCTGACGCGCCAGGTGCAGTAAAGTTCATCATCGTCGCGATAGATTACTTCACAAAATGGGTGGAAGCAAAAGCCCTGGCCTCAACAACAGCAATGGTAATCCGCAAATTTATATGGGAACATATAATTTGCAGATTTGGATTACCATTGCGCATTATTTCCGACAATGGTACAAATTTCACAGCAGACGATCTCCAAAAGTGGTTCAAAGAAATGAAGATCGAGCATAACTTTGCGTCCGTTGCGCATCCTCAGGCAAACGGACAGGTAGAAAGTGTAAACAAACAGATCGTTGACGGCATAAAAGCGCGACTCGGGACAGCGCGCAGAGGGTGGGTTGACGAACTTCCCAGCATCCTCTGGATCTGAGGCCGTCATCCCAGCCGAGATAGGTTTACCATCACCGCGCATGATAGCCATGGAGACACAGAACAATGAACAAGCGCGAAGAATGGATTTGGATCTTTTGGAAGAAAGGCGCGAAAACGCCGCGATAACAGAAGCAAGGTACAAATCCAAGCTCGAGAAATATTACAATGCGCGCGTCCGCGTTTGCACATTTGTCCCCGGAGATTTTGTCTTGCGCGATAACGAAGCTTCAAACGCGGAAAAGCCGGGGAAATTAGCGCCAAGATGGGAGGGACCGTACGTCATTAACGAAGTACTAGGCAAGGGGGCATACACCCTAAAAAGGATCGATGGGACCTCAGTCCCTCGCACCTGGAACGCACAACACTTGCGCAGGTGTTACATATGAGCTAAGCCTTCAAAAGCGGAAAGCACATACAGGCAATGTATTTCTTTATTATGTTTTGTATTACAAGCCTTGCGCTCTTATCAAAGTAGACATCATCTTTACTTTATTTCTGTTTATTACAAATTGCATATAATTCTTTTGGTTTTTGCGAAAACAATATGGTACACATTGTACACCTCATGAACAGTCTAAAGGCAAACTGACACGCCTTTATAGACAAACGTTCACACATGAGCACAATGCCATCTCTCATTCGCTTAACCTATTAAAAGAAATTAAGTACACGCAACATATTGTAAACTAAACAGCAATTTACATGCACAGCAGTGCATCAAAATATACATTATCCAGTGTAACATAAGCACTTCTTAACAAAGATCATGACAACGATCTTTGGAAATTTTTAGTACCAAGAACTAAGAATATTTACAACGATCACACCAGTGATCTTCAAAAAGAAGTTTGTGGCAACAAACTAACATAAACACCAAAAGAACTACACTGTTCATAGGGCCAAAACCCAACCGACAACACGGTCATCTTCAACACTTAATCACACCACCAGTTTTTTTTTCCGGCGTCGATACACCAGCCAACAGCTTCCTCTCCGGATCATCGGAAAACAGGCTGTCAGTCCATCGGCATCCAACACAACACCACTGGCATCAGCAACCCTATCTGGCCGGAAAACTTTATCATCAGCACCGGCAACCAGGGAAGGGTCAAGAACAGCAGCTTTTTCTTCTCCGATAAACATCAACGGCGAAGAGTTAGCAAGAAGGAGTAAGGCTTCAACAGCGTCACGAACCTCTAAGATGTATGAAAGTCGCCGGGAGGGAACAGAACTTTTTCCTTTCATCTCTTCCAAACTAAAGCAAGTGTGCATCCACCACATGTGCATATAAAGGAACAATACCCCAGAATAAGACAAAAATTGACCATCATTAATGGTCAGAAAACATCACATCTAAGCGGCGCTACAGGAACTGGGGTCATATCCCCATTAATGAAGACTGACAAAGCGCCATTACGTATCTCGATGTAAGAAATCAAGCTCTCGCAAATCTGAATTTTTTATAAAATGAGGTCATCAGACGTTAGATCATAATTACAAAATCCAGCTTCCAGAAAGCAAAATCACCTTTTTAAAATATATCACGAATCTTCCCATACAAGCCACCTAAATTCCCGCCAAAACTCTTTCTCTCATAAGTCTAGTGCTCCACTTACTTGCATAAGAGCAACACTAGACTGGGGGGACTTGAAGGGGTAAGGTCCCAAAAACCTCATAAAAAGGATTTGAGACCATACCACAAACTAACCCTTTTAGCCTTTTGACCTTGCGCGGCCGCGCATCGGTCTTACAAAGAAGGAGAAATCAGCAATTCATAATCGCGCACCCAAAGGAAAACATAAGTCCTTGCGCCTCCTCCCATTTAACAAAGGATTAAAATCCTTTGTTAAATACCTCCGCCTAAATATCCAGACTTGGATATTATTTTACCAGACTTGGGATTTATTTGTCCACACAGCAAGGTGTCACACCAGATCACAGCAGTGATCTTCTAGAAAGAAATACAATCGTGCACCACCCAGACGGTTATAACCGTCTGCACGTTTCATCACCACAAGCAACCCTGAAATCACAACAAAGGCATGTAATTGGAGAGTAATCCCCACTTAATCACTTTCCACGTGGCAACTCCCCAGCCGTAGATCAAACCACGATCCGTGTGCATTCACATCGGATCGAAACAACTTAACAAAGGATCAAAGAACTTAACGGAAGGAAAGATAACCGCTACGGCGTTAGCATCTTCCGTCATCTTTTCAATAACAGGTTTTCCCTCCCAAACTCCCGGTTATAAATAAGAGAACTGTTCAGGTATAAACTCAGATTACTCTCACTTCTCAAATACTTATCTTCTCCAATTATCAATACTTATTCTCACACCGGAGTCGGGTCAAGGAGAGAACCCTCTTCTCCCCTTGGCGAGGCTAACGGTGTTCTTTTTTGCAGAACCACCGGAGAAGAAATCTCGTTGCACTGAATCAACCGAGAGAGAGCTAACCTTTTTATGCGGATTCAAACCCCCTAACTATCTCGGTTCTGACCATTTAGTTTAGTTTTTCTTCAAGGTCCAAATGGGAGAGGCTGTGCAGAATGAATGTACGTGTAAGAAGAAGGATTGTGGTCATAGGATGCGACTGGTTGTGTTTGTGGCCCATGATTTGCTGCACTACATGAATGGTTTAAGCAACGATGTTTGTGCTGGGATCAAAACTATCAGTCAAGTTTTCATAATGTGATGGGACAACCAAGAGAGTTACTTGCGGCCCTATTTCACTCGGTCAACAACATGGTTCGAGCTACCAGTCGAGGGTGACTACTTCACAAAAAAACACGAACACGTGAAGTAAACTATTATGTTCGGATCATTATTAGTTTGTTTGCTGACACTAAGATTCAAATGAATGTTGTAGAAAACAGATAAACTGCCAAATCGGAAAAGAAAAACTCAAGAAATAAGATTGAAAATTAAATACCGATTGAATCTCGGCGTCTGCCCTATGAATCCAGAGATATAGGAGGTTAGGTTAGAGAATCTTATGAGAAAAGATTGTTTTTGGTGATGAAGAACTCAATAACTGAGAAAATAGGAGGTTAGGTCAGCAAAGGTAAAAGAAAAATTTGTGATGAAGAAGACCAATAATGGAGTTGTAGTGTTTATTTTATATGAATAAAGTTGGATGATCCGAACAAAAAAAAAAGATCCACATTCATTTGGATCCCGTGTGAAATTATGTGTTTATTGTAAGGTACATTTTTTTTTTGTTGGTAATGTTTGCCAAACATGAATGATTATTCACTTATAAGAAATCATATAAAAAATTTCTTTTGTAAATATAAATTTTTTTAACACAACCCATAACACGTGAAACTCACCGGTATATAATATTAAGTATGGGAGGGTATAAATAGGAGACATTAAGCGTCACGTTAGAAAGACGGCACGGTAAGAAAAACACGTGGTAGAAAGGACGTTAAAGTGGTGTTAGTATAAAGAGATTATCCAATTATAAGAAATCAAATATATAAAATTCTTTTGTAAATATAAATTTTTATAAAACAACACATAACCCGTGAAATCACAGGTACATAACCTAGTTTTATTATATACTTATATACGTACACATGTCAAAAGCATAATGAAAGTGGAAGGAATTTTTGACATGTTGCAACTCAGTAATTTTTGAAAATACACGTGGATACATGACTGTTAGAAATGGATATGGTAGACAAGAAGATACATAGCCACTTTATTTATTTATTATTATTTGAATTGAATAACATCCAGAACTTTATTATTTTCTCAATAGAACCGACCCACGGTAAGCTGCTGAAAATCCGTAATATACAAACAGAAGGAAAAAAAGGCATAGGTAAACTTTACAAATTCAAATTAAAATATCGGCACGCATTACAAGAAATTGACTTAAACTTTGATCTTTTTAACATGTCTTGAAAAGAATTTTCCTTCATCTCTTCTACTGTCGTTTGTATCCCACCCGGTTTTCCTTTGAAGATAAAACAAAAGAAAGCTAACAATCTAAAGTTGAATTTTACATATGAGTTACGTGAGATGGTTGTTAATCATAAATAATTTATTTGACTTTTTAGGCCGATCCAACTGAGGCCGGTTGAATGAATGGTGGGATTGTCAGTTTTATATTTCTTTTGCTCACATCATTAAGTAGGCCCACTTATGTTGGCCACACAGCACAGCCTTATCATGAATTGTTTTCATTGATTGAAATAAATGTATCATCAAAATTCTTAATTATCGTTCTATCCATTACATCATATCTAATTTCTGTAGATCGATATTCCATTGTTCTACTAAGTTTCTATGGATTTACTTTTATTAATCATTATCTTTGTATCCAGCATATTATGTTTAGCTATCTTTGGTCACCTTAAACTGATAAAAAATAGACTTGATGGGTTCAATAACAGGTTGGGAGTACCAGAAGCTGCTGGATCATGGCCAATAATTGGTCACTTGCATCTTTTAGCTGGTTCTCAAGGTCCACACAAACTCTTGGGATCTATGGCTGACAAGTTCGGACCAATTTTCACTTTCAAACTTGGTGTTCATCGAGTTCTAGTTGTTAGCAGTTCTGAGTTGGCTAAAGAGTGTTTAACTACCAATGATAGAGTTTTCGCGAGCCGACCAAAAGCCATGGCAACCGAGCTGATTGGCTATAACTATGCTAATTTCGGCCTTGCTCCATATGGACCATACTGGCGTCAGATTCGTAAGATAATTGTGCTTGAAATGACGTCTCATCATCACCTTCAAATGATTGCACATATCCGAGTCTCTGAAGTGCAGTCATCCTTAATGGACATCTACAGAACTTGGGTAACAAATAAAGGGTCTTCTGAGACGGTAATGGTTGACATGAAACAACGGTTTGGAAGCATAGTTATAAACATGGTTGTAAGGATGATGTTTGGCAATCATTTTTCGGAAGGTGAACAGAATCGAGATCAGTTTCAGAAGGCCGTTATGCAGTTTGCTGAACTCTTGGGTGCTTTTGTTCCGTCAGATGCCATTCCATGGTTGAGGTGGTTTGATTTAGGAGGGTATGAGAAAAAGATGAAGAAGACGGCAAAAGAGATAGATGTTGTAATTAATGGATGGTTGGAAGACCACAAAAAGAAGATGAATTCTACTTCTACACAGCATGTAGATGATAGCCGGGACCAAACAGTTTTCATGGCTGCATTGTTATCCGCTGTTAAAGAAGAAGTGAAAGAGGAAGTTTATGGCTTCAGCACTGATGAGATTGTGAAAGCTACATGTTTGGTACGATTTCTATCGCTCACTGTTAACGCCGGGTGCAAGAATTTTTGGTATGGGGGAAATTGAATTGGGTCAAATTTGAATGGGTCTGCCTTGGGTCGGGTTAGAAATACGACCTTTTTTAAAAACATTTCTAGCTCTAATCGAAGAATATGCAACTTAAAAGGACATAACCAACTAAACAAAACTAAACTTAATATGAGAATAAAAGTAAAAAGTTCAAACATAATGAATATTGTGAAGATTGTAGATTTGCGATAGAGATAATTAATTTCAAACTACTATGGGTGCCCCTTATCAGGCTTATAAGGCTTGACGTGCCAATGACAGGACAATAGTGACTATAAACTTGCTTGTAATCAAATTATGTCTTCTTAGAGCATTCTCATCCAATCCATCAAATTATACATACATTCCACTAAAAAACAACTCCTATATCAATATATTTCCACTAAAAACAAATATTTTTTCTCTCATTTTCAATTAAATAATATTATCATCACATTTTTTTCTTTCCTTCACTCACAACCACTTTCAATATATATTAAAAAATTATACTGGGTGAACAGTGTCCCCGAAAATATACAGATGAACAGTAACATTTTCTCTCTCCTCCACTCATAACCACTTTTTTTACCCTTTACAATATAAAAACTCACCCTCACAAGTTTTGATGGATTAGATGAGAATGCTCTTATGTTGCTTTTCTTAGGCAATATATGGAGCAGCTACTGACACGACAAGAGCGACTCTAACATGGGCTTTAGCTTTACTAGTCAACCACCCTGTGGTTTTAAAAAAAGCCCAACAGGAGCTTGAAAACCATGTTGGAAGAGATAGGAAAGTTGAAGAGTCGGACATGAACAACTTGGTCTATCTTCAAGCCATTATCAAAGAGACAATGCGTCTTTATCCAGCGGCACCACTTTCTGTTCCTCATGAATCCACAGAAGACTGCATTGTAGGAGGTTACACTATCCCTAAAGGGACTCGCCTTTTAGTAAATATTTGGAAGATTCATCACGACCCACAAATATGGGCTGCTCCATATGAGTTCCGACCTGAGAGGTTCTTGACCAGCGATAAAGAAATCGATGTGAAGGGTCACCATTTCGAGTTGATTCCATTTGGAAGTGGCCGGAGAATATGCTTGGGCATGTCTTTTGCTCTTGAAGCTATGCAGTTGATACTAGCCAACATAATACATGGATTTGAGTTCCAAAATCCATCAAATGATCAAATTGACATGAAGGAAAGTCCTGGATTAATTAATCACAAAGCTACTCCACTTGAGCTACTTGTCGCACCTCGACTATTGTCACATGTATATTCATAGGCTAAAGTATCTTTATAAAAGTATTTTGAGGCTATTTGACATGAAAAAATAAGGTCACTTGGTAACAAAAATGTACGTAGATAAATTGTAGTTATTTAACCTTGAAATAGGCCAAATTACTACAGCATATATTTATTTCAAGAATTATCACGCACACTTTGTCTAACGTTCTCTAAACCTTACATATGAATCTTTCTAAACCTTACATTACACACACATATGAACCACAATATCTAAACATGACATGCATAATTCCGTATAATCTACCAAGACAAAAAAATCCGCCTAAATTTATGTCAATTATAAAACGTAAATTACACGTTTTGTACTTTATGTTTATATCGAATTGTAATGGATGTTATTTAACTTCAATAATTAAAATCACTCGTTTATTTGGAAAACTTATTACACCTTTCGTCCTTTAGCACTAACCAGATTAAAATTTTAAGTTAAGTATTGAATATGTCTTGCACAAGAGGGTATGTTGGTAATTCACAAGTGTCAATTACCATCATCATTCACAAGAATCATCACCGGCCACCGGTTTCGCCACCCATAAAATCCGGTGGCGTTTCTGATCTGAAACTTCAAGAATCATCCTAATAGGGAATTGCCGGAATACCATTTATAATCTCCAGCTTGTCCGATCAGATGTTCGCTACTCCGTCAAGACCATTCATCACTTAATCCTCCATCTCTTTCACTCTCATTCATGTTTTCTAGTCTCAACAACTTAATTCCAGATCCATCTTTGGCAAAGAAGATATGGGCTTTTATTGTCCGCCACATGATTTTGAGATCGGTGCTCAGATTAGATCTCAGCCGCCCCAACTGTGGTCGGAATAGGTCTGGAAAGTTAGTCAGTTCGTCACTTGAGATGGGCGGCCTCCGGTAACCGACGCGGAGCCAGCCGCCAGCCGGAAAACCATCTGGTTGCTCCCCTTTGTCTGCGCATTCGTTCCAAAGAGGGGGATAGATTAAGCTTTAGGGGTTTGGGACGCTCCACTAGTGATGGAATTCCATCACTCACAACATCCAATAAAATTCCATCACTGGTGGTGGATGTTAGTGCAAATGTCCATCACTAGTGATGTTTTTTTTTAAATTATAAATTAACAATAAATAAATAATTTCATTTAAATAAAAATACATTTTTTTATTAGGGGATTTTACATATTTCCCCCTCCTAAGCTGCCTTATTACGTATTTCCCCAAATCAAAAAAACAATTACATATTTCCCCTCCCTAACCCATATATATTACATATTTCCCATTTTCATTAAAATGACTCTTATTTATGACTATTTTACCCTTAATAAACTATTAAATGAATATTTACATATTTCTCCATTCTAATATCATCAATTAGTTACATATTTACCCAATTCATATAGTATCACCCTAATTCTTCTACTTGTTACTATTGTTAAAATACAATCCTTACATGTTCATAATCAATTCCGTTCAAAAAGCGTAGGCTTTGTTTTGTATTTCTCCATTCTAATATCATCAATTAGTTACATATTTACCCAATTCATATAGTATCACCCTAATTCTTCTACTTGTTACTATTGTTAAAATACAATCCTTACATGTTCATAATCAATTCCGTTCAAAAAACGTAGGCTTTGTTTTGTATGAGGTAATGTAATGGACGGATGAATGAAATAGACGAAGGAAAGGAATAAATCATTACCATTCCGTTGTCGTGTTTGGTTACCCATATGAGAATGGAATAAATCATTACTTTGCAATGTTTGGTAGACGATAAAAGATGAAAGAATGGAATACAATTAATTAAATTGACAAATATACTCCTTACTGGTTGTGTTAACATCGCTATGGTTTGAAAGTATCGGATCAAATTCAAAGTTAATCATCTTTTTCTCAATCAATCAAAGCTGTTAAAAGAAATAATAATTACTTCTACAACAAAAAAAAACCATTGTTTTTTAATTAATTAAAAAATATAATGAAATGAAAAAGTTCATCATGTACAGAGTGCAGACATCACCGGTAAAAAGAGAAATAATAAAATAATGAGATATGCTCCAATAAATATTTGAATGGAAATTAAACAGATTTAGCTTTAGGATTTCTAATTCGATAAACTCCATTAACATCCACACTGGTCTCTGTCTGATGTAGGTGGGAAGAGGAAACGCATTATGGGAAATATGTAATTTCTAAAAAAAAAGGGAAGGGTAGTTGGGTAATTTCTCGAAAAAAGGGGAAATATGTAATTGTTTTTTTGGTTTGGGGAAATACGTAATAAAGAAGCTTAGGAGGGGGAAATATGTAAAAATCTCTTTTTATTAAACCAGATAATATATTTTTCTAGAAAACCATAAAAAAATTATAAGCATTCTTGGGCTTGGGCTGCGCCTATGACAATCGTTCCCATTTCACAATCTCAACTCTCTGTTCTCCACTTTCTTCACAACCCTAAATACCTAAAACTCTCTGTTCTCCCCTTTCTTCAGAACCTTTTTGCCCCAAAATGCCCCAAAATCAAAGATGGTTCAAGCTTGAAAAACCCCAAGAAAGCAAAGCTAAACAACAAGGTATGTATCCCACTTTTTAATTTACACCTATAATTAAACAAGCTTCTGGATTTTCAATGCGTGTTCGGTATAACGCGTTTTATTAACCACGTGTGGTCAACAACGCAGGCAGCGGTGTTCCACGCTCTTCGACGTGTGATGGAATGCCGACAACGGGGTGCCCCGTCCCCCTTTATGTAAGACCTTAGTTACTATTTAACGGTTTTACATGTAAATACCAACAATTTGATGTGTAGTTAAGACTACACATACTATAAAAATACGGGTTTATTAAAACTTTACAAATCATAAGTTATTCAACACAACGTGATCGAATTCGTCGTTTAAAATTTACGACGAGGCAATGTGCGGAAGCATATATCTTTATCGTGATCGGTTCTTCATTGATCTTGATCGTCTTTCGGCATCCAAAATGTACCTACATTTCATAAACATGAAATGCTTTTATCATACGGGGATTAAAACGTGTCTAAACGAGTCTGGGAAACGAAACTGGTTTAAAATAATTTTTTTATTACAGGGTCTACCGTAAATTACGGTGGCTACCGTAATTTACGGTAGCCCCTGAATGTTGAAATTTCCACCGTAACTCGGTGGGTGTATGGCGTAAAGACTTTAAGGCTACCGTAAGTTACGGTAGCTACCGTAACTTACGGTGGCCTCTGCAGGATTTTTCCAAGTTTGCCGTTTGCTAAAACGAAAAACCTTCATAACTTTTAATCCGCTTGTCCGTTTGACCTACCGTTTCTTCCTACGTGATTGTAATTTGATTCTCCAACTTATGGAGTTAAAATCCAACATTCGGTTTAACAAATTTTCAGACTTTTAAGTCTTCGGCTTATTACCCTTTTTACCAAATTTTGACCCGTTCGATTTTTATAAAACCAACATGTTTACTTGATCCTTAAACTCATGAAATTCATAATTTCCATATCTCCTATCATATTAATCTCAAATCACGGGTTTCTTACATAATAAAACCCGTTTACGCTCAAGTTCTTATTTTGAACCGTTAAGAGTATTTAAGCACCTTCTAGCTTAAAATCACTTTCGATTGCTTCTAGCATTACGTTACCACATTTCTTATCATATAATTTTCCACCACAAGTGTATTTATGGTAGGTTTACTATGGTAATCTATATAAACCGGGTTTTACCCCTCGACTCATTATTTTACGGCAAGGACTCAAATAGAGCCATTTGACTAACGTATCACATCTTTCAACTTCTATACTCGTCCTAAGTATTTATCTAATCATAAAACTCGTTTCCACGCAACCCTTAAGGGTTGTTTGCTCAGTTTAACTTATAAGGGCGTTTTGGTCCATTTTGGCCCTTCATTACGATGAGAGATTTTTTTGTAAACATGCTTGACCCATAAGCCCTCTTTTTAATTATGATTTTGTTTGAAAAGTCATTAGGCCTTTCAAACGTAATGACCATCGTTTGTAACATTCGGTATACCTATTGAAGTAACCAAAAATCTATTCTAGACTCCGATTAACTCTCATTAAACCTTACGTTTAAATGAGAGTTATTCTATTATACGTACCTGGCTCGGACCATTATATTGACCCATTTAGATACCTTGCCTCAATAGCCGCTAAGTAATAGCGATGTAAATATCCACTCGATAATTATTTATGTAATCATACAACTCAACAAATCATTACTCGATATTGTCAAAGAGTGATATTTTCACCTTTTGACCCGTTTGGTCTAAATGACTGATTATATTGGCGAGATGAAGCTTATTGCCATCTCGTCTACACGACTCGCTCCGGTTTACACCGCACGGTCGTTTTAATTATAAATCACCTCTTAACGTTTTTTGGCCTATTAAGGCTTACGAAATAAGTATCTTTCAAAACCAACAATTATTGTCAACGAGCGACCAAATTACAGTTTTACTCTTATTGGTTATCATGATTTATCTTATGTGGTAACCTTTAAAAGTACAAGTTTCATTCGTCATAATATGATCGAATTACCGATTTAACTCATTTTTAACCATCAATACGGTTTCTTATCCTATTTGGTTATCTTGTTCCGTATGACTACACGCCGGAACACCATATCTCAATTAGGCATTTGTCTTATTCGTAATCAATGCGACAAAAGAACATTCTAAAGTATATGACTAGTGTAAGCTATCCTTACCTCGCATCCAAGCCACGCTTTTCTTTTTGTACTTGATCCGTTTGACCCGCTTCCTCCACAAGCCTCCAACTAGCTCGTTAAGCGTCAAACTATCATCATAATTCGTAAGATGGTTAGTTTAGTCATTATCAATCATGACTATTCCCACCTTACGTTTTTCGTATAAAAATTAGTATTCATTATATTGTAGGTCGGTTTGACTTTTTAAAAGTCAAATCGCCAATTAACACATATGATTGCACTATCAAGTTCACAAGGCTCAATTAGGCACATTATCAACATTTAGTGAACATCATCTTTTGAGACGCCAAATTAACTAACATGTCATCCAATCCCTACCTCAAGTAATAATAAATCAATATGTAATTTCAGTTATTATAAGCATATACACACTTTGACCATCATAATCATGGCTTTAACTCTTATGTCAAGACCCACTTCTAGTCACTTATGAACTCTTAACAAAATCTCTAATTTGTTCATGTAGTTCATTCATATGAGTTAGTATGATGTTTATAAACACCAATAGAACATCAATTTCGTCAAATCATCCAAAACCCACTTAGCTCATACTTGATTAGTTGACTAATCATTAGTTTATGGCACAATTCTACAAGTTCGCATCTAGGGTTTGTTCCTAGACTCATACTCACATCAATATCACCGTAACATTCAACATTCATACAAGAATTTCATTCATGCATGTTTATCACTAATTCGAAATATCACCAAACATCAAAATTCAACATACCTTGTGATCTCCTAAGCTTGGTGATCAAGATTTTATTAAAAGCCCCAATTTTCCGGCTCGATCTCTTTTTGATTTTGTTGAATTTTGAGTGTTTAGGGTTCTTGAAGAGAACCCCCCTTCTCTTCTCCTGTGGACATCGACCAAACACACACATGTGTGTGTGTTTTGGTGTTTTTAAGTTTTAATTATAAACTTGTTTCCAATTTGCCCACTTTTAGTCCCTCAAGTTTTATTTCGATCAATTTAAGCTATAATCCACTATTTGTAACTTAATCACATATTATTTACTTGGTTAATTATTCCTAGTTAATTTAATAGGTTCGGGAAGTCATAACCCGTTGTATTTTATGTCCCATTAACTCGGGCCTTTTATATACTTTGTTTTCTCAAAGTATTCATCCTTCTTAAAATCTTTTATTCACTTTTTATTTAAATATTAGGATTATTTATTTAAATCCTAATATTTACCAGGTTACTTTTACTGCTAACGGTATTTTATCCACCTTTTAGTATTAACGGGGTTTGATCACCAAACCCGTTTTCGGGGTGTTACAAGTCTACCCCCTTAAAGAGGTTTCGTCCTCGAAACCTTTTCTTAAATAATTCATTGAGTTTAACTCAATGCATTTGTTCCGAGAATCTTTAAAACATTACTTATACTTTAACCAATTGTTAGTATTACCAGAAAAGTATGGTAATATCTTTTTGGTTACTAATCGTCTACGTATCTCATACGACATAGTGCAACTTGAAATAACGTAATCTCGTAATTTCCACTAGTTTAGTTAACTTAGCGATATCCATCGCTTTCATATACTATTGAATTCTTTATGAATCCGTTACTTTGACCCGTTTAAAGGTCTTTAGTGAAATCCTTCACTTTTAACAACAATTTCTTTTGTTTTCAAATTTATTTAAATGACCTTAACCGGTCTCACTAACTAGACTTATTAGTCCATTTACTTTTTACCGCTCGCTTGGTTATAACGTGATTCTACTTCACATTGCATTTATTGACCGTGGTCGTGACACATCATGTTTAATTTATATCAACCTTTCATCTTTGAAAATACCACTTTTCGAATATATCGTCTTGCGCCTATCAGTGTCAAGACTTGTATCTTTCATGTTTACTATTTGAATTCCTATCAGAATTTATATTTGTAAAAACGTTATTTCTTACTAAAACCGAAGTTTTAGTTTAGGATCTTCTCTTTATCTTTTGTCAATTATCCGTACCAGGATATTGACAGTTCATAATTTATTCTTTTACAGTCTTAGTTTTATGCGGGGATTTGATGTATGTAAAATGCAACATATAAATTACATCAAATGAGGCATAAAACTAACCCTTTTTAAGTACAAATATTGGAAAAAGAGTGTTTTTGTCTTCCTTTTGTATTTTCAGGATTAAATGAGCTCAAAAACGCAAAAGAAGCAAAAAGACAGCTAAATCCAACATAAATACAAGAAAATGAATATTAGTGGACTGCCCGACCCCTCAACGGCACCTTCCAAAGCAAAGTAGAGAAATCAGAAGACTGAACACGCCCCGTGCTCAGCCAGCACGGGGCCGTGCCCAAGAAGCAGCAGAAAAGACAAACCTATAGAAGCTTCTATTGCCCACCACGGGCCGTGCTCAGCGGACACGGGGGCGTGTCGAAAGTACAGCAGGCGCATTTATTGTAATTGCGAATTACAATTAATGAGGAGAGAGATTGTCAGACAGACACGGGGCCGTGCCCAGCGGACACGGGGCCGTGTCCAGCTCTCTGTTCAGCCTATAAATAGGAGTGCATGGATTCATTTCATCTCATCCCTTGGCACACCACCTCTCTCACACTTCAACCACCACCCACCACCATCACAACACCATCATCCACCACCATCATCCATTGTCCATCGTAGAGTGTGTGAGTCGTCTCGGGATCCAAGATTGATCGTAAGAGTTCTTGACAATCAAGGCCATGTTTGCCTAAGTCTCTTACATCACTTGGTGAAGACAAAGTGTCTAGTATAATACTTTTTATTTCTAATCTTTTGCACTTTTTATTTGGTTTTGTATTAATGACTTTAATAACTAGTTACTTATGTTGAAGGTGATCTTTCCTTATCGTTTGTCCGTGGTGTCTTGGCATTATTTTACTGTCTATATAAAATAAAGGATTTTCACCATTCATATCTCCACGGTCTATATGGAGATATGTTGGCTACCTGGTAGGGGGTTAAGGGAACGGTTTGGTAAAGGTCTTGCCATTGTTCAGCGTTTAGAGGTCCTGCAATGGACCTGGGTCAAATTTAGTAGGACCTCCTTCAATACTTCACGGTATTGGATGGCGGGGGTCCAAACTCTTTGATCCCCTCATAAGTTAACTACTATTAATACTATAACCCGGCTATTTAGGACTATATCCCTGCTGACTCAGACTACTTAGCCGAGGGTAACGTCACCGCCAAAAGCGGGGCCTACCACAATACTGCATTAATAACTTAATTCATTATCTTCCAATAATCCACCCTTTTAGGATTGTATCCCTGCTGACTCAAACTATTGGGGTGAGGGTAACGTCACCTTCAAAAGAGGGGCCTACTACAATAACTAAGATAATCTCTTAATTATGTGCAAAAGTGCGGAAATAATCAAAGGTTATACTAGATACGAGTCGGAACCAAGTGATTCATCTTGTCTATCTGTTTTTCTTTTATTTTTATTTTCAGCATTTTAGTTAGCTTTTAATTTTCTTAGTTTAAAACATTTTTTCTAAACTTTTATTTTGGTTAGACGTTGAGGATAAACCGGTACTAAAAGCTCTTGTGTCCTTGGACGACCTCGGTATCTTACCAACGCTATACTACACTCAACGATGGGTGCACTTGCCCATATGTGTGTTTAGTGTTAGTGAAATATCGTGTTTTATAAATTTAAAACTTGGCTAAAATAAGTGTTAAAAAGGGCTTAAAATATACACCTAATATATATAACACTTTACCGCACATCAGGATTCTCTACTGGTTCCCTCGCTTGTCTAAGTAACCCGTAGATTCTTTCACTTAGCCTCGTAGGCTATTTCTTTAGGCTTTCACCTCTTTAGGGCGTTGCCTTTATGATCCTTTTCCTTTTTTATTCAGGACCCGTGGGTCAGTTTAGTCCCGTAGACCTTTACACTGTTTATAACCTGTAACAACCATAATTTTATTTAGCGATTTCCGTAATTAATCACAAATTACTGAGTATTTATATTTAAACATTCAAGCTAAAATACGGGTTTATTAAAACTTTTCCGAACTTGAAGCAAAACAACATAGTGTAATTTAATTCATCGTTTTAGAATAACGACGAAACAACTTGCGGAAGCTTCATTTAACGTGTGTTCGGTTCTTGCTCGACGCTTGATCTTCATCCGGGACTCTCGACATTCACCTACGATCAATACCAGCTTAAATGTTAGTATTGATAGTTTAAATAACGGTACAAGACAAGATATTGATAATGGAAGGAAATCCAAACGTTAATTTCTTGATCCAAAAACAAGGTCTACAAACTGGCCTCCACCGTAAGTTACGGTGGCTCCTGTATGAAAATTCCCCCACCGTAACTCAGTAGGCAACTACCGTAACAATTTCAGCCCCACCGTAACTTACGGTGGGCACCGTAAGTTACGGTGGCCCCTGTATCATTCCCTTTCCTTTTTTTCCGTTTTTGACACGAAAACTTTCGTATCTTTCAATCCGCGTATCCGTTTGATCTCCCGTTTCTTCCTACATGATCGTAATTTGATTCTCCATCTCATGGAGTTTATATCCGACATTCAAACTAATAAAATTCTAAATTTTTAAGCATTCGGCTTATTATTAAAAATCCACATTTTGACCCGTTGGTATTTAAGACCTCCAAACTTGTTTCTAGTTAATCATAATTCTTAGACCAAGGTATTTAACTCAAAATATCTATCTTGGATTCATAAGTTTTGTAAATTACGCGACAAAAACCCAAGTTACGCGCGTAATTCATTTTGACCCGTTTAGGGGATCTTTTATGCATTTTGGTCTAAAACTAGCTCTTTTCTTTTCAATACTTCGTAATGTCACATCTAAATGTTTGCTTATGTTCCACCACAATTATTTTTGTGATCGATTTAACATAACTAACCTATTATCCCAAATTTACTCATCGGTTGGTCATTTTACGCAAATGACCATTTTTGTGCATTTGACCCGCAAATGTGTATTCCTATAACTTTTATTCATATTTAATGATTCTATAATCTTAATGCAAGTTCCAAAATAACCCCTATGTGTCATTTGCCCCATTATACCCTTCAAGGGTGTTTTGGTCAACTTTAGTCCCTCACTTTACGACGAAGGACTTTCGCTAAATATTTGACCAAGATTTGTATGTTTAACTAAAAGCTTATTTATGCGTACCTGGCTCGGGTCAAAGTATTGACCCGTTTACATAACTTTTGCTTTAAATCTTTCTAGTTAAAGCAACGCAAGCTTATGTTATTCCTGTGATTACAAAACTCAACAAGCGATTGTCAAATGTTATTGTCAAATGATGTTAACAACACCATTTGACCCACTAAGTCTAATTGACCATTTGTCCGTATGAGATGGTATTTAATTACCATTTCATCCCTTTAAACCTATCCCGGTTTTTCCATTGAACTCATTTTACTAAAAACCATTTTTTTTTGTTCGTCATTACATGACTAATTTACCATTTTACCCTTTTTACCATAATTCATGATTTCTTACCATTTACCCTTGTTCCGACTCTCATTGAATCGTGTCGGAACATCAAATACCAACCACTTAGTAGCATTCATATACAATACTTGCAATTAAGTAATTTGTAAATAATGTAAAGGGGCGTAAGCTTTACTTACTTTGCATCCGAAACACGTTTTTCCTTTACACTTGATTCGTTTGACCCGCTTCCTTCCCAAGCCTTCACCTAGCTTGTCAAGCATCAAACTATAATCATAATTAGTAAGATGGTTAGACTAGTCATTATCACATACGACTATTCCATCTTATGAATTCTATCTTGAATCTACTATTCGACTTCATCATTTATTTGTTCAACTTATCAAAAGCTAACTACTTTTAATCACATGATTTTACATAGTTAGTCTAAATCAACATGATGTTTAGAACCCCTATTGCTTCATATTACGCATAATTTGTTATATCATTCAATTGCGCGTTTCACTTTAAATTTCAACACTTTGGTTCTTATTTAGGCATTTTAACAAACACCTAATGTGCATAATTTTACATATTTATAATCAAGTTCATAACTTATTATTTTTACCAAGATTTTAACATCTTTTACAAGACAATCATCTAATTTATAGTTCAATATCAAAATTAACCTCATAGGATTCAAATAACACTAATTTACTCATCATGGTTCTAGTGTTCACCTTGTTTCTACAAAACCCACTACACAGACATGGTGGATGATCATGAATTTCATAGTTTAAACATTAATTCAACAAACTAATGACTAGGGTTTACTCCTAGACATTATTTCATTACTATTTCTCCCAAATAACGATCATGCAAGCTCAAATCTCAAATCTCATGTGTTCATCCAAATTTGAGATGGAACCAAAGTGGGAATTTTGACATACCTTATGATCCCTTCACTGAGGTGATCACTAGTTTGTGCGCGGATTTCGATTTGGGTTCGATTTCCCCTTCCAATTTGTTGATTTTGTGCTTGTTAGGGTTTGAGTAAGGGAACCCCCTTGGCTCCTGTGATTGTCTCGACCAGAACACACACTTAGAGTGTGTGTTTTGGTGTTGATGTTTTATTAAATAAAACTAGTTTCCAGCTTATCACCTTTAGTCTCTCTCTCTTTTACCCTTGTTGCATATAACATGTTTTAACCAAGGTTTCTCATAACTACAAGACTTGTAATTAACTAGGTTATTTATTTCCTAGTAACTTTATCTTGTTCACAACCCGTTTTATTTTAAGTCCCGTTAAATCTCGGACCCTTTTTATATACTTTGCTTTCTCAAAGTATTTCTCATCCTTTTAATAAATATTAGATTTATTTATTTAAATCCTAAAATTTACCGGGTAAGTTTTACCACTAACTGTATTTTACCCGTCCTGTAGTATTAACGTGGTTTGATTACCAAACCCGTTTTCGGGGTGTTACATAACCCGAAGGTTATAATGATCCCATAGATCGTCCTTTTTATGTTCGAAAATCATTTGTTTTCGCATCAAAATTTCGTTCACTCCGACTGTGATTCGTGTCTGCAATCATTTCATATTTAATTCCGACCCATTACATGGGTTCATTAACATCTTGCGCTTTCCTTTATTCGGTTTGCGCCCATATTTGTATTCAATCTCGTCCCATTACCGGGCTCATTATCCTTTCCAATGTTACGTTTTATCTAACCCGTTTAACTTGTTCGTGTGAGTTTCACCACTTTTGATAGTCAACTTTATCCTCTATGCCTTAGCATTCTTAGTGGTCGGTTTGTATTTTCATTTACTTGGTTATTGTCCATTCCCTTGGGCTCGTTGTACTAACGTAATACGCTTCCGTCTTCAGGCTTGCGTTTACGTTTATTATCAAATATTTTACTTATTTGATCTGTTTTGGGTACCTTTTCAATTCGTCCCATTCATCACGTCCTTACCACATCGGACGTAGATGTGTCCGTCATAAGAAGTTCATGGTATCATATGCCACTACTTACTTGGCCAGATTAAGCGATTAACACATGACACACATGACCTTTTTATAGTTTTCACATCATGCCCTATGTAAGTAACACCTCTATTTAGTTTTCTTGGAAATAGTATCCTGGATAGGTATTCTATTCAGGTTTCCCAAGTTTCTAATTTACATATGCAACAATCATTCTCTACATGTTTGTTGCATATTATTATTTGTGCGATTATATTTAAAAGCACGCACCTGGTAATGCTTGCCCCGACGGGCGTTTCTTGCCATTAACCTTGTTCGCGGTTGTTACGCGATTTAGTCCTTGGTGAGCATGCTCCTCTTGTCATACTTCGGACCGTTCTTCTATCATATCCGTAATTTGTTTAACCCTTGTCATCTTTAAATGCAAGTGTCCTTCAATTAAGACATTCACAAAAGTTAGTAATGTCAACTTTACTATACACCCGCATCATAATACAAGGCTTTTCTACTATATGTGTCAACGCACATAATTTTGTTAGCTATATCTATCATTTAATTGGGGTAACGTGTATTACACGATAACCCTATGTGTTGTTTACAACATTTTAATACGCTAAACCATTAACATACATGCACTTACCGGATTTGCGATCAAGCCTCGAACCGAACACCAATCTTTGTCAAGAGCAGAAGGTTTAAGTCCAAGCATGGTTTTCCCCACCAAACTTGAATCTCTTAAACAAAGGCTCTGATACCAACTTGTAAGACCCTAGTTACTATTTAACGGGTTTAGATGTAAATACCAACAATTTGATGTGTAGTTAAGACTACACATACTATAAAAATACGGGTTTATTAAAACATTTACGAATCATAAGTTATTCAACACAACGTGATCGAATTCGTCGTTTAAAATTTACGACGAGGCAATGTGCGGAAGCATGTATCTTTATCGTGTTCGGTTCTTCGTTGATCTTGACCGTCTTTCGGCATCCAAAATGTACCTACATTTCATAAACATGAAATGCTTTAGTCATACAGGGATTAAAACGTGTCTAAACGAGTCTGGGAAACGAAACTGGTTTAAAATAATATTTTTTTATTACATGGTCTACCGTAAATTACGGTGGCTACCGTAATTTAAGGTAGCCCGTGAATGTTGAATTGTCCACCGTAACTCAGTGGGTATATGGCATAAAGACTTTAAAGCTACCGTAAGTTACGGTAGCTACCGTAACTTACGATGGCCTCTGCAGGATTTTTCCAAGTTTGCCGTTTGCTAAAACGAAAAACCTTCATAACTTTTAATCTGCTTGTCCGTTTGACCTACCGTTTCTTCCTACGTGATTGTAATTTGATTCTCCACCTTATGGAGTTAAAATCCAACATTCGGTTTAACAAATTTTCAGACTTTTAAGTCTTCGGCTTATTACCCTTTTTACCAAATTTTGACCCGTTCGATTTTTATCAAACCAACATGTTTATTTGATCCTTAAACTCATGAAATTCATAATTTCCATATCTCCTATCATATTAATCTCAAATCACGGGTTTCTTACTTAATAAAACCCGTTTACGCTCAAGTTCTTATTTTGACCCGTTAAGAGTATTTAAGCACCTTCTAGCTTAAAATCACTTTCGATTGCTTCTAGCATTACGTTACCACATTTCTTATCATATAATTTTCCACCACAACTGTATTTATGGTGGGTTTACTAAGGTAATCTATATAAACCGAGTTTTACCCCTCGACTCATTATTTTACGGCAAGGACTCAAATAGAGCCATTTGACTAACGTATCACATCTTTCAACTTCTATACTCGTCCTAAGTATTTATCTAATCATAAAACTCGTTTCCACGCAACCCTTAAGGGTTGTTTGCTCAGTTTAACTTATAAGGGCTTTTTGGTCCATTTTGACCCTTCATTACGATGAGAGATTTTTTTGTAAACATGCTTGACCCATAAGCCCTCTTTTTAACTATGATTTTGTTTGAAAAGTCATTAGGCCTTTCAAAAGTAATTTCCATCGTTTGTAACATTCGGTTTACCTATTGAAGTAACCAAAAATCTATTCTAGACTCCGATTAACTCTCATTAAACCTTATGTTTAAATGAGAGTTATTCTATTATACGTACCTGGCTCGTACCATTATATTGACCCATTTAGATACCTTGCCTCAATAGCCGCTAAGTAATAGCGATGTAAATATCCACTCGATAATTAATTCTGTAATCATACAACTCAACAAATCATTAGTCGATATCGTCAAAGAGTGATATTTTCACCTTTTGACCCGTTTGGTCTAAATGACTGATTATATTGGCGAGATCAAGCTTATTGCCATCTCGTCTACACGACTCGCTCTGGTTTACACCGCACGGTCGTTTTAATCATAAATCACATCTTAACGCTTTTTAGCCTATTAAGGCTTACGAAATAAGTATCTTTCAAAACCAACAATTATTGTCAACGAGTGACCAAATTACAATTTTACTCTTATTGGTTATCATGATTTACCCTATGTGGTAACCTTTAAAAGTACAAGTTTCATTCTTCATAATATGATCGAATTACCGATTTAAATCATTTTTAACCATCAATACGGTTTCTTATCCTATTTGGTTCTCTTGTTCCGTACGACTACACGCCGGAACACCATATCTCAATTAGGCATTTGTCTTATTCGTAATCAATACCACAAAAGAACATTCTAAAGTATATGACTAGTGTAAGCTATACTTACCTCGCATCCAAGCCACGCTTTTCTTTTTGTACTTGATCCGTTTGACCCGCTTCCTCCACAAGCCTCCACCTAGCTCGTTAAGCGTAAAACTATCATCATAATTCGTAAGATGGTTAGTTTAGTCATTATCAATCATGACTATTCCCACCTTACGTTTTTCGTATAAAAATTAGTATTCATCATATTGTAGGTCGGTTTGACTTTTTAAAAGTCAAATCGCCAATTAACACATATGATTGCACTATCAAGTTCACAAGGCTCAATTAGGCACATTATCAACATTTAGTGAGCATCATCTTTTGAGACGCCAAATTAAGTAACATGTCATCCAATTCCTACCTCAAGTAATAATAAATCAATATGTAATTTCAGTTATTATAAGCATATACACACTTTGACCATCATAATCATGGCTTTAACTCTTATGTCAAGACCCACTTCTAGTCACTTATGAACTCTTAACAAAATCTCTAATTTGTTCAAGTAGTTCATTCATATGAGTTAGTATGAGATTTATAAACACCAATAGAACATCAATTTCGTCAAATCATCCAAAACCCACTTAGCTCATACTTGATTAGTTGACTAATCATTAGTTTATGGCATAATTCTACAAGTTCGCATCTAGGGTTTGTTCCTAGACTCATACTCACATCAATATCACTGTAACATTCAACATTCATACAAGAATTTCATTCATGCATGTTTATCACTAATTCGAAATATCACCAAACATCAAAATTCAACATACCTTGTGATCTCCTAAGCTTGGTGATCACGATTTTATTAAAAGCCCCAATTTTCCGGCTCGATCTCTCTTTGATTTTTTTGAATTTTGAGTGTTTAGGGTTCTTGAAGATAACCCCCTTCTCTTCTCCTGTGGACATCGACAAAACACACACATGTGTGTGTGTGTTTTGGTGTTTTTAAGTTTTAATTATAAACTTGTTTCCAATTTGCCCACTTTTAGTCCCTCAAGTTTTATTTCGATCAATTTAAGCTATAATCCACTATTTGTAACTTAATCACATATTATTTACTTGGTTAATTATTCCTAGTTAATTTAATAGGTTCGGGAAGTCATAACCCGTTGTATTTTATGTCCCGTTAACTCGGGCCTTTTATATACTTTGTTTTCTCAAAGTATTCATCCTTCTTAAAATCTTTTATTCACTTTTTATTTAAATATTAGGATTATTTATTTAAATCCTAATATTTACCAGGTTACTTTTACTGCTAACGGTATTTTACCCACCTTTTAGTATTAACGGGGTTTGATCACCATACCCGTTTTCGGGGTGTTACACTTTAGAGAGAGTGTTTAGAGAGAGAGAGAACGTGTGTATAGAAGTGGGTTTATATATTGGGTAAATTTAAATACTTATTTTTTACTAGTTTAAGAACCTATGAAGCTCGCGGGTTGGTAGAACAAAATATTTTCATTATCACCGCTGACATAAATATTATGATTTTATACACGTTAAAACACAAACGAATATATTAAAGTACAACGACAAATTGAAATACATAAATATGCAACGATCACAATTCGTTGAAATTCTTTTTATAAACTACATAAGTTGCTTTATCTAGGGATGAGCTTTTTTTCCCAAATACCCGTACCGATTTTAGGTATTTGGTACATCTATCGGTACCCAGTTTTATTGATTTTGGTATTCGGTACTTTTGATATTGGTACGGGTATGGGTAAAAGCGAGTACTGGTACCAAATTTTATGTAGACCTTTAAAAATTTTTTGTATTATGTTTTATTTCGTATTATGGTATTTATAGTACTCGTATTGATTTTACCTATATGGTACCCGTATCGTATTGGTACTCGTACCAGTTTTACCTATTTGGTACTCGTGCTTTATTGGTACTCATATCAATTTTATCTATTTAGTACTCGTACAAGTGCTCAAAAACTAAATAAAAACAAAATGGTACCAAAGCGGGTACCGCACCGAAAATACCGGTACCAGTACCCGTACCCGTACCGTACCTATATATTTGATACGGTATGTGGTACCCAATTTTATTTAAATTAGGTACCCGTATTTTCGGTACCCGTATTTTCGGTACTGGTACTGGTACGGGTATGGGTACGGGCACGAGTACTGTACCAATCCCATCCCTAGTTTTATCTGTATGTTTTCCGTTGTCAAGTATTAGTAGTTTGACTTTATCTCGTGTTTTTACCCATAATAAAGCAACATACAATTAACCATAAGAGAAGACGAATTGTTTCAAGTACAAACCAACTCTAGAAATGATTGCCTTTGACTTTTGTTTATTGTCATTGCGAAACATACGGCCAGTGGAATTGCCTCCTTTGAAATCAAAAGTAATCTTTTTATCAGAAGGGATTAAATTAATTCTAGGTATATATGTGCCACCTATTGAAATATGTATATTAACCCTATATTAATTTATAAATTACTTATGTGTCTCACTTTCACTATTCAATTTTCTGCATTTAGTAGTGACAAGTTGTCGTGGAAGAGTTTGACAACCGCTTGGCTTGGCTTGGGGACAAAATAGCAGGTACAAGTAGAAGAGGTAGAGGTACAAAACACGTGAGTCAGTGCCAGGACCAGGGGGGACAAGATTCCTAAAGATCTCAACACCTAAAAGAAAGAGCGCACTAAATGGGTGAAGTTGGCTTCCCGGATGGTTATTGGTACGGATTCACCTAAAACATCTTCTCATTGAATCAAAGCTAATTAGAGCTCGCCAGGAAGTACTTGGTACTTGCACTGATAGACCCCTATTGTATTGGAATTAGGCACCCATCTTTTGACTGCCTTTAAGTTATATGTACTTCTCTTTGTCTTTCACTTGCTTCCTTTTGTCAACACCCTCAACCAAAGAAAACACAATGTTTCCCTTTATCTTCGCCAGATCTAAAATGAAGCTCTACACCAGGCAACCACAACTTACTGCGTGTGATCTCAAAGAATATATTTTTTTTTATTTTTTTGGTTGCTATAACGAGTCAAGTACTGGATCGATATTATAATGAGCAATGAACTAAATCGATACAGACATCAATATACTTTAAAAGAAATCTCTTACTTTACAATTTATTGTGTTTCTTTTCTTTCTTTATAATATTTTAGTTTAGGTTTCTTTCTTTTATTAACGCTACCGAATTCTCCGACAAATCACAGCTCATCTGCTTGAATTCGGGAAAAATATGTTGTCACTCAATTTTACCCAAATTACGTATACGATTATGGGTCCGATACAACGCACGGTCCTCGATACTAGTTTACTATTTAACATAGAAAACACAATTAAAATACAACACCTGACTCGGCTTTTGCTTTGCTTATTCTCTCCTTATCCAAAGAGTTAACAACCCAGGTATAACGTCACTATAGCACACAGTTTACAGATCAAAGGATTATATCCGAATTTCCATAACCTCTATGAATGTATTCTCTCAGTCTGGGACTATTGAAGTCCTTTCACAAAATTGGAAACTGCTATAAAATGTGAATATGCTTATTAATCCATTTATGTCATTAATGTAATACCTCCACAAGGGCCGCAACTTCTATTGGCCACCAACATCCCAAATCGTGAATACCACATTCTTATATTGTTTTTTTTTCACATTAAAACTTGCTAAAAAGAAAACTTCTTAGAGTCTTGAACAATTATTTAGAAAAGAATACCTTAAATCACTCCGGTGTGTTTAAAATCCATTATATATAATATATATATAAGTATGTAAAAACACATACTTTACATTAAATAAGAAAAAAAAGTTAAAGTAAAATTATAACTCACAACCATATTTATATTCATAAATCTCTAATGAACTTCTCATCTTCTACCTTCTTAATTGCATATTAAATTAAAGACTTGACCCAAGCCATCTGCACCTAAGATGGCATCTTGATTTTCACCTTTACTGGACTTCTGGTCTTCTACCTTCTATAATATCTCATTTAGCATGATCCTATATGTAAAAAAGAAATAAAAAAATATACAATGTGTAAAAAAGAACTGGATAGCATATATGTTTATCAGCTAACATTGAGAAAATTAATAAACATAATATGTTCGAAATGGATCTAATATATACAAATATAAGCAACAATTACTGTGAAAATGGATCATTGTTCCCATCTTAACCAAAAGCATTTGTTTTCCCATCTTAACCGTCACAGATTTCATCTTCAGTTGTTTATAAATGGATCTAAGAAATATAAATAACAACAATACTATAGAACACTATCGTTGATGCTCAAACCACTGAAAAATGTAAGCATTTGGTGTTTAAGCCAATATTTCTTCAATTTTGAAGAGCACCTTTCATTGGTTTAGAAGGGTCTAAATATAACACATACCTGTAGGTAATTGACATTGGGTAGAATAGAAAAGAACTGCACATGATCTTTCCATAACGGTTTGGGCATGGGTTGATAATTGACTTCCAAATAGCAGAACTATAATTATTATCAGCCCTCATAATAGAATACACAATATGGACTATAATTATAGCTAGCGTCCAGATTCTGATAGCAGAACTATTGTTGAACATGTACCTAATGTTTAAATGTTAAACATGACAATTGTACTAATGAAAGGTAATTAGATTAGACAATAACAACAATTAACTTGATCACAAATATGACATGAAGTTGGTTAGTGTCACACCCCGACCACGTAAAACAACAAACCGCGGCGGAAACGTCGGGGAGTGGAGTGGCAGAATTATTGTTTCACAACCATTGTATTTAAAGTTTAGTTTTATTTGAAATAAAAAGGATTACATTGTCTTAAAATAAAAGAAACAAAGAGTACATAACATAGTTAAACTATTCTTGCTTCTTTTATTGTCACTAAGGCCCAAGTCCGCCTAAGTGTATCTTGATCAACCCTATGCATCAGCTCCTGAAAACACGTGTGAAAATAGGTATGTCAGCATAAAAATGCCTATGAGATACATAGGTTTATTGATTAAGGATTCATGACTTGTAGTTGAAAGAAATGTTTAACAAAAAGTTAGTCATAAATCTTAGAAAAATGTTTTCTTTTATAAATCATACAAAAAGCGATAATAAAATCAGATGATATATAAAAGAATACTGTTTGGTTGAATAAATAACCAAGTAATAGTGAATTTGTATAAGTTATGTCGTTTGTAACACAATATCTTGTGAAAATATGTCGTTTGAATAAAATGTATCAAGTCCTTGTTGTAATGATTTAAATAACGCTACGATATGCAATATCATAAAAGCACTTATATATAGTAAGTACCAGCGGCGTATCCACCATGCTTTTATCATATTACACGTCGCCTCGTTACGTAAATCACTTATCAATAACCACCAAAATGTCTTGTTTAAACAAACGTCCAATTGTTAAGTGTAACCATGTCTTGTATAATCAAATGTTATGTATGGCAAGTAAAAAGTAACTACTCAAACCATATGTATAATGTTTATGTATAATCAAATGAAATGTATGGTGAATAATAGTATTACTCAATCCCATAGGTAAAATGTACAAAACAATGTATTTGAATAAATCATAGTTTAAGTCAAAAATTATGTTTTGCAAAATCCATGCTTTACTGGTACAAACACTTATGTGGTAATGTTAAACGCATACATTCAAGCCTTGCGACTCGGGAGACAAACCCTTAAACAAATTAAAGGTTTATCAAAATTATGTATATCGGATTCAGTCATTCCCTACTTCCAAACAAACCTAGGAAGCCGGGAAAGGGATTTGTCAAGTCCTATGGTACCACTACATACTACCGAGCGGCGTGATCAATGTTAATGAACGTATTTTTGTCCCGTTAAACAAACCAAATGTCATACCAAATGTAAGCATGTTATGTGAAAATAATGTACTAAGTATGCTAAATGAACATACATAGCAAAGGAATGTAATGTAATGTAAATCAACGTGTACATATGCTGATTTAAACATATGAAACAAATGTGTTTATGGAATCAATGTGCTTGCATGCTCAAATCAACATACAAAGCATGGCATAAATGAAATCATGTACTATATGCGTACTAATGAATGTAGCAAGTATGTGTCATGAAAGCATGAAAGTAACAAGTAGGCACATGTGTATCACCCCAAAATATTTGAAAACAGTAAAAAAGTGGTCTATGTACTCACTTGATAATGCTTAGAAGTCTTGTAATAACGACCAAGTAAAGCTAGAAGGATCACGTAATCAATCGGCACCTAATATAGATAACTACGTTAATAAACCGGACCTAAATCGAAAGATCGGATAAAATGTGGTTTCGTAAACCAAATGAATATAGGAACTCATGTGATGTGGTTTAACAAAGCCTACATTCTAAATCGGAACCTATCCTAAGTGCTTACGACCCATTACGACTCGTTAAGGTAGTCTACGCTGCTTTAACGCTTCGTTTGCGTAAAACGCATTCGGACCGCCTAACTAGTCCTATGACAGGTATTATATGCCTTAACATGTTTAATAATATTGCCTAATCAGTTTAGATGTAAAAATTTAGGTTACATATGCTTAAGATGAAATTATACGTAAAAAGGGCATTTTGGTCATTTTCCTAAGGCATATAAACTACCTATCATACAACTAACTAAACGAAGTGACCATAAGTTATAACCTCGGAAAGTTATTCCCTATACAACTATGGTCACAAAATGTGTTTAGTCGGACCCTAATGATCGACCAAACGGTTCGGCTTCGAAAGTCTAAGCGGTTATTTAGACCGCTTACCTTACGACCCTATATAAGCACTAGACTAAGAGTGACGAGTTAAACATGTTAAAACATGTTTAACTAAGTTAGAAAACAAGTTTGATATCAAAACAAAGGGTTTTGATACCCAAAAATAGTTTCGTTGTAAAATACTCATGAACACGTATTTTGATCGAAACTTTGACTCATCACTACGCCTAAACAACGTGATAATCAGTAGGTATAGTCACAAGGGACTATAACCATCGTGATTGCGCTCACGTTGCAAAGTTCAAACAAACTTCGTGTTGACCATAGACTGGTCAAAGCAGAAAGTCAAACACTGTTTGACTTTTATGCTTAAAATGCATAAAAAACATGAAATGAGCTTACAAGAGGTCCAATGCTTGAAGATAGAACAAGAAGACAAGAAGATTGGGACCTTCAACCAGAAGGGATAGTCCCAATATAGTAGAGTTGAAAGAAAAATCAGATTTGAGCAAGTGTGGAATGAAAAATCATGGGTATTTATAGATTTTCCACAACCGTTAGGATCGTTTCTTGGGTTTCGAGCTTCGATCTGGACCATCCAAGTGTTGCCCACTGATTTACAATACTAGGGGTGTCCAAAACCAGCTTAAGGTTTGTTAAAACCATGTACAAAACCCAGAAAACAAGCTGCTGTTGCTGAAAACTGTTTTTGCAGACCTGGAGGTCTGTCGCGCCCTGCGAACGAGCCAAAAAAACTAGTCAAAAATTAATCATCAAAGTATCATAAATTGGATATCAAAATACCTGATTAGGATTAATAGTAAAGACCAAGAAATTCAAACTTGATTAGGATTAATAGTAAAGACCAAGAAATTCAAACTTTATTGTTCGCATGAAAAGTAAGTACTAGAAACTTTTTTTAAAACCAAGACTTGGTGTCGACAAGAACAAGCGACGAATCTAGAAAGTTTGTATTGGGACAACATTTCAAAGAAAAAGGGTAACGGAATTTCAGGAGCATAGTAGGTCGGCCCCTGACAAAAACAGTATATCAAGCTTATATAAAATGATATATGAAAAGACCGTTTATTGTTTAGAGAGTAAATTTCAAAGTTCGTCCTTTATGTATGTCTAATTTATCAAAGTATGTCCTTTGTCTTTAATATCTTCAAGAAACATACTCGATGTTTGCAAAACCAATCAGGTTATGTCATTTACCCTAAACCTAGTTTGTTTTCCCAGTTAAATCAGGTCATGTCAGAAGCACATGAGGGTATATTGGTCATTTTACCCTAAATACTAAAAAAATTATAAAAACACAATATCTCTCCATCTATCCATTCAAACACATCACCTGCCTCTCTCTCTCTCTCAATAATTCCGGTGACCGGAATGAATTCCGGCGTTCGCCGGCAGCCGCACTGTAACGTTTGCAACACATCTCTCTTCTCTAGAAGTTCCCTACCAACACACTCTCTCTTCTCTCTCTCTCTATTCTCTCCCTACATTCCCGCCGTACTGTAACATTTGCAACACATCTCCAATGGCGGCAATGGCGGAAACACCTAAAACACTCAAACAAACCCCCAAAAAATCACTCAAATCGCCCCCAAAAACTCCGATTCCTCACACACCACAAACCCTAGCCGAGCTGAAGAAGCGGAAGAGCTGAAGAAGCGGAAGAGCAGATCGAACCGAGCTGAAGAAGCGGAAGAGCAGATCTGAAAGTGTTAGTGCGAGAGTAAACCCTAGGGTTCATGAAGATGATGTGTATGTGAAGAAGAGAGAGGATGGTAGTTCAGATGAAGATGATGATCCTGACCGGAATTCATCTCCAACGCCTCCTCCTTCGACCTCCCGGACTCCCTCCACCACGCCGCAACCAGAATCCCTCTAGAGATTCAATTTTATACATTAACCCCAAATCCCCTAATTTACAGGATTGTATTTTTGGGTGAACGACAAAGGGTTGGGCGGTGGTGGGGTTGGGCAGCGGTGGTAGGCCGTCGTTGGTGGGGGTTGTGCAACGGGAGTGGAGGCGCGGTGGTGGATGTGTTGACAGTGGGGGAGGTTTTGTAGCAGGAGTGGAGGTGCGGTGGTGGAGGTGTTGACGGTGGTGGAGGATTGGTGGTGATAATGGACGTACGGTGGTTGACGGTGGTGATAGTGGAGGTGCGGTGGTGATGATGGTTGCAGGTGGGGTGTGGTTGCAGGTGGTGATGGTCTGGGGGTGATGGTGCAAGAAGTTACAGAGAGTTTAGAGGAGAGGGGAGGCTGTTTGTTTGATGTTGGGTTCATTTATTGAGTTTATGATTGTTTATTATAATATTTTGGATAAAATGACTAAAATACCCTTATGTAGGGTTGACTTAGTCAACTTTAACCATGAAAACTAATTGTGTTATGACTAAAGGACATAACCTGATTGGTTTTTCAAACATTAAGTATGTTTTCTGAGGATATTAAAGATAAAGGACATACTTTGATATTTTAGACATACATAAAGGACGAACTTTGAAATTTACTCTTGTTTAGACTTCGCAGATAAAATTATATTATTACATAGGAAATTTATAAAATGATTTGGACCGGGCCCACAAAAAATGACCTATATATTCAAAGTGGAAATATAGCATCCGATATACATAAGAAATGAAAGTTTAAATTTATCAATATCTAATTGTTTGTATGTACGTTATCATTATCTAGTATGAATTAATAAATATATTATTGATATATAAAGTTATGGACCCATAAAGTTATAACCGATTTCCTTTAAAAAGTGTTTATGTATATAGGGTGGACATATAATAGAAAGTTTATTTTGCTAGGAAGGCTAGGAAGTGATCTTGACCATCCATTTAGTTAATCAATGGCTAAGATTAAATGAATGAAATTGAAGCAAAAAAAAATGAGGCGCATGGGTTTGTTAGGGGCATTCTAGTCAATCCAGCACAATAGTTTCTCTCTCCTCCAATTTCCCCCCATTTTTTAAACGTTAATAACTCTATCATACGACATTATTTTTTTTTTATAAAAATTGCACCAAAAAACGAGCGTTTTTTTATCTTTAAAACGACTATACTATTGCTATATTTAAAAAAAAAAATTAAAACCCAGTTGCGTAAAACGCAATGAAAAAAAAACCTAAAAAATGACATTTTTCTAAAACGCAATGCACCAAAAACACAAATAAATGACTTATTTGTAAAACGAAATGACCAGAAAACACAAAGAAATGCCTTATTTATAAAACGCAATAGCCTAAAAACTCAAAAGAAAATGTAATTTCTAAAACGCAATGGACTAAAAACACATAAAAATGTGTTTTACCTAAAAAGCAATGCAGCAAAAACACATAAAAATGTGTTTTACCTAAAACGCAATGCACAAAAAACACAAAGAAATTTATTATTTGTAAAACGCAATGGCCAGAAAACACTTAAAAATGACTCATTCTAAAACGCAATGGACTGAAAACACCTAAAAATGTGTTTTACCTAAAACGCAATGACTAAAAACACTTCAAAAATGTGTTTTACCTAAAACGCAATGACTAAAAACACTTAAAAATGTGTTTTTTTTTTTTCTAAAACGCAATAGCCAGAAAACACATAAAACTCTCTTATTTCTAAAACGCAATGGACATATAAAACTGTCTGGGAACTGTCTGTGACTGTGAACTGTCTGAATTTAATTTCTGGAAAATTAATTTTTCTCAACCCCAGCCAGGGGCTCTGCCCCTTGGACCCCGCCAGGGGCTGTCGCCCCTGGGACCCCGCTACCAGGGGCGCTGCCCCTGGACCCCCGCCATGATCGTAAAACGAAATGAGTAAATCAAAACCCCATATCGTAAAAATGAAATTAAAGAATTTCTTACATGGATCGAACTGATTTCTTCAACAATTGACGAATTTTGAATGATTGAAACACTTATCAGCGCTCGAATCAAACGAATCGAGTGATTATCCCCAAACTCCCCGGAAAAAAACGAGATTTTTTGTGAAATTAAACTGGGTTTTCTTCAAAAAAAGCTGAAGAACACGTTGATCGGGTGTTTGAATCATTGATTGGTGATGAAAATCGCACTATAATGTAGCGATTATTGAGATAGAAAGTGAAGAAATGGTTGAAGATGGTGGGTTTTGAAAATGGTGGGTTTTGAAGTTACTAGGTTTTGAAAAGGAAGAAGAAATGGTTGGATTGACTAAAATACCCTTTTTCTTTATTTTAAATGTTGCCACATGTCATAATCCTATTGCTTCCTACACTTCCTAGCCAAAGTAAACTTTCTATTTCTATTTCTATTTGATCTTTTCCCTATGTATATATACATAAATATATGTTGGACAGTAACCAGAGATAAGCTAATAGTATATTTTATTATCTATACTACTTTATAAAGCATATATGAAGGATAGAAATGGTCATTTGTCATTGTACAACCATTTGAAGCCTAATGTACAACCTTTAAAGCATGGATGTGTTGAAAACTTCTTTTGGGCGGCCAATCCTTTTTTTCGAAAATTTTTGAATCACCGCTCATCCCCACTTCCCAATACTCTTCCTGTCTTTTCAAAATCAAATCTCAGAGCCATTCTCTCTCAAGAAACCCTACAAACTTCACGGTACCAAGAAGACCACAAGGTGAAAAACGATGATCCAAGTTGATTTGAGATCATGAAACGATTTCAGATCTCTATTGATCCTCTCTTATTTTCATCTCATCTCAGGTCTAGATCTCTCATTTTCATCTCCCTTTTCTGTTTCAGGTCTAGATCTCTCATTTTCATCTCATGTCTAGATCTCTCATTGTGATATTGGTGTGTTTTGATTTTTTCTGATGTGGGTTAGAACAGAGAATGATTAAGAACAGAGAATCTGGTGCTAGGTCAAGACACCTACAGCTCGCGCTCTCTCTCTCTCTCTCTCTCTCTCTGTACGTCATCGCAACGTCAACCCCCGCTGCGACCAGTTGCCACTATCTTCCTTCGATCTTGCTAGGGTTCAAGGATTTGGTTGCCTGAGGATTAGAGGTGACTAGATTTCAACTCCTTTGTCGATTTTTGCATATAGATCTGGTAAAACTTTTATTTTGTGGCATCAACGACTCTGTTAAGACTTGTGTCGCCTAGGGTTCCATTCCGGCCTCGCATCTTTGTTAAGGGTTTGTGTCCTTCGAGCTTCATAGGGCGATTACAACGTCTCAGTTAAGTGCTTCACATCTCTATTAGGGTTTATTACTTTTGTGTTGTTTACTTACTGTTAATTCCTTATTTCAGTTGCAGATTTGCTGAAATGGATCTGCACGTATCAATGCGATTAGGGTTTTTAATTTTGCCACTTATCTTTGACATGTTAGTTTAATCACTGGGTTCAAGGGCTCAGGTCTTGAAGCCTAGCATAAATCAGCAACATCATAAAGGATAGTAAGTAATTATCTAACACGGATTCGTTTCATGAATTTTAGTTTTTGTTGGAGCAAAGATTCTTATTTTTATATTGTTTATCTTTGAAGGCCGATCTAGCAGAAGTTCAATTCTTACTGTTTCTCCTGAACCATCTGAGTTGAGTAATTGTATTTTGTGTTGGCCCTGAGAAACCGTTTGAAGTCGAGTCCAGTTGGAACTTAGATTGGAACTGCACTATTTCTGTTGCTTCTTTTATTATCACTTTATTAGACTTGGTTTTACAAAGTTCTACATTCTGGTGAGTTTGGTTTGAAATTTTTCACTTCTATGACTAGCTTAGTTTTCCAATAGCGTAGCATGATATATATTTAAATGTTCTCAGGTCATGGATGTTCTCGGACCAAGTCTTTGGGATGTTTGGAGTTCATTAGGCCAATCGTAAGACTCTTACGAAGAAAATTTTGATGCCATTGTTGTGCATAATGTTTTCTTTTGGCTAATAATGTTCTTCTGCAGGATGACACCAAATGGAACAACTTTTGCATGGAAGGCTTTGTTGTGGTTTCCGTTTTGGATAAAAAGTATTGGATCAGGTTCGTTAGATCTGTATCTTCCTATATTTTGGTAAATGAAGTTGAATTTGTATGCATTCGATCGAACACATAACTTTTAAATGAATTTATTTATTATAACAAAATAACTATTTTCCTCCCAAACTATGCCTTTCTATGATGTCATGTGTAGTATAATCATCATAAATAAGTATATGTGAACCATTAAAAGAATAACCGTTCTATCCTGGACTGTTCGTGAGAATCAACTTGAAACTTGTTTTAAGTAGTCATCAAACATTTTACATTTTTGGCAACTTGAAATGAGTCAAGCAGTAATTGGTTTTTGTTTTTTTTTGTAATAATCTGTTACCCAATGTTAAACCATTTGTATATACAATCCCCAACCCCATTTATTTGGTACCTTTTTTATAAAACCGCCTGTTTTGACCCGTCCCAAAATGACCATGTCTTGAACTGAGCCGTTTCGACCTAGACCTGGTTGAATTTGTAACCTGAATTTGCTTAAAAATGGACTGAATTTACTCAAACGCCACATCGTCTTTCAAAATTGGGCAGGTAAACTGAAAACTTTCCAAAAAATAGAATGGTTGCAGTTTTTATGAGATGAAATCAATTCATACGTTCTTTTTATTCACAAATGTATGCAAAACAATAATAATTTGGTTTACAGGTCGTAGAAGCAAAAGTTCATCAGTTAGATTTCTCACTTGAACGTATATACTTGTCTGCTCGTCATTTGCTACACTACCGTTTGAGTCGTTCTTAAACTGTATTTGAATCAGGAGGCTCAACCAGAAAGGTAATCGTTGATTATGCTATCTCTGTTTAAGAAAGGTTAATCAGTTCATGCTTTTGTTCGCTTATAAAAATAATCAATTAGTTCTTTAAAATGGCAATTCCAAGTGGGGTATGTATTTTGTTTATATTACAAAACTCGATCATTGTTTGGTCGCAGCGTTGATACCACTGCACCTACGTTTGCCGCCGCCGGTCTGCTCTTCACGAATAGGTACCAAGATCACTTTCTTCTTCCTTACAAACTTTGTTTTGTAATTTTGACCGCCACCACTCGCCGTCACAACCACCTGGAACTGCCGCCGTTGGTTCGAATCGCCTTCTTTCACTGTTTGACACAACGCCGCTGGCAACTATCCATTATTTGTTGATTTATTATGAAAAATGAACACCGTATATATGTAAATTGTATATATGTAAATTATACTGGAACATTAAGTTTTGAAACTGTTAAGTTCCAACGGTTGGACATAAGCGTTCAAGACCCACCTCATGCGTTTTTTAATTACAGGCCTTTTGGTATTGGTATTGGTTGGCCCTCTTTTATTTCAAAATTTATATTTTTAATAATTATTAATGTGCCAATTGTAATTACATAAAACGTGTCATTTCTGTACCATTTTTAATTATTAATGTGCCAAATGTAATTACATAAAACGTGTCATTTCTGTACCATTTTTAATAATTATTAATGTGCCAAATGTAATTACATAAAACTATCATAATAAGATCCTTACTGGTTGGAGTTTTAACTATGTGAGGCTATTTCTGCAGCTAACAAGACTAAAGTCTCCTGCAATGTGAACATTGATAAGCTTCAAGCTGGTTATAGACCCTAATGGTTTATGCTCTTCAGTTTCTATGTATTTTTTTCCAATTTCATGTATATAGATTCGTTTTTGGTTCAATTTCATATTCACAGGCTAATAATGGAGGTACATCGGAGAAATCGACGTATCGGGAACCGTCACAACCGCCTGTTGTGGAGAATTTCAAAGACTTGAGCTTGCCGACTGCCAGTATCCGCCGGATTATGCGGCTCGAAGTTGTAATCGGAAAGAAAGCGAGTTGTGTGGGTGACTGTCCACAAAGAGTCCCAAATCAAACAACCAATACATTTGGGAAGCATCGGCTGAGAGTAGCTTGCATGTGATAAAAGAAGAAACTGGCACCAGAAAGTAGCTTAGTCGGGTGACAGAAATAACACTTTATTTGAAGGTAGTTAATATGTTAATCATATAATGTCTCCGTATTTTTGTATAAGTTATAACATAAAGCTCTTGCGATAATTAATTTATATTTGGACGAAAGTCGCAAAACTGGCCAAACCACATGGAAGTAAATGGCATTTTACTCTTTTTTTCAGTTAAGAACAAGCTTTGATAGACTAATTTACCATAATTCAAGGAAGGTTGACCTTTTTTTTCATATTTGTAGGTTTATCTATTTATTTCCTCGCATTGAGTTGCTGGCTGCCTTGTTACAGAGCCAATTAAAAAGGCGTATCGGTTAATCTCAAACTCGCATCGAGTTGCTGGCTGCCTTTATGTTGTTGCTGGTGTTATAAAATGGATGGCTCAGCCAGGGTATCTCGGTTTAGGAAGGTTTAGAAGACTACTGCGATTCTTTGTCGAGTTATTTGGCTGTTGCTGATGAACATAAATCCCATACGCAGTAGGGGATTTTTGGGCATTTTGGGTTGGGACAGGTTAGCTCAAAAATATCTCTGACTGCTTGTGATTTACAATCTGATGCACCTGGTAACTGCAAAGTGTAGAGCATTAGTGTATAGTCCAGTTGATGCTACTATTTTGACGCTGATGTACCTGGGTCTTGGTTCAAATTATCGCTTATTCAGGTTGCGAGTCAAGAACTGGATGCATCAATGTCTGGGTATATATTCTGCTTATATTGTGCAGATCTGCTACTATTGTATCTATTTTTTGCTGCAAAAAAAGGATCACTGGAACCGAAAGGCTGGCTCGATGATGACTGACTCAATACAGCGGGTTCCAGATCTTTATAAAGACCGTGGAGGCCCACCTATGGTTTCTCGCGAGAAGTATTGGGCGCGTTTTACTGAAGGCGCTAAAACGTGGTCAGCTACTCTTGGTCGTCTCATTTTGGGAGGGGTTTCCATATACACCCCACGTTGGGAAACTAGGAGAATTTATAACTTTTGTAATTGTGATAGGTTAGATGAGTATACGTGTAATACTCAAAGCAACGTTCGGTTCTTTTGTTCCCCTAGACGTGGTTGTATGGTTTCCTATTTTTGGTCCCCAAAGCATGTTTTGGGGATGTTGCGAGGGAATGCCCCCTTGATTGTGTAATTTTTTCCTTGTGTGTTATGTAGTTTGCAGGGCAATGCCCTTTATCCAAAAAAAAAAAAAAGTTGGGTTGGCTTGACCCACACACTTTTTGTCCAGAATTTATTTTTTCGCAAGCAATTATTGTGTCAAATACAAAAGAAATATTGTTCGGTGATTTTTTTTGGTTTAAATAAAATGATTTAAGAGGTTTAATGTTTTTTTTTTCATTCCGTTTGACCCGTTTACCTGTATGTTCTATAAAATGATTTAGGAGGTTTACAACATTTAGTAATGCTTAGTATCTTGCAACTCGTGTAATAGTTAAAGCTTGAATCTTTTAAAAAATGTAGGAAAAGTTTCTGCTCGGATTTGATCCTTGAACACAAGCAGTTATTAGCAAACAGTTACACCAAACGCAGGGAAGTTATTAGCAAACAGTTACACCAACACAGGATCTTTCTTGGTCTACTACACAACAAGTTTGTTGTAAGCCATTTACATACCAAATCTTGAATTCATTACTTGCAAGTTATATCAAGAAACAGTCTTTTTTAAGGAAGTATGTTTACAACATCGTAAAGCTCTAACACCTTTTCTTTACCGGATTAAATTACAAGAAAAAACAATGTATGTATATATGTATATAACGGCCCCGCGTACGACTACAATCGTAGCAGCAAACGACTACGTTTTTATACCCGTTTGCTGATGCGTTTGCAGCCGTAAACGCGCCGTTAAACGGCTGCGTTTTTGCACCCGTTTGCTGCCGATTTTGCAACCGTTTAACGGCGCGTTTACGGCTGTAAACGCAGCAGCAACTGTTTAACGGCGCGTTTACGGCTGCACACGCAGCAGCAAACGGCTGCGTTTTTACACCCGTTTGTTGCTGCGTTTGCAACCGTAAATGCGCCGTTAAACGGTTGCAAACGGCTGCGTTTTGGCACCCGTTTGCTGCCGCGTTTGCAGCCGTTTAACGGCGCGTTTACGCTTGCAAATGCAACAACAAATGGTTGTAAAAACGCAGCCGTTTGCTCTCGCGTTTGCATCCATTTAACGCCACATCGGAACTACATAGCCCTAAACTCACCAACCTAAGTGATATGCTTCCCGCCGCATCGCGCGGGTAAACGACTAGTATACTTATATACGTACACATGTCAAAAACATAATGATAGTGGAAGGAATTTTTGACATGTTGCAACTCTTCTAGAAAAGTAACTTTTGAAAATACACGTGGATACATGACTCTTAGAAATGGATATGGTAGAGAAGAAAATACAAAGCCACGTTATTTTCTTTCGAATAACAAACAGAACTTTATTACTTCTCAAAAGAACCGACCCCCGGTAAGCCGCTGAGAATCCATACTATACCAACAAAGAAAAAAAAAGGGCATAGGTAAACTTTAAATTCAAATTAAAATATCGGCACTTATTTTTAAACTTTGATCTTTTTATCATGTCTTGAAAAGAATTTTTCTTCATCTCTTCTATTGTCGTTTGTATCCTACCCGATTTTCCTTTGAAGATAAAACAAAAGAAAACTAACAATCTAAAGTTGAATTTTACATATGAGTTTGGTGAGATGGTTGTTAATCATAAATAATGTATTTGACTTTTTAGGCCGATCCAACTGAGGCCGGTTGAATGAATGATTGGATTGTTAGGGTGAAGGAGTGGTTAAACATGTGAAAGTGGTAAACTTTAAAATGGACCAATAAGAGAGTGACACGTCAGAGAGGAGAAAAAGTTTAAAATTTGGTGAAAAGTGTTGGCATTGGTTAAACACTTGAAAGTGGTAAACCTTTTTTTTTTCATTTAAAAAAAAATATATATATATATATGTTAAAGTCAAACATACACACACACATAAAACATAACAAGTCTTGTCCCCCCCTCTTTCCCGAATCGGTGACCCAACCCCGCTTGTTCAAGTTTGCCGAGCGACAAAGGAGGCTGGCGGCGGTGTTGCCGCGCGGCAAACTCCTTTGCCGTCGAGTTCACCGCTCCACTCCCTTTACCCTTAGTTTTATATTTCTTTTGCTCACATCATTAAGTAGGCCCACTACCCAATCATCCTATGATGGCCACACAGCACAACCTTATCATGAATTGTTTTCATTGATTGAAATAAGGGAAAATTACGGCAGTAGCCGCTTGACCAGGCCTTTTACCAAAATAGCCATTTGACCAGGCTTTATGCCCCTACACAAGTCAGCCCATCCAAGTGAACTCTCATTTTTATGCACCTTCAATCCAGCCACAACCAAGCGGACACGTGTCCCTCTTACCTGAACCGGCTTTATGCCGCTACACGTCAGCCGAGCCGCTACAAGTACAAGCCGAGCCGCTTCGCGCCCCTGCCCCACAAGCTAGCCGAGCCGCTACAAGTACAAGCCATGACCTTTCAAGGCCAAGCCGAGCCGTTTCAAAACTCTTTTTAAATTTCAGTAGTATTTTTTAAAAAAAATATCAAAAAAATATGTCAAATTGGTTTTTGAAGTACAGGTGGGACAAATTTTTTCAATGTTGTATTTTTTAAGAAAATGACGTTTTTCTTAGCTTTAAAAAACCGAATCCCATACAGAAGGAGTTCTCTACTCTGTGTTCTCTCCTTTTCTATGGAACCTCTCGTTTTTATGCCAATTTTGTCATCGGGTGGGTTACCTCTCGGTTTTATGACGTTTTACTTAGCTTTAATATCTCAAACTCATTATATTTGTAGTGGGTTAGGATCAAAGAAAAGCTTTTGTATTTAACAACTTTTATATATGATAAATTTTATATTTTATGTACATTGCAATAGACACTAAATAAGACAAGACTTTATTTATTAAGATACAATAGCAAACAAACGGACAATCATTTATATAAACGTACGATTAAACTAAAAATCTAAGAAATAAAAAAACACATGTAAAGGCTTGGGCATGTGTTGAAAGCTCATAAATTCAAATGAAACGGCTTGGGGGTAGGTGGCATGCTGAAGCGGCTTAAATCCAGGGTGTAGCGGCTTGGGCATGTGTTGAAAACTCATAAATTCAAATGAAACGGCTTGGGGGTAGGTGGCATGCTGAAGCGGCTTAGATCCAGGGCGAAGCGGCTCGGCTTGTACTTGTAGCAGCTCGGCTGACGTGTAGCGGCATAAAGCCAGTTCAGGTAAGAGGGACACGTGTCCGCTTGATTGTGCCTGGATTGAAAGTGCATAAAAATGAGAGTTCACTTGGATGGGCTGACATGTGTAGGGGCATAAAGCCTGGTCAAATGGCTATTTTGGTAAAAGGCCTGGTCAAGCGGCTACTGCCGTAATTTTCCCTTGAAATAATGTATCATCAAAATTCTTAATTACCTTCTATCCATTCCATCATTATCTAATTTCTGTAGATCGATATTCCATTGTTCTACTAAGTTTCTATGGATTTACTTTTATTAATCATTATCTTTGTATCCAGCATATTATGTTTAGCTATCTTTGGTCATCTTAAACTGATAAGAAATAGACTTAATGGGTTCAATAAGGCTAAGCGGTATGGGGGCCGGCTTAGGCCCGGCACCGGTCCCCCACACCTCCCCCTCGCCCGGTTCCGTCGTCTCCGGCTGCCCACAGACGAATGCGACGTGCCAAAATTCAAAACAATATCCGTTAACAAACGGATATTTTAATAAAAAAATTACCTTTTTCACTTTAAATATATATCAACTTCATCCATTTTTTTATACCATTCACATCCATTTCACCCATTCTTCTCCCATTCTCATCCATTTTTATAAAAAAACACTCCCATTTTCATCCACAATGACATCTAATTCTTGGTGGTCCTCGTCTTCCTCGGACAAAGAGGAGGTGTTTTTCGCAAACGTTGTGGTAAATGCGGCGCAGATTCTTTTGGAGGAGGAAGAGGAAGATGGCTCGTCTGAAAACGTTATTACTAGACGAATACGGATTAACAGAGACCGCCAAGGTTTGTCATTAATAAATTTTATATATTTATATATTTCCTGGTATTTATATATTTTTTACGACAGGAGCGCACGAGAAATTGGTTAATGATTATTTTTCGAATGCACCCCTTTACAACGTCGACACTTTCAAACGAAGGTTCCGAATGAGTCGCCGATTATTCACACGGATTGCTGATGATTTGGCGGGGCTAGACCCGTTTTTCACGCAACGACCCGATGCTCGAAATTATGAAGGGTTCACCATGTTACAAAAGTGTATTGCGGCCATTCGCCAACTGGCGTACGGGACAGTGGCTGACGCTTTGGACGAGTACTTACAGATGTCGGCAAGAACTGCGCGGGAATGTTTGTATCGGTTTTGCCATAATGTGGTGAAACTGTATAGCAAACAATATTTGTGGAAACCAAACGCGTATGATGTTCAACAGTTGTACCAAGCTCATGAAGCAAGGCACGAGTTTCCGGGAATGCTTGGTAGCATATATTGTATGCATTGGGCGTGGCATAACTATACGATTGCGTGGCGAGGCCAATACACGTGAGGTGATCACGGCCATACAACCTTAATACTTGAGGCCGTGGCGTCACAAGATTTGTGGATCTGAAATTCTTTCTTTGGGCTCCCTGGTTCACTCAACGACCTCAACGTGCTATACCAATCGACGATCTTTAGCGATGTCGTTAATGGAATCGGTCCGGACACCCGTTTTACAGTTTCAGGGGTTGAGTATAGACGCGGGTATTATCTTGCTGACGGAATATATCCGTCTTGGTCTACAATTGTCAAGACTATTTCATTTCCCGAGGACGAAAAAAGGAAAAAAATCGCCAAGTGTCAAAAAGCTGCAAGAAAAGACATCGAACGTGCTTTTGGGAGTACCAGAAGCTGCTGGATCATGGCCAATAATTGGTCAGTTGCATCTTTTAGCTGGTTCCCAAGGTCCACACAAACTCTTGGGCTCTATGGCTGACAAGTTCGGACCAATTTTCACTTTCAAACTTGGTGTTCATCGAGTTCTAGTTGTTAGCAGTTCTGAGTTGCCTAAAGAGTGTTTAACTACCAATGATAGAGTTTTTGCGAGCTGACCAAAAGCCATGGCAACCGAGCTGATTAGCTATAACTATGCTAATTTCGGCCTTGCTCCATATAGACCATACTGGCGTCAGATTCGTAAGATAATTGTGCTTGAAATGACGTCTCATCATCACCTTCAAATGATTGCACATATCCGAGTCTCTGAAGTGCAGTCCATCCTTAATGGACATCTACAGAACTTGGGTAACAAATAAAGGGTCTTCTGAGACGGTAATGGTTGACATGAAACAATGGTTTGGAAGCATAGTTGTAAACATGGTTGTAAGGATGATGTTAGGCAATCATTTTTCGGACGGTGAACAGAATCGAGATCAGTTTCAGAAGGCCATTATGCTGTTTGCTGAACTCTTGGGTGCTTTTGTTCCGTCAGATGCCATTCCATGGTTGAGGTGGTTTGATTTAGGAGGGTATGAGAAAAAGATGAAGAAGACGGCAAAAGAGATAGATGTTGTAATTAATGGATGGTTGGAAGACCACAAAAAGAAGATGAATTCTACTTCTATACAGCATGTAGATGATAGCAGGGACCAAACAGTTTTCATGGCTGCATTGTTATCCGCTGTTAAAGAAGAAGTGAAAGAGGAAGTTTATGGCTTCAGCACTGATGAGATTGTGAAAGCTACATGTTTGGTATGATTTCTATCGCTCACTGTTAACGCCGGGTGCAAGAATTTTTGGTATGGGGGAAATTGAATTGGGTCAAATTTGAATGGGTCAGACTTTGGTTGGGTAAGAAATACCACCTTTTTTAAAAACATTTCTAGCTCTAATTGAAGAATATGTAACTTAAAAGGACATAATCAACTAAACAAAAATAAACTTAATATGAGAATAAAATTAAAAAGTTCAAACATAATGAATATTGTGAAGATTGTAGATTTGCGATAAAGATAATTAATTTAACTTCTATGGGTACCCCTTATAAGGCTCATAAGGCTTGACATGCCAATGACAGGACAATAGTGACTATAAACTTGCTTGTAATCAAATTTTATGTCTTCTTATGTTGCTTTTCTTAGGCAATATATGGAGCAGCTACTGACACGACAACGGTGACTCTAACATGGGCTTTAGCTTTACTAGTTAACCACCCTGTGGTCTTAAAAAAAGCCCAACAGGAGCTTGAAAACCATGTTGGAAGAGATAGGAAAGTTGAAGAGTCAGACATGAAGAACTTGGTCTATCTTCAAGCCATTATCAAAGAGACAATTGTTGATCAGTTCTGTTTAAACATAATGGAAAACATGAAATAACGTACCTTTGATTGCATCAGTAGAGAATCCAGTCAGAGACGCAGCCACAGAGTTCGACATAGTTGTCAGTTTGATCTGGTTCCTCCTTAGGGTGTAAAGTGATGATGGTGATGAAACGAAAGTAGGGAGGTTTCGGTTATGGAGAAAGAGGGACGAATTGTGATGTTATGTTATTAGGTTGTGTGTCTAACCTTTAACCTCTCTAATAATCTCCTTATATATACACCCAAGAGGAAACCCAATTAGTTAATAAGGGTAATATGGTCCATCAACAATTACCAACTAATTATTAATAGGTTATTAATATATTTTGATCTATATTATATAAATGATAATGATGGCTACTAGATTAAATATAAATAAATAAATATTTAATCTTATATTCTCCCACTTAGCCGAATAATCATTTATCATGAGTATTAGATTAGTCTGATCAGAAGTTAATACTCATTTTAGCCTTAAACAAGTACTATAGCAGAGAAATACAGCCGTTGAATCATTATGCGACTCAGGACCCCCATTAGTCATACTATAGCCTTAATTTAAAACCTAACAGTTATGATCAAAATAAGTAAGCCCTTTAACGTTTGATTTGTATTTATAGTTGTCTATATGTCATTACACTGGCAGAACATATGTAAGAGACATACAAAATCAAACTGATGAGGAAAATTGATTAATAGTTAGTCATTCACAGTACGATATGCAGTTGTACATGGTCATCAATTAAAACCCGTCTCTTTTATGAGCACTCTTAATAAGACTTATGGGTAATAGACCTTTAGTTATAGGATCCTTAAGCATATCACGAATGCATTCGATACAAAGATTTAGTTTCCTCAATTCGTTCATAAACGAATAATTAATTGCGTATCGAAATTTAATGCAGCACCTCTCGAACTGTTACTGTTCAAGGAGACATGGTAGCTGACTTTATCACAACAAGTCTTCAATATATTAATTATATGGAGTTAATAAACTCATGAGTCCACTGATAAATTTCCAACAACATTCAGTGACTATATTATGTCGTTATAACTTAGGTTGTTGATATCAGTCCATTATGACTCCTCCATGGGATAGGTTTTGTCTGCTGACATAAAGATATACCCAAAATTACATTTTGTCATCTTTGATTATTACAAAGTTAGAGTAATAAACCGGTTTTAATTCTCAATTCTTCTTTAAAATATAGTCTCTCATTTCTTTTAAAGATATTGTAATACTCTATTAAATGCTTCACATTAATCTAGACATATCTAGTGTGTTGCAATGTGAGTAATATCTAAACGAGTATAGACTTAAACTTACATAAGGCTTCTAATTAATGAAGCGTAAGAAATAATCTCATTTATCCTATTATCCTCTAAATGAGAGCAGTATTGTTTGTTACATATGTAAGGACCAATTTAAACTTATGGAATGGAAGTAATGTCCCATTTGGTCTATCTCAACATGTTATGATATCTATTATGTAAAAGATATCTCTGAGATCTATTATATCAAAGTTTGTGTTAACAATGCTTTGACTTATGTAACATCTACTTGTTAAAAGAATATCATCTATATAGACAAGTTTATCTTAGTTGCTCCCACTCATCTTGAGGTAGGTACATTATTCCACTTGGTTGTTGATGAAAATAATTGCGTTAAGATTTCATCACATTATGATGTTTGCATTAAACCATACATGGATTTTATTGGCTTATAGACAAACTGTTCTTTAACCTTAAGTTTGGAACTTTCAGGTTGTTTTATAAACATGTAAATATGTCAGCCATTTGTTAGGGAAAATTGTTTTAATGTTCATCTAATGTAGCTCAAAATTATTATAAGCTACTAGAACAGTGATGATCCTAAAAGAAATCTTTTGTTAGATATGTAAGAAAGATTCTTTATTAATTTATCTCTTCCTGAGTACAACCTTTGACAATCAATCATGCTTCTTTGTGTCTTAATGTTTATATCAGGATTTGGTTTAGTTATGAACACTCTTAGGTTATTCAATCAAATCCCAAACGTTATGCGAACACATAAAATTAGTTTTACTAGAAAACTGTTTTATTCCATTCAGAAGATTGATTGACACTAATGGCTTAATTAGAAGAGATAGGATCAATAAACTTTTCCAAAATCCATTTCAACTTCAGTTAGGGAGGTTATGTAATCATCAAAGTTAGTAGGCTTTTAAACCTAATTGACCTCCTGAGCTGATTATTGGGTTTGTTAGAAGTTTCAGCTTTATGGATTAGCTCTTGATTAGGTTGCTATCATTTTCAGGATTCTAAGTTTGTAAGAGTTGGTGCAGTATGGTGTACAAGAGGTGTAATCGGAGTTAAATTTGGAGTGAAATTTAATGACACTCTTCCCCCCGCCTCTTGTATTCCTTGCAAGTCATTATAAGGACTTTAACTGCTCCCACTGATCTTAGAAAACTTTAGGAACTCAGCATGCTAAGGGTCAATATTTAACGACCAAACAAATTCTAATAGAGAAAACATATTAATGAACATATTAATGACGTTAGTCATTGTAGTTTCTCTTGTTGAGGATTATGTTAGTTTAGGTAAGAAATCTAAGTGTGCCCACAATTAAGCAACAATGAAACTTTTGTAAAAGTAGCTTTAGATTTTAAGGAGACAAGTTATGATAGAACAGTGTCAAGATAGAGCAGTGTCTTGTACAAGAGGCGTAAATTGAAGTAATATAAAGTTTTCACTCCCCACCTCTTGCAACTATTGCAAGTTATTATTAAGACACTTAATGCTCCCACTGATCTTTAATATCTCTAGAATGCTACACGAGAAGTTTCAATGAGCTACGTGATGTGGGAACCTATCACATATACGTTAGACTTTATTTGATTTCTTTAATGTCCAAATATCATAAGAAACTTAGGGACATATTTAATAGAAATCTTATTAAGTACATACATGAATAGATTTCTTCTAAGAACGTGGGCCATATGCGACAAAATTTAGATACAAGTTGATAGTCTTTTAAATGATAAATGAATTATGTATGAATATTCCATTTGGAATAAGTTCCACGAATGTCAATGAATGACTTATGATGGACCCATACTTATTCCTTGAGCCAGGTAATATTTAGGGCTATAACCTCATGATTTAAAATCACTTAGAATGAGATTAGATAAGAAATCATCCTCATTAACCATGTCATGATTTCTCATGAATTTTGGTTATAATGGATGCAATTTGTAAGTCTCATTTTCCTTTTGTCAAATTTTTCATTTGCATGATGATAAAAGTTGTGAAAGTGTAAGGTATCATCTAGTTTCATCTTAGTAATGTTTCAATCCAGATATTTAGAAAAATAAAATGAGAGTTTAAGGTAAGTGTGACTTTATGTTGAGTATGCAAACCTCACAACCTTCATAACATTGCTTAGTTATGATACTATATTCTTATTAATCTTCAGAGTATATAAAGTATCGAAAAGCGTTGTTAGAAGACTGCTTATTATGGTTTTTATAGCCTTAACATTTAATTTTGTCACTAACTCTTATGTTAATTATTTGTTGATTTCTGGTAAGGAAACGTTTAAAAAACTAGAGTCAACTAATCATGTGTTAATAGGAATATTATAATTAGTAGACTTAAATATCTTTAATAAGTGACTATCTAATTAATTCATCCAACTGTTCTTTAGAATAATGGATAGTCTCGTTGCTTATGTCTAGTCTAATGACATAATGATGCAGTGAGATTTTCCCTTGAAGAACCTTAGAGGTGGAATTAACAGTTGTAATTTGTCTATGGACCTTAGAACAATCCTCTTTTAAGGTTTTAAGTGGTTGTAAGGTGAGTAACAACTTATTTTTCCAGCTTCAAACATTTATTTCTTTGTACATATGTTGCTTATCAACACACTCATTATACTTTGGTATTTTTGAGTGTTATAGTTGATTTATAAGGCATCAAATTGTACAAGTGAAAGCTTAATATGTAATGTACTGGAAAATGTACTTATTTCCATGCGTAAGCCCTTAACTTTATGGGTCATGGTATTGTACATTATTATGTATTCACATATACCACTTAACTTTATAGTTTAGAATTTTAAAAGAAGGCATGCATCTTAGGAGTTCTAGTGATTCTTCCATATATAAGAGATTAGCCTTAGGAAAGACTTAATCAGAAATAACTTTAGTGATAGCATTATGTTAGAGAGTTCTTGATTATCATAAGAGACATCATGTTTGATTTGTCCTAATCATCATGCTCTAATTTTCTTCTTTATAATCTTTATCAGAAGAGAGCAATAGGATTATCGTGTCTTAAGAAATAATCAAGGATTTAATTTAAGAGCTAATTCTAATAGAAACTTTAAATAAAGCAAACATTTTAGGTTTAGGAATTAGAGTGGATGAAATATGTGTAGAAGTAAATTATAGTGAGTAAAATTATGGGTACTAAGAATAAGACAGACGAAATGATCATAAAATTAATTAAGGATCATTAATATAAGGATCATTATGTGAAGAGATTGTGATATGTCTATTACTAACATCAAAAATAATAGACTTAGTAAAATTCTACTTAAACAAAGACAAAACAGCTTTGGCCAGAAGTGTAATCATTTAAGTATGTGTGCAAAGTAATCGTGAATTAAATCACTTTGGCCAGAATTAAGACAATCACTTTAGTTATGCACTTGTCAAACATGCTAAACATAAATGAATTAAATCAGCTTTGGCCAGAATTAAGACATTTCACGTGTGTAATGCATACTCAACATAGCTTTTTATAATACTTGAACAATAAATAGATGTATTAAATCAGCTTTGGCCAGAAATGATACATCAGAAGCTCATTCAAGTTAAGCTATTTTGGTTTTCTAAGACATTATTTGATCCTTATTAATTAACTAAGTATTTACAGAACCAATTTTTTAATAGCAAACCACCTGTTAGAGCGGATCGATAAGGCCCAAGTCTTGTGCGATCAATAAGGCCCAAGTCTTGTGCGATCAATAAGGCCCAATAAGTTGTGTGATCAGTAATGCCTTGTGCGATCCACAAGTCTTGTGCGATCCACAAATCTTGTGCGATTATGCAGTCTTGACTTGTACAATATGCTTAATTATTTGTACAAATCTTGTGCGACTGTCTTGTGCGATTTCCCTTGTGCGATCAGATCATATCTTATGTGATCTGATCTTGTGCGAATGTCTTGTGCGATCAGATCATATCTGATCTGATCTTGTACGACTGAAAGGAACTTGTGTGATTAGTTCATTGATGATTTCGAAATCCACTGTTAATAGCTGTTTCTTGTGATAATAACTAAAACTCGAAATTTAAGGGATTTTGGGATAGTATTTCCTATTTTATTTCTGATCTAAACTTATCAAAAGATTTCGAAAATAATAACTGAAATCTATTAACAGTTTTCGAAATTTTAATAGATAAAATTAAGATCAAAATCATGAAAAACACCCACTAATCCAAATTATATTCCAAAATTTAGGGAATTTTTCGAGTTTTCTTAGAACATTATGATGAACCCTAAAAAATAAAAAACATAATTCTGGGTTCCGAAATCTAGATTTTAATAGTTCTGTTATCAGATTTCGAATATTAGTTTTACCCATTATGATTTCGAAACAATATATTAACCAACTTCTTCCGAAAACAATGATTTCGGCAACAAGGACTGTTAACAGCCGAGATTTTATAAAAGCTTTAAAATTTATGTTTTCCAGATTATGATCTTAGAATGATGGATACGAAAAACAGAACTGATTTATCAACATATGCTCTGATACCACATGTTGATCAGTTCTGTTTAAACATAATGGAAAACATGAAATAACGTACCTTTGATTGCATCAGTAGAGAATCCAGTCAGAGACGCAACCACGGAGTTCGACATAGTTGTCAGTTTGATCTGGTTCCTCCTTAGGGTGTAAAGTGATGATGGTGATGAACCGAAAGTAGGGAGGTTCCGGTTATGGAGAAAGAGGAACGAATTGTGATGTTATGTTATTAGGTTGTGTGTCTAACCTTTAACCTCTCTAATAATCTCCTTATATATACACCCAAGAGGAAACCCAATTAGTTAATAAGGGTAATATGGTCCATCAACAATTACCAACTAATTATTAATAGGTTATTAATATATTTTGATCTATATTATATAAATGATAATGATGGCTACTAGATTAAATATAAATAAATAAATATTTAATCTTACAACAATGCGTCTTTATCCAGCGGCACCACTTTCTGTCCCTCATGAATCCACAGAAGACTGCATTGTAGGAGGTTACACTATCCCTAAAGGGACTCACCTTTTAGTAAATATTTGGAAGATTCATCACGACCCACAAATATGGGCTGCTCCATTTGAGTTCCAACCTGAGAGGTTCTTGACCAGCGATAAAGAAATCGATGTGAAGGGTCGCCATTTCGAGTTGATTCCATTTGGAAGTGGCCGGAGAATATGCTTGGGCATGTCTTTTGCTCTTGAAGCTATGCAGTTGATACTGGCCAACATAATACATGGATTTGAGTTCAAAAATCCATCAAATGATCAAATTGACATGAAGGAAAGTCCTGGATTAATTAATCATAAAGCTACTCCACTTGAGCTACTTGTCACACCTCGACTTTTGTCACATGTATATTCATAGGCTAAAGTATATTTATAAAAGTATTTTGAGGCTGTTTGACATGAAAAAATAAGGTCAATTGGTAACAAAAATGTACGTAGATAAATTGTAGTTATTTTTGAGGCCAAATTACTACAACATATATTTATTTCAAGAATTATCACGCACACTCGCCTAACATTCTCTAAACCGTACATATGAATCTTTCTAAACCTTACGTTACACACACATATGAACCACAAAATCTAAACATGACATGCATAATTCCGTATAATCTACCAAGACAAAAAATCCGCCTAAATTTATGTCAATTATATACAACGGTAAATTACACTTTTTGTAATCTGGGGTAGGCGACGACACAAGGCCCAAAACCATCCGAGCGTTCAAATCTTTTTAATTATGTATAGAACTAGGTTATAACCCGTGAATACTCACGAGTTGTTTATCTATCTTTCTAAACAAATAAATATATACATATATATTAATAAACGAAAAATTGCATGATGAATAAGGTGGATGAATAAATGATAAAACGGTCTGTGGCTGATTATATGAATCGATATCATAACAAAAAATGCATTCGAAGTCGAAACAATTATCGATAAAGTTTGCACAGTGAATAATGTCAAAATTGTGTTATCCATTAAAAGGAACACTAATAGTAAACTAAGATACGATAAGATGTAATAACTTAAAATTCAAAACCATTAAGCATGTTAAAAACTAATAACATTAAAAAATTAAAGTATCTCATATGAAAAGCAAATATCCAAAGGTAAATGTAAAAGAACTAATCAGTACGCTTAATGTGAGGTACAACCAATTCAACATTCAAGACTTGATCAATTTTATCAAAAGAAAAGTGAACCGTGTCACCCACCTTAATGCGAGCACGTTTCATGAATCTCGACCATTTGCATAACGCATAACGAAAACCTTTTCCTTTCTTTTCACGTCTGGTACGGTTGGTAAACTCCTCTTGCTGAGTCAGATGCAAAAGTCTGACGGTGATAGGTTTTAAATCAGAATCAAGTTTAGCCATCCTTGAAACATTATCAGGCAGCCTCTGTATTGTTTTTAAAATAAAATTAATAAGAAGAAGAATATAAAAAGAATAATGTATTTTTATGTGAATAAAAAATATGTAATATTTAATATTTAGTAGTTTCAAAAATAATATTAAAACTTACGAAATCTGTAGAAGCCATACGAACAAACTTATAAAGACGGCCATCTTGTTGTTCATCAATAGCTGGCTCTGCAACTGAATCAATAGGTGCAACTACATGCTGAAAATCACATATAACATTTATTAGAATAACAATATAGTAATTAAATATATAAAGAAGCAAGCAAATGTATAGTTACCTCATCAACTTCTACATCAGCAAAATTAAGTTCAACACCGTTTTTACCAAGAATTCTTAAATGAAAATAATTCCCAAAACCTCTTGTGAATAACAAATAACAACCAGCCTCCAATTGAAACAAAACAGACTAACAATTACATCAATACCAATGGAAAAACCGACTTTACCATCAAGCGTTTCAATCTTGACGTGAAAGATTTTGTTGCCTATATCTATAATGGAAATTATATCATTTGATGTATAATCATAAAATTTGGGCATCATAGACCCGGGAATGACCTGTAGGAATAATAACAAAAATAATAAAAATGTTAGTTTTGTAATCTGTTCATAAAACATAAAAATATTAACATAAATAAAATGAAAGTAAAAAATAATCTTACAATAAAGTTAGATGTTGTAGATACCAGAGATGTCCAGAAAGATTTACGACTCACACCATCAATGAAATAAGTTAGTTTGAATGTAGTATAATCTACAGGATTGAATACTACCAAACATCCTTTTTTTAGTGTCAAAAATGCTTGAAAACATTAGACCAACCATGAAAAAAGAAATACTTTCCTTTTGATTCGCTTATAGAAACACTAAATGTTCGGCCATCCTCACTTTGTATCAGAACATTTGTAGGCGCTTTATCGTTACCCCACAATTTGGACGCAACGTCAGAAGGAATCGCCTGATAAATAAAATAAGCGAAAATAAGTTATAATTATAATTCACGTCTGAATTTAGAAATTACCAGTAAAACTTCGTCCGCTCGATTCATGTGCCTACAAAAGCAAGGATCTCTGATACTGCTTCAAAAAAGATGATATTAATAAAACTTTACATGTTAATGGTATTTTTCAAAACACAAATTACAAAACAATAAATAAACAAAAATTGATAACATTAAAAACAAAAAATACCTTGATGAACTTTCACCCATATTGAAAACGTACAAACCCTAATTGTTACTCCTGTTTTGGCTAATGTTGAAAAGTCTTTTGTTACAATATAGCAATAGGAATTCGAAATATATATGTAGGTTAGATGTAGTAAGATAGAAGAAATCAATGTTATTACAATTGTTTAAAAAAATAAAAAATTTACGGCAGATACATATTTCCAAATATATATTGATAAAAATAAATTGTGATTGTTTCATTATAATTTGTTTGACTTAGATGGAAGAAAGTGTGTGAAGTATTTGTATTTATAAACATAAGCTCTAAGTTATTTATGGACTTAATAATAAAGATTACTAATATCAATTGCTATCAAATTAATGACTTGAAATATGGAAACAAACTTATATTTGTTAGTTTCGAAAATTAAAGATAGCGTGTGATCACTAAAACCGAATTGCTAAAATTACGATATTTCTAAAAATAACTTTAGAAATGTAACTGAATACTAAAAAATGACATAATTACGATATTTCTTAAAATAACTTTAGAATTGTAACTGAATAGTAAATAATAGTTACCCACAACTGGTAAATGTTCAGTTCATGAAAAGTACTTAAGTAAGGTGAGAAGTAATATTTAATTTTTTGTTTTGTTATTTTTATATTATCGCTTGATTACATTACAAAAAAAATAACTAATAAATGTAGTCTCATAAAATAAGGAATAAAACCAAACATGATTCCCAACCAAAAATATTATAGGATAACTCAAAATGTCATAATATATAGGCAAACCATAAAATGTCTTGAAACATCAAAAAGTCAAAACAACAAAACAAAATTCAAGTAGTCAAATACCAAATAAATTGTTTTTTATTATAACCACCATTTGTCATATCTCCTTTATCAATTCTTGCTTACATCTTCGTCAAGATCATTCTTCTCAACACACATGCGAGGCTTACTTGCTGACGACCCCAATCCCTCTTCAATCAAATAAACATCATCAAGGATACGCTTCATATCAGAAGATGATTGCTTCAAGTCACCCACGTAATCCTTTGAAACAGGTGTGGTGTTATCCCCAGTGTAAGAATCAACATCCTTAAAAAAATAAACAATTTATAATAACATAACTATTAAAAGTATATACAAGTTTATTTTTAAAGTTATACCTTAGAGCATTCACCACCAGCAGTTTGGAACTCAGACTGACTCATACCAAAAGAATCAGAGACATCAAGCTGTAAAAAAATGGAAAACAAAAGACAATTAGTTCAACATATTTTAAACGGTTTTGAAAGTGCAAATATATATTAATAAAACAATCGCTTACTTGGTCAATTTTAATATTTTTGTTGAGCTTATCCAAGATGTCATCATCAGTGGTAACAACTGATATTCCATAATTCTCCATGGCATTGACAATATTAAAGTCTGTTACTTTAATCACGAAAGCACACTTTAGGTTAACCAACATTTCAAATTCAACTGGATATTCTCTTGGAATCTCATTTGTCTTCAGTAACTATATTAAAAAAATATAATGTGTGGTTGGAATAAATATATAAAAATTTAATTTAATTAATCTTGGGATCTCATTTGTCTTCAGTAACTATATTAAAAAAAATATAATGTGTGGTTGGAATAAATATATAAAAATTTAATTTAATTAAATATAAAGTAGTACTAAATATAACCTCATCCTGAATTTCTATAAGTTCCTTTGCAGTTTTCCCAACAAACTTCAACGCCTCATGGTCAAACAATGTAAGTGTCACCGTACCGGTTGAATCTTGAACCCGAATAGGTATTTTAAACCTTTAAAATAGTATTTTAATAATTAACAAACATACACGAATAGATAATATAAACGACTTACATTGTTGAATGAACAATAATTAGAATTATGAATAACAAATACTTTACCTGGATAGTGGAAAAACTTCTTTTCCATTACAATCCTTGTTAGAACATTGATACAACATGTCATCTCTAACATCACGTGTTCCATCATCCTTATTATAGGTTTCAAACTTTTGCTCAACTTTGGACTTGCAATAGTTACACCCATCATAATACCACATCTTATCTGAAACGATTGCTACGATAGTTCCAACAACAACCACTTTCTTTGGCTGTTTATATAATAAAAGAAAAAAGTTCATTAAAATTTTGTAAAAATTTGAAATATAAAACATGAAATTTAAGGGAAACCTCTATGATATAGCCAAGATAACCAATTGGTAAAAAAAACATCGTTGTTTAAAAATTCATCTTCCACAGAACACATCATATATGACCCAGCATGGCTACTTGACTCAGTTGAAGCAGCAAGTTTTGAAAGAAACCTACAAAACAATTTGAATAAACAAAAATGTTTAATTAAGAAAAAATACAACCAATACGTAAAATTGATAAAATTTAAAAAATATGTTTAAATAATAAGACTCACTTTTGCTTAAACGATAGCATCTTATCAAAATTGTCATTAATGAAAAGTCCTGAACCATCAAATTTATTAGAAATGCCCCATTTACCTATTTTTAGGTAAAAAAAAAAATTAAACAATAAATAAAATGTATATAAAGTAAGAACATCTATATACATTGTATGGTATAAATTGTGCTAAGAGTAAAATACCTTTGTATGTCTTAACAGCACCAAAATGGACAACAACGACAACATGTGCTTCACGCTTTTCACTAACCATGTAAGAGTACATGTCCTTAGCGTAATCATCCCAAAGATTTAAATCGATCTGAACATCTCTACAATAGAATATAAGAAAAAATATAAGTTTAACAACATTTTGTAAAATTTAAAGCATAATATGAAAAAAAAAAATAAACACAATTTATAAAATATATTACTCAAGATCTTGAAGCTTAAGATTGAGGCGTTTCCCTTTACTACCATCCTTTTTGTTAGTCTCCTCGATATTATAACAAACAACAACATAACCAATGGAAGCTAACAAAAAAAGAAAATAAATGTCAGCATATATAACAACATAAAAAAAATTATAAAAACCGCAAACAAATAGCATGGTATATAAAGTTTGTAAATAAAAGTTAACATACCTACTTTCGTACCCTCTTTTATTTTCCGTGAAAGAACATCATTAAAATCAATATAATTGAAAACGTACTGCGGACCTTCCCATTTACTACACTTTTCCACAAACGTGTGATAGTAAAAAGATAGCTTCTGATTGTTAAGAACAATCTTGAAAGATGCAGTGTTCGCAGCAAGAGATGGCCGTTTTATGATAAGGCATTCATCAACATTAAGATGTCTCTCAAACTTTGAAAATAGCTTATGCAAGCAAGAAGCTTGAATCTTGGTACCCTATGGGTAAATAAAGAATAATATGCAAAGGATATGTTAAAATGCAGTCAAAATTAGTATAATTAAAACAAAAAAGATTTATGGTATTATAAATATGTAAGAAACATAATGCAAATAAGAAAAAAAAATAAATCAATAATTTACCGTTTCATCCATCAGTATCATATCAATATGATACGTATCTCTTTCATTACCTCTCATCTTCTTTCTCCACAAACTAACAATTTTCACCTTGATAGTGTAGTTTGTACTACGAGCATCGATATCGTTCAGCAAAGTGGTGTGACCTTCGTTTTCCATTGTAGCTACGTAGACAACAAACAAATTAATAGACTGTGGAAAAAAAGTTAGACTTTAAAAGAAAACAGAGTTCACCTATTCAATGAACGTTAACCAAAGAGATGGTTTTTTTTTGAAATTGAATAATGATTGAATAACAAATGATCTATTTATATAAAATTATAAAACATAATATTTTTAGTAATATATTATGAATATTTCTAATCAAAATAAACCTGCTTTTTAAAATACAATAATTAAGGAAACTGTATAATTTATAATTAGATAAAACCAGTTAACATAAATACAAATTTATAAAAACAGAAACTGTATAATCATCCTTACTAATCATATTCATTAAAAAAATTCGGGTTGACTTAACAAAATTAAATATTAATTACAATTATTACAATTTTATATATTATATATATATATATAGAGAGAGATATATATATATAAAATATATACAATATATAAAAATATAAAATGATGAAAATTACGGCAATTTCAAATGTATATCTATAAGATTGCACATATAAAGTTTATAATGAAATTAAACATAAAAGATAAATTAAAATTATTAGTCTACAAAAATTAGATTCCATATTACCTAAAAATGAATGTAAATTAGTAAACAAATCAATCTAAGTATCATACTTTTATATTATATAACAACATGATTTCAAATAATGTTAAACATATTTTTATTTAATAATCGATAGAAAAAATCAAAAAAATTATATATGTAAATCAATTATTACTGTTTCCTTTTTGGTTTGACATAGATGAAATTTTCGAAAAATATATTATGTAAATAAAATAATATAGATTTAAAAAACATAATTGAAAATAAAAATAGATTAAATAAATCAATTAACATTATTTCAGTATCGGTTTGGAATAGATGCAGAAATAGTATATGACATGTTAACTTCTACTTTATGAAGTTTAATTACCAGGTAAAAATTTATTTTTAAAAAATAACAAATCAACAGTGAAGATACTCTTTTTAAGATTAAAAAAACATAGAACAGAATTATTGGTATCGTACAAATATATTTAGAGGTTCGGATGGTTGATTGTATGAATTAATGTCATAACCAAAACAACTTTTTGATGTGGAAAGAAAGAAGACAAATATTAAAAGGAATGTAATACCAAAATGGTGTTATGCATTCAAACCAGCATTAATATATATTAGTTAGACTTTTCACAAAAGAGCTTTGTTTACGTAACAACATTACCACCGATAACATATCCAACTATCTACCTTCAACCATGTCAACAACAACTACAAACTACCAACATAACCGTCTAACCATACTTGACTAATACCCATCAAAGATCAAAATACCTCTAAAAACAAACTACCACATAAACTGTTCATCCCAAACCAAGCAAAAAAACCACAATTTCCAACAGTCACGCACGGCCTCTTTTCTTTGTCGTCTTGTGTACAACTTTGGTCAACATCAAAAGCTGCGAAGACTTGACGTACTTAAAGAAAAGAGTGGCGCCGAACCGGATGTGATTTGATTTCAAGAAAGATGACCACTTGGTAAAACCATACCTGTAACCATTACCAGACTTCTCGGCTCTTGTTTTCATATCAATTAGCTCACGCCTTAGGTTCTGGATACTAACGTTATGCAAGTTATCAACAGAAAGACAGAGATCACACCAAACATCAACAGGTAAACGCTGAGAAATGAACAGAACGGATTAATTATTAAACTTATTAAACAAAAAAATTGTAGACATTTAATAAATAAAAATGATTATAACCATATCAGAACGTATACCAGTCTGCTTTCAGCAACTTTGGTGAATTCTAAAAATGAATTGGTTTTCGAACTTTTGACTTTACGTTTAGGGTGAACATCAGCCAACACAGTGGTGGATCTGCAAGTCTTACACTTTGGTTTAACCTAAATATTAAAAATATGTAAAATAAGTTTAATAGTTAAAAAGAACTATAATGATTTCATGAAAAAAATTTATTAATAAACATTATACAATGTGTACTTACAGAAATGTTTTCAGCCGGCTTCATCATATCAATGTCAATACACTCATTCTTGCTATGAAAGTTTGAACGCGTACGATAGGCGATATTATCGAGATCCATATCAAGCTTGCTTTTGCCCTAAAACAAAATAAAAACAATATGACAAAGTAAAAGACATAATATGATACAAAATACAATTTACAAATTAAAAAAAATATATATTAAATTATGTTATTAGTTCATATAAACCTTTCGAGAAACAGTTTCACCACCACAGAGAACCTTTGATATCCCTTTCCTGTCCAAAGACAACTCGTGTACATGCAATTTATTTTTTGGTATCAAGAAATTATCGAGATCGATATCAGACTTGCTTTTAACCTAAAAGAAAAACAAAAAAATATGAAAAATTAAAACAAATAATATGATAAAAAATCTATTATACATATTGAAAACAAATATGAAATTATGTTATTAGTTCATATAAACCTTTGGAGAAACAGTTTCATCACCGCAAACAACCTTTGACTTCCCCATCGTGTGAAACTTCACAAAAATGAATAACAAACAAATAAATATATATTGAAGTAATTAATATTAATAGAATCTATATCTATATAATATATAATCAAACTTATAAAAAAAATATTACATGACATTGAGAGGTAGCAGATCAAGTATTTTTCAAAGCATCATTCTTTGTATTCCAAACATCCTTGAACTACATAACATAAAATATTAGCACAATTAAATAGTATACGTATCTAATAGATATAATAAGATCTGTTACTAATTTGAACTTATACACTTACCTGGTTCTTAGCATCTTCCATCTCAATTTGAGCAGCTATATGTCAATCAAACTTGGAGTCGTCAGTATCCTAAAAAATGACATCATAAATATTAAAAAATAAGAATACAACAATGTACTGGTTGTTAAATTATGTTAGTATATATTTAAAAAATAGTTACATACATTAAAAATAGACTAAAAATTTGGAAGTTGAAAGTCACCAACACTATCACCAGAAAGACCTTCTTCAACATGACTTTCGTTAGTCTCATGCTTCTCCTTGTGTTTAGACTACATATAAAAAGTCTACATTAGTAACAATGTTAAAATAAAGTTCAACTAATAAGATAGTATTAATTAATAATTAATAATAAATTATATAACACTAACCGCAGTCAATAAATCAAATCCTTCGTCTCCATAAATAGAATCGTCCAAAACAACAACTTCAACTTTCTTGAAATATATTTCAGTACCTATTAAGTTATTAAAAATAGATACCTCAAAAGTTTTATATCCAACATTCGTAAACAACATTGTAAAGCGGGTATCTAAGGAACGATTGTCAATCAGCTTAGAGAAACCATCAGTGAAGGCACTTCGGTCGGGCCATCCCTCCATCTTAACATTCCAATACCTATTTCTAACATACAAAGTTGCCTCTCCACCTTTAAAACTTTTCCCGTAAAAATCTTTCCAGAATTTGTCAGCCAGGACCTGAAAATTATTTACAAAATAACATAAACAAACCGTAAAAAACAAAAATTTTTCTAAAACAGACTTATCTAATTATAAATATGACTTACAATAAAGGTATCATCAGGAGCAACCATAGAGATGAAGGAATTCTCGAAAACGCATGATTTAAATACAGAAACATAAAATGTCGATGTTCCAATAGCCTTGACCAATAGATAATCATTCTTTTTGAGACCAGAATCTTTAACAAATTTGGTGAATCCATCACCTAAGACAGGTCCCGAAACATTTCTTTTAAGTCTAACGACCCAGGATAAGTCATCATCAATAAGTTCAACACATTTACCATATGGAACTTTTCCTCCCCATAATAAGCTTGCAAAATCATACGGTATTTCCTATGAATCGAAATAAAAAAACATATTAGCTTAAATAACTTATTGTCTGTTGATAAAATGAAAACCAAATAAACATACAAAAAATATAGGATCATAGTCATCAATCAACTTTAAAAACGAAGGAGCGTTGTTTTTAGGATCCATAACTGCAAAGGAAATAAGGAATTTTTTTAAAAAATATAACAGTAACTTATTTATAGAAACAATGTCTAATTACAGAAACCGAGTAATAATTGAGAATACAACAAGGGGAGATGGCAGGTGGTTGTTGGGGGTTTGTCGGAGGTAGGTGTGGTGCTACCGGAGAACGGAGACGAGGGAGATCGGAGAAGATGATGGTGATGAGATCGAGAGAGAGCAGAGGGAGGGAAATGGGTATGATGATGGTGATGAAGATGATGCTGCAGAGGGTAATATAGTTTTAGGTTTTTAATTGTTCTAAGGGTAATATAGTCATTTCACACATAGTTAACTAAGAAATTTAACTGATGTTAGGGCTGGGGACCAACCGAGTGCATTTTTTAAAACCACAGGATGTTTTGCAAAATATATGTTCGTCAATTTTTTTATTCTATTGATTATTTTATCATGACAACTAGACACACCAAAAAATGTCTTTCACGGATTTAAAATTTTGGGATCCAAAGAGATGAATATCTTTTGTTTTGGTTATTGACCTGTTTCGTGGATAGAAACAAACGTATGTTTTACCTTCGTTAGCAATTTGAGGTTTTTTTTTTCTTTTTCAAGTTAATATTGATTGCGGCGAAGAACCAAACAAATACTAAACACAACCACAGATCTCAACCCCTAAACATGTTCTCAGTCAATATCTCCATAGAATTCTCTAAAAACAGTTACTGAGACGTCTCTTAAAACAGTTACTGGACGAAGAGATCGAAGGATTCCACGTGTATCCCGCCGCAACGCGCGGGTAAACGTCAACTCGTTGAGAATACAAAAATTAACCTTAAAAACAGTAATGTGTTTATGGAAACTAAAATATCTTTAGAAAGAAATTAAAGGTATCTTTAAACCTAAATAGAAAAACTCATAACTTACAAAACTAACAATATGAACTTCAAAAGATAATTACATAAAGTTTCAAAATTATGCCTAAACAGAAAATTTAATAAGAAATAAGAAAGAGTATACATATCAAACAACAAACAATACCAACAACAATTAACTAACCTGTTTTGGTAGACGAACATTCCGAGTCAGAATTTCACAAAATATTCAGGGTTCACCATGGGAAAATACAAACAATAAATCATTCAGAACATATATTACTAATTACTAATTAAAAAAATCAGTGACAAAAATTTTAATAAGAAATAAGAAAGACTATACATCAAAAAACAAACAATACCAACAACATTTAAGTAACCTGTTTTGGTAGACGAACATATTGAGTACGAATTTCACAAAAGATTGACGGTTAACCATAGAAAAATTTAAACCATAAATCATTCAGAACATATATTAGTAATTTAAAAAAAAATACTGAACAGAAGGGATAAAATTAAATATTACAAAGTTAAAAAAGATAAAAAAACTATAAAATTTAATTAACCACTTTTTGTTTGAGGAATTATCGGAGTCCGATTTTTATCTAAGATTACGGATTAACATGAAAAACAAACTTAATGTAGTGACGGGAGAAACTTCAAAACCAAAAATAAAAAAGGAACGGTTTCAAAAAAAATTAAAAACTATTTATTTTTAGAAACACAATCAATATTCCGTAAAAACATATCACACACTAAAAATTTACATAATCTTTAATCGTTTGAAAATTAATACAATATAAATTTTATTACTAACAACAAAAGACTGTAACAAAAAACGAGCATAAACAATGAAACCTAACTTTATATGAGATGAGCATAAACGATGAAACAAAAAATTATACCGGATCAGAAAATAGCAAACCAACAATAAAATTAAAGTTACCTATGACATGTTCGACGAAGATTCAGAGTCCGCCAGTGGCATAAAATTTAGGGTTTATCATAGTTAGATTTGACAAAAAAAAAACAAAATTACTTAATAATTATAAACATTAGCATAAACGATGAAAACTATCATTATACCGGATAAAAAACACCAAAAAAAAGGATAAAATTTAACTTAACTCTTGTGTTCGAAGAAGATTCAGACTCCTGCAGATGCATAAAAATTAGGGTTTATCATGAATAAAAAAAATCAGTAAGAGCATCACTCTTTCAAAGACATCAAGAATAGGTCCATTAAAAAGATTAGGTTTGAAAATTTTAAATCATCATCAGCAAAAATTAAAAGAGAAAAATGATAAAAAAAAGTGCGATTAAGCATTTAAAATACATAACAATCGAATCTACTTTACATACCTGAAGAATAAGTGGAATAATCTAAAATAAAAAGAAGAACACAAATAATTAGCATCTGCGGAAAGAGTTTTGAACAAAAAATAAGTTCCTATAGGATCGAAGAACATAAACAAAGAGTATTTCGCTTGGATCATGTACTTTACCTTTGATTTATGAAGGATTTCTTGATTTAGGGTTGTAATCGGAGATGGTAGGTAGAAGAGAGAGAACAGAGAGAAAGAAGATCACAGATGAAGAATTGGTATGCACAATAATTGAGCCAAAACAATTTAAAGGATCCATATTCAAATTGGGTAATTTGGAAAACCCGAAAACCGGCCCACACTTTTCCTGATCCCTCGTTTTTTTTGGGTTTTTGGTTTGTGTTTTGTGAAAGTTGGTTTGTTTATAGAGAATTACATCAATTCCCTCCAAAATCAACCTCCAATAAACCAATGGATGCCACATCATCAAAATGGCTCCACCATTCAAAGACAAATGACCCAAATCATCTCATTTAATAATATATATAGATTTACGTTGTATATTTTATAATATGTATAACTGAATCAAGAGATAATATAAATGAGTCCTTGTACTAGTGGTTAATGCCTAGTTTAAACAAGGAGACGTTCTAGGCATCTACAAAATTCTTTATTTTCGCTTTTTTTGTTTGTGACATTTAATGCTTAATTTTGTCAACTGCATCTTTCACCTTAATTAATAATTTACTTCCTAAACTTTGCTAAAAATAACTATTTAAATTACATCCACGTAAATTTTAGTGATTAATGAGTTTATATTAAATGGAGATTTTCAAATAGGGCCCAAATTTTTTGTCTCGAACAGGGCCAAAAAAAAGTTGTGATTTTCAGATACTGCCCTGATTACAATCATTCATTTGTTTGGAAAACTTATTACATCTTTAGTTCTTTAGCACTAAACAGGTTAAAATTTTAAGTTAAGTAGTGCATGTGCCTTGCACATGAGGGTATGTTGGTAATTTTACCATCATCATTCACAAGAATCATCAGCGGCCACCGGTTTCGCCACCCATAAAATCCGTGGTGTTTCAGATCTGAAACTACAAGAATCATCCTAATAGGGAATCGCCGGAAGACCATTTATAATCTCCAGCTTTTCCGATCAGATGTTCGCGGCTCCGTCAAGACCATTCATCACTTCATCCTCATCTCTTTCGCTCTAATTCATTTTTTCTGGTCTCAACAACTAAATTCCAGATCCATCTTTGGCAAAGAAGATCTGCGCTTTTATTGTCCGCCACATGATTTTGAGATGGGTGCTCAGATTAGATCTCAGCCGTCGCAACGGTGGTCGGATTAGGTCTGGAAAGTTAGTCAGTTCGTCACATGAGACGGGTGGCCTCCGGGAACCGACGGGGAGGCTGCTGGAAAACCATCTTGCTGCTTCCCTTTGTCTGCGCATTCGTTCCAAAGAGGGGGATAGATTAACCTTTAGAGCATTCACATCCATGGCATCAAATTGTGTGTGTGGTGTTTTTAAAATATAAAGAGTATAAAAAGTGGTTGTGAGTGGAGGAGAGAGAAAATATTACTGTTTATCTGTATATTTGGAGGGACACTGTTCATCCCCTGTAATTTTTTAATATATTTTGAAAGTGGTTGTGAGTGGGGGAGAGAGAAAAGGTAATGATAAAGGTATAAAAAAAATTATTTAATTGAAAAGAAGAGAGAAAATGTAGTGTGTTTTAGTGTAATTTAGGGTGAAAATATGGTGGGAGGGATGTGAATGCTCTTAGAGAGAGAGTGTTTAGAGAGAGAATGTGTGTGTCGAGGTGGGTTTATATACAGGGTAAATTTACATATATATTGTTTACTAGGTTATCACACGGGATTGCTTCACGGGCTAGAGAAAGTTACTTATACGATTATTATTTTTTGTTAATGCATAACGATGATAGTAAGGGGTTTAAATCAACTAAATTTGACTAATCAATTCTTTAATTGTAGAGGCCCAAGTGCTATTCTTAGTCGCATACACTGTAAGAATAGGTTTTTTTGACATGACTATAACATCGTTAAAATATTTAAAAGTGCCTAAAATAATAATTAAACAATAAAGTCTAATGAAATAGAAAAACACTTATAACAGTATCATATAAAGGTATGACCAAACAATTACAAAAAGCAAGGTTTTAAAACAACTAATTTGAAATTGAAAAGTCTACATCACAAGCTACCAAAAACCTCTTTGTAAACGACATTAGAAGTCTTATTTGTTGGTTTTCCATCGGCGTCAAATATCAATATTTTGACACCATCTCTGGTCTTGACCCTTAATAAGGCAACATACAACTGACCATGAGTGAAGACAGGGTCTTTCAAATAAAGACCAACTTTTGATAACGATTGTTCTTGACTGTTGTTAATGGTCATGGCAAAACAAACTGATAAAGGAAATTGTCTTCGTAGTATTTTTTGTCAGACGAAATCATATTAATCCTTGGAATGAAAACTTGTGTGCCAATACTACCGCCAGATATTACTTCAGCTTCTGAAGGGGTATGGTCCCAGATCTCGTTCAGCATGACCGCGAATGACCATTACCCTTATCAAAAACCCCCACCAGCAATAACTTACCTGCATCCGCGCGGGCACGCGCGAATACGACGGTCCAATCTGTCCAGTGATGAGAAGACTTACCTTAAGGACAGAAACTAATGTTACACATAGCGATACGGCCCGGCACCACATCCTATGAACATTTTCGTCACGACAAGGGATCTGGACAACAGTAACAGTCACCAAGCGGCGATGCGACCTGGAACCGCATCCCGCATGCATCTCGGATAGAACAAAGAATGCGGGAACTACATCAGTGACCGCAAGCAGCGATGCGGCCCGGCACCGCATCCTGCCTACAAAGCAAGTGGGTCTGACACCACAGTGCAAGTGGCATTGGGAACAGTCGTCTACCAGCCCACATGTGTGCAACAGTCTGACACCACAGCAGGACGTGGCATCACCACCGTAACCGACAGGTCTGACACACCTGCAAGTAGCTATGCGATGTCAGACTAGCTACTCAGCTACCCTCCTTCACTCCTCGGCTATAAATACCCATCCCAAACCAGGTTTGAGGTATCACTTCTCAACTCTCTCACTACTACTACTATCACACTTTGCTTCCCAAGAAAATTACTGATTCTCACGCCGGAGAGTGGTAACAAGGAGCACCCCCCACCCCATCCTCCTTGTTGCGAGTCACGACTTGTTTCCTTGTGCAGGAAACCCACCACCAGATGATCCAGCCAGGGATCCTCGGAAAGAAGGGATTAACCCTCTTGACGAGACCAGTGAGTTAACCCCACCCGGTTAACCATTGTTTCATCATTGGCGCCCACCGCTACTCTTAGCACTTTTTCCAACCATCCCTTTCTCTCCAAAGATCATGTCTGATCGTCAAAACAACACTACCGGGGATAACCTAAACCCCGCAAACACAGGGCCTACAGGGACTGCCCCTCCAGCCCCAAATGTTGAACATATTGGCACATCAACGCAAGGGGGCGCATCCCTTACGTTCGGACACGATCTATCACAGTACGCTTCTGTGATACCTCCAGGCATGAACCTTCATACCTGGTACGACCAGCAACAAGCTTTGCTGGCCGCAATATACAACAGAGCCTGCGCAGAAGCGCAAGTATCTGCGGGGCCTACCCCAGCACCGCATACCCCTGCGGGTCGTATTCTATAATACGACGGCAGGGCCCCAACACATCCGGCCTCCAGAAGCAGGCAGGAAGACCGCGGTTCCTCTTACTGCGACGTCCGCACACTAGCGGAGGACGATTCCTCATATGGGTCCCGCCGCAGGGACCCCGTACATAGCCGCCTAGGCCCCCATGGCGAAACTAGACGACAGTCGACAACCCACCATGGCCCCGGCATCCATAGCCGGCTGGGACCTCAGTCCCACCTTGAAGGACAGGGCCATACCGATCCCGACGACGGTACATACCGCGGGGAGTCTCATGCTACCAGCAGTAGACCGGGTGGACACAACTATGTTCCTCCCACTCACCCCCGTACTACATACCTCCGCGCTGCAAAGCGCCGCCAGAGCCAACCCTACAGGCCGAAATCTGCGGCTGAAAACTCCAAGTTTGTCCCGGAGATTGCCAACGCCGATGTCACCACCACCAAATTCCCATTAAACATTGGGAAATACAGCGGTTCAGCCGACCCAGATGACCACATGAACATCTTCGTCGGCGCCGGGTGCAACGGCAGGTGGGATGAACCCACTTGGTTCCAATTTTTCCCGCAGACCCTAACAGGTCTGGCCAGGGCCTGGTCCGATTCTTTGCCAGTGAACTCACTGACTTCATTCGAGGACTTACAAGCAAAGTTCCTCGCACATTTTTGCCAGCAGCGACGTCATGAACGTGATTCTATGGACATCATGATTATCTGGCGCAGAGACAACGAATCGATTGAAGCGTTCGTTGTCCATTACGATAAAGAATGTCTGGAGAAAGGCGACGTGGCAGACCAAATGGCACGCAACCATTTCATTGTTGCGGTGAAAGACGAACAAATGGTCATGACTATCTCGGGCAAGGATGGCTTGCCTTAAAAATGGGAAGATGTCATGGCTGCGGTCAAGACATACGCCCAGACTCAGCGGTCCCTCAAACCGCATGTCTCAAAGGCACAGCCCTAAACGGAAGGCCAGTCCTCCCACCAAGAACACAAGCGCAACAACAAGCGCAACCGGGACACATGGAATCGCGGCAGCGACTCCAGACCATATGTCCCGCGGAACAACCAGCCCGACGCAAGGGCTACAATCAACGCCCAGCGTGAAAACCGGGCGTCGAAGAAGGACTCTCGGGACCGTTGCTGGACCGAGATCAACCAGTCGCCAAGCGACGTCCTCCTCACGGATGCGCAATTCTTGCGACCGGCCCAACCAATGAAGTAAAAAAAAAACCAGGATCTCGCACTCTACTGCGAGTATCACAAGGACAATGGCCACACAACAAACAACTACATCGGTCTCCGACTGGAGATTGCGCGAGCCCTAAAGGAGGGGAAACTGCAACACCTGTTGCCAGGCGCACAAAAAGCTACCAAGCGCATCACCCCCCACAACGAGGGCACCTCCATGGGGAAGAGGACCATGTACGTGGCCTCTACCCACATGATCAATGGAGGAAAAGGAAGACCGCGCAAGGCGGCAAGAAGACCGGACAATGACTGGAAAGACGAGCAAGTCGTCTTTCCAAAAGCCCGAGGCGGACCGCGCGATAGGCGCGCCGTGGTTATCACAGGCCACCTGGCTCACTACTGCACCGAGCGATTATTCATCGACCCGGGCAGTACATCTGATATTATATACGAGCAATGCTTCAACCGATTCGATCAAGAAGACAAAGATCGACTACAGCCTGCGGACTACCCGTTCTCCAGGTTTTCAGGGGAAACTGTATTCCCCCTGGGCCAGATTACTTTCCCTGTGCTCAGACAGAATCAGAGGCGGAATTCATTGATTCGATCTTCGTTTAGCTTGGATTCACTATTAATTGTCTCGTATATTAATCTCTGAACAATTTACAAGCTGGAGACACCTCGACAGCACCTCGGCGTCGGAATCAAGAACATTACAAATGAAATCGTTTGAAGGGTATTTATAGGAAAAGCCCTTCCGTTTGAAGGTGTCATGGTACCCTTCAAACAGACATGTTCAAACGGTTGACTATGTTCAAACGGAACCCACTACAAACGACCAATTCAAACGGAAACCTCTACAAACATAAATTCTGTTTCATGTGTGAATTTTGTCTTGTTTCATGTGCTGATGTCACTTGTGATGTCACTATTATGATGTCACTTGTGATGTCATCTCTATGATGTCATGCTTCAGATCTGCAACGCAATCCAGACTCGATATAAGATGCAGTCTTCAGGCTATTTCACAATCTGAAACTCGAACGAAGATGAAGTCGACAGACAACTGCACTAACAGTGTGCCTCACCAATGGAAGGCACACAAGAACGGAGGAGGTAAACTTCATGGTTCTACCTCACACCTCCAAATACGACGTAATTCTCGGGAGGGAGTCCCAAGGCGACTTCAACATGATAACATCCGTCCCCCACTCTGCCATCGGTTTCCCAACCGAGACGGGGGTCGCGATAATATACGCCCAAAGAGAAGTTATGTCTACGGATGACCTGCGTCCAGCCAAGGTAGCAAGGCCTACCCCCAACACTCAACCAGAAAAATGGGTTCTTAACGAAAGACACCCAGAGCAAACAGTTATGTTGGGCCAAGCCTTATCCCCTACTATCAAAGCGCACCAGAAGCAGCTCCTCTTCAGGAACCAGGATATTTTTGCATGGACACCCGCATATATGACAGGGGTACCACGTGAAATCGCGCATCACTTCTTGAATACCATGCCAGGTATCAAGCCGGTGATCCAAGGCCAACACCACCTTGGATCAGCAAAAAACCAGGCGATGTATGAGCAGGTCCAAGAGCTGCTCTCCGTAGGCATCCTGCGGGAAGTCAAATACCAGACTTGGTTGTCAAACCCAGTCATGGTAGAAAAACCATCCGGGGGCTGCCGCATGTGTGTCGACTATAAAGATCTCAACAAAGCCTGCCCCAAGGATTGTTACGCACTTCCAGAGATCGACGAAAAGGTCGATAACCTCCCACCATTTCAATGGAAGTGCTTCCTCGATTGTTACAAAGGCGACCACCAGGTGCAGATGGCAATCAAGGACGAACATAAAACGACATTCCGCACTCCTACCGGGAACTACTGCTACACAAAAATGTCGTTCGGGTTGCGCAACGCGGGCGCAACCTATCAAAAATTGATGAACGACACTTTCCGCGGTCAAATCAGCAAAAGTGTCAAAATCTATATGGACGACCTGGTCGTCATGAGCATGGAGAAAGACACCATGCTCAACGATATTGAAAGAACATTCCAAACTCTACGAAGCGTCAACATGAAGCTCAACCCAGGGAAATGCTCGTTTGGAATGGAAGAAGGCAAGTTCCTTGGATTTATCGTAACTAAAGATGGATTCAAGGTGAACCCGGAAAAAGTACAGGCGATCGAACGCATGCCATCGCCTTCTACGATGAAAGAGATGCAACGACTAGCCGGCAGGCTAGCCGCACTGAATAGATTCTTAGCCAATCATGCAGCTAAGTCTTACCCTTTCATCAAAACCCTGCGGAGCTGCTTAAAAAAGGAACAATTCCAATGGACCGCAGAAGCCGAGAAAGCGTTCCGGGAAATGAAAGAGTGTTTGATTCAACTCCCAACTCTAACCGCACCACGCAAAGAGGAACCACTTATCTTGTACTTACCCGCCGCGGACAACGCGGTAGGCGCGGTACTCATAGTGGAGCGAGAAGGAGTTCAAACACCCATCTATTATATCAACAAAATGCTCAACGACCCAGAAATGAGATACTCCATCATGGAGAAGTTGGTACTGGCACTAGTGCACGCATCGAGACGATTACGACGTTACTTTGCAAACCACGTTATCACAGTGTTAACCAACTACTGGATCGGACTGATCCTATCCAAACCAGACATCTCGGGGAGATTAGCAAAATGGGCAATTGAGCTGGGCGCACTTTCACTGAACTATAAGCCGCGCCCCGCAATCAAAGGCCAAGTCTTGGCTGATTTCGTTGCTGAAGTACCAGCAAATCGCATTCAAGAATGCGAAGAAGAGCAAAATCCTGCGTCACCACCATCCTCAGCAGAAACCTGGGCACTATATACAGATGGTGCATCTAACGAAGATGGTGCAGGTGCAGGTCTGCGACTTATCAGCCCCGATGGGCAAGAGCTTACCTACGCAATCCGCCTCGATTTCAATAGCACAAATAACAAGGCAGAGTACGAGGCTCTACTGGCAGGGCTGCGTTTGGCAGTCAAACTCGGCGTCCAACATTTGGAGGTACATGTCGACTCACTATTAGTCACAGGGCAGATGCGCGGTGATTATGCCGCAAAAGGGGATATCATGATCCTCTACCTGGAACAAGCCTTGCAACTGAGAACAAAATTCACTTCCTTCAATATCCGCCATATCAACATGAGTGAAAACAAAACCGCGGATGCACTGTCAAAACTGGCATCCACAAGCTTCCAACACCTGGCAAAGGAGGTACGCATCGAAATCCTGCAAAATCCTTCGGTACCACTGCGCCAAGTCAATGTCATCCAATACGGTACAACATCCTGGATGACACCGATCGTTGCATACTTGCAATCAGGTGTTACTCCCGAAAGCAAGGCAGAGGCACGCAAGCTGCAGTACAAAGCATGTCATTACCAAATGGGAGATGTTATCTTATACCGTAAATCATACCTGGGGCAACTCCTACGATGCGTCGACCCTCAAGAGGCCACGTACCTTATCAGAGAAATACATGAAGGAATATGTGGCATACACGCAGGCCCAGGCATGGTGGTGGCCAAAATCATGAATGTCGGGTACTACTGGCCCGGCATGCACCTGGACGCAGTTAAAGTCTTGCGCAAGTGTTTCAATTGTCAGCGACATGCTCCCAAGACCTTGCGCCCCAAGAACAACTTGATCCCTGTCACCACCGCATGGCCATTCCAGAAATGGGCAATCGATGTGGTGGGACCATTTCCAGACGGACCAGGTGCAGTGAAATTTGTCATAGTGGCTGTGGATTACTTTACAAAATGGGTGGAAGCAAAACCACTCGCCTCAACCACCGCTATGATAACAAGGAAGTTCGTCTGGGAACATATCATCTGCCGTTTCGGTCTACCAATGTGCATCGTTACCGACAACGGAACCAACTTCGCTGCCGACGACTTTCAAAAATGGCTACAAGAGCTTAACATTGAACACATATTCTCTTCGGTGGCGCATCCACAAGGGAATGGCCAAGTCGAGAGTATCAATAAAAGTTTAGTCGAAGGCATCAAAGCACGGTTGGGGACAGCCAGACACGGCTGGGTTGATGAACTCCCAAGTATCTTATGGGCTCACAAGACGAGCCCAAAGACATGCAACGGTGAGACACCCTTCAGCCTGGTCTATGGCACTGAAGCGGTGATCCCCGCGGAAGTAGGCCTCCCCTCACCTAGAATGTTGGCTATCAACAAGATAGACAACAATGAGGAACGCAGGTTTGACTTGGACCTCCTAGAAGAAAGGCGTGAAAACGCTGCCATCAACGAGGCCAAGTACAAAACCAAACTTGAAAAGTACTATAATGCACGCATCCGCATTTGTACCTTCAACCCAGGAGACTACGTCCTTCGTGACAATGAAGCATCTAACGCGGAACGCCCAGGGAAACTTGCCCCCAAGTGGGAAGGACCCTACCTCATCCAAGAGGTCCTGGGCAAAGGCGCGTATAAACTGCAAACATTAGAGGGCGAAACTATCGCACGCACATGGAATGCACAACAGCTTCGCCGCTGTTACATGTAAGCCATGTTTTTTATATTCACCATGTAACCGATCGGGCCGCAGGCCATTTGCAAATAAATAAATAGACGATTCAATGCAATATTGTTTATTTACTTCTATTACAAATGAGTGTTCCACTCTGCGGTATCCACAAAAACAGATTGACAAAATATTCATTCACGATACCCACACAGAGTGGTAACCACACGCAATTATTGTAATAGGCCAGCAATGACAACACTGTCTATCCGGCTGGATATGCAAATACAATTTTCATATTTGCATACCATCTAGATATGCAAAAGGCAAACACAGACTTAGTGTTATTCACAATAACATTAACTCATACAAGTTCACACATGCAAGTAGTACAAACACTTGTATAACTTGAAATGGTTAAAATTTTATATTCAAAAAATTCCTACACCTACGCGGTGCACAAAGGATTTACATAAGGTTTTTAACATTTACATTGAGGAAACAAAAAGGGCACGCAGGCCAGCCTAGTCTTTCTTTGTACCGCTGGAACCCGCACCATCCTTGCCCTTAACAACAGGTTTTTCCTCATTATCCTCATCAGCATACAACACCCGCAAGCGGTCTACATAGTCTTCTGCCTCTAGGCATTCCTCAAGATCCTCAAGAGCAGCAATGGACGTCTCGTTGTACGCCGCAAGGGCGGCAGAAAGAAGCGCTTCGGTGTCCACACCGTGGAACCCAGACCTTTCATCAGTATATTCGCCCTGGGCCAAAACATTTATATGACCAATGCAACGGTTGTAGCCAGCTTTAAAACCAGCATCCCGGGCGCGCTCCCTAATCTCATTGACACCTACCACATTCTCAGGCGCGTCAAGGATGGACGTAACAATCTGCAAAACAAAAAGAGTACAGTCAGCAAAGGCAAAATCTAAAAAAGTAGCAAAGGCAACGGATACTTACATGCCCGATACCGTGCATACACATCCATTCACGGTCAGCCTTGAGCAGATTAAGAGAAGAAGCAAGGCTATCTCTAGCCTCTTCAGCCTCCCTTGCCCGCGCTTCAGCTTCAGCAGCATGACCAGAAACCTCCTCAATAGCGGCCACCCGGCTCCGCACTTCAGCCTTTTTCCCAAGGAAGATAAGTACAAAAGTTAATCAACATACTTATGAGAGATATATGCAAATTCAAAGAGAAAAAGAAATTCATACCTGGAGGCCCTGAACAGTTTTTGTTAAGTTGGTGCGGTCAACATTTGCCCCTTCAAGAGCCTTTGCAGCGTGGGCCCCCGCCTCCTTGGCCTCTTCAAGAGCCTTGGCAAGACGGGCTTCTGCCTCCTTGGCCTCTTTGGCAGCCGCATCAGCTGCGGCTTTCTCCTTAACCAAAGCAGCATTCGCGGCCTTGGCATTGGTAAGCTCCTGACGAACACGAAAAAGAGTTTCATTCTGTTTGGCCCAGGATTCTTTCCAGGTCTTGCGCTCATCAGAAAGTGTCTTGCGCTCATTAGAAAGAGCTTCTTTCCAACTCTTGCGCTCATCAGAAAGCAATTTTGCAAGGGTACAAACCTGTTTAAGCTCAGCAATTGCGGCCCACTCTTCAGTCTGCTTACGCTTTTCAAAGGCAGCCTTGTCCCGTTCAAGCTGCTCTGCACCCTCACGTGCAGCCTTCACCAACTCTTCGGCTTCAGCCCGCAAACGCGCATTCTCCTCCCCTTTGCGCCCAAGCACCCTGTAGTTTTCCATAATGGCATTTGCTATTATGGAACTCCCCACAAGCATGGAGGAGAGTTGGTTAATCTGGGCCTCACTTGACAAAGAACGGGCCCGGTTGACTTCAAAAGGGGTGCCCAACCCACCCAAAATCTCCTTACACGCAGAGGGGTCAGCAGTAATATCATCCCCTTGCATTACAGTCCATGGGGGGCGGTGATAGGTCATGGCCCGGTCTTCAGTATAGGTGCGGTAATAAAACTACAGTTCAGACTCTTCAGGCTGAATAGGAGTCCCTGTAAAACCCGCACCCCCAGAAGCGGAACCAGAAGCCTTCTCAGCAGCGGGAGATTTCTTCCCCTCAGTATAGGCAAACTTCAGGTTCAGATCATCAGTGTCCTGCGGGGAGATTAAATTATCCGCAGAGTCCACCGTGTCATAGATCTGAGACGCAGGCCCCTTCCCAGTATCCTCCGCCCGCGCAGAGGGTTCAGACACCACTTTAACCCCTGCATCCGCAGCTGTGGCACGCGGAGGAGAATGAGGAGCATCAAAAACAGAAAACCCTTCATCTTGCGGTTCTGTAATCAAAGCAAGAATACTTTAAACCACAAGTACAAAGACAAAATACTTGTCAAAATTATGAATTACATACCAGGAACAACCACAGGCTTCTTAGGTCCCACAAAAGCCGCGCGTCTGGTCTGTATCTTCGGCTTCTTTTTCTCACCGACATCAACAGCTTTCCCAGCCTTCCTCTTCTTCTCATCAGCAGGCTTGGAACCCGCAGAGGTCCCACCTGCAGCCGCATCACCACCCGGAACACCCAAACCCTCAAGGGTGTCAGATACTACCACGTAATCGGTATATCTGCGGAAATGAGAACGAGAGATACCTGCCGCCTGCGGCACCAAAGGCGGAACAACAGGAGGCTCAGGTTTCTTCTTGCCGCGACCCCGCACGGGTTTATCCACTTGCTTCTTCTCTGCATGTTTTTTGGGAGCACCCTTTGACTCAAATTTACCAAGGACCCCAAGAGTACCTACAAGTAAAAAATCAGCAAGGTGAACCTTATAAGGCAAGTAAAAAGGTTATGGATTATACCTTTGCCTTGCGGCAGGGGTGCGTTCAGTGCATCGCGTGTAAAAACGCCGAAGTTGTGGAGAATGGCCAGGTTATAACCTTCACCTTCCGCACACTTAACAATATCAACCTTGCCGGTAAAGGTTGGATCAAATATCTTCCAGAACTCAGCAACTTCTGAAAATACACGTCCATATCAATAACAAGCAAAGGAATAAAAAACCGCACAAGAGTAAGAACACTTACCACCAGTTTTTTCCCGCACAACAGGCCTTGCATGCCTATCAGGCCTAGTCAACATCATCCGCATCACCCACAACTCATTGTTGTCCAGCTGCTTATGCTCAATAGTCCTCAGCCTTGGGAACCACTCCGCAGTCACCGCACTAGGGATAGCAATATCCTCCGCAGGGATAGGCTTATTAACATTCCGCAACGTCATATTGGCAACAACCGCGGCAGCCTTAACGTAGAAGAACTTTTTCTTCCACGTTGTGATACCCTTGGGCGGGGTCATCAACTTGGTGCTTCCATACCGTTGGCTAAACGAAAAGAATCCAGTGTTCACCGTCAACTGGTAGAACCCCCAGAAATTATCAACGGTGTTAGTGCATACATCTGTCGACTTCGTCTTATATCGAGTCTGGATTGCGTGCCTGAAAGTTTGAAGCATGACCCTTTGAAAATGGCATGACCCTTTGAAAGTGGGGTGACCGTTTGAAAGTGTCGTGACCGATTGAAAGTGTCGTGACCGTTTGAAGGGTGGCATGTCACCTTCAAACGGTCAGGGTCATCTCCTATAAATAGGCTTCAAACTTTCATCATTTGTAACTTTAGAAGTTTCCGGCTAGAGCAACGAAGTGCTGCCGAAGTGTTGTCAGGTTGTAAAACAGTGTGAAATCAATATTACAACAGTTTAAAGTGTATTGCTAGCTGAATTGAACTTAGTTTCTTTGTTTCCGCCTCTGAAACTGAGATAAACTCTTCGGAATGACTCATTTGGGTCAGAAAACGATCCTACAAGTGGTATCAGAGCTCAGGAGGAAGAGTTTATACCAATTCAGTTGTTTTTTCTATCTTCTACACCTTCTTTTCAAAACTGAACAAGTTTTCACGGATAAAATCGGCTAAAATTTTTACAAAATGTGTAAAAGTGCATTTTAACAAACCCTTGAAAGTTTCAGTTCAAAATTCGAAGTAAAAGTGGTTAAAATGGCTTGAAAACTGGTGACCGTTTGAACGAGTCCAGCACCTGTCCGTTTGAAATTGACCGTGACCGTTTGAAAATGCACCTTACAGTTTGAAAATGCACATGACCGTTTGAAAATACATGGTTGTCAGTTTGAAACTAACCTGACCGTTTGAAAGTTGCCATCGTGACCGTTTGAAAATGGACAGACCGTTTGAAATCTACACATGACCGTTTGAAACTGGACATGACAGTTTGAACAAGGTGCCCATTTGAAAGTGTTTCAATCTTCACATCGAGTTGTGTGTACCGTTTGAAAGTTCATCGTTTTGTGTAATTCATCTAACAAGGTGTCAGTGGTCTATGTCGGTTTGAATGTGTTGTTGCCAGCTTTAGTGAATCATTAATCAAGGATGTCAGTCGGTAACATGGTTGTTTTTAGTCAAAGTTGCATGTGAATTGGGGTCACAAACTTGATAAAGTGTCTCGGTTCTACAAGTGTATTGAAAGCAGCCATATTGCATTGTCTCGGCTCATGTGATTTGAATTAAATATCCACTTATTGCAAGGCCCAATCAGATTTGAATTTTTTTTCTTAATAGTTGTCAGTAGCATGTGTTGTTGATTAATGTGGTAGACATAGATTTACGAGAAACTAGAATAAGTTCATGTGATCTACATTTTGTCAGCCCATGTGAGTTTATCAAAATCAACGGCCCAATGCATGTTTGAATATTCACGGCCCTATCAGATTTATTACATACTTGATTTTGTCGGCTAGTATATTGTTGCATGTGACTTGGGATTGATTTTATTTTCGGCAAAATCAATTTGAGATTACATGTATTTTGATTAAAAAAAATCATTACACTTTGTGGTATCCATCTATCAATCAGTCACGTATTTTGGATCATGTTTGCTTGAAGTCATATTATAAGTTCATCTGAATCTCAGTTCACAAGAGGTGGTTCAGTCAGTTTGAATTTGATTTCATTCTAGGTCGTGTGTTTTAGCCATGTCATTGGAAAAGGTCGTTTAAATTTGATCCGGGTCATAGCAGTCCGCACAGTGTATCAACCTTCAGTCCGCACAGAATATTCACCAGTTCGAGTACCAGTCTTATTCTGTTAATTGATAAGTCTTTAAACTGATTGTTGTTTTTGTGTGTTGTCAGTTTTGTCAGGTGTTTCACGAGGTGAACCAGTTTGTTTGAAAGTCAGTTTGAGAAATTCTTCGATATCGAATCATGAGTGAAGATTTCTACAACGCTTTTGCTACAACTCCGACTAATCCATCCGACATTGCTAAGAACATGACAATGGAGAATGAAACCGGAACAATGCAAAAACCTCCGAAACTTATGGGAATTGAAGATTATCACGGATGGAAGAAACGGTTTGAGAATTGGGTTCAGGCGAATCATCTAAAAGCTTGGGAGAGCATCGAAACTGAGTATGAGAGGCCAAAGAATTCAGCGGGAGTCGGTAAAATCATTTCAGAATTCACGGAGCAAGAAAGAGAAAGTTACAAAGGAGAAAAAATGATATCTGTTACAACAAGCTGTTAAAGAAGATATATTTGTGTTGCTTCAACATGATGAAAACGCTTATTCTATTTGGGAAGCTCTTGGAAAGAAATTTGAGGGAAGTACTGAAATGCTACAAAGTAAAGCAGCTTTGTTGAAAAAGGAATTTGAACTATTTACGTGCATGCCTGGTGAAACAACAAAGAGTCTTATTGAAAGATACTGTCATCTTGTACGCACTATGTCACAGTTGAAGATTACAAAAACTCCAGCATAATGGGTTGAAAAGCTTGCTGATGCGTTACCGCAACAGGAATGGGGTACATATCTGATGATATTGAAAAATTCCGGACAGTTTAGAAGGTTATCGATTGCACAGTTTATAGAGAAGTTGGAGGCACATGATCTGGAGCAGCAGAAAATTGCTAGAATGAACAGTTCTACTCATCAACAAGATATTAAATTGTATTATAAAGGAAATGTTCAAACTGCTGAAGCAAGTCCAAAGATACAAACTGCATTTAGTGCTGGAAATCAATCTACACCAAGCAGTCAAGGATCAGTCAACACTAGTGGGTTCTCAACGGTGAATCCTCCAAGTGTTCAAAGTTCATCTGCTGGAAATGGTCATCTAATTCAGTGCAATGTAGCTTTACATCTTCAAAATGGACAAAATTATTCTGAAGAGATTGTAAAGAATCATATGGGATTATTGGTCACTGCTTTAGAGTCTTATGAAGGGTTGATTGCCGGAAGAATTGGTAATCCGATGCTCACAAAGGAAGATTATGACCAAATCGATGCAGAGGAGCTGGAACTGATGGATATTAAATGGGCTTTAGCTAGTGTTTTGAGGAGAGCAGAAAAGTTTAGATTGGTTACAGGAAGAAATGATTTCTTGGATGCAAACCTTTCTAATCTAGGATTTGATAAATCTAAAGTTGTCGGTTTTCGTTGCAGGGAGAAAGGCCACTTTAAAAGAGAGTGCAAGAATCAGGAGCCGAGAGGAGCAAAAGAGTCGTCTGGGAAAGATGATTATTATAGGAAAACCATTTATCAGCAAATCACTCATCAATCGCATCAACAAAAAGAAGCTCAAACGGCACATGGAAGAATGATCGAGGATGCAAACAAGAAGGCTTACCATGGCATTATTGATCAAGATGATGAGATAATGGCTGATGGTTTTAGCTGGGACAAGTACATTCCAGCTGATCCTAATGTTAAAGCTTTTATTGCACATATTGTTCAAAAGCCAGAAAAATTGAAGGAATGGATGGAAGTGTTATCTGATGAAGAGAAAAATGAAGATGAAAGATATGTTTCATCTGAAAACAATTCATCAGAAACAAGTGATAGTGATGAAGAGATGGAACAGATAAATTTGGGAAAAACTCATTTATCTTCTGACACTTTTGAATTTTATTTTGCAGAAAAATTGAAGAAACTAAAAGAAAGGAAAGCTGCAAAGGAAATGAAAGAGGTCAAAGTGATTGAGAAGATTGTGGAAGTTGAAAAGATAATTGAAGTCGAGAAGATCGTTGAAGTCACAAAACCTTGTCTTACTTGTTTAGAGTCATGTAAACAATGTATAGAAAAAGATGAGAGATTTAGTGAGTTAGAAAAGTTGAAAGAAAAGTTGTTGTTTGATGTAAAAAATTTGAAAGAGTCATATGATGTATTGAACAGAACTGTGAATAGTCTGGAAAAGACTAACTCTGAAAGAGAGAAAGCTTTGAAGATGTTGAATGCTACTATGATGACAAAGCAGAAAGAGATCAACTTGTACATAGAAGAATGTGCAAAGTGGAAGAAAGAGTTGGATAGTGAAGCAACTGAGAATGAAAGAATCAGAAGATTGTTGCAAAGTTACAAAGGTTGTGACTACATAATTGATAGAATTTATCCAACAGTTGAAGGATTTGAAGCGTTTAAAGGTGAAGAAACAAAGCCAAAGAAAAAAAAGGATACTAGTAAGAAACAGGGTGTCTGTTATAATAAGTGTCCGCCTCCGATTTGGGAAGGGTACTCGCCTAGAAAACCTAACGAAGAAGAACTAAAACAGGCGGTCAATATTAAGTTAGAATCTGAGATAACCGATGTTTTACCGGACAATATTAACGTCACGTTCACAGCGTCCGACACAGATCATGAGTCTGAACTGATAAAAAGAGTGGTTGATCAGGTGTTGGATAAGGATGAGGAGTCAGAGTCAAAATCCGAATCCGAAAGTTCATGTCAGTCAGTCTGGAGTTCGAGTTCGTCCGAAAAGAGTTCAAAATCGTCGGGAAAACGGGTTTATAGTAAAGAATTTTTGTTGTCAAAATCTAATTTGAATGATGAAACATTTGAAGTTGTATATACTTTGAATGATTCTGACAAATTATATTTTGATAAAGAGTTTCCAATAAGAAGTGTTCGTTTTGACATGATCAAAATAGTTTTCAAAATGTTAGAAATTAATATTTCTGAAATAAAAGATTTAAATCTTACTGGAAAACCTAAAAATTACACTTCAAGAGTTCAACAACGTTTGAACAAGAAAAAGGGTTACAATTCTGGTTCTGGTTTTCAAAAGAAACCAAACCACAATCGTAGCTACAAAAAGAAAGGACTTGGTTTTATTCCACCTAAAAACTATAAAAATGAGAAATATATTAAAGATTTTAATTCCAGAGTTAAATTTGTTTCAGGGACAACTGCAGAGGAAGAACAGAAAAGCTCATTTTGGAGACAAACAAATCAAGAATTTCTTGCTGAAAAGAAGAATAGTGAAGCTCATCAAAGGAAAGAAACAAGAACCTGTTTTAGATGTAACAAAGCTGGACATATTGAATGGAATTGTCCAAAAGCTACTCAAACAAAACAGGAAGTTTCTTCAAAACTTAAAGAAAAGATTGTTGATGTTGAACCTCCAACCGAAAGATTCAAAGTGTTCAAAAATTCAACATATGAAGTTGGAGAGTGTTCGAAAAGCTTTTACAAGAAGAGGGGAAATCTTGACAATCAAGCTTGGATTGTTAAGAAATCTGAGGTAAAATCTGGCGATGAATCTGATTCCACAAAATCGGAGGAGCCACAGGTTGAGGTAAAAAGTGAAAACTCAGTGCCTCTAATGGATGATGTTCATTTTCCACCATTGAGAGCAGAGAATTTTAAATCAAAGGTTGGAAAGGTTGAAATTTCAAATCAATTTTATTCTGATAAGAATGAATTTGATGTTGAGAAAGCTTTTAATGCAAACGTAAAGAAAATTTTTGGAAAAATGATCGATGGGAAGGTTAAAGGGGTAAAGGAGTTTTATGCTACAAAGAAAGCAACTTACACCCCAACTGCTTCTAAATTGAAAACACCCAAGGCTGGTCAGGCTTGGGTGGATATTTTCTTTCATTGAAAAACCTGACTTGCCGGAGATCCCAAGTTTGTAATTGTGGATCAGGAATCGGCATCTTTCTTAAAAATTGATTGTGTGTTTGAATCTTAAAATTGTGAATTTTTACAGGATAAGTGTGACTTGCCGGAGCTTCCAGGTTGGTAAGTGTGAAGCAGGAATCGGCATCTTGTTTGGTAAAATGGTTTGTGTAGATGTTTTATTCCTACATGTGATTAAATGTTTTGGATATTCTTACAAGTGGTAAGAGGTTGATTCTGACAAAGTGATTACTCAAGGTCATTAGTTTGAACTTGATGTAATCCTGATACAATAGATTGAATAGACAATGTGATGAACCACACCCCTAATCTTACAAGTGATAAAGTAAACAAAACTTATTTTCCGGAAAAATCATTTTGGTTAAAACAAACTTAAGTGTTTTGAAATCATTATGAGAAAATAGTTTTGTGAAAGGGGGAGTTCTGATTGTTTATGCCAAGTGGATGGTGATTTGAAGCGATTCAATATCAGTTGTCAAGTTTGTTGTACAGTTTATTTTCAAATTTCCGTTAATGTGTTTGCATTTTAGGGGGAGTAGAAATTTCAGAAAATCCAAAAACATTAGAAAATTTGAAAAAGGCAAAAACATGATAAAATGAAAAATGAGTTTTTGTGTCTAAAAGAGGAAATGATAGTACATCAGTAGACAGTCATAGTATGCTAAAGAAATGTAATGTTTAAAAAGCGTCAAACAGTCTCACTGATGATATGCCGATAGGTTTTTACACATTTAGTAAGCTTTTTCGGGATATAAACTTAAATTCAAACTTGCTTATTTCGTGGGGAACACTACTTGGATATATAGGTAACCCCTGAAATCTCGTTTGAAAGGTCCCTCTTTCTGAGATATTAGGTCTTTATACTCAGTGATATCTGGGGTATTATCCCGGGACTTCTGCTGAATGGAAGTTCTGACCTAGTCCTCGGATAATACTTTTTGCAAATGCTTGAAACATAGCATCGCCCTCAGCAAGCTGATGAAACAATAAAATTGATAGTCGCTGCTGTTGTAATGCAAAAGATCCTCTAAAGGGGACACACCCAAAAGTCGAGTCATGATCTCTCTGCTGAACGGTAGTTCTGACCTGAGCTCTCATGATTCCTCATAATTTATTAACCCCTTACAGATATCATCTGTGGTATACTCACCTGTAAGACTGAATATTGGGATCTGGATACGGGAGTATATTCAAGAGGTGGGACACATGAAAGAGTTTAAGTCCTTAATACACCTAACTCATATCCTGAATCAGTTGAAATTTGTGTGAAAATTTAAGTGGATCAGTATATTGGCAATCTAAGTGAATTGTTTAATTCTTAATGTGTAACTAAGCTCAACGGCACTTGTGACTTGTCAAAATCTGATATGATCCTCTTACACAAAACTCACAAAAATAATGCTTGTAAATATTTCTTTATACTCAGTGATATCTGGGGTATTATCCCGGGACTTCTGCTGAATAGAAGTTCTGACCTAGTCCTCGGATAATACTTTTTGCAAATGCTTGAAACATAGCATCGCCCTCAGCAAGCTGATGAAACAATAAAATTGATAGTCGCTGCTGTTGTAATGCAAAAGATCCTCTAAAGGGGACACACCCAAAAGTCGAGTCATGATCTCTCTGCTGAACGGTAGTTCTGACCTGAGCTCTCATGATTCCTCATAATTTATTAACCCCTTACAGATATCATCTTTGGTATACTCACCTGCAAGACTGAATATTGGGATCTGGATACGGGAGTATATTCAAGAGGTGGGACACATGAATGAGTTTAAGTCCTTAATACACCTAACTCATATCCTGAATCAGTTGAAATTTGTGTGAAAATTTAAGTGGATCAGTATATTGGCAATCTAAGTGAATTGTTTAATTCTTAATGTGTAACTAAGCTCAACGGTACTTGTGACTTGTCAAAATCTGATATGATCCTCTTACACAAAACTCACAAAAATAATGTTTGTAAATATTTCTTTATTGCATTTCTTTTTATTCAAAAATCCAAAAAGATTTTTAGTGTGTTTTAGCATAAACTTTTGAAAAAATCAAAAAGATTTTCGACAACTGATGTTGGAAAGCTGATTTTCAAAGTTCCGAGTGCTAAACATGATGAAATGGTTGTGAGGAGGAGTGTGTCTTAATTGTCAAAATATGTTTTTAAATCAACAAGTGGTTCATCATGTATATGTGATCTGAGGGAGAGTGATTGTTGATGCATATGAGAGTTGTTAATGATGCATTCAAATTGTTAAATTTGTGAAATTTATTTCTGGGTTAAGAATGTGCAGGTTGAGCCAGGTTTCAATCTTGAACCTGAAGACAGCGTGCTAGGTTTCGATACCTGAGGACTATGTGATTTCAACATGCCAGACTGCGATCCCAGCATATTGAAAGGGGGAGTCTGAAGACATCCAAGTAGAGATTGATCGTGAGGAGTCTGTTGATGCTGAAGAGAAGAAGGAGATAAAGTTTTGAGGATGCTTACACAGTGAGACATTTCAAAGAGTTCGAGAGGACTGATAATGACTGAAGATGCGAAGACTCGACACTTAAGACTCGTCAACATCTGAGGGGGAGTCTGTTAGTGCATACATCTGTCGACTTCGTCTTATATCGAGTCTGGATTGCGTGCCTGAAAGTTTGAAGCATGACCCTTTGAAAATGGCATGACCCTTTGAAAGTGGGGTGACCGTTTGAAAGTGTCGTGACCGTTTGAAAGTGTCGTGACCGTTTGAAAGTGTCGTGACCGTTTGAAGGGTGGCATGTCACCTTCAAACGGTCAGGGTCATCTCCTATAAATAGGCTTCAAACTTTCATCATTTGTAACTTCAGAAGTTTCCGGCTAGAGCAACGAAGTGCTGCCGAAGTGTTGTCAGGTTGTAAAACAGTGTGAAATCAATATTACAACAGTTTAAAGTGTATTGCTAGCTAAATTGAACTTAGTTTCTTTGTTTCCGCCTCTGAAACTGAGATAAACTCTTCTGAACGACTCATTCGGGTCAGAAAACGATCCTACAAACGGTAACCGGTAAACCAAGAGCACGAAAAGTGTACTCAAAGTTTCTAATACGAATCATCCCAAAAGGACTCATCTGGGAGATATGAACCTTGTAATACTCCAGGACCTCAGCAACGAAAACGGTTAAGGGTAAACGAAGGTTACCCTCAGTAAAGGAATCGGCCCACATGGTGACATGACCGGCCGGAGCACAGGCACCGGTGTCACCCTCCTAAGGATAAACATCCCCAAACTCCTGGGGCATCTGAATGCTGGTCATCAATCGGTTAAACAGCACCTTTGACCACTTCAACGGTGGTAGGCCACCACCGGGGGCACTACCACCGTCGTCTTCTTCTTCACCACCCACCAGAGAAGAAGGTGCCGGGTTTTCACCCTCCACATTGTGTGGATTAGATGGTTCAGCCATCGAGAAATATAAAGAAGAGAAGTATTGAGTTTACAAGAAAACTCAGAAAATCACCGGAAGTACAGACAGACTGGTCGAAGAAGATGAAGGGAATACTCTTTTCTCTCAACAGAATTTTCGAAAAAATTTGAACAAAGTGAGGAACCACAAACGGTTTCCCCTTATATACTCATCGCAATTAATGCGATGTAGGAAACCGACTCATCACGTTCAAAATGGGCCAATAACAGGACGCCACGTGGTCAGCAACGTTTCCGCTGACGGTTACCACGCGCGCGTGGCCGTCCACGCGCCTGACAGAAGAGACGTTTACACTACTTGCTACAGTGCATTTATGATCTCGGGCAGTGCAAACGTCCTTTCGGATCAGCACATGACAGAAATCCTACCAAATTTCAACAACCCACACGTGTAATCAAGACGTATGCAACAGGAAGCGACAACATTATCCAAACATAAGCGGCATACGGTTTCTCTGGTTTACTGCACCATAACCCATACCGCATGTCGTTTTTTACATACCCCTCAAAAAAGGAAAAAATATCTCTAAATTATATAAAGGGGTATAAACAATAAACCGCACATACCCACGAGCACACGTGGAATATGCGGAGATGACACACACGAACCCGCATAGGTGTGTCAGATACTCAGAACCAGCATGGTTCTATGGACTGCGAAAACCGCATTCCATACAACCTCCTTCAAGGTTCAAATCCCTCGTGCCCGGTTCACAACCCCAGAGGGAACGCAAACAGCTTCTCCTTAAGGAAAAGGACAAGTATGCTGGGCAACCGCACATTAGCAACCCTGACTCCTGATCCTTCAAGAGCCACATCCAGGCTACCATACTTCTAGAAACGAGTTCTTTGCTTCAAACCGCAACCACTCATGGACAGCTGCTACAAACCGCAACTATGCAAACGGTAGCTACGGAAGAGCCACAACTAAACCACCACGCGGTTGAGCAAAGCTACTTCAAGGAAAACCGCTTTCCAACCAAGCGTGAAGGAAAGTGGTTACAGAACGGATGCGGAAGAGTTTCAACCAACTTCTCAAGCATCTAAGGTGATCTCCACCGGCGACACTACTTGAAGGAAAACCACTTTCCACCAAAGCGTGAAGGAAAGTGGCTCCAGAACGATGGTAACAAGTCTGCTTATGACTGGTTACTCACCTATGGACCGCATAGAATAAACAATGGTGGGCACAACTTTGCCTATGACCATGTTTATCTGCCCATAGTCCAGATTCACATTGTTCGACCAAACATGGCCAACAATGACGCAACTACCACACATGGCTCAAGCACACATGGCCAACAAAGTGCAGCAACGAGGAAACCGCAAAGGACGTGCGGTTACTAGAGAGCTAAAACCGTAGAGTACGTGCGGTTACTAGCCAGCTAAAACCGCAGAGAACGTGCGGTTACTTGAGAGCTAAACTGGAGAACATGAACACCCCACAGAACAGGGATCATCGTTGCATGTCCAGTTGCTATACATAGAGCTTGAGCAAAGTACTTTGCATTAGCTAACGCAGAGGTTACAACTAGAGTGGCGGAGATAGACATCTTCCGTCACGATCTCAAAGGTTGGTTCGAACCCTGCTAACACCTTCAGTCACCGTTTCAAAGGTTGGTTCGAAATACCAACAGGTGGCTGATGACATCAGGAAAAGGTAGACCAAGAGTCAAGTCCTTGGCTGAGAATTTCGCATCAGACGGAACTTGCTCACTGGACATCCTTCTCAAAGGAAGAAACAATCCACTCGAAAGGCCTACCGACCAAATGGACTGTCAACCGAACGGTCAACAACTTGATTTACTTAAAGAAGGAGCCATCCGAATGGCCCATATTCTACCTTCTAGACACCATAGTCCAGTATTCCTCCCACATGCAACTTGCATAAGGAAGAAACACTAGACTGGGGGGACTTGAAGGGGTATGGTCCCAGATCTCGCGTCAGCATGACCGCGAATGACCATTACCCTTATCAAAAACCCCCACCAGCAATAACTTACCTGTGTCCGCGCGGGCACGCGCGAATACAACGGTCCAATCTGTCTAGTGATGAGAAGACTTAACTTAAGGACAGAAACTAATGTAACACATAGCGATGCGGCCCGGCACCGCATCCTATGAACATTTTCGTCACGACAAGGGATCTGGACAACAGTAACAGTCACCAAGCGGCGATGCGGCCTGGCACCGCATCCCGCATGCATCTCGGATAGAACAAAGAACGCGGGAACTACATTAGTGACCGCAAGCAGCGATGCGGCCCGACACCGCATCCTGCCTACAAAGCAAGTGGGTCTGACACCACAGTGCAAGTGGCATTGGGAACAGTCGTCTACCAGCCCACATGTGTGCAACAGTCTGACACCACAGCAGGACGTGGCATCACCACCGTAACCGACAGGTCTGACACAACTGCAAGTAGTTGTGCGATGTCAGACTAGCTACTCAGCTACGCTCCTTCACTCCTCGGCTATAAATACCCATCCTAAACCAGGTTTGAGGTATCACTTCTCAACTCTCTCACTACTACTACTACTACTATCACACTTTGCTTCCCAAGCAAATTACTGATTCTCACGCCGGAGAGTGGTAACAAGGAGCACCCCCACCCCATCCTCCTTGTTGCGAGTCACGGCTTGTTTCCTTGTGTAGGAAACCCACCACCAGACGATCCAGCCGGCGATCCTCGGAAAGAAGGGATTAACCCTCTTGACGAGACCAGTGAGTTAACCCCACCCGGTTAACCATTGTTTCATCAGCTTCTTTTACTCGTTTACCAAGAAAAGTAATTTGAAGCCTTGCACCATTACATAACCCTTTCTATTGATCTATGTTTCAAAGAAGCATCACGGGAACACCAACTTTAAGAACTAATCTATGGTTTGGCAAGGCAGAAATCTTAAGAGCATTCAAATTTTCTTTAGAGTATAAACCTTCTTGAAAAGAATCAAGCACTTGTTCAGTATGACATATACTATCTGAACTCAAATGCTCTTTCACATCATCAGGAAAAAACGATAGCAATCAATCGTTATTTATTGTTATTTCATGAACTACCTCATTCTTTGGTGCTAAAATTGTTCTCTCAGAAAAAAAATCCAGGAATTCTAAATTATTCCATAATTGAAGGGTATACGAAGTCGATTAAGCTTTGTATCGGGTCACAAATATCAGTGATTAATAGATCATCTGGTATCTCTATAATTGCTTGACCATCATTATCATCTCCTAGATTTCCTTCACTAATATCAAGCAGCCATTTTGCAAAATTCCTGATAGACTCCAAGTTAGAACTTTGAGCTCCAATAGTTAGGTGCATGTTTTTGTCAACTTTAACAGTTTGCATTTTGACCATATATATGAAGAGCGTAAAGATGCATTGACAATATCCTATCTAGTACCATTCGGAATTACTGGTAGGATTTTTCTAAAGTCACCACTGATTATAATAACTTTACCTCCAAAAGGAATATCTGAACGAATACTCTTACCGAATGAAAAAACGTCGTTCATGGACCTATCTAAAGCTTCAAAGGCATGTTTGTGGAACATCGGTGCTTCGTCCCACATAATTAATTGTTTTTCCTTTAATAATTTAGCGATATCACTATTTGTCTTAATATGGCACATTGAGTCCTCTGTGAGATTAATGGGGATATGGAACCGCGAATGAGCTGTCCTTCCACGGGAAAGTAATAAGGAAGCAATACCACTTGAAGCCATGTTTAAAACTATTTCACCTTTAGATAGAACTACTGAAGCCAAAGTCTTCCATATGAAGGTTTTCCCGGTTCCACCGTAACCATAGACAAAAAATATCCCTCCTTTACGCCCTACAACTGCATCCATTATGTTGTCAATAACTTCTCGTTGTTCATCTGTAAGAGATTGATACAACTTATTAAACTCACTTTGTACTTCATCTATGTCATGTGATAACTCTTCATTGATTTGACGATTAGTAGCATCACGTAAGGAATCGTCATCAGGGTAAGGCATAGTGCCAAATCTTTGTAGTGGTGATCCATTTGAGATTAAATAGTTTTCAATTTTCAACAATGTAAGGTTCTTAATCTGATGTTCAGGAAGCACTAGACCTAAGAAATCAACAAAGGTAACATCATTAATTAAAAAAATGTAAGTGTAGTATGTCAAGTAAAAAGATAGATCAGAACCTGAAATATTTGTTACTTTTTGACGTCTATAGAGAATATCACCAGCCAAGTATTTCCAAGTGTTCTCCCAAATGAATTCAGGCCATGAAAGTGTATTTGATAAAAGCATTGTGGCAAATAACGCTCGAAGATAGCCAACATGTTCTTCGAAACTTGTTTCTTTAATGGCCTCAACGTATTCATTTTCATCGTCTAAGAGTCCCATTACATAACAAGCATCTCTAAAAGTCGGGAACAATTGACCGTTAACGGTATGTATCTCCTCGAAGGATCTGGGACCTCTAACTTTATTGAGAAGTATCCTTAAAAAATAAGGTTCGCCTAATGCATGAGAAACAGAATGAATGCGTCCAACGGTTTGCTACTTTTTACGTACATCCCAACATCTATGTTTAAGTTTCCAAACAAATTTTGAAAGAAAGTCAACATAAGTCAGCTTTCGAGCATCCTTACTTGTCACATTCAATTCCATCCTTTTCACAAATATTGAAGAAGCAACAGAAGGTTTGCTTAAAACATTATCGATATCGTCATCTGCACCCTGCACAACACTCTGTTGCCTAGGTATATGAAAGGGAAGCCTCATAACGGCAGGATCCCTATAATGAACCTCGTTTGAGAATATTTTCCATGATGCCTCACAAGTTGAAATATATCTACAATCATAATACTCCTTGATCTCATCTCTTTGCTTTTCCTTAATGGTTGGATTTGTATCACCAGATATAACCGCAGTAGCCATATCGGGGCCTTTGTTAATGTACTTGAACAAATATTTAACTGAACCGGCTTGATTGCACCATTCGACATTTATGTATGCTTGATATCTTTTAAGTAGCCTTTTGTTATAAGGAACAACACTTCTATTTTCTAATCTAACACCAGATTTATTAACCGTATGACCTGAATCTCTTCTTCAGTATACAGGGAAGCCACTTGAATCAATAGTTGTATGTGGTGTAAATTTCTTGGGAAATTTTTTGGAACATCTTTTATCAACCATGCAAGGACAATTCAAATTCGCTTTCCCACACGGACCATGAATCATATAATCCGTCACAAGAGAATAAAGTTCTGGATCTTCATTTTTATCTGGAATCTTAGTGGAAATAAATGGATCTATGTGATCTACGATGGGAAGTTTGTGATCGACCTTCATAAAAAGGAATATATGTGCATGAGGAAGACCACGCTTTTGAAATTCTATAGTATAAACAACTAAAAAAAAAAAAATTAGATTTAGTTGTTTGTACAATGGATTTGAAAATATATAACATATGATACACTTTAAAAACCAAATAACATACCGGCATTAATTTCTCTGAAATATTTAGAATCTCTCAAATCTTTGAGTATCGAATCAAGCTTCATTTTAAACAACCGACACAGTATGTCAGGCCTATCTTCGGCTTTAATGGTTGGATCTTTAAGAAATCTTTTAAATTCTGGCCACTAAGGATTACACGTTATAGTTATGAAGAAATCTGGGTACCTATACCACTTACAAGGCCATTGCGTCGAGGTAGTTTTGCTGCATGAATCTTGCACCTCCGGTAAATGAACAAGGTAGAATAACATGCTTTCCAGTACCGATTAAAACTTGTTTACCGTTATTTTTATGCTTTTGCAGATTTTCAAATGTTTCGGATCGAAGGCTCATTTGTTGCATTCAAATGTAATGTAGCCTATCACTCTCAATCATTGTGTAGGCATTAACCAAAAACTGTTGTAACAACCTTCTTGCATTTAGAATTAAGGAAAACCCACAATTTCTATCTTGGATCCTATATGCAAAAAATTATCTCATTGTGCACTTTGGTTTTATATTCTTTTGTGTCGGAGTGAAACCTCTATGGGGAATATCAATTCTGTATTCGTCATCACCATACAGGAAAAGTAAAGAATATTGAAGAGCAAGATAGGATGGTTGTAATTCTCTAATACACTTAAGAATTCCATCCTGAGTCTCAACAACAATATCACGATGGTCTATAGCTTCATTTATGTCTCCAACAATCAAAGCAGCCACTTCAGACGTGCTCGGTAAGTTATATGTCCTACCATCTTTTTCTCTTTTATAAATAAGTCGTAGTTTAAGGTTAGCCTCTGGAGATTCGTGAAAATGGTCTTTGACCATCCTATACGTCTGTACCAACATATTTTGTGAATCTAATAAACCCCTCAAATACTGTATCATTTCAATATCAAGTTCTTTTTCATTAGACGATGAAGGTTTGGTTGATTTGATGAAAAAAGACAAAACCTCAACAAAACATTAACATAACATAATTATAATACTACATCGTTTAAATATATTATATAATAAAAACTGTACTTAGAAATCACACATACCTGAATAATGCTTGTCTGTTTGTTATTTCATTTTCAGTATCACATATGTAAAGCTGACAAAACTTAGCTTCATGTCCATTAGGAGGTCTAAGACTACCCATGCAATGATAGTTTTAGCCACTGATACAATATATGAAGGAGCATTGCCCTTGTTGATATTAGAATCAACCTTTCCACCTATAGATGTAAATGAGAACATAGAGTTGTATCGTCTTATATTCTTTAGGAAAAACTTGCTTTTCTCATTTGATGAAGAAAACAAACTTTGATAAAGGGGGGAGCTCAACTTTACCATATCCACAACACATACCATACGTTAGCTTATTCATAGTTAAACGACCTTTACCACCCTTGGATGTCCATAACTTTGCACTACAAATATTACATGTAAGAACTTGGTCACTATGGTCCAAATAATCTGTTCAAAAATATGTTTAATAGTTAACCAACATGTTTTTTCATGACAAATGTCCTAAAACGGTAATATAGGCTCAAACCTATAGAAAACCCTTTATAAGGATCTTCAAAATTGCCTTAAACCACATCGTCTTCATCAGAATCCAAATTGACCATAGGTATAGGAGTATTGTGAGGTTTCTTGTGCTCAAGCTTACGTTTACCAGAAGACAACCTTGTAATGGTAGAAGTACTACCCAATACTGGGTGATTGTTACTGCTAATGATGCTAGAAGTAACTAAATATTGACGGTTGGAATTTACCGGTGTAGAAACGCTTTTGCCATTATCTGGAAGTTCAATATTTCAACATACATGTCATCATAGGACTGTTGGTTAGTAACGTATTAATCAAGCAGTAACAAAAAACAAAGAAAATACCTACCTGGTGTAGTTGAAATTAAGGAACATGTAACATTTATATGTTGATGTGTATATTAGAAATTTGCAGCAAATTTTCGTTGTCAGACAACATGTTACGAGAAGTTGTTGATGACGATGTATTCTTTGATCTTTTATTATCAACTATTACTTTTTATTATCAACTATTACTTTCCGAAGGCTTACTCCTTTCAACCAGTGGAGTAACTGAATAATTGAGAATGTGGAATACGTAGGGAAGAAAATAATTAGTTTCCTTTCAAACATAACAACATAAATAGTTAGACAAATAGTAAAATTAAAGATCACCTACCATTTGAGATATCTGAAAGAGGAGTTCTCATAACATGACCTACAAAAGATAAAGATAAAGGCAAATACAAATAACAATTTACTTTAAAATATGCATCATTTGTGCTTAGGGAAAAGATTATGAAGGCAATTAGTATTTGACTTACTATTTAAATTTTGTTGTGATGAGTTATCAACCTTTGAAGATAAACGTGCATAATATTATCTCTTTGACATTGTTTAAATGAAACAAGTGTTCTAAAGATGAAGCAGTCAAACATACATACAACAGAAACATAAAAAAAAATAAGAAAACGGGTTGTACGATTGACATACAACTAAACGAAATGCTTTACATGATGATTATATTCGCAGTGTTCTAAGCATGAAGTATACGTGGATTAAAAAACAGCAAACACATACAAAAGTAAATTAGTATTATCTTCAAAAACTTAGTTAAGTTTGAAGTATGAAACAAACATTAGAAATGAATGTAGGAATTCATCTACATTTATGGAGTTTGCTGGGTTTGAAATAATATGTGTATATATATCTTGTTAGGCCATGTGTAATGGGTATTATATGGGCATGAAAGAGTTTGATAATGCCCTTAGCACCATCCCCTTGGGCATTATAGGGGCATGAAAAGAGAGGGGCATTTCTAGAATAATGCCCAAAGAGGAGGGAAAAAAATGGTAAGTATTGAATGAAATGGCCATTAACCGTTACACATTTTTGTAGAGGCATTATAATGTTGATGTGACGAAAAATGCCCCTTAGGGGGCATTAACCATTACACATGGTCTTATAAAAGATCGGTGATTTAGATGAATGCTTTTAATGTGATGTAGATAATCAAGGGTATATGAAGAGCTAATTATTTACGATAAATTAGCTAATCAGTCTAAATTCAATTATTACGTTTCCAAACTTAATTTTAAAATTAAAATTGAAATTTAAAGACAAACATTCATAATATTCTATTTTTAAGTAAATTCTGGTTGTTAAAAATAAACAAATCAAACATTCAACATAAATCAGCGTATCAAATTCAAATAAATTATGCAACGATTCTATATTACGAATCAACCATCCAAGATAAATCAAAACGCGGAATTCATATAATTTTAACCAATCATTCTCTACTACGAAGCAACCAAAAACTCAAAATACGAAAATCTTAAATTATTGTGACTAAAAACAACTCAAAAAAACATCTTCTCAATAATAACTCTGTAACCTTCATTCTGAATCTTTATCATTGTTTTCTTTCCTGATCCTACTCTTAGTAGAACAGTTGGGTACTGTTGGGTTGATTGATGTAGAGTGTGATGTAACAACCCGCTTATCGCTCTTATTACTCTCGTTCCGCCTAGCACCAGAGATTCGGATCATAATGTAAACTATAACGCTTACAACGCTATTTCGCATATTTTCACACATGCTATATCACAACGCATACGCTTATAACGCTATCGCATACACTATTGCGCTATTCACTATCGCTCAACACAACGCAAACTCGAAACGCAGTTACTTATGCTATGACCTATTAAAGTAGACTATATTACTAGTATATATATAAACATCTGGGTATTTAAAACTTGTTGAAACGCGCACTTGCGGGCACGCGCAATTCGACTATCGCACTGAAACACAACATAACACGATATTACATATCTCGTTAAAACGCTTACTGTACTTACAATAATTAACGCAACATAACGCATCAAACGAATCGAAAGTGTGAAACTAACTCAGAAGTCCAAATGGAGCTCATCCGTCAGGATGGAGTTTACCCATCCGAACATAGTCCATCCGAATGGGAACCATCCGAATGGAGGCCATCCGAATGGAACCCATCCGAATGGAACCCATCCGAATGGGAACCATCCGAATGGAGGCCATCCGAATGGAAGCCATCCGAATGGAGCCATCCGAATGAAAGCCATCCGAATAGAGCCATCCGAATGAATCCCATTAGAATAGAGCCATCCGAATGAATCCCATTCGAGCACACCGCCTTAAAACCCACCCTCACCTATAAATAGGGCCATGGTGTCTCATCTCAACACTTTGGTTCTCTCATTCGCTCCCAAGCTTTCAGACATGATTCAAGACTGATTTGTAAGCTTTTTCCTCAAATCTTCTCTAATCTCTTCTACATTATCTTCTTCATCAAAATCACCCACAAACACTAACATTTTCCCTGAAATCACTGATTTGGACCCCTTGCAGGTGCTTTCCACTCGTTTTGCTCTTACAAACTGTTGTGGAACATCATTTAATCAAGATTGGTTCCAGATCTAAAGGATTTCACACTTTTTCAACTAAGTTATGCAAGATTTCAACACTTCTTCATCTATTTTCAACTTTTCTTCAACTTTTCTATACAAAACTGATGGAATCTGGACTCAATCAGACTCTTGACTCGTTCCTAAGTTATGAGCTGGTTTGAAAATGGATTTCCACCAAAGAGATGGACCGATTAACGGGTCAGACATGAAACTTCATCAAGAACAGTGAGTCTGATCGAATGGGCTGAGACCACTCGACCGAATGAGCTGGACTTGGTGTTTCCGTTTTCTGACACGTCGTCACGCCATCTCCATTAACTCGAAAAGGTTTACTTGGAAAATTTTACAAAAACTTCAAACTATAGTCTGCAACTCACTCGAATAGCCATCCGATCGAATGGCCATCCGTCAGGATGACCATCCGTCCAGATGACCATCTGTCCGGATGACCATCTATCCAGATGGAACCCATCCGTTCGGATACACTGCTACAACACTTAACCTACTTTTACCCCATTCGACACGCAGATTCCGACCGTTCAGCCCTGAGGAATACTTATGCATATGTTCCAGTACACAGGCTGATCCGGCGCTCTCAACCATCCAACCAGATCGCGTTTATTTGTTGGACACACACTGTGAGTATACTTGACCCCCTTTTAAAGCTTTAAACAAACTTTTGGGGTGTGACATACGTTTATATCAAAAACACACTTATCAAAACGCAGTACACAATCTAAACTATTATCACATGCGAACGACTGATGTACATATTTACACGTGATACTTGATACATATGTGCTAGGACTCTTACTCATGGCGTTCCAACTTAACTAGTATAGTACTATAGTTCGACTCACACCCGATGGGGTTTAGGTAAGACAAACTCGCATTCGCAAACGCACATCGCAGTCATCTCGGGACTTAGCTGGTAGTTTTTGTCTTGTAGCGTATATGTTGTGTATCATGTTTATGTATCTGGGAATTCGCAATGCTTTTATCTACTTTATTACTATAGCATACCTGTATAATAGCCAATACATTTTTGTATTGACATTATTTTAACGTATGTTGCAGGTTAAACGCGGATTATCTCGAATCATAACTAGGCTACTTAGAAACTCACCTAAAATCTAGGTTGTCGGATTTGTATTGTTTGAGAGACATGAAATTTATGATAACCGTTTGTGAAATATTGTTTGTTAGTATGGGATAATGAACTGTTTAAATATTGTCGCTAAATAGTTGTTATGGATTCTCTTGAGCAATCTTATTCGCCTAGTGCCGCGCCCCGATGATTCTGCTATCGGTTGGGGTGTGACAGATTGGTATCAGAGCCATAACTATAGGGAATTAGGTAGGATTGCATGATCTGACCTAGTCTATAGTCTAAGTACCAACTCGGACCTCTTTTTGTGTGAATTCTATCTATCATATTCAAGCGAGGGATACCCGTACGAATTGGGACAACTCGCACAAAGTGATTTACTTCGCACGAGTGAAACACCTCGTATGAAGTAAGTCACCTCGCCGAGTTGTGCACTTCGTACGAAGTATGCCAGCTCACTCTAAAAACGCCTAACTGCCTTTCCTAAGGGTAAATAATGGCTTTCCTAAGGCTAACACAATATACACGTTTGAAGTACTCGCATAACATAAACGAGTGATCGTGTCAAGATTAGGTTTGAAAACGAAGAACTCACGATGAGATCACTCACTCAACGCATTATTCTTAGCACGAGAATCTTTCGTCGAGTTAGGAGTGATATCCACATCTCGACGGAAATCTCCATTTCTATCTTATGGAACTCCTTCATTTATGCAGTGAGAACCATCGCACCTAGGAGCAAAGTTGTTAAGTCAGGGGTGAAACCAGCATCTTAATAACCCGTTCCACTCCCTAAAACGGTTTTCAAAAGCTCTCACCAAAGTCTCGACTGTACCAACGACTCAAGCCGCGTAGTAACTGGAAGGACAAATGCCGTAGCCGCATCCCGGTGAGGGCATAGTCTATTAGGCCAAAACGTGCGCTCGGACTTGTTGGGAATGGTTGAATCACTTTGGATAGTCGACGCCTCAAAACCCCGGGCACTATATTTTATACTAAGCCTGCAATCGCCGATTTTACGCCTTATCGACTTTTATTACGCTTACGTAATTTATTTATTTGGGGATTTTACGCTTTATCGATCTCTCGATTTTATCGCCTTTACGCTCTACCGAATATATGCACAACTCGCATAGCCATCGCAATCTAAATCAAGAGCTAATACTTGCAACGAAACTAAATTCTAACGACTCTCTCTCTTAAACGCGTCCTCGCGCTATCTATACGGTATTTAAATATACGTCTAATCATGTACTATATACATACATACATATATACATACATATATGCTTATGTGTATATGTGAGAACCTAGGAATTAACTGTCTCCTATGTGAATACGTATTACTATACCTAACATAAACAAAAAATCATTATGATCGAATCTCATTCCAAATCTTTTGTCTAGATGCCTTCGAACGCTTCAAACTCGCGACGTACAACTAGGAAAAGAGCCAGAAGAAACGCCGATAAGAGGATCGCCTCACTCGTGGCCAAGGAAGTGGCCAAGGTTATTCCTCAAATTGTCGCGCAGGTTCAATCTCTAAGCAACTCTCAAACTTCAGGAGACTCTAAGACCATCGCGCCAAGGTCTACTTTCTCCTTCAAGTACTTCAAAGCTTGTGGTCCAATGGACTTCACAGGGGAAGAAGGTGCATCTCAGCTATTTCAATGGTTCGATGCGATCGAGGTTACCCTTCGTCAGAGTGGGTGACCCGAGCATTTTCGTACCACATGCGCTACAGGAGTTTTTCAATCAAGAGCGCTCGACTGGTGGATAGCCGAGCGTAACAAACGTGGGAACGATGCTGTGACACCTGTGTCACTACAACCATCATACAAATACCAAACCAATGAAAAATTATGTTTCATACTTGGGGTTTGTATAATATGTGTATCATTTTCACATAACAAATCTTGTTCAGTTTCGAGCTCTAAATCGCTTTCTAGAAAGTTATACGCGAACTGATGTGTAAATGTAATCAGTTTAACACGACAAACACTTCGGAACTATGGCATAGTCTTAACATACCTTAAATAACCTTTACATAAACTTAGAAATAAGTGTTGAAGGCTTTGGTATGGCAAAATCAAGTTTATTCGCCTACAAGGACTAATTTTGACAAACTGCAAAAGTATACCGATTCGTATGGTAACGAACATTCCGGAACATGACCATAAGTTAAACATACCCTAAATATCCTGCACATAGCTTAGAAATAGGCTTTGAGGGGTTCGGTGTGCAAGAAATAAACTTTTGGGCCAAACAGGGACTAAAAGGGTCAAAAAGTGCATAAGTGTGCATTTTCGCGCATATCTTACGTTCTGAGCACATCCGGATATCCAAAAAATTTGTAATCATTAAAATATTTTATTTTAGTGATTGGAATGCAAAAATACCATTCGTCGCGCAATTGGATGGTTTTTGCGCCCGTTCGAGTTTTCGTCGTAATTAACCGATTAACGCAACCGTACGACCAAACGAACCGACATCCGAGATATTTTTAAGCAAGCTTCAAGTCCCCTATGCTTTAACATCCTTGTAGAGCCTTGAAAATGGGTTAACGGGGTTTAAACGCATCGAAAATTCCTTAAAAGTGTTGTAGGGACCATTTCTGCCATTTTGGCAAAGTTTCTGGATCTGGCTAGTGGTGGCGTCGCGCCACAGCCTGATGGTTGTGTGGTGGCGCCATGCCACAGCCTCATCTGGGTAGAAAAAAAATCAGTTTCAGCAACAGCAGGCCTATTTTTGACAACCGGGTTGTTTTTCAGGGGCTTTTATGTGACATTCTCAATACCATGAGCCAGTTTTGGACACCCATAGCATTGTAAAACAATGTGCCACACATGGATGGTTTTGTCCATGGTTTTGCAATACCATTTGATGGATTTTAATGGTTTTTAGTGTCCCATTGTTTTGTAAAACCTTGTGCCCACATGGAGGGTCAAGATCAAGGCACGAATTGCGAGAAACGATCCTAACGGTTGTGGGAATTCTATAAATACCCACCACCTTTCATTCTTGCAACTCAAAATTGATTCATTCTTGCTCTAAGTTGGGGTTTAACACTTCATACCTGAGCAAATTGAATCAAGACTTCCTAGCTTGGACCCTTTGTAAGTTTCTTTCATGCTTTTATGCGTTTTTAAGCGCAAAAGTCAAACAGTGTTTGACTTTCTGCTTTGACCAGTCAATGGTTAACACGAAGTTCATTTGAACTTCGCAACGTGAGCGTAATCACGATGGTCATAGTCCCTTGTGACTATACCTACTGATTACCACGTTTATTAGGTGTAGTGAGGAGTCATAGTTTTGGTCAAAATGCGTATTTATGCGTTTTTTGCAACCAAACTATTATTGGGTATCAAAAACCTTTGTTTTGATATCAAACTTATTTTCTAACTTCGTTAAACATGTTTTAACATGTTTAACTCGTCACTTTTAGTTTAGGGCATATATAGGGTCGTAAGATAAGCGGTCTAAACAACCGCTTAGACTTTCGAACCCGGCCCGTTTAGTCGATCATTAGGATCCGACCAAGCATATATTGTGACCATAGTTGTATAGGGAATAACCTTCTGAGGTTATACCTTATGGTCACTTCGTTTAGTTAGTTGTATGATAGGTAGTTTATATGCCTTAGGTAAATGACCAAAATGCCCTTTTCATGCATAATTGGTATTTAAGCATATTGTTGTGGGATAATTTCTGAGTTCATATCCTGAGAAATATCTTGGCTTATATCTTGATTAAATAATATCTGTTCATATCCGGGGTGCGGATTCAGGGTATTGGTAATATCCTGAATGGTATCCTCAGGATCACTAACGGATTACGTGCAGGTACGTGGGCTGGAAGCTAGCAACGTTCACAAAGACTTGTTCTGCGGAAGACTCGGTCCAAACCGTTCAAAGAAAGACGTTGAAGCCTTATTACTCGGTCTACAACGTTCGTGATGGAATATTCGGAGCATCCCATATTTGTAGGGATATTTGTTTGTATTTCATTACTATAAATAGGAGGAACACCAGATCGAATAGGACACAACAATTTCACTGCAATCACACTCACTACACACCAACACTTGCTCTCTCGCAAATTGTACTCTCACACGAATTCATTGTAACACTTAGAGATCTGGTTGATATCCTGCACTGTATCCTGAAGTTTAAAGCAATAAGAAGAACAAGGCAGCTGCGATTGTCAGCTCCCGAGGTTTTATGCCGGCGATCTAGATTGATCAAGGGCTTTCCTCGTACATCTCGTGTCGTCTCCTTTACTTTTTGCTTATTATTTGCTCACTGTTTGATCGCAGATACAGCTCAATATCCTGAGCCGTATCCTGAATACTGATTTTCTAAATAATTCAACAAGCATATTTTCCATAAACTTTTTAGCACACTACCTCACATTACTAATTTGATCACTAAATTGCTTCGGTAATTTTTGACCAAAACAATTTGGCGCCCACCGTGGGGCAAGTGGTGCTCTCTTTACTAAAGATTTTTGTTAAATCGCTAATCGGTTTTTTATTTTCAAAACTTTTTGCCACATTGTCCACAATGGCCTCACGATCAAACATGAGTTCCTCTACTATGTCTGCTACAACTTCTGCTACTACAGGTTCGGTGCTTCCACCACCTCCTCCAAGAATGCCAGCCTCTACACGACCTCAGGATATTATCCCTACTCGCACTGTTCAAGAATCTGCCCCTGTTTTAGCATCTAACGACGAAATTTTAACCTTGTTTGGAAGTGTGCAGGAACAAATGAGGCAGCAGTAGGAAACAAACCAAATGCTTTTAAGGGAAATACAACTCCTGAAGTCTGGCTCGAGCAGATCCGCTGAGGATATTGTCACTCCATTACAACCCAGAGCTTTGAACTTCAGTTCAGCCGTGTATACAGAGGATAACAGGGGGAATATTGTGCCCAGCCTTCCTCAGAATCATACTCCTGAAATACCCTCCTCGGTCAGGATATCGACCATAAGGAGCTCAGGATATGCCTCAGGATATGGGCAGAATCCTCCAACGAGTAACATATTAAATAATAATAATACTCATGCTACTAACAATAGTGGATCCTTGCAGGATACAGGTGTGACGTCAGCACTTACCAGGGAACTTCAAAAGTTGAAGGACATGATATCAAGTGTACCCGGGGTGGTCCAGCCAATCCCGGAAGTGTCTCAAGATAGCCATAAGATATCTCGCTTTGCATATCCTATCTGTGATGCTGAGATTCCAAAGAGGTTCCAAACCCCCAACATGAAGCTTTACGACGGAACGACGGATCCTAAGGAGCATATTGCTCAGTATAGGGAGAGGATGGAGATCAACCCTATCCCTCCGGATCTCAAAGAAGCATGCTTGTGCAAGGGTTTTGGTTCAACCTTGACAGGATCAGCTTTGAAGTGGCTCTTGAATGTTCCTCCACATTCAATTACATCTTTTGCTCATTTAGTAAATTTATTTAATAGTCAGTTTTCTTGTAGTAGGAGCTTTGAAAAATTAACAAGTGATCTCTACAGGATAACGCAGGGGCCGCAGGAATCCCTTAGGGATTATGTGAACAAGTTTAGCCGAGAATCACTAGACATTCCTCATCTTGATGTTGCAACAGCTGTGCAAGCTTTCAAGATGGGGTTGCAAAAGGATTCTCAATTCTACCAAGACCTTGTAATGAACCCATGCAGGAACCTGGATGAAGCTCGGAACAGGGCCCTAAGATACATTCGATTGGAAGATGACAGAAAGATGCAAGAGAGGATGAACTCATTTAACACTTATGAGTCAACTAACAGGAAGTCGGAATCCTCATTCAAGTCGTATCGGTCCAAGCCATATGGCAGGAATGAGAACAAGAGAGTGAATGCTGTTGATGATGAGGATCCTGAAGAATATCCTGAACTATCTGAATATTGCTTTTTCTGTTAACACTCCTGAATTGATGTATGCCATGCAGGGTCTAGGGGACAAGGCAAGATGGCCTCGGAAGAATCAACAAAAAGCGGATTGGAAAGACAAATCAAAATGGTGTGCTTTCCACGAAGATTTCGGACATATGACCGAGGATTGCATTGCTTTGAGGAAAGAGATAAGCTATCTTCTAAGCAAGGGATATTTGAAAGATCTCTTGGGAAGAAAGAAGAATAAGAGTCAGGATACTGAGAAGGATCCTGAGCGAGCAGCCTCACCTCCCGCGGATGCCAAGATAATCAACTTCATTTCGGGAGGATCCGACATTTGTGGGACTTCGTATTCGGCAGCAAAGAGACATGCAAAAGAAGCTAAGGCCGAAAGGGGAGACAAACCTGTCAGGATGACTACACTCACAACTGACAAAGTGATCACATTTGATGCCGATGACAGGGATACTGTCCAGGATCCTCACCATGATGCTCTGGTAATAACGTTATATGTGGCTAACCATTTTGTACGCAAGATATTGGTTGATAATGGCAGCTCCGTCAACATAATCCAACTAGAGACGCTTAAAAGAATGAATGTATCTCCAATGGATATCACTTCGAAGTCCACCGTGCTTGTTGGGTTCAGTGGAGAGGCCAGAAACACAGTAGGAGAGATAAAGTTGCCGGTGTACGTTGAAGGAATCAACTCGATACAACGTTTCTGTGTAATGGACTCTCTATCCTGCTATAACATTATATTGGGAAGACCGTGGATTCACGATATGAAAGCCGTGCCATCAACATATCACCAATGCATCAAGATACCTACCCCCTGGGGAGTTGTTAAAGTTGATAGCGATCAGCAGGATGCGAAAGAATGCTACTCATCCTCAATGAAATCCTCAACTAAACCTAGTGCAGCATAGCAATTAAAGATGCGGGCCCAGGATATCGTGGAGGATCCGGAGCAGGATGTGAAGAAAATTGTCCGGGACCAGGATAATCCCGATATTTCGGTGCTCGTGGGAACCAATATCCCTCAGGATATTGAAGAACAATTAATTAACTTTTTAAAATGCAGGATGTCGACGTTTGCATGGAAGCATGAGGATATGACAGGCATATCCAAAGATATTATTACTCACAAGCTTGGAATTGATAAATCATTCAAGCCCGTGCAACAAAAAAGAAGAAAGTTTGCTCCTGAACGCAATACAATTATTCAAGAAAAAGTTGAAAGATTGTTGAAGTCCAAAATGATTAGAGAAGTCAAATTCCCAAGGTGGCTAGCAAACGTGGTGGTGGTACAGAAGAAGAACGGAAAATGGAGAGTCTGTGTGGATTATACAGACTTGAATAAAGCTTGTCCTAAAGACCCATTTCCCCTTCCCCATATTGATGCGATGGTAGATGCCACTGCTGGGCATGAAATGCTGACTTTCATGGATGCATCCTCAGGATTTCAACAGATCCAAATGGAGCCTTCTGACCAGGAGGATACTGCCTTCATGACACCAACAGGTATTTATTGTTACACAGCTATGCCTTTTGGTTTGAAAAATGCAGGTGCAACATACCAAAGATTGGTAAACATGATGTTCAAAGACAAACTGGGGGACACCATGGAAGTGTACATTGACGATATGGTAGTAAAGTCAAAGAAAGCTCAGGATCACCTCCAGGATATTAAAGGAGCGTTTGATATCCTGGATCAGTATAATATGAAGCTGAATCCTGCTAAGTGCCATTTTGGAGTGGGGGCAGGAAAATTTCTAGGATATATGGTGACCAAAAGAGGAATAGAAGCAAGCCCGGAGCAGATCAAAGCCATCTTGGATATTAAATCACCCTCAAATATGAAAGATGTTCAACGATTAACGGGGCGAGTGGCAGCATTAAACAGATTTATCTCAAGATCCTCAGAGAAATGCAAAGATTTTTATGATATCCTGAAGAAGAACAAAAAATTCGAGTGGGGTGAGAAGCACGAAGCGGCCCTACGGGAGTTAAAGCAATATCTTTCAACCGCACCTCTACTAATGAAGCCTGAGAATGGTGAACCATTATCCCTATACCTCGCGGTATCGGGGAACGCTGTAAGTGCCGTCCTTGTAAAGGACCATGAAGGTCAGCAATATCATGTTTATTATGTTAGCAAAAGTTTGTTAGATGCTGAAACTAGGTATTCTCACTTAGAAAAATTAATACTAGCATTAGTCATGGCATCAACAAAACTTAGACATTATTTTGAGACTCATAGGATTCATGTTAAAACAAATTATCCTGTCAAGAATGTGCTTAGAAAACCAGAGATGTCAGGCAGGATGGCTAAGTGGTCGGTAAAGCTAAGTGCCTATGATTTAGTATATGAACCTAGGAATGCCATAAAGTCTCAGGCTTTAGCTGACTTTGTGGCTGATTTTAGTAGTGACATCCAGGATGAGGCAGACCTAGAAGTTCAACAATTAGGAGAATCCTCAGGATCCTGGACATTATATACTGATGGTGCATCTAATATAAGAGGAGTAGGATTGGGAATACTACTAAAATCGCCACAGGGGGACATATTACCCCAGGCTATTAGGTGTGAATTTCCTGCTACCAATAATGAGGCAGAATATGAAGCTTTAATTGCAGGATTAGAACTAGCTAAAAGTATGAATATCAAGAATTTGCAAGTATATGTTGACTCCTTGTTAATTACTAATCATTTTAATGGATCCTATGCAGTTAAGGGTGAGAAGTTAATCGAATACCTCGATATTCTCAAAAAATTAGCAGGATATTTCGATGTTTTTACACTTGAACAGGTACCAAGGGAGGATAATGCTGAAGCGGATGCCTTAGCAAATCTGGGATCATCAGTCAGGATACCGGAAGGGACCCAAATACCAATAATACATGTTTTATATCCTACAACGAATCCTCAGGATAAAGAAGTAGCGGACATTCGGGATCCTGGAGTGGAATATCCTGAACAGTATCCTGAATCCTGGACAACTCCAATTCTGAAATATCCTAAAGATGGACACATCCCCGAAAATGAAAATCCTAAGGCATTTAGGATGAAGGTATCACGATTCACTATTATAAATAATATTCTATACAAGAAATCTCTTGCAGGACCATATTTAAGGTGCTTGGAGGATCATGAAGCCAAAGAAGTACTTCAGGATATACATGAAGGGGACTGTGGCAATCACACTGGGGGCAGATCGTTATTCTCGAAAGTATTGAGGACAGGATACTTTTGGCCAACAATGAGAAAAGATGCTGCAGAATATGCTCGAAGATGTGATGCATGTCAAAGGCATAGTAATATACTACATCAACCAGCTGAACCACTATATCTTGTAGTTTCCCCTTGGCCATTCATGAAGTGGGGGATGGATATAGTGGGGAAGTTACCAAAGGCTCCGGGAGGAAAAGTATTTATGTTAGCAATGACGGATTATTTCTCTAAGTGGGTCGAGGCTGAAGCATTCGTTCAAGTAAGAGACCAAGAAGTAGTATCCTTCATAAAGAGGAATATCCTGACTAGGTTTGGAGTACCAGCTGAGATCATTTGTGATAATGGGTCCCAGTTTATAAGCAAAAGGACTACTGACTTTTGCAAGAGTTGGGGAATCAAAATGATCACATCTACTCCGGTACATCCTCAAGCGAATGGACAAGCCGAATCCTCGAACAAGATAATAGTCAATAACTTAAAGAAGAGACTTGGAGCCAAAAAAGGAAGATGGGCGGAAGAGTTACCCTTTGTTTTGTGGGCTGATAGGACAACGGTGAAGAATGCAACTGGCCAAACCCCGTTTTCCTTGGTATTTGGAGCAGAGGCAATGATTCCAACAGAAATGACGATACCTACTGCAAGATCTATGCTACAGGATCCTGAACAGAATCCTGAAGTCTTATGTCAGGATCTGGATACTATAGATGAAAAAAGAGATGCAGCAAGGCTGAGGATAGCAGCATATCAACAAAGAATATCCAGAGCATACAATAAGAACATAAGGACTAGAAGATTTCGAGTTGGTGATTGGGTGCTGAGAAAGGCTTTTCAAAACACCACTAATCCTGCCGATGGCAAGCTAGCTCCGAAATGGGAAGGACCTTATGAAATCGAGTCAGAAGCAGGGAAAGGAGCATATCGACTCGGGAATGTGGAAGGGGATATGCTACCAAGATCCTGGAATGCAATACATTTGAAGCTCTATTTCAAGTAAGAGTAGAATTTATTTTCTATCTCGGAATGGTATGTGTTCTATCTCTTTAAAATATATTTGTTTATTATCTTGAACCCAATACTGACTTAAGCATCGGAGGGGTGTTAGCCAAGCTAACACCCACCTTAGTTTAGAACTGTTTTGCAGGATATGTTTCAGGATATAGCTCCAGGATATATACTCAGGATAAGTCGAAAGATTAGAGGATTGGCCCCCTCTCTCACGATTAAGGGATCCTGATCCCTTCAAAGGTTTAAAGGTATTCACCTTTCTTTCGAATTGGGTTTAAACACCTCGCCTGGAGCGCAAGTTATCTAGGTGTAGTTCAAGGTAGCGGGACCAGTTCATGTAAAAGTGGCTGACAATTTCGTTACTGTTGGCTATATCCTGGATCCTAAAGGTATATGAGGATTGATCACCCTCTCTCACGAAAGAGTATTTTCATACTCTCAAAGGTTTAAAGGTTTTCACCTTTCTAAGTCTAGGAGTTTATACACTCTCGCCTGTAGCGCATGAAATTCAGGGTTTATCCCCAGATATGAGGGTTTATCCCCAATATGCTAAGGATTCTTTTCAGGATATCAGGGGTTCTGCCCTTGGGCATTCGGAATTCATTCGAGTCAAAAGGTAAATACATTTGTGTCTTTGTCAAATGCAGGGGACACTCATTATTCTAATTCAAAGGATGGATCCAAGTTTATAAGTATGCACTGGGGACAAATTTATGATAAAGGATTGGAACTGATTCTCTAAGAATCTCTGGTATGATCTCTCCTTTTTGTTTGGACAATTTATAGATTATATTTCAATATCCCTTTTAAGATATCTTTCAGGATATCTCCCAGGATACATTTATGATATGTGTTCCTAAGAATGTTCAAACCAAACAATTTTCACAAGTAAAATTTATATGACAATAACAATAAGATCAAGAGGATAGTCATATTATTAACATACCAAAAGATGTGCTCTTAGTTTCACCTCAAAACAAGGCCCATCCACTAAGAGCACTAGTAGTTCATAACCATATTTACCCAACAGTTGAGGGCGTCATCTCAAACCGAGACCCATCCACCTTCAACTGTTGTATTGTTCAAAAAGCATGCAGGAAATATAAATTGTTCAGGTACGGAAAAGTAAAGTGCGGAAAAGTAAATTGTTTGTGGGACTACAAACCAACATTCAAATTCAAAAAGGTGGGCTCTGGCCTTGGCACGTATATCCGTCATCGCCCACCTAAATGCCCTCACACAGCGGCATCGCCTCCAACCTTCTCAGACTTCTCTGCTCCAGCATTTTTACCAGCATCCTGCGCAGCATCCTGACCAATGTCCATCTCAGCATCACCTCCAGCATCCTTCTTCTCTCCAGCTTGGACCACTACCTCCGTTGACTTGGAAGACTCACCGGCTTCAGCAGGAAGTGGTACAGCTTTGCCTCCGAGCTCCTTCAACTTGGCCACCCAGGATTCAACTGGCCAAGATGGACAAACAAGGCCTGTCTCCTTGGCCTCGTAGGCCATCTTGATGCGTGCTTGTAGCAGGGAGACGATAGCAGAAGCCTTGACTCCCTCTCGAAAGCTGATTAAGGCCTGATCATGGTCCATTTGAACACTGGCAAGTTTGACCTCAGCATCTTGGGTGACCTTCTTTAGCAAGCTTTCATAGTGCCGGCTCTTTGCTTCGGCGATAGCACCTTGGTCGGCAACGGTGCTCTCAAGCTGCTTGATCCTGGCTTCATGAAGTGCCACAGTGCCACAAGCGTCATTGTACAAGTGGAGCAAATGCTGGAGGCCCTGTACATTGATCACAGGTATGGGGTTAGAATATATGCTGACTAAGATGTCCTACCGGGATATCCTGTTAGGATATACGTGCAGGATATACGTGCAGGATATATGTGCAGAATATACATGAAGGATATGCGGCAGGATATTACCTTGTTGAGGAAGGATGTCATTGGCTCTAAGGAGTCGGAGAAGCTGAGCTCATCATAGGAGAACCCTTCAGAGCCTGGAGTACTGACCTTAAGGCCCTTTCTCTTTTTCGCTGCGGAAGCACGGGTTCTTGGATTGGTCTTGGGAGCTGGGAGTGGCTTGGAGCTGGTGGTAGCAGGAGTCTCCTTCTTGACTATGGCTGGAGTTGGATAGCTGTCAAGTTGGATCGCCTCCAACCTTCTCAGACTTCTCTGCTCCAGCATTTTTACCAGCATCCTGCGCAGCATCCTGACCAATGTCCATCTCAGCATCACCTCCAGCATCCTTCTTCTCTCCAGCTTGGACCACTACCTCCGTTGACTTAGAAGACTCACCGGCTTCAGCAGGAAGTGGTACAGCTTTGCCTCCGAGCTCCTTCAACTTGGCCACCCAGGATTCAACTGGCCAAGATGGACAAACAAGGCCTGTCTCCTTGGCCTCGTAGGCCATCTTGATGCGTGCTTGTAGCAGGGAGACGATAGCAGAAGCCTTGACTCCCTCTCGAAAGCTGATTAAGGCCTGATCATGGTCCATTTGAACACTGGCAAGTTTGACCTCAGCATCTTGGGTGACCTTCTTTAGCAAGCTTTCATAGTGCCGGCTCTTTGCTTCGGCGATAGCACCTTGGTCGGCAACGGTGCTCTCAAGCTGCTTGATCCTGGCTTCATGAAGTGCCACAGTGCCACAAGCGTCATTGTACAAGTGGAGCAAATGCTGGAGGCCCTGTACATTGATCACAGGTATGGGGTTAGAATATATGCTGACTAAGATGTCCTACCGGGATATCCTGTTAGGATATACGTGCAGGATATACGTGCAGGATATATGTGCAGAATATACATGAAGGATATGCGGCAGGATATTACCTTGTTGAGGAAGGATGTCATTGGCTCTAAGGAGTCGGAGAAGCTGAGCTCATCATAGGAGAACCCTTCAGAGCCTGGAGTACTGACCTCAAGGCCCTTTCTCTTTTTCGCTGCGGAAGCACGGGTTCTTGGATTGGTCTTGGGAGCTGGGAGTGGCTTGGAGCTGGTGGTAGCAGGAGTCTCCTTCTTGACTATGGCTGGAGTTGGATAGCTGTCAAGTTCATCCAGGTCTAGATAGACTGGGACTTTGCTGGAGTCTGCACACAGGGAGTAAATTCTAAATCCCTCCTATAAATAACAGATAAGAAGCATATGTGTGCAGGATATCTTGCAGGATCCTTACCAGACATGTTGGCACTTGAAAGAGGACTTGGAGTTGGTGGAGAAGGGTTGAAACTTCTTTCTGCCTCTGGGAGAAGTCTAATGGCGTCTATTCTTTCTTGAGAATTGGCGAGAGGAGGAGCAATCTTCCTGAAATCAGCTGCACAATAAAGAAGATAAGTTAGTTCAGGATATGGAACGGGATAAGCGACAGGATCATTCTTAAACCCTAAATCCTACCCTTTCTCAATCATTGTACCGGATATTCCGTCCCGCCAGGGATTGAGTCCCTTTTTACGAAGAAAAACTTGGATTGCCAACCATCCTCGTTCCTGGTGGCACGAAGTATCAATGGGTCACCGGAAGTAGAATAAAACAGAAATCTACATGATCCGTGGCATCTAAGCTTGTAAGCCAGGGGGAGATCATGAATGGAAAGATCAGGAATGTGGTTTCTCTTGATCTGGTCAAGAACAGTTAAGACACGCCAGAGCATTGGCATTGTTTGGCTAAAAGAGATTTTTGTGATATTAAAGAACTCGGTGATGAAGTCCGGAAAGGGGAATCGTAGCCCTAGGGTAAAAGGGAAAGCACTAAAGCAAATCCACTCGTTGGAGACCATATCTGACCGGATTTCACGGTCAAACGGTCTAAATATGGTTCCTTCCGGGAAGATACCGGAGGATTTTAAGGCAGACAGGTGGGCACTATCAAAGGTACAGGCTTCCTTCTCCGGTTCTTGGAGAAGGTTTTGTTGGTAGAACGTAGGGGCAGAGTCACCTGAACTAGATCTTGTTTGGCGCGGCATTTGATCGCCTGAATTTTTCGCCGGAAGAGAAAAGATGAAGATAAGTGTGAAAGATAGAGAGAAAATGTACCTTTTCCTTGTCGATTATGATTAAAAAAGAAGATGAGGATGAGAAGATATAGGGTATGATGAGTAGATATAGGCTGGGTAGTTGCAAACGGTCACATCACAGGTCTTATCTCTTAATTGCCTCGGTTTGCGTAAAAAATGTAACCGTTAGTAATGAGGATACTAAACGGTAACATTTTTGGGGACAATTGTTGTGGGCTAATTTCTGAGTTCATATCCTGAGAAATATCTTGGCTTATATCTTGATTAAATAATATCTGTTCATATCCGGGGTGCGGATTCAGGGTATTGGTAATATCCTGAATGGTATCCTCAGGATCACTAACGGATTACGTGCAGGTACGTGGGCTGGAAGCTAGCAACGTTCACAAAGACTTGTTCTGCGGAAGACTCGGTCCAAACCGTTCAAAGAAAGACGTTGAAGCCTTATTACTCGGTCTACAACGTTCGTGATGGAATATTCGGAGCATCCCATATTTGTAGGGATATTTGTTTGTATTTCGTTACTATAAATAGGAGGAACACCAGATCGAATAGGACACAACAATTTCACTGCAATCACACTCACTACACACCAACACTTGCTCTCTCGCCAATTGTACTCTCACACGAATTCATTGTAACACTTAGAGATCTGGTTGATATCCTGCACTGTATCCTGAAGTTTAAAGCAATAAGAAGAACAAGACAGCTGCGATTGTCAGCTCCCGAGGTTTTATGCCGGCGATCTAGATTGATCAAGGGCTTTCCTCGTACATCTCGTGTCGTCTCCTTTACTTTTTGCTTATTATTTGCTCACTGTTTGATCGCAGATACAGCTCAATATCCTGAGCCGTATCCTGAATACTGATTTTCTAAATAATTCAACAAGCATATTTTCCATAAACTTTTTAGCACACTACCTCACATTACTAATTTGATCACTAAATTGCTTCGGTAATTTTTGACCAAAACACATATGTAACTTAAAATTTTGTCACTTAATTGATTATGCAACATATTTAAACATGCTTAGGCATATAATACTTATCATAGGACTAGTTAGGCGTTCCGAACGTGTTTTACGCGAACGACGCGTTAAAGTAGCGTAAGCTACCTAAACGGGTCGTAATGGGTCGTAAGCACTTAGGATAGGTTTCGATATCGTATGTAGGCTTTGTTAAACCATATCATATGAGTTCCAACACTCATTTGGTTTACAAAACCTCATCCTATCCGATCTTCCGATTTAGGTCCGGTTTATTAACATAGTTATCTATAATAGGTGCCGTTTGATTCCGTGATCCCTCTAGCTTTGCTTGGTTGTTATTCAAGACTTCTAAGCATCCTCAAGTGAGTACATAGTCCCCTCTTTTACTATTTTCAAATGTTTTGGGGTGAAACATGTGTACCTATTCGTTATTTTCATGATTTCGACTATATGATTATACATGTTAGTACATATCTTTTGACAAATTGTATGATTATCTATGGTTTAAACACTAATTTTCAAAAGATTATAAAAATTGTTGGGTTGTACTTATTTTATACATTCACCAAACCGATTGGTAGTACGATATAGCGCTATAGGACTAGACACCCCATACCTGTTTTATGGAATGTCAAAAACCAAATTTTATCCAAATAGGAATTGCCTTTGTGGTTTTTCTATAGTCTCTAAGGTGTAGTTTGATACACTAAGGTTTGAATGAATTCTAAATCACATTTCTTTTGTATATTTTGATATACTTTCAAAGTATAGTTTGATATGCTCCCATATGTGATATTATTTACCAAAGTATATTTGATATACTATGTACAAAACCAACAAATATTTTAATATACTACTGGCCTTATTATTTACCAAAGCATAGTTGATATGCTATTTTCAAAACCAAAGCATAGTTTGATATGTTATTTACAAAACCAAAGTATAAAATTATATACTACCGATACTTTCATTCTTAAACCAAAGTATACTTATGATGTACTACCGAAAACTATATTTTTACAACTAAAGTATACTTGATATACTATCGGCTTAAGCCATTTCATGTTAGACATATTGCATTTTACACAAATATCATATCTTCATGAAACACTGTTTTACAAACAACATATTTTATACAAACTCATTTTACTTGGTTATTTATTTATCTATGCATTATTCTTTTATATCATCTGATTTCTTATCGATTTTTGCATGATTTATAAAAAAAAACATTTTTAAGTTCATAACTACTTTTTGTTAAACATTCTTTAAACTTACAAGTCATGAATCCTATTTTAATAAAACCTATGTATCTCACAGACATTTTTATGCTAACGTACCTATTTTTACATATGTTTCAGGTGCTGCTATGTGGTGATTGTTGATGCATGCTATACATAGGATGGACTCGTGCCTTAGCGACTTTAAAACTTGAAAGACAATATTTGTATTTATCTGATTTGTAATAAACAATGAGTTCAATAATTCAATACAACGAAACTATTTAATCCATAGTTGTGAAACATTGATTCTGTTACGACACTCCCCGACGTTTCCGCCTTGATTTGTTGTTTTACGTGGTCGGGGTGTGACAGAAAAGTTGATATTAGAGCCAATGGTTATAGGGAATTAGGTTATTAGTAATGCTTTGACCTAGACTATAACCTTCCTAGGACCCTAACACAAGTTATTTTGTGTTTAGTCTTAAAACAATACCATTACCTATCCTTAGGTGATAACCACAACGAGAACACAATAACGAATCCGCTTCAAAAATTAATCATCTGTTCTTGGATGATTGATTACTAGGTTTTGAACCTTCTAAGTTTACAAAATCTCGTCAAAGTTCGGGTCTTATAGTGTGAACACGTGCAATCTGGAAGGGTGGATGCCTGTATCCTGAGTTTTCTGTCTAAGGCTAGAGTGTTCGTACAAATCCACATAATCGGACGAGTCACTCTTACCTGGGAATTCTTGGGATGAGTGTCCACTTATAGGCTAAAGCAAGTCTTCACAATACATTATATTGACCCATTTACTTTGACTAGTCACTGCGTGTCATTTGTTGTTCAAGGTAACGAACGAATGATCACCTTCCTTGTGTTTTGTCGATGTTTTTATAATACCTCATTTGTTTTTCCAATTGACAACCTCACTCGTTTCTCATGTTTCCTTGTTCTTTTTAGACAATGCCTCCTCGACGAGATGCACAACCTCTAACTAACGAAGAAGTCGCAACCCTTGTCTCTTAGCAAATGGCTGCTGTGCTTCCGAACATAGTAACCCAGATCCATCAGTTATACAACAACAATAACAACAACAATGCTCAGTGTAGTTTCAAAACTTTCAATTTTGCTAAACCTTTGAAGTTTTCTGGGTCTCAAGGAGCAACCGCGCTCCTGCAACGGTTCAAAAGTTTGGAAAACACATTCGGGCATGTGCAATGTTCGAATGAGCGTAAGGGTGAGTTTGCATCCAGTGTGTTCGAGAAGCATGCTCTTACATGGTGGAACGGTGTGATGCGTGATAGGGGTGCCGATGTGGCACTGACTCAAATTGGGAAGAGCTTCGAGCTCTAATAATGAAGGAGTTATGTCCTCGTCATGAGCTTAGAGCGTTGGAAAGGGAATTCGACGATTTAAAGCAAGACATCGGTGAACATCGAGCCTACACTGACCGTTATGAGGAACTGAGCCTGTTATGTCCTGCCATGGTTACGCCTTTGGAAAAGGCGATCGAAAAGTACATTGATGGTCTCCCTGACCCAGTTCAGGATATCCTTACTGGTAGCAACCCTACTACCATCAGACAGGCCATTGAATTGTCTGCTACCCTGACTGAATCCCAGATCTGGAAAGGTAAGCTTTTTTGAAAAGGCGACCCGAAACCATCTGACAAGTCTGCACAAGAAGAACCAAAGGATAAACAGGCCGAGACATCCAAGAAGAAGAAGCGCAAGGCTTCACAAAACTGCGCAATAACTGCTCAGAACAATCAGGTTGCACCAAACCAGCCAACACAACCTCGTACAAGGAAAAAATATGTTGGTACCGCACCTTTGTGCAATAAATGCAACCGTCATCTTCCGGAGCAAGTATAGTGTCACAAATGTACCCACTGTGGGCGATTATGACATTTGGTCAATACCTGCCGTTATGCTAACCAAAACCAAGCTGTTGCGAATCTTGCTGCTGCTCAAGCACAGCTTCCACCTGGGTTGTGTTATAACTGTGGTGACCTTACTCACTACCAAAACAATTGCCCAAGACTTGTTAACGCAAATCCAGCGCGTGGACGAGTGTTTAACATAAAAACGAGGCAAACGCAAACAATAATGCAACAATGAACAATTAGTCTCTTGTATTTCTTTGTTTGTTATTTTTTGATGTTTAAATCAACTCAGTTATGTAAATAAAATCTGTTGTTTCAATTTTATTTTACGAAACTGATACAATTATGTGATTATGTGCTTATGTGTTTTCTTTTATGTTTTGTGTGATCCGAATATTCATTATCCAAATCCTCGTAGAATCTTCTATATCTCCATATGAGGGATTCATAGTAGGATATCCAAAGTTACTACCTTAAATCCTTAATGGGCTTCTACGTAATAGTTAAGACCCTTGGATTATGAAGTACTATTCTATAATTAAACCCCTTGAGTGGTCTAGTTAAAAAGATCGTTCGTTGATCTAGTTAAAAAGATCCTTTGGTGGTCTAGTCAAGTCACTTCATGTTTGTCCGATTGATTTTCCCCTACGCATTATGAAATGAACTGTGCAGACTGTGCAAGGAATTACGTAATTATGGATGCATACATAATTATGGAATTCAGTGCACAGAAACCACATCAAGTTTTGTCCTGTGTTAAGACCTATAGTGATGAGAATAACGAAACACGAACAATGTAGAATGGGGTATGGTGGATACGCCGCTGGTACTTCCTATATATAAATGTTCATTATTACATTGCGAACGTAGTGTTATTTAAGTTACTAGAAGTCCAGGACCTTGACCAATGTTATGTTATCTTACACTCTCCGACTCCGATTTCGAGCACACACAAGTTTCCTATAATAGTCTTCATAGGAAACATTCTTCAAACCGTTGTTCAAAGCTCCATGTTTTGTTACTGCAAGGACATCACTTTGACAATTGACAAATTCGCTAAGAATCCAAATGTAGCCCAGAGTTTTACTTAGGGTACGAAGGATTCATTCGAAAGAGAAACAATCATAGTTGTCTTCACGGGTTTCCTCTAAAATTAAATTTCGGGATGAAATTTCCTAAAGTAGGGGAGACTGTGTCACCTGTGTCACTACAACCATCATACAAATACCAAACCAATGAAATATTGTGTTTCATACTTGGGGTTTGTATAATATGTGTATCGTTTGCACATAACAAATCTTGTTCAGTTTCGAGCTCTAAATCGCTTTCTGGAAGGTTATACGCGAACTGATGCGTAAACGTAATCAGTTTAATGCGACAAACACTCCGGAACTATGGCATAGGCTTAAAACTTTAAATAACCTTTACATAAACTTAGAAATAAGTTTTGAAGGCTTTGGTATGGCAATATCTAGTTTATTCGCTTCAGGGACTAATTTCGACAAACTGCGAAAGTATACCGTTTCGTATGGTAACGAATATTACGGAACATGCCCATAAGTTAAACATAACCTAATATCCTGCACATAGCTTAGAAATAGGCTTTGAGGGGTTCGTGTGCAAGAAATAAACTTTTAAGTCAAACAGGGACTAAAAGCGTAAAAAAGTGCATAAGTTTCCATTATAACGCATATCTTACGTTCTGAGAATATCCGGATATCCAAAAAATTTTGTAATCATTAAAATATTTTATTTTAGTGATTGGAATGCAAAAATACCATTCGTCGCGCAATTTGGATCGTTTTTGCGTCCGTTCAAGTTTTCATCGTAATTAACCGAATAACGCAACCGTACGACCAAACGAACCGACATCCGAGATATTTTTAAGCATGCTTCAAGTCCCCTATGATTTAACATCCTTGTAGAGCCTTAAAAATGGGTTAACGGGGTTTAAACGCATCGAAAATGCCTTAAAAGTGTTGCAGGGACCATTTCTGCCATTTTGGCAAAGTTTCTGGATCTGGCTAGTGGTGGCGTCGCGCCACAGCCTATACAACTTTTAAGGCCCCTATTAAGTTACAAACGTTTAAATGCGTATTTATGCGTATTTTGCAACCAAACTATTCTTGGGTATCAAAACCTTTGTTTTGATATCAAACTTATTATCTAACTTCGTTAAACATGTTTTAACGTGTCTAACTCGTCACTTTTAGTTTAGTGCTTATATAGGGTCGTAAGATAAGCGGTCTAAACAACCGCTTAGACTTTCAAACCCGACCCGTTTGGTCGATCATTAGGATCCGACCAAGCATATATTGTGACCATAGTTGTATAGGGAATAACCTTCCGAGGTTATACCTTACGGTCACTTCGTTTAGTTAGTTGTATGATAGGTAGTTTATATGCCTTAGGTAAATGAACAAAATGCCCTTTTCATGAATAATTGGTATTTAAGCATATGTAACTTAAACTTTTTGTAACTTAATTGATTATGCAACATATTTAAACATGTTTAGGCATATAATACTTGTCATAGGACTAGTTAGGCGTTCCGAACGCGTTTTACGCGAACGACGCGTTAAAGTAGTGTAAGCTACTTAAACGGGTCGTAATGGATCGTAAGCACTTAGGATAGGTTTCGATTTAGTATGTAGGCTTTGTTAAACCATATCATATGAGTTCCAACACTCATTTGGTTTATAAAACCTCATCCTATCCGATCTTCCGATTTAGGCTCGGTTTATTAACATAGTTACCAATATTAGGTGCCGTTTGATTCCGTGATCCCTCTAGCTTTGCTTGGTTGTTATTCAAGACTTCTAAGCATCCTCAAGTGAGTACATAGTCCCCTCTTTTACTATTTTCAAATGTTTTGGGGGGAAACATGTGTACCTATTCGTTATTTTCATGATTTCGACTATATGATTATACATCTTAGTACATATCTTTTGACAAATTGTATGATTATCTATGGTTTAAACACTAATTTTCAAAAGATTATAAAAATTGCTGGGTTGTACTTATTTTATACATTCACCAAACCGATTGGTAGTACGATATAGCGCTATAGGACTAGACACCCCATTCCTGTTGTATGTAATGTCATAAACCAAATATTATCCAAATAGGAATTGCCTTTGTGGTATTTCTATAGTCTCTAAGGTGTAGTTTGATACACTAAGGTTTGAATGAATTCTAAATCATATTTCTTTTGTATATTTTGATATTCTTCCAAAGTATAGTTTGATATGCTCCCATATGTGATATTATTTACCAAAGTATATTTGATATACTATGTACAAAACCAACAAATATTTTAATATACTACTGGCCTTATTATTTACTAAAGCATAGTTGATATGCTATTTTCAAAAACAAAGCATAGTTTGATATGTTATTTACAAAACCAAAGTATAAAATTATATACTACCGATACTTTCATTCTTAAACCAAAGTATACTTATGTTGTACTACCGAAAACTATATTTTTACAACTAAAGTATATTTGATATACTATCGGCTTAAGCCATTTCAAGTTAGACATATTGCATTTTACACAAATATCATATCTTCATGAAACACTTTTGTACAAACAACATATTTTATACAAACTCATTTTACTTGGGTATTTATTTATCTATGCATTATTCTTTTATATCATCTGATTTCTTATCGATTTTCGCATGATTTATAATGAAAACATTCTTAAGTTCATAACTACTTTTTGTCAAACATTCTTTAAACTTACAAGTCATGAATCCTATTTTAATAAAAGCTATGTATCTCACATGCATTTTTATGCTGACGTACCTTTTTTTACATATGTTTCAGGTGCTGCTATGTGATGATTGTTGATGCATGCTATACATAGGATGGACTCGTGCCTTAGCGACTTTAAAACTTGAAAGACAATATTTATATTTATCTGATTTGTAATAAAACAATGAGTTCAATAATTCAATAAAACGAAACTATTTAATCCATGGTTGTGAAACAATGATTCTGTTACGACACTCCCCGACGTTTCCGCCTTGATTTTTTGTTTTACGTTGTCAGGGTGTGATAGATGCAGCCTACTCGCTCTTCTGGGATGAGCTGAAGAAGCTCATGAAGGAAGAGTACTGCCCTCCCCACGAAGTTCGGAAGCTAGAAGACGAATTTTGGAACATCAAGCAAGTGGAAGGCAACAACAACGGCCTCACAACAAGGTTCAAACAGCTTAGCATTATCTGCCCAAGCCAAGTTGACACTCCCGATAAGGCTATCAAGAGGTACATACGCGCTTTGCTGTAGTGTGTGGGTGATTTTGTCAAAGCTGCAAAACCTGCTACCATCGAAAAAGCCTATCGCTTGGCCACAGAAATCAATGACAAGCGAGTCTTGGCTGGATTTTTCTCCAAAGAGTCAACCAGGAAGGCTAATCAAGCAATCGTCATCGAATCCTCCGACGAATCCTCCGAAGAATCCTCAGACGAATCCTCCGATGACAACGCACCACCACAAGACGGGCAGCCTAGTCGCAAGAGAAAAAGCTCGAACCAAGATTGTCCAACAACTGAGCTGCCTCAACCAGAGCCTCTCTGAGCAGTCCCACTACTCCCAAAGCGTGCCTACACTTGAACTCTCCCCCTATGTTAAAAGTGTAGTTATCATCATCAGGCAGGAGGAAGTTGTCGCTATTGCATCAATTGCAATTGTTACGGCCACTTCACCCGCCAATGCCGCACAGGACCACGAATCCAAGGCATGCTAGCACTTCTAGCACCGCCTACGCAACCTGCAAAACCCAACGCCGCCGTAGCAGATACTCCAACAGCAACCGCAGACCAAGCAGGAGACTTCAACATCAACACCGACCAGGCGCAGAACGATGTAGTTAACGGTATGACTTTCGACACTGTTACCTATATTTTATGATTATTCTATCGATCGATGGCACCTCGATTTGCGATGTCGACACTCGCTCGCTCTCTCTCTCTCTCTTATTCTCACTTGGTCTAAGCGCACACACAAAGCCTATTACTAGCACCATGTATATATATACAATATATCACGATATAATAGGTTTTGTTACCCCACTATGCGCACTTAGAATAAGGTACGATAAACGTGCAAGGAACAAACTAATCACAGGTGCACACAGGCTTATTTTGGTCAGTGCACGGAGATCGTAGCGAATTCTAATGGTGCCATAACGTTAAAAGCATGGTTAAGCGTGGTGGATACGCCGCTGGTACTTCCTATATATAAGCGTCTTAACCATGCCGACAAAGTGTGACACCTATTCACGGGACGTAAGTGGTGTGGTTAAAGCATTGTGGATACCCGCTGGTACTTCCTATATATAAGTGCTTTAGCATGCTAACGAAGTTTTATGAAGAAAATGCCATGTGGAGTTAAACGTTATTAGACATCTTATAGTATTGTGATTATTTTCAACACGCTAAACTCTTCCGTAAGGTGTATCATCTCAATCGCGTCAACGCTAGACTTTTCGTAAGTCTATAACGCAACACAATCGCATCTTCGCTGGAATCTGTTACACTTCGCTCTCGCTTTCCCTCTCAACGCTTTAACGCTTACCACATCTATCCCACTCATCGCTTCGATAATCTCATCGCTTTTGACGCTTATCGCATTTTTCAATCCTCACGCTTCGATACTCGCGTCGCTTTTCCCTCTCAACGCTTATCGCTTACCGCTTACCGCTTATCGCTTACCGCTTACCGCTTATCGCTTATCGCTTATCGAACTTAGCGTTCCTGGTACTTCGATATTTCGCATTCGCGCACGCTCTCATCACTAACTGAGTTTACAATCCGCTTTTCGCTCAATCTATTCGATTCTCTCTCAAATTCGGTCTGACCCTCTATCGCTTGGACCAAGGAAACGAAAATCTATCCGTGTCATGTCGGCATGCATGACATCTCTTCATGAAACGGAAGTAATATGGTCAAAACATGGTGGATACGCCACTGGTACTTCCTAAATATTAGTGTTTTAGCCATATTAACAAACTTTCATGGAAAGATGCCATGTGGGGCTCGATGCTAATTAAAATTTTGATACTGTTAAAACCTATTTGTTACTGTATGTGTTCTTTTGAAACTAAATGGAAAATTTTTCTAAAATTTTTAATTAAAACCGTTGGACAAATGAGATTTCCTCACAACGTGGAGGTAATAAGGGAAGTTTTCCTGAATCTAGTGTTTTTTAAAATCTTTTTGTAATAACTTAACAAAACCCTTCTTTCGACATCGGTTTAACATCAACTCAGCTTAATACCGTGTCATAAGAAAATCTTCTTAAACCAAGTTTTCCCTCAAAATCTTCTGCAATATCTAAACAAAACTCTTCTTACGACGTTGGTTTCACATCGACTCAACTCAACACCACGTCATAAGAAAATTTTGTATAAATCAAGTTTTTCCTTAAAAAAATAATAACTTAACAAAACTCTTCGAACACTCAAAACGTTTTTGGAACGCAAACTCGTGAATTACTACCTTCAGTCAAATAGGTCGCATTTCACGATCGCAATCGATTTTTCCCCTATTAGAGACACTCTCACTCGTCAATCCTCGATCGATCACTCGTTTATCCCCAGTTTACCTTAACGCTTTTATCGCTGTTTACTCGTGTCAATTCCTGCAGTCTACCTTTTGAATTAATTTCGGGATGAAATTTCATAAAGCATGGGAGACTGTAACAACCCGTTTATCGCTCTCGTTACTCTCGTTACACCTAGAACCAGAGATTCGGATCATCATTTAAACTATAACGCTTACAATGCTATTTCGCATATTTTCGCACACGCTATATCACAACGCATACGCTTATAACGCTATCGCATACACTATTGCGCTATTCGCTATCGTTCAACATAACGCAAACTCGAAACGCAGTTACTTATGCTATGACCTAATAAAGTAGATTATATTACTAGTATATATATATAAACATCTAGGTATTTAAAACTTGTTGAAAGGCGCACTCGCAGGCACGCGCAATTCGATTATCGCACTGAAACACAACTTAACACGATATTACATATCTTGTAAAACCACTTATAGTACCCACAATAATTAACGTAACATAACACATCAAAAGAATCAAAAGTGGGAAACTAACTCAGAAGTCCGAATGGAGCTCATCCGTCAGGATGGAGCCATCCGTCAGGATGGAGCTCATCCGTCAGGATGACCATCCGTCCGGATGGAGTTTAGCCCTCCGAACATAGTCCATCTGAATGGGAACCATCCGAATGGAGGCCATCCGAATGGAGGTCATCTGAATGGAAGCCATCCGAATGGAGCCATCTGAATGAAAGCCATCCGAATAGAGACATCCGAATGAATCCCATTCGAATAGAGCCATCCGAATGAATCCCATTCGAGCACACCGCCTTAAAACCCAGCCTCACCTATAAATAGGGTCATGGTATCTCATCTCAATACTTTGGTTCTCTCATTGGCTCCCAAGCTTTCAGACACGATTCAAGACTGATTTGTAAGCTTTTTCCTCAAATCTTCTCTAATCTTCATATCTTCTACATCATCTTCTTCATCAAAATCACCCACAAACACTAACATTTTCCCTGAAATCACTAATTCGGACCCCTTGAAGGTGCTTTCCACTTCTTTTGCTCTTGCAACCTGTTGTGGAACATCATTTAATCAAGATTGGTTCCAGGTCTAAAGGATTTCACACTTTTTCAACTAAGTTATGAAAGATTTCAACACTTCTTCATCTATTTTCAACATTTCTATATAAAACTGATGGAATCTAGACTCAGTCAGACTCTTAACTCGTTCCTTAGTCAAGAGCCGGTTTGAAAACGGATTTCCACCAAAGAGATGGACCGATTAATGGGTCAGACATGAAACTTCATCAAGAACAGTGAGTCTGATCGAATGGGCTGAGACCACTCGACCGAATGAGCTGGACTTGGTGTTTCCGTTGTCTGACACATCGTCACGCCATCTCCGTTAACTAGAAAAGGTTTACTTGGAAAATTTTACAAAAACTTCAAACTACAGTCTGCAACTCACTCGAATAGCCATCTGATCGAATGGCCATCCGTCAGGATGACCATCCATCCATCCGGATGGAACCTATCTATTCAGATACACTGCTACAACACTTAATCCACTTTTACCCCATTCGACACCCTGATACAGACAGTTTAGCCCTGAGGAATACTTATGCATATGTTCCCATACACAGGCTGATCCGACGCTCTCAACCATCCAACCAGATCGTGTTTAATTGTTGGACACGCACTGTGAGTATACTTGACCCCCTTTTAACGCTTTAAACACACTTTTGGGGTGCGACATACGTTTATATCGAAAACACACTTATCAAAATGCAGTACACAATCTAAACTATTATCACATGCGAACGACTGACGTACATATTTACACGTGATGCTTGATACATATGTGCTAGGACTCTTACTCATGACGTTCCAACTTAACTAGTATAGTACTATAGTTTGACTCACACCCGACGGGATCTAGTTAAGACAAACTCGCATTCGCAAATGCACATCGCAGTCATCTCGGGACTTAGCTGGAAGTTTTTTCCTTGTAGCGTATATGTTGTGTATCATGTTTATGTATGTGGGAATTCGCAACGCTTTTATCTACTTTATTACTATTGCCAAGCTGTATACTCGCCAATACATTTTTGTATAGACATTATTTTAACGTATGTTGTAGGTTAAACGTATATTATCTCGAATCAAGACTAGGCTACTTAGAAATAGTAAGGACTTGCAAAAATGTCCCAAAACGACCCGTAAGTAAAAACCCGGACCCCTGAAACCCTAACGTACATGAAAAATCAAGAAATCCAAAAAATTTAGTTTCAGGCGGGCCGCGTAAACCATAAGAGGAGTTTACGCGGGCCGCGTCAACTCAAGTTTGACCGGATAAGCGCCCTGGGCCACGTGTCGCACGCGTGGCAAGTCTACCGATGACACCGTAGCCCTAGTCGTAGACTAGGTGGCCCTCGCAGGCCGCGTAAAGTTTAAATATGTTTTACGCGGGCCGCGTAAAACTCGTTTTTCAGCTATAAATTGCTAGGCCATGAGCAGTTCATCTGTGCTCGAGATTTCAGTCAAAAACGAAGTTCCACTACTCAAAATCATAAATTCCATTAGGGAGACGCTGCTACGATACAGGGTATTAACTTGATCGCTGCTACGATTCAATGTTCGATCGATTGAAACCAGTCCAATGGATGTTTAAGTGCTGCCCACATTAGGGCTATACTTTGTCATTTGTCGTCAATTCGATGGATGTTTAAGTATTGCACTTTGTCATTCGTTGTGAGGGTTTTAATCTCATGAGTTATCGTAAATGCTTTATTAGTTACTGACCTAGTTCATGTGCATTGTTGTTTAAATTAGGTTACAAGGCTTATCAGTAGGCTAAAACTCTGCCCGTTTAAATCTGCAATGTGAGTCATTCTCTTTTTATTAAAGTTGTTTTACAATACCTCAAACTATTTTCAAAGTTATAATTACAGGGATTAAGTCGTGGTTATCTTGAATCACTGGCAAGTGGGGTATTGTGCACATTACTAATTTCTCACGGTTAGGTTCATCAACCTAAGAGTGATAATCATCGTCACCAGGAGGTGACACGGCACCAGATAAAAATAAGATAGGAGCCATTGTAATCGCTCTTATGCTGTAATTTATAACTAAGGTGTCATTTTATTTAACCTGAATGACTCGCCAGTATTTCCCCGCTGATAAAATATTTTTAAACATGTTTCAGGCGACCTGCTGTGAATCAAGGAAAAGTGCTACGGAGCAGTAATAAAGCTTGAAGTGGTGGCTTAGTTAAATAAATAAACATGTTTTGTAAAACACGGAATTTCCTTGTGAAATTCCTCTATTGTAAATTACAGGGTTTTCCCAAATTATGGAAATAAAATAATCGGGCATTTTCAAGTTTTAAAAGATCCTGTAAATCTTTCGCTGTCAACTCAAATAATAAATACCACGGGTTTCTGTCCCGCGGTTCCTGGACCGGGTCACACCGGGACGGGGGCCGTGACAGAAAAAAGTGGTATCAGAGCCACTGATTTAAGTCAATTAAGTATTTAGCAATACTTAATTTTTCTGATTGCCCTTCTGTGATTTTATTAAAATATAATTTACAAAATTTTAGCTTAGAATTTTGTATGTTTCTTCATGTATGCTAACAACATGAATGAACTATCAGAAGCACTTCAAAACTTTTCTATCCATAGCTCAGATATGGATACCACCAGTACCTTTACTGGCTACCCGGCTGACACTGAAGAGCCAATTGTATTCCAAGCCCAACCTCAGTAAAAACCTAAACCGAAGAAAAGAAGAAGACTTGTAGGCTGGAGGCGTGTGTGTTGGGATTGAACCCTATCAAAGGAACAGATAATTAAAGCCAAAACTGGGTCAGAGCAGTGGATCCAGAATAAGCAGATGTTATATACAAGTCTCTCCCCTTGAAAGTGGTTTCAACATCTGCTGACCTCCTATCTACTGATCATACAAGCAGCTGACCGTCAAACTGCTGTTCAAGTAAAGACCTGATGAAAGACTAAAGCTCTGCTGTTCTATCTACTGCCTTGAGTCAAGCTCTGCTGGTCCGGACAAGTACTGCTGGGTTCACATCAGTGGAAGGATGCATCAGTAGTTTATTATGTCTTTATGTAATATAATGTAATAGCAGTAGTTAGCACAGCAGTGTTTGTATTGGTCAGAGGTTAGAGTTTGTTAGGAGGTTAGATGTCACTTTCATGGTGACGTCAGCTTAGATGCTCAGTGGTTTGCTAGTGCCTATAAATATAACAGTGCTCTGTAATGTTCTATTAGCTCTTTGCAAAATCGTCTTCTCTGCACGAACAAACACTGAGCTCTGGCTGAGGGGGAGTTTGTATTCAACATAGCATTGTAATCGTAATTGAAATAAATTCAATCTTTCGGTTCTTTGTGAAAAATGTTTGATCAAAGCAATACTCTCGTTTGATTGTATGCAAAGTTTGTTTCCATCTTAATTCCGCTGCACAACTCATCCATCTTTATCTTAATTCAAACGAAAATACAATCAAAACCAAACTCAGATCCAACAATTGGTATCAGAGCTAGGACAGTCAAATTTGATTTAACAATCATTTTGACGTAAATAGTTCAGCTCATAAAACTTGATACTGATAGTTTGTTCGTTTGTGTTGAAAAACAGAGCAAGGTTTAATCACCATCAAAGTTGATTAATCAGTGTCTGTAAAACAACCAGGATGATGTCACAATCACAAGATGATAAGAATAACATTGGCTCACTTTTTAAACCACCCATGCTTAAACGTAATGAATACAACATCTGGGAGAGAAGGATGGGTCACATCCTTGCTCAACAGAACACAGGATGTTGGAGGTCTGTTGTTTCTGGTCCCCATGTTCCTATGGTGCCAAGTGCTGAGGACGCAAAGAAGTTCGTTCCTAAACCAACGGAAAACTATACTGAAACTGATTTTCAAAAGTTCGAACTCGATGCCAAAGCATTTAGCATCAAAGCATCTGCATTACCCAATGAGATCTATGCTGGACTGTTACACTGTAACAGTGCCAAAGAGCTATGGGATGCGTTGAAGGAACAGTTTGGGGGGACAGAAGAAGTCATTGAGAACAATAGGGAAATTCTGAACCAGCAGTATGAAACATTCTGTCACATCAAGGGTGAAACACTGACTCAACAATTTGAGCGATTCAGTTGTCTCATTAGTGAACTAAGGCTTGTTAAAGTAACTTTTCCAAATTCAACTCAAAATAGCAGGTTCCTTAGGTCACTACCAGAAAAATGAGACACCATAGGTTTTGTCACTAGAAACTCTGCTGAGTTCAAAGATCTGACCCTGACCCAACTTCATGGTAGACTCCTGACCTATGAAAGGGAGTTGAACCAGAAAAAGAAGTTGCAAGAGTCTGGAAAAGTTGTTGATGATTATTCATTCGGTAACACAGCTCTTTTTGGTCAGGAAGAATCTGGTAGCAGTGGTAAGGATCAGGGTTATGATCACTTCATTTATATAACTGCTGGTGGAAATTTTAACAACCCTGATCCTCACTCTGCAAGTTATGCTTTTATTGCAAATTGTGAAAACCAGATGTCAGATAACTTGTGTTTTCAACTCAATGATTTGCAACATTTTGATCCCACTGACTTAGAAGAGATGGACATTTTGCATCAGTTGGCTTTGCTTAGTGTAAGAACAAGCAAATTCTACAAAAGAACAGGGAGAAAATTCCCAGGGTTACATGGGAATTTAAGGGTGGGGTTGGATAAATCTAAAATCAAGTGTTACAAGTGCAATAGGCTAGGTCATTTTGCTAGGGAATGCAGGAGTCAAACTACTGGTCCTATAATCACTCATCACAGTTCAAACCCTAGACCACAAAATCAAAGCACTGTGCACTATACCCAATATACCCCTGCAGCTCATGTTAACACTGCTCACTATGTTGTTGCCCCTGTGCCTGTGCATTATGTCCAAACCACTGTTCCACAAATTCAGTACGTTCAAACCCCTGTCCCTCAGGCATAAGTGCAAACTGTTGCACCTCAAACAGCTGCTCCAGCAGCAGTACAACCAGATCAGCAAAGCTTCTTCACTCAAGGCTTTGTGGACTAGAGCAGTATGCCCGATGAGCTTGGTGATGAAAATTTTGCACTCTATGCCTTTAATGAATCTTCTAATGATGAATTTTGTTTGATGGCATTAGAGTCAATACCAAAGGGGATTGAAACTGAAGGTGAACAGCTAAGTGCTGAAACAGTGGATGAGGTGACTGAAGCAGTGGTTACTGCTGTGGCTGGTGAACTACTACTGGGAGAAAGTTCAGGAACCCTGATTGAACCACTGACAGATCCATGGTCCGAAGAGGATAAAGAAGAAGAGGAAGAGAAGAAAGCAGGTGAGAAAGAAGTAAGAGCTGATGATGAAGAAAATCATCAATGTGATTGTGCAATGATGGCTGCTGCCAAGGTATCTCCTCAAGTTCTTGAAAAACTGTGTCCTGAAAATTGCATTATTGCTTTTGCTAACATCAAAGAGGTAAATGAAAACCTTCGGGATAAAATCTTAACTAATGAAGTCAAATTTGAAAGATCTTCAAAAGAACTTAAAAATAAATTGACTGAAAAGGAAAAAGAGATCAGCAGCCTGAAAGAAGAGCAGAGCATAACCAAAACCCAACTCCAAACTATGGTAGAAAAATACCAAGTTTACAAAAAGGAGTTGGAGTCCACCCAGATCACCTGTGAAAAATGGGCGGAATCATGCAAAGGGTATGAAGTTATGCTTGAAAAACAGATTAAAAGAAATGTGAAATTTGGTGTTGGTTATAGAAAACATGATGATGAAAACACTGCTTTTGAAAAATCTGTTCAAACCACTGATGTAACAACTGAGTTCATCCCCACAAACAAGAATGGCCAAGAAGTGAAAATCACTGATAAACTTGGTAACAAAATCACACTTGACAGACCAATGGGATCCTCTACTTTTGAGGAGATTGAGAAATACCAGTTTAAACCCACATGGTCTGATGAGTGTGATATTCTTGAAAATTTCCAGCCCATGGACTTTACAACCACTGATGGTGTTAAAGCACCAAAAGCTAAAGTCATTCCTCTCAAGGACATCCCAACAGAGGTTAAAAACTCTGTTGCAAAGGAGTCTGAAAAGAGAAAGAAGAGAGAAAAGATCAATAACTTGTTTTGTGAATTTTATGAGAAAAGGAATCATCTAACAAGAGACTGTTTCCATTTAAAAGCATATGATTTGAACAAAACAAGTGTCATTGTTTCTGCTGAAAGCTGCTTTGTCTGTGGTAAATCAAACCACAAAACTCAAGCATGTGTGTATCTCAAAAACTTTGATGTGAAAAAGAATGAATACACTGCTAAAACATCCTTGAGTCCATTAACATCATCTGTCAAATTCACCAAAAACCAACCACTGTTTGTGCCAGTTCAAACAGCTGTCACAAAACAGCTGAACCAAACATCTGTCAAAAGAGATGTTCAGGTTACTGATGCACCCCCTGCCAACCAGTTCAGAAGAGGTAAGGGACAACCACAACCATCTTATCAAAGGATTCCACACATTTATGAGACCTACAAAAGGCCCTCTAAACCTAACGTGAATAGGCATCCATTTGGTTATCAACACCAACAGTGGTTAGCAAGAAACAGTTCTAAAACTGTCCAAACCCCTGACCTAACCACTGTCCATCAATGTGCATCCATCCCAGACACTGTTGAGACCCCATCCAAAGCCTTATTGGCTTTGGAAACCCTAATGAACTAATCCTTTTACTTCATGTGCAGGGAGCTTCTACCTGCTTAGATAGCCTTTGGTATGTTGATAGTGGAGGCTCCAGGCACATGACTGGTTGTAAAGCCCTACTCAAAGATTTCAAAATTCATGGAGAGGGTGATATATCCTTTGGGAATAACAGTAAAGGGAAAGTTCTGGGGTCTGGTACAGTACAGTCTGGCAATGTAAAATTTGAAAATGTCAATCTGATAGACAGTCTGAAATTCAACCTCCTAAGTGTTTCACAAATGAGTGACAAGGGGTATGGGTCATTCTTCACAAAGGAGTGTTGTAGGATTGTTGGACCAGAAATGGTCAAAAAGATTGAAGCAATAATCAAAACTGGTCAAACAAAACTTGTTGCTCAAAGAAGTGGCAATGTTTATGTTGTTGATATGTCAAAAGAGTGTCCCAGAGCTGATGCCTGTCTGTTCTCAGCTGCCTCTAACAAAGATACAGAACTTTGGCACAGAAGACTGGGGCACACAAATCTTAAGACAATCACTGAAATTTCAAAAAATGGTTTGGTAAGAGGCCTACCACAAAAATTGTTTTCATGTCCTGAGCATTGTGTTTCCTGTTTAAAAGGAAAACATCATAAAAGCTCTTTCAAGTCCATTGAAGAGTCTAAAACAACCCAGTGTTTGCAAATGCTGCACATGGATTTGTTTGGCCCAGTTCAAGTCATGAGTCTCAAAAAGAAAAGATATTGTTTGGTTATTGTTGATGACTTCTCTAGGTTTACATGGACTTTCTTTTTACACTCAAAAGATGAGACTGCATGCATTTTGCAAGACTTTGTGACACAGGTTGAAAAGCAATTTGACCTTCCAGTGAAAGTCTTTAGGAGTGACAATGGCACATAATTTAAAAATAAGGAGTTGGATGCCTTCTGTGTGAAGAAAGGGATTGTAAGGCAGTACAACATCCCTAGAACACCAGAGCAAAATGGGGTAGTTGAAAGAAAGAATAGGACACTGATTGAAGCTGCTAGAACCATGCTTGCTGATTCAGGTTTGCCTTTGACTTTCTGGGCAGAGGGAGTAAACACTGCTTGCTATGTCCAAAACAGAGTTTTAATAAACCCCAGGCACAAAAAGACTGCTTATGAAATTCTGTATAAAATCAAACTACTAATCTCATATTTCAAAGTGTTTGGCTGCCCATGCTTTATTTTGAACTTAAAAGATTCCATTTCAAAATTTGCAGCCAAAATTGACTGTGGTTATCATCTGGGATACTCAACCACTGCCAAGGCCTACAAAGTGTTTAATACACGGACCAAGGCAGTGGAAGAGAACTTGAATGTAAAGTTCAATGAACTTGCATCAATGAAAATCCCAGCAAATCCTGCAGATCTGTTTGATCTTGATAAATTCACTTTTGAAAATACTGCTGTCAAGACTAACAGTGCAGGTCCATCAGAGGATTCAACACCAGACTATGGGTATGAAATCATCATCCCTCAAAGGTCTGCCAAAATGGGAAGAGCAGTAGATGTTCATAACAGCTGTCAAAGCTCAACCATTGCTACCTCAACAGTTGTTGACCAAAGTAGCCCATCAACCACTGCTTCCACATCAACAAACACTGCTGACAAAAGTCCCCAAACAGTGGATAAAAGTCAGCATGTGTCCTCACCATTACCTCCTATTCCACCACCTTTTGAAGCCACTGCTGGGTCATCAAAGTCACCAGCAGTGGTTAGCTCAGATGATACACATTTGCAGCCTTCACCAACAAATGCCATCATTCCATACCAAGGGGATTTAATCTTCTTGAGATCCCATCCACCTGATCAAATCATTGGCAACATCAATGAAGGGGTGCACACAAGAAGCCAAACCCAAAACATTTGTCTTTTTGCTGGTTTTCTATCACTCCATCAGCCAGTCAAGTACCAAGAGGCACTGAAAGACAACAACTGGGTAGAAGCCATGCAAGAGGAGCTCCAACAGTTTAAAAGACAACAAGTATGGGAGCTTGTACCACTGCCAGAAGAGGTTAGCCCCATCGGCACAAAGTGGGTCTTCAAAAATAAAACTGATGAAAGGGGCATTGTTGTCAAGAATAAAGCCAGGCTTGTGGTTCAAGGTTACTGACAGGAAGAAGGGATTGATTATGATGAAACATTTGCCCCTGTAGCAAGATTGGAAGCTATAAGACTGTTCCTGGCCTTTGCTGTCAACCACAACATGAAGGTGTTCCAAATGGATATCAAAAATGCTTTCCTCTATGGTACAATTCAAGAAGAGGTGTATGTATGTCAACCTCCAGGTTTTGAGGATCCATTTTATCCAGATCATGTCTACAGGCTAAACAAAGCCTTGTATGGCCTAAAACAAGCACCTAGAGCCTGGTATGAAACTCTTTCCAACTTCCTACTCTCAAATGGTTTCAAAAGAGGACCATTGATAAAACACTGTTTCTAAAATGGAGAGGGAAGGATTTAATGATTGTCCAAATTTATGTGGATGGCATTATTTTTGGAAGCACATGTAACAAAATGTGTGAAGAGTTTAGGGAACTCATGACAGCTGAGTTTGAAATGAGTGCAATGGGTGAGCTGCAATGCTTTCTTGGTCTCCAAGTTCAGCAAATGCAAAATGGAACTTTCATTCATCAAAGCAAATATGCTAAAGAACTTTTGAATAAATTTGATATGAATAATTGTAAACCATGCAGTACACCCATGGCAACAAACAAGCTTGTCATGTTTGATGAAAAGGATGAGCTGATTGACCAAACACTTTATAGAAGCATGATTGGGTCTTTATTGTATCTAACTGCATCTAGACCAGACATCATGTTTGCAACATGTGTCTGTGCAAGAAGTCAATCAGCTCCCAGAAAATCAAATCTCATTGCTGTAAAAAGGATCTTCAGATACATAAAAGGTGCTCCCACACTTGGTATCTGGTATCCAGCTAATGGGAATATCAAGCTTTCAGGTTTTTCAGATAGTGACTTTGTTGGATGTCACTCCACAAGGAAGTCCACTTTAGGAGGGTGCCAGTTTCTAGGTGATTGCTTGGTTTCTTGGCAAAGCAAAAAGCAAGCAGCTGTTTCAACATCCACTGCTGAAGCTGAATACATTGTTGCTGCAAGCTGTACAACCCAACTCCTGTGGCTTCAAAATCAGTTGCTGGATTTTGGTATCACTGCCTTAAAGACACCACTCATGTTGGATAGACAGGCAGCAGAAAATATCATCAAAAATCCAGTTTCCCATTCAACCACCAAGCACATCGACATCAGACATCACATTGTGAGGGATTGCTATGAAAAAGGTTTGATTTCTTTGCATCTTGTTCCAACTAAAGACCAGCTGGCAGATGTGCTCACAAAAGCATTAGATACTGCTACCTTTGAAAGTTTGGTCTCTAGGATTGGCATGCTAAACATGGAATAACAAGCAACATCTTGTTTTTCTATGAATAAAAGCATTAAAATGTTTTCAGAAAATCAAAAATCCATCCTTAAAAATAGCTAAAAATGAAGTTTTCATTAAAATCCTTAAAAGTCTACCATAACCACTGCTTGTTCAAAAGTCTGCTCTACTTCAAAATCTGTCCACTGCTGAAAGCCATCCCCTGTCCTCTTTCCTTGATAAACTCTGTTGTTCAAAAGCAGTGTCTTATCCACTAATATGCTATCCACTGATAGTGAAAATCATCCACTGCTTCCATTTTACCGTTGTAACCACTGACTTCATCAGTATCTTTCATAAAAGTATTGTCCTTCATTTCACCAGGGGTTGGCATGTGGGCAGTACATTGTGGTCAGACCCTTTTGTAACCGCTGCCACGTCAGCATTCACTTTTTCTCTATAAAACCCCCACTTCACACCAAAAACAGGGTTTTACTGTCGAATTGAATTCTCAAAAATTCTTTTCTCAAAGCAGTTTTTTCTTCAAATTCCTTCACAACTTTCTTCGATCATCATCTCCAAAATGACAAAATCGAAGCCATATGCAAAACCCACTTCCAAATCATCTTCAAAAGAGGTCTCTCAAAAGGCCAAACTCACCGAAATTCCACACAAACCATCTCAGAATCTTCTGGGTCTTCTCACAAAACCCTACAACACAAATATCTTCAACTCCATCATTGATACCATATCTGCATTGAAGTACAAAACTTTGTTAACAGCAGATGCACAAATTTACTTGACAACCCAAAGAGAGTTTTGGAAGAATGCAACCCTTGAAAAACAAGGAGACACTGTAATAGCCATCAACTCTTCTCTAAAGGGTAAAACCATCAAGATTACACCACAATCCATCTCAGAGGTCTTTCAACTTGACGATCAGGAAGGTAAAATTACTTTTCCCAAAGACGAGTTAAAAACTGACTTTCTGGAAAGAGGGTATAATGCAGAAGTCAAAAAGGACACCTTACAAAAAGGTTACTTCCCTTCTACTACAAGATTTTGTATTTCATACCCTCCTAATGTGTGTTTCAAACAAAACCACTGCTTTTAATGAAATACCATTAAAGATTCAAAATCAGGGATATGCTATTCTTCAAGAAGAAAATTTTAATTATTCTTGGGAAATCTTTAATGATCTGGATAAAAATGTTGAAATAAAATCATTCTTACTGTTTCCCAGGTTTTTAAGCTATTATTTTGAAAACAAATTCAGTAAGGATGATATTGCTGCAATAAACCAAGGTGACTCTTTACAAATGCACAGCTTAACTGCTGAAACTTTTTACAAGAATGTCAACACCTTGCAAAACACAAGCACAGGTGCCTGAGCAGAATTTAGCAGCTACCACTGCTCCTCAGGTATCTGCTGCTGAGCCCACTACTCAAGGTGATCAAAGTAGCAAAACAACTGCTTTGAAACCTACACCTAAAATTACCAAAAAGCCACAGAAAAAGAAAAATCAAAACCCCCCCAAACCTATCAAAAAGGTAACTCTGGAGGATGAGATACCAGAGCAACTGTCTGTGACAAAACAAAAGTCACAAGAAACCACTGCTGCTACTTCCTCACAGTAGTTGGTACAAATATCTCAACCCATAACCGAAACTCCTCCTGCTTCCACTCAAAAAGAACAGGTTGTACACATTGGGACACTACATTATGATGCTCTGGAATCACTCGCTTCCATCACCCCAACCCAATGCCCGGGGTAAATTCTCTTTCAATGCCAAACATCACATCCACAAGTCCCCCACGAACTAAGCTTCTGTTGGATGCAATTGATTTGAACCAGGCACTAACCAGTCCTTCTCAATCACCTATTAATGAGAACATGCCTCAACAAATGACTGGGTCTGATGTATCAATCTTTGCTAACCCACTAACACACCCTGAGGAGGTTACACCCCTTGAGTTACAAGTAACTCTTGGTGGTAATCCAAGTGAAGCAGCCACTACGAATGTTGAACCCACTGGTTTACATTTGGACAGTGGTTACATTAATAAGACTTCCTTGGAGGCAATTCCTTCCATAGCACCTCTGGCATCTACCAGTGGATTCTTTTTTACCACTGGCAACATTAAAAGATTGTCAAGTGTTGAAGGAAGAAGACCCCAGTACCAAGAAAAAGGGGCATCAGTGGTTAATGTTTGGAGTACACTCCATACCTCAACCACTGATAAAACCACTGCTAGTGGGAAATCAGATGATCCCATTAAATTGGGTGATGGTTTAAAATTTTTGGAATTGACGGAACGTGTTGATAAACTGGATACTTCAGTTGCAGATATCAAAGAAATGCTGCAATAGTTGTTGAAGGTACAAAAGTTGCAATCCACTGTTGTTCCACCTCAAGCACCTGCTGCACCAAAAGCATCTGTTACAAATGAGCTCTGGAACCTCTTCCAACCTTTTCTCCAACAACAAAAAGAGATGGCAGATCAGCAACATGAAATACATGTCCAAAAGCTGAGAAACATCATGGAGTCTAGGTTCAAGAACACACAAGCAGACATCAAGGCTCTCAAGGCCCATTTATTGAAAACCACTGGCACTGCTCCTCCAACAGTTCTTTTTATTGATCAACTTCCCCAAGATAATGCCAAAAAGGGGGAGAAAATTCAGGAGTGGAAGAAGAAGGGAATAGATGATGGTCTCTACATTGAACCGAAAAAAGATGCTATGACCAGAAATATCCCTTTGCCATATGGTAGCAAAAAGGTTGATGTTACCCAGGAAGCACTTGATGAAGGAGTAGCAAGTGTAAAAAGGGATAGAGCGGCAAAGGATATTTCAAGATGGAATGAGGAGAAAAGAGCTTACATGGAGCTGAATGCGCAGGGTTGTTCCGGGCTAAAGGATGTTCAAAATCCTGATCTAAAAAGAAATCTCACTAGAAAAGTGAAGAAACCCAAGTCCACACCATCCAGAATTCCAAAGCATACTCCAAAGCCATCATCGAAAAGCCACCAACATCAAACCTCCATCCAAACAGCTTTTGTAACTCCTGCTGTATCAACTACTGCTGGTACTTCAAAGGTTTCAACATCTGTTATCACTTCAACACACACCACTTCAACACACACCACAACCACTGTCTTGCCACCACCACCATCACCACCAAAAACAACCTCACCACCATCTCCTCCTACCAAAAAGCAGAAGACAACAGATGTTACAACATCTGCTGTAATGACAACAGTGGTTGAAGCACCAGTTGTTTCAACAGCTATTTGTCAACCACAAACCACTGCCACTCAAACTACCACCACTGTTCCACCCAAAGCATCATCAGTCCCTCCTCAACCAAAAAGGAGAAGGCTAATTCTAAAAGATGATGACACATCTCCACCACCAACATCTTCAAAATCTTTGTCACTTGTTACAATACCAAAGCCTGTTCCTCTCTCATCAGCACAAGTTCAACAGCCCTTAGCTCCTGCAGGTGTTCAATTTCCTCTAGAGCTCATAGAAGTTAGAGAAGAAATCAAGTCCTTTTATTATGAGGATAACCCTGCTAAAAGGAGTTTGCCATCAGTTAAAGGATATCCCAGGCCTAATAATATTGAAGAATACTTGAAAATCAAGGCTAAGCAAGCAGAGGATATCTCAAAAAGAAATACACAAGGGAAATCTGATAGGGAAATACAGCAGAACTATCAATACTTGCTCACATAAGTAAGGTCCCTGGAACAATTTGCAACAAAATGTATGTCAACAAATTTCAGAAAGAGCAGATGAAACTTTGAGAAAAGACTACATTGAAAGCATCATGGCAACAAAAAAGTATAAGGGAGAAAAGCACATGTACAAGGAGTGGACCATTCCTGAGCTTGAGCAAGAAGCAGCCAGGATTCAAGAAATGATAAAGAATAAGGTCAAACACACCCCTCCAGAATGGGCAAATTACAAAAAGAATGTGCCTGAAAAGTCACTTGAGCTGAAGAGAATGAAAGAGGAACTGGTTGCTGCTGATTATGGGTCTAAACCTCAAGTGGCAAGATGGAAAGAAGATACAGTCAGGGCCACCTACAAAAGGTTGGAGGAACTAAGAAAGAAAGATCCCACAGTTCCTCAAAAGCCTGACTATCCTGAAGCAGAGGTTTCAAAAAGACCATCAAAGCTGTAAATCAGGAGAGCCACTGCTCCAACTGGTACAGCCATCTATAAAAGAAGGCCACACAAACAGTCGGGTGTCGAAACCATTCAAGAGCTCATAGAAGGAGATGCCCTTGTAAAAGAAGGCATCAAGAAAATGATTGTAGAAACTCTTGGATTGGATCAACCTGCAAGTACTGCTCAGACAGTCATCAATAGGCCAGCTTCACCAAATACCTCATCCAATAAAAATCTCCCAAGAAACCCACCAGGCTCAAAAGTACTAAAGTGGGAAACTGACAAACATACCCATGTATTGACTATGTTCAGGTCTGGTGGAGAAGTGAAGAAAATAACAAGGGAACAAGCTCTTGGCCTGAGTCTTGAAGATATGCAGGATCTCCTTGATCTTCCACTTGGTAGGGATGAAGATGATACAGATGCCCTAGACTTTGAGTTACAACTTAAAGGTCAGATAAGGGACTTGTTGATGAGACAATAAAGTTCCACAATAATGAAGGGTTTTGGCTTTATCTATTCCAGGGGGAGATTGTTGGGATTGAACCCTATCAAAGGAACATATAATTAAAGCCAAAACTGGGTCAGAGCAGTGGATCCAGAATAAGCAGATGTTATATACAAGTCTCTCCCCTTGAAAGTGGTTTCAACATCTGCTGACCTCCTATCTACTGATCATACAAGCTGCTGACTGTCAAACTGTTGTTCAAGTAAAGACCTGATGAAAGACTAAAGCTCTGCTGTTCTATCTACTTCCTTGAGTCAAGCTCTGCTGGTCCGGACAAGTACTGCTGGGTTCACATCAGTGGAAGGATGCATCAGTAGTTTATTATGTCTTTATGTAATATAATGTAATAGCAGTAGTTAGCACATCAGTTTTTGTATTGGTCAGAGGTTAGAGTTTGTTAGGAGGTTAGATGTCAGTTTCATGGTGACGTCAGCTTAGATGCTCAGTGGTTTGCTAGTGCCTGTAAATAGAACAGTGCTATGTACTGTTCTATTAGCTCTTTGCAAAATCGTCTTCTTTGCACGAACAAACACTGAGCTCTGGCTGAGGGGGAGTTTGTATTCAACATAACATTGTAATCGTAATTGAAATAAATTCAATCTTTCGGTTCTTTGTGAAAAATGTTTGATCAAAGCAACACTCTCGTTTGATTGTATGCAAAGTTTTTTTCCATCTTAATTTCACTGCACAACTCATCCATCTTCATCTTAATTCAAACGAAAATACAATCAAAACCAAACTCAGATCCAACAGTGTGCGTAGGAAGAGGCCAGCAACACAGAAAGTTATAAAGACTGAGGATCCCAAAGATAAGGGCAAAGGAATAGAGATCGGAGAAATTTCAGAGCAAGCCCAAGAAATGCCACCCTAGGAAGAACTAGACCGCCAACTGGTAGATAGCGACCTCATCGGGCCTGCCGATGAAAACCCCTTCGATTACCCAGTGGAAGCACAACTTCCAATTAATCTGGAACCTGCTATCCCAGATCCTATTATCCATCCCCGACCTCTGGGAGAGCTGGAAGAATGGTGGACCACTGACTGGCAATTTCAGAATCTCCTAAATAACCCTAATACCTTTTTCCCCCAATTTGACCCGGAGCCTCCACTACACCCACCTATGAGCTCCGAGAACTTGGCTGAACTCCGCCACTATGGCGAGGAGCTGATTGATGCGGGAAATCGAATTAGGGATGTGGGAGAAAGAATCTCATGGAAGTACGACGAAAGAGAACGTCGTTTCTGAAGTGCCAGCTGACGGGATCGTATGTGGTTGTGGGAATGCGTGTTTAATAATAATAATATAATCATAAAAATATAATTATGTGAAATAACTTAAAAATAAAACTTTTGTAAGATAACCAGTGTGTACGGATGCCTATTATAATATATAAAATATCGAACGTCGAAAAAAATCAACAATTTTGGCTATACGTGTTGACATGATTATGTGCGATTGTTTTGTTATGTTTTGTTGTTAATTATTTTATACTAATCATTTATATAAATTAATTACCAGATGGAAAACGCTGGTAATGAACCCGTTATTGAAGTGAATCAATCTGAGCAAAACCATGAAGATCAATTTCTGAATAGGCAAGATATCGAGAATATCGTTGCTTAGGGAATAGCCAATGCTATTCCAGCAATCCTTACTGCTGTCCAAAATCCAGTTGAACCTCAACCAATTATTCCTAGCAAGCGTACTCATGAAGAAAACTTCAGTAATAGTGTAAATGGAGGAGGCAACATTAATAATAATGATAATGATGTAATGCAGGCCCCAATTCTTAAAAGAATGAAAGCTGCAACACCTGGTTACACTTAGAAGGAATTTCTTGCCTGTAAACCGGTTGAGTTCGCAGGCAATGAAGGGGCGACTGCTGCACTGCGTTGGCTAGAGAAAACTGAAGCAGTAATTAAAATAAGTAAATGTGCCGTGAAGACAAGGTCATGTACGCGTCAAATCTTTTTAAAGAAGGAGCACTAGAATGGTGGAATACGGTACTACAAGCCAAGGGAAGCGATGTGGCCTATGCCATGAGTTGGGAAGAATTTAAGCGGCTAGTAGAAAGAAAATTATGTCCCGAATATGAGAAAGAACAAATGGCGAATAAATTCTTGAACCACCGGATGGTGGATGTAGACTGTCGAGGGTATACTTCGATATTCTTCGAGTATGCTAGAGTTGTACCAACCCTGGCTTCGCCAGAACAGGTACTTATATCTCGCTATATTTGGGGATTGATTGGCGAAATCCGTGATATCGTTAAAGCTGCGAGACCTCGCACTATTGATGATGTAGTGGAATTAGCCAACACTTTAACCGACGGACTGGTACGCGCGAGGAGAAAATCGAAAGAAGGAAGTGGCTCACAAGATTACCCAAGGATTCCGTGTGGGTAATAGTAACTTCAAGAAAAAGGGAACAAGGCAATCCTCCACTGCCCCATTTTGCAATACTTGTAAAAGAAAGCATTTTGGAAAATGCAAAGGGTATTGTAACTTTTGCAAGATTCCGGGGCATCAAGAGGAAGACTGCAGGAGGAAGAAATCAACAATCTGCTACAACTGTGGAGAAGCTGGACATTTTAGGCCAGACTACCCAAAATTGGTCAAATCAGCTGATAACAAAGCCAAACCTGCAGAAGGAACTACCAAGAAAAATGCAAGAGCCTTCCAGTTGACTACTCAGGAAGCAGAGCTAATCCCTGATGTGATAGCTGGTACGTTCCTAGTTCACGATGTTTATGCAAAAGTATTATTTGACTCTGGTGCAAACCAAAGTTTTATAAATACTTCATTCTGCCAAGCTCTTAACTTACCCTTAACCAACCTTAGGCAGATTTTTACAGTCGAAACGGCAGATGGGAATTCTGTTAACATAAATAAGGTTTTGCAGAAAGGAAAGATAGGAATCTTAGGCCATAAATTTTCTGCAAACCTGTTATCTATGAATTTAGATGGATTCGATGTTGTGTTAGGAATGGATTGGTTAGTAGCCAACAATGCTCGAATCCTATGTGATAAGAATTCCGTAGAAATTCATACACCCATAGGAGAATTAGTGGTGATTACAGGAGATAAGCCACGTAAACCACTGAAATTCGTTTCAGTAATGAAAATGGCCAGTTATTCAAGAAAACAAGAAATAGTCTATATGATTTCGGTAATCATTGACACTAAAAGTAAGGAACTTAAGGAAATTCCAGTAGTATCAGAATACCCAGATGTATTCCTAGAAGAACTACCTGAACTACCACCCAATAGGGAAGTAGAATTTAGAATTCATCTAATTCCTGGAACTACACCGATAGCCAAGGCATCTTATCGGTTAGCACCCACTGAAATGCTAGAATTGAAAAAGCAGTTAGATGAATTACTAAGTAAAGGATTTATACAACCTAGTTCATCCCCGAGGGGAGCGCCCGTGTTGTTTGTGAAAAAGAAAGATGGTTCGATGAGAATGTGTATCGATTATAGGGAATTGAATAAGGTTACAATTAAGAATCGATACCCATTACCTAGGATTGATGATCTTTTTGATCAATTGCAAGGAGCTAGATACTTTTCTAACGGAGATTTACGCTCCGGATATCATCAATTGAAAGTACAAGAAGAAGACATACCTAAAACTGCTTTCAGAACTAGGTATGGTCATTACGAGTTTACAGTCATGCCCTTCGGACTAACAAATGCTCCAGCAACATTTATGGACATAATGATAATTTGTAATTGTCTTCATCGACGATATACTCATTTATTCCAAAAGTCAGGACGAGCACTGTCAGCACCTGCATGCACTTTTAACTTTGTTAAGAAAAGAAAAGCTTTATGCCAAATTCTCGAAATGTGGATTTTGGCTAAAGGAAGTGCAATTTTTAGGACACATGGTGAATCACGAAGGTATTCACGTAGATCCCTCCAAAATAGAAGCGATCACCAAATGGAAAGTCCCGCAATCAGCTACAGAAGTTAGAAGTTTTCTAGGATTAGCTGGATACTATAGGCGCTTTATTAAGGATTTTTCCAAAATAGTTGTGACGTTAACTAAGCTAACATGTAAAGCAGTTAAGTTTTAATGGGGACCTAGGCAAGAGGAAGCTTTTAAGATTTTAAAGCAAAGATTAACGAATGCCCCAATTATTGCCTTACCAGAAGGGACAGGAGATTTTAAAGTTTATTGTGATGCTTCTAAGTTAGGATTAGGATGTGTACTAATGCAACGCAAGCAGGTAATTGTGTATGCCTCAAAGCAATTGAAAAAGCACGAGGAAAACTATACGACTCATAACTTAGAACTAGGAGCCATAATTTTCGCCCTTAAAATTTGGAGACACTATTAGTGTGGAAGTAAGTTTACTGTTTATACAAATCATAAGAGCTTAAGATACATATTTGGGGAAAAATAATTAAACATGAGACAAAGAAGATGGATGGAGATCTTAAGTGACTACGACTGTGATATTCAATATCATGAAGGAAAAGCAAACGTAGTTGCTGATGCCTTAAGTCGTAAGTATCATGAGAAACAACGATGAGTTCGTGCTCTTAGATTAAGTTTACAATTAGATGGAACAACTGAAAAACATTCAAGAAACAGCAATCAAGGATGATGCTGAAGGAATGGAGGGAAGAATAAAGGAACTAGAGCAAGGGACTGACGGAATTTGGAGATTCCACAAGAAAAGAATTTGGGTACCTAAGCAAGGATAGTTAAGAAATAAGATTTTAGAGGAAGCCCATAAATCTAGATATACCATGCATCCTGGTAACAATAAGATGTACCAAGATTTAAGGAATAACTTCTGGTGGATAGGAATGAAAAAGGACATAGCTAGATTTATTTCTAAGTGTCTTACTTGTTCACAAGTTAAGACAGAACACCAGACTACAACAACTAGAAATGCCGGTATGGAAATGGGAACTTATAACCATGGACTTTGTCACTAAGTTGCCCAAAACCAGAAAAGGTAATGACGCAATTTGGGTAATTGTGGATCAATTAACCAAATCAGCTCATTTTCTACCCATGAAAGAAACCTTTAGCATGGAAAGGTTGGCAAAGTTTTATGTAGATGAAGTAGTATCCTTACATGGAGTTCCACTCTCCATTATATCGGATAGGGATAGTCGTTTCACCTCCCATTTCTGGACCAGTTTCCAGGAAGCAATGGGAACCCGACTAAATTTAAGCACTGCATATCATTCCCAAACGGACGGACAAAGAGAAAGGACGATCCAAATTCTGTTAGACATGCTCAGGGCTTGTGTAATAGAATTTGGTGGAAACTGGGATGACCACCTACCTTTAATTGAATTCTCCTATAACAATAGTTATCATGCAAGTATCGAAGCTGCCCCATTAGAAGCACTGTACGGACGTAAGTGCAGAACTCCAGTTTGTTGGGCAGAAATAGGAGAAAGTCAATTATCAGGCCCTGAGATTGTGCAAGAAACCACCGACAAGATCACTCAAATCAAGGAATGACTAAAGACAGCTCGAGATCGTCAGAAGAGTTATGCAGACAATCGACGCAAGCCGCTAGAATTTCAAATTGGAGATAAGGTACTCTTGAAAGTTTCTCCTTGGAAAGGAGTAGTTCGGTTCGGTAAGAAAGGAAAATTGAGTCCAAGATACGTAGGACCATTCCCAGTAATCCAACGTATAGGACCGGTCGCCTATCGCTTACAACTACCAGAGGAGTTAGCTGGAGTACATGACGTATTTCATGTATCCAATCTTAAGAAATGTTTATCAGACGAATCATTGGTGGTACCTCTTCAAGACATACATGTGAATGAAAAGTTGATGTTCGTAGAGAAACCGCTTCAAATAGAAGACAGAAAGATTAAGTTTCTCAAGCACAAAAGACTAGTATTGGTCAAAGTCAAGTGGGATTCAAAAAGAGGACCCGAATACACCTGGTAGCTGGAATCTGAGATGAAGCGAAAATATCCTCACTTATTTCAGTAAATCTCGAGGACGAGATTTTAAATAAGGTGGGGAGGATGTAAGCACTTGCAAAAATGTCCCAAAACGACCCGTAAGTAAAAACATGGACCCCTGAAACCCTAACGTACATGAAAAATCAAGAAATCCAGAAAATTTAGTTTCAGGCGGGCCGCGTAAACCATAAGAGGAGTTTACGCGGGCCGCGTCAACTCAAGTTTGACCGGATAAGCGCCCTGGGCCACGTGTCGCACGCATGGAAAGTCTACCGATGACACCGTAGCCCTAGTCGTAGACTAGGTGGCCCTCGCGGGCCGCGTAAGGTTTAAGTATGTTTTACGCGGGCCGCGTAAAACTCATTTTTCAACTATAAATTGCTAGGCCATGAGCAGTTCATCTGTGCTCGAGATTTCAGTCAAAAACGAAGTTCCACTGCTCTAAATCATAAATTCCATTAGGGAGACGCTGCTACGATACAGGGTATTAACTCGATCGTTGCTACGATTCAATGTCCGATCGATTGAAACCAGTTTGATGGATGTTTAAGTGCTGCCCACATTAGGGCTATACTTTGTCATTCGTCGTGAGTTCGATGGATGATTAAGTATTGCACTTTGTCATTCGTTGTGAGGGTTTTAATCTCGTGAGTTATCGTAAATGCTGTATTAGTTACTGACCTAGTTCGTGTGCATTGTTGTTTAAATTAGGTTACAAGGCTTATCAGTAGGCTAAAACTCTGCCCGTTTAAATCTGCAATGTGAGTCATTCTCTTTTTATTAAAGTTGTTTTACAATACCTCAAACTATTTTCAAAGTTATAATTACAGGGATTAAGTCGTGGTTATCTTGAATCACTGGCAAGTGGGGTATTGTGCACATTACTAATTTCTCACGGTTAGGTTCATCAACCTAACAATGATAATCATCACTACTTGGGTGAAAAGGGCCCAATAGTGGTATGACCATCGAGGTGACACGGCGCCAGATAAAAATAAGATAGGAGCCATTGTAATCGCTCTTATGCTGTAATTTATAACTAAGGTATCATTTTATTTAACCTGAAAGACTCGCCAGTATTTCCCCGCTGATAAAATATTTTTAAACATGTTTCAGGCGACCTGCTGTGAATCAAGGGAAAGTGCTACAGAGCAGTAATAAAGCTTGAAGTGGTGGCTCAGTTAAATAAATAAACATGTTTTGTAAAACAGGGAATTTCCTCGTGAAATTCCTCTATTGTAAATTACAGGGTTTGTCCCAAAATATGGAAATAAAATAATCGAGCATTTTCAAGTTTTAAAAGATCCTGTAAATCTTCCGCTGTCAACTCAAATAATAAATACCACGGGTTTCTGTCCCGTGGCTCCTGGACCGGGTCACACCGGGACGGGGGCCGTGACAGAAACTCACCTAAAATCTAGGTTGTCAGATTTGTATTATTTGAGAGACATGAAATCTGTGATTACCGTTTGTGAAATATTGTTTGTTAGTATGGGATAATGAACTGTTTAAATATTGTCGCTAAATAGTTGTTATGGATTCTCTTGAGTAATCTGATTCCCCTAGTGCCTCGCCCCGATGATTCCGCCATCAGTTGGGGTGTGACATGTGAAACATGGGTGTTTAAGTGTTGATTTTGTGTGGTTTAGCTTGTTTTATGTGATTATATGATTGGAATTGGATTATTGCAAGACTTCATATTTTTGCAGGTAAGAACGCGTAATTTGGTGAAGAAACGGGGTTTAAAGATAAAGTGGAACATGTAAGATTGATGAATGCAGCTATTGGAAGTGTTTTTTTGGTGCATTACAGGTCGAATTGATGGGTTGGATATGCAAGAAATACGAAGAACTGAAGTTAAGGGGCATTCCAGTCATTATTAGAAAGTGATAAATAGCTTGGATATTTGAGAATTATGAAACATTAAAGTTGAAGGGCTATTTGGTCATTATTTGGAAGTGGAATATAGTGAAAATATAGAAGGAATATGGAAGTTGGAAGTATAAGGACCATTATTGTCATTATGTGGAAGTTGTTATGTGAGAAGAAATGGAAGATGGTATTCACGATGGGGCTTACGGAATCTAATCCGTAACCTACGATTTCATCATGAAGTCCACAAAAAGAAACAGACAAGTAGATATGTGGCTTGCGTTTGGTGCATGGGGTTTACGGTTTAAACATCAAAGCAATGCATGCAAAACCGTAACGTACGGTTGTGAAACCGTAGGTGACGACGCAGATATATGGAGGCATGTGAGTTGTTTAGTGGATTTGATTAAAGGGTTTTAAAAACCCTAGTTACAAAACACTTCATCATCATCGAATGATTGGAAGCAACTTTCATTGACTTTTTGGGCTCTCATAATCACGAAACATCATCATCATTCATCCTAATAGCATCATCATCGATTTTTTGGGGCAGCCTTAATTCCACACCACATCATCTTTATTCATCATCAATCAATCCACATCCTTGCTAGATCAATCATGTCTTCATCATTATTTCAAGCTTTTGAGGATCGTCCGAACGTCATGAGCGGCTAGTCGTCCCATGACCGTCTCCGGGAGTAGGGTTTGTGTTTAAACATTGGGTTACGTATTGTTACGACTGTTTGGATTCGGATTCGATTAAACCTTCAGTTAGTCGTTCCTATTGTTTATAATTTGATTATCGTAATCATTTGAGTTCGTCAATTATTTGGCTTATTTCATCAACAATTGGGATTAAATTCGAAGTTGTCATAGAGTTTAACCTTTAATCATTGAATCTGTTAATGTTTATGAATTCTGAAATTGGTAATTAACTGGATTACTATTCATTTTCATCAATCCTTCAGTTTCGTTTGTGTATCATTGCAATCAAATATATTATCCGTTAATTATTTATCAAAACAAGTATATGGATCATGTCTATGTGAATTCCAATCAGTATTAATTACGTAACCCGAATTTATGCATAACCTGAAAACCCAGAGATTGGTCCTTTTCTCATAATTGTTTACAACTTTAATTTATATTTGTTTTCACAATCATTCTCAAAACTGCAAAAACCAATTAGTTTAGACATAGATGATAATTAAAATGACGAGCTTTCATACTTTCCACTGATTCCCCGTGGATTCGATACCCTACTAGTAAAGGGTAAGTAGGGTGTCGAATCCACAGGGAATCAATAGAAAGTATGAAAGCTCGTTGTTTTAATTATCATCTATGTCTAAATTAATTGATTTTTGCAGTTTTGAGAATGATTGTGAAAACAAATATAAATTAAAGTTGTAAACAATTATGAGAAAAGGACAAATCTCCGGGTTTTCAGGTTATGTAGAAATTCAGGTTACGTAATTGATATTGATTGGAATTCACATAGACATGATCTGTAAAACTTGTTTTGATAAATTATTAACGGATAATATATTTGATTGCAATGATCCACGATCGAAACCGAAGGATTAATGCAAATGAATAGTAACCCAGTTAATTACCAATTTAAAATTTCATAAACATTAACAGATTCAATGATTAAAGGTTAAACTCAATGACAACTTAGAATTTAATCCCAATTGTTGATGAAATAAACCAAATAATTGATGAACTCAAATGATTACAATAATAAAATAATGTTTAATCAAAAGAAGAAACAATAGGAATGACTAACCGAAGGTTTAATCGAATCCTAATCCAAACAGTCATAATAATACGCAATCCAATGTTTAAACACAAACCCTATTCTCGGAGACGGTCACGGGATGACTAACCGCTCATGTCATTCAGATGATCCTCAAAAGCTTGAAATAATGATGAAGACATGATTGATCTAGCAAGGATGTGGATTAATTGATGATGAATAACGATGATGTGGTGTGGAATTAAGGTTGCCCCAAAAATCGATGATGATGCTATTTGGATGAATGATGATGATGTTTCGTGATTATGAGAGCCCAAAAAGTCAATGAAAGTTGCTGCCAATCATTCGATGATGATGAAGTGTTTTGTAACTAGTTTTTTTAAAACCCTTTAATCTTTTCCAGTAAACAACTCACGTGCCACCATTTATCCGCGTCGTCACCTACGGTTTCATAACCGTAGGTTACGGTTTTGCATTCTTTCCTTTGATGTTTAAACAGTAAACCCCACGCACCATACGTAAGCCACATGTCTACTTGTCTGTTTCTTTTTGTGGACTTCATGATGAAACCGTAGGTTACGGATTAGATTCCGTAAGCCCCGTCGTGAAAACCATCTTCCATTTCTTCTCACATAACAACTTTCGCATAATGACAATAATGGTCACTGTACTTCCATATTCCTTCTATATTTTCACTATATTCCACTTCCAAATAATGACTAAATAGCCTTTCAACTTTAATATTTCATAATTCTCAAATATCCAAGCTATTTATCACTTTCACCGGAATGCCCCTTAACTTCAATTCTTCGTATTTCTTGCATATCCAACCTATCAATTTGACCCGTAACGCACCTAAACACTTCCAATAGCTGCATTCATAAATTTTACATGGTCTACTTTATCTTTAAACCCCGTATCATCACCAAATTACGCGTTCTTACCTGCAAGCATACGAATTCTCTCAATAATCCAATTCCAACCATATAATCACATAAAACAAGCTAAACCACACAAATTCAACACTTAAACACCCATGTTTCACACTCTACATCACATCCCCACACTTACCTTTGATTGTCCTCAAGCAAACCGTTACAGAACTACTCACCATTGTAACAACACCTCTAAACCCCTAAACCAATACAACAGCTTAAGTCCCAAGGCATACCCGTTCCATAGATTGACACAATCAAGATTGACAGTCCGACATGCAATTTATAAGACTTAAGACTTGTCTATTCACAACTAACATGCTAAGGATTCTAACACATGCGACACGCCCCTCGCAATAAACTTTCCTCTCGGTTTAAAACTGAACTAGCGTGTAATGTGCTAGTATGAATAATACTCAAAACCAAACATGAAATCCTATAATCATATGGTTGAATGACAATCACACCTCCAAAGTATCATATAACACGACACATATCAAAAGGACTTCCGGTTTTAGGCTTAGGCTAAGGGTAGGAAATTTTTGGCTTATATTTATTTTTATATGTGGCTAACAAACGAACAACCAAACCGTGACAACTTTATTTGCAAACATAACGACTAACACTTTTGGGTTGATTTCTACCCAAGAACATAAACAATATTCACAGCACTTCTATTTTTGCTTTTTTTCTTTTTCTATTTTTTCTTTGTTTTCTCTTTTTTTTATATTCACTATTTTGTCATTCACGGTCGGTATCAAAACAATTCAAATTAGGTGGACAAATGAACGGTAAATAGGCTTAACAGGCCTACTAAGGGTGATGATTAGGTAAACATAAAACAAACAAACAGATGTACGGGATATCCTAATGTCTTTATCATGTACGTGCACATATCAAACCACAGTCTCAGCATGCATCAAATCATACAAGTTCTAACACAGAATAACATGCGGCCAGCTCTCATCAATTGAAGTCATAATGTAAATCATTCCATCATTCTACAGGCTCAAAATTCTCACCAAAGAAGGGTAAAAAGGCTGCTGACACGTAGCATATGCAATCTAAAGCATGTTACCCCTAAATAGACATCTCTTCTCAATTATTTTATCCTAAAAACACCTGTCAGACCTACTCTCATGAAACTTAAAGGAACGACCATGACAAGGGACTATGTTAGTTTACTACCGGCAAGGAACCCATTAGTGATTGAAACGTTCGGTTTTCGTATCCATTTAGTTCACTTAAGGCGATGAAATTCTTAATAATTTTCAAAATTTTCAATTTTTCTCTATTTTCATCGTTTACAATCACTTTCAAGTTTCAACCTCTTTCAAACTCTTGTCCCAAACCTTCCCTTCCCGGGTTTCCATATCCCCACACTTGGGCGACATTGTCCCTAATGTATCGTGTTTAGCAAAAACAGAACCCGGGAATACCAACTAACAAACATCATGAGCGACCATTCATAAAACAACTAACACAAACACATTCCTTAAACATAAATAGTTTAACACCACCAAAACATAAAACACACCAAAACATAAAACACACTAAAACAAGAAAAATAAAATTGTTCAAATAAAGTATAGAACGAGCATATGGACCTGATCGATGGTGCAGATCAGTGAGTACTCAATCGTATGATGGCTTCGGTCCACCATAATAGTTGTCCAGGGTGTCGTAAAAGGAGCTCATATCAAATATATTTGCTAAACCTCCTATTGTGGGCGAATCTTGTTGTTGCTGAGCTGACGACGACTGCTGCTCTTGATGACTTTGCTGATGAGAAGGATACTGATACAGTGGTGGGTGGAACGGATACGAACTCTGAAAATGCGGCTCAGAATACTCTCATGGTAGCCACATAGAACCATGCACCTGCGGCGTAGGAGGTCGCACCATGCTAGGCTGGAATGGTGGTAGCTGACTGTAATCCACGTAGGGTGGATTTTGCACAAACGGCACCCCCATACAATAATCATTGTATCACCTTGTTTGATTTTTATCATAGGCCCATAAATTCAGATTCATCTCATTACCGATATGCACCGCCCGTTGATGGGCCATTAACTCACTGTGTTGCCGCTCCCGTTCGACACCCAGCCTCGAACCCTGATCATAAAGTGACTGCTAAAAGGGTTCCCAAGAAACATATTCAGGTGGACGCATACTTTCCACCCGAGCCTGCATCTCCTCGTGAAAGACACCCTATGAGTAAGCCGACTGTCTCGGCTCTGACCGTACCTGTTCTTCAAATTGTGCACTCAAACTTGCACCCACAATCTCCCATGCTTCTCTTTTCTCCTCAACAATTCCTCATCACTCGAATCTTGGTTATCCATTTCACATCTACTAGGTGCTTGCTTCCCCCATTGAAGCACCTTTAGCTTCACACCATCACCAAATTTGATTTTATGCCACAATTTCATCTTTTTGTAAGCAATTTTCACGCTCTTACAAACATCTGCCAGCGCAAACATGTACTCCTCAGGTCAGAGTGCTCCGTCCTTCTCCAATAATGCACTTAACAGTCACGCGTGTGGGATTAACTTTTTGTTTTTCTGATTTCGTGCCCGCTACACACGCATTATCACAAGCTTCCTGAAAGAGGTGTGCAATTGACCGGTCATCAATGCATAAAGCACTGGTAGCTCCCACTTTCTAACTGCCACCCGATCACCCGTCCTAGGTGTCACATTCGTAAGAACATAACTCACCAGCAAGCGTACATTCGGTTTCAAGTTGTCTCGCTTCATCTCTACTCCCTTATTCAACATGAACAACTCTATGTACAATACATTATCTGCCACCAACTTCCCCGGATATGAAAAGTAATCAGTCGGTTTCATAATTTGATAAAAACCATCGGCCTTTGAATCAAACTTTGCTAAAGACCTCATAGTAGCAGGCGACAAAGTGACTGTTTTATTATTGAGTTTCCCCGATAAAGTAATAGTTTTCGGGGGGTCGTTCCCATCGTCTTTTGTAAGCGTGCTCATCCATTCCATAATACTTTTTACGTATACATCTCCGCTCGAAGAGCGCTAAGTTTAAGAGTCTTCAGCCAGACTTCATACCTGAACATGGTTATTTTGCATCATGGACCAAAGTGCTTAACATGAAGCACTCCGACTGTTTATCCGGTCCATTGATATCATTTTCTTCCAGATACGGTTTCAACATATGTCTGTTCACAACTTGCCTCAAATGATCATCAAAATCTTCAATCTCTATGTCTCCGTAGTTTTTGATCCGCGTGATCAGATACGGCCCCATTCATTTGCTTTTCATCTTACCGAGAAACAATTTCAGTCTCGAATTGAATAACCATACCTTCTGCCCTACCTCAAACTTCTATAGCCTTAGCTTCGCATCATGCACCTTCTTCGTCTTGCCCTTATAAGCCAATGCACTCTCGTATGCTTTGTCCCTTAATTCTTCAAGGTCTCCCAAAGACAATTTCCTTGCTTTACCTACACTATCATAATCCATGTTAACTTCTTTCACAACCCATAATGCATGATGAGCAAGCTCAGCAGGTAAATGACATCCTTTTCCATAGACCAACTGATACGGTGTGGTTCCAATAGGTGTTTTATACGTCGTACGATACACGCACAAAGCATCATCCAACTTAGTGGTCCAATCCTTGCGGTCGGGTCGCGCGGTTTTTTGCAAAATCTCTTTTATTTGTCTATTGGAAACCTAAACTTTCCCACTCGTTTCTGGGTGATACGGTGTAGCAATTCGGTGATCTATACCATAATGTTTAAGCAAGTTTCCTAAATTCAAGTTTTTGAAATGTGATCCCCATCACTTATGATCACACGAGGGATTCCAAATTGCTAAAATATGTTTGTTTGGATAAATTTGCAAACAACTTTATGGTCGTTCGTCTTGGTGGCAATCGCTTCTATCCATTTTGAAACGTAATCCACAGCCACCAAGATATAATAATTTCCTAACGAATTAGGGAATTGGCACATGAAGTCGATTCCCGACGTCGAAGATATCAACCACGAGGATCGGCTGCATGGGCATCTCATTCCGTTTTGAGATACTCCCTAATTGTTGACATCGAACACAATTATTCGCAAATTTAGTTGCACCCATGAAAATTGTAGAACAATATTGCCCATAGGCAAGCACCTTATGCCCTGTTTTCTCTCCGCTGAAGTGTCCACCACACGCCGATGCGTGTAACAACTCCAAAATACACTTCATCTCCTCATCTGAAATGCAACGTCGGATTATCTGATCAGCTCCAACCTTAAAAAGATCCGACTCGTCCCAAATTTATGTTTTAGCTTGAGCTATGAACTGTTGCCTCTTCTTTTTCGGCCAAAACTCCGAAATATCACCTGTAACAGCAAAGTTAGCAAACCAAGGCTTAGTTGAAACAACTAATATATGTTCATCAGGAAACGTTTCATTGATTTCAACATCCGGTGCATCTATCTCATTCACCACCCATGATAGATGGTCTGCTACGACATTTTCACTTCCCTTCTTATCGCGAATTTCATGGTCAAATTCCTGCAACAAGAAGTTCCATCGAATTACCATTGGTTTAGCGTCCTTCTTCTCCATGAGGTACCTAACAACACTGTGATCAAAGTAAATAACAACTTTGCTACCCCACAAATAGGACCGAAACTTATCTAATGCATAAACAACCGCAAGTAACTCTTTCCCTCAGTAGTGGTGTAATTCAATTGAGCATCTGAAAGAGTTTTGCTTGCATAATAAATAGCCACGAGTTTCTTGTCAACCCATTGTCCCAACACTGCCCCCACCGCATAGTCGCTCGCATCACACATGAATTCAAAAAGGAGCGACCAATCAGGTGATTGTAAAATGGGGGCTTCAATCAACTGTTGTTTTTAAATTATTAAAAGATTTTAAGCATTTTTCATCAAACACAAAGGGAACATCTTTTAACAAAAGGTTGCATAGCGGTTTTATGATAACAGAAAATCCATTAATGAGCCGTCCATAAAACCCGGCATGTCCTAGAAAGGAACGGACGCCCTTTACATCAGTGGGAGGAGGTAAAGTCGAAATAACCTGAATTTTTGCATGGTCTATCTTAATTCCCCTACTTGAAATCACGTGTCCCAAGACGATCCCCGCTTGAACCATAAAATGACTCTTTTCCCAGCTTAAGACAAAATTAGATTCGACACATATTTTTAACACCTTTGTTAATTGATCTAAACACAAATCAAAAGACGTACCGAAAATGGAGAAATCATCCATAAAGATCTCTAGAGAATCCCCGACCATATCTGACAAGATACTCCTCATGCACCTTTGAAAGGTGGCTGGGGCGTTACATAATCCAAATGGCATTCGCCTAAATGTGAAGGTGGCATAAGGACATGTAAACGTAGTTTTCTGTTGATCCTTTCGATGTATCGCAACCTGGTTATACCCTGAGTAACCGTCTAAGAAACAATAAAATTTTTGACCTACGAGTTTCTTTACGATTTGTTCTATCAAAGGTAAGGGGAAATGGTCATTTGAAGTTGCATCATTCAACTTCCTGTAGTCAATGCAAATCCGCCACCCCGTTACAGCCGAGTGGCTATCTGTTCGCCATCTTCACCTTTCACAACATGTATCCCTACCTTCTTTGGTACTGTTTGTGTTGGGCCGACCCACGTGCTATCAGAAATAGGATATATTATACCTGCATCCAGCCACTTTAATACCTCTTTCTTCACCACTTTCAGCATATTCGGGTTTAGACGTCTTTGAGCATCCCTTGCTGGCTTCGCACCTTCTTCGGTGATAATCCGATGCATCACTATAGATGGACTAATCCCCTTTAGGTCTACAATCGTCTATCCAATCTCCGCCCTATACTCCACTAACACCCCCATCAAGGCGTTTTCTTGAGCCTTTCTCAAATTCGATGCAATGATCACCGGAAGGGTGTCATTGTTTCCCATGAAGGCGTACTTGAGGTGTTTCGGAAACTCCTTCAGATCTACTTGTGGAGGTGATTCCAATGATGGCTTTAGATAAGTATCGATGTGCTCGGGTAGACTTTGCACTTGATGAGTCCAAGTGGGTCTCCCGTCTTTAAGTGCCATCACCTCCAATTCTTTTTCAGCTTCATTCAAACCTTCTGACAACTCTGCCTGTTCCCTGTCACAAATTACACATATCTCTGTTGTGTTTACCCCATTTTCATGAGGTTGACACCTGTCAATGATGTCCGCCATAAAGCATTCATCACTAATTAGAGAATCAGATGTACGTGTGTTTGGCCCTATAGGTTTATTGATTAGTAGGATAATGGACCAAGATTAAAGAACGTGGGTATCAGAGTGGGCTTTAGGTGATAATGGGCCTAGGGTGTAGGGGGAGTGCACCTTGAACCCTTACTATAAATAGTAATGGAAAATAGGAGCTTAGTGATGGTTGATTTGTTTTAGAATCTTATATTAGACAATCACTATTGTATGCAAGATTAAGCATTCAATTCAACAAATCTTTCATCTTGATTTCTTGACGATCATCAAGTTTGGATTCCGTCCATCCTTGGTGATTGTTCGATATCGTTGTTTGATCCGGATTTTCGGGACTTACAATTGGTGTCAGATACATTTAGATATCAAACATTCAAGAATTTCTGCATTTTTGTTGAAGATCATCATCGTGTTCTTCGCGTTCTTCATCAAGTTCATCAGTTTGCTTAAAAAAATCACTATATTTTGCTTGTTTGATCTGCTTGAAAAGTTGTTAAAGGATTGGGGATTAGTTTTTATCTTTTCCAAAGTTTTGAAATTAAAAGAAAAAAACAATTGTTGTTGTTTAGGAAACATCATCAGAACATCATCATCTGACAACATCAACGTTTCATTCGAGATTCATAAGAATTACATCCTATAACATCCGACATCCGAGAAAACGCATCTGACATCATATATTAAAACATCTGAGATAACACAATCTTATCCGACATCATCGCATAATCATATCGACATCATTATTAGTTTACATCCTTTTCATTCGAGACACAATCCAAGACACATAGTTCCATACGAATTCATCCAAAACATATCTCGAACTACTTATCATCATCATCATCAATAATTCCATCCGAGATATATACAAAATCCATAAGAGATAGTGTTCAAGATACATCAGAGAGAGAACATCACTTATTCGAGATATATCCTTCTTCATTCGAGACACCATCCGAGATCATCAAACATCAACAAAATCATCACAAAATCATCATATTATCAGTCCAACTCAAACCTTCGGTTGTCGTTTCGAATCATCGTTCTTCGAGTTTGAGATTGAGTTTTCGTGTTTCCCGATCATCATCTTCACCTTACATCACAACAGCCTCTTGTCATCTTATCATCATCGTCATCGAAACCTACAACTTTCATCATCTTTGTCGGTTATTTGAAACATCAATCTTCGATCACCATTCTCACCTCCATCGATCACCATCTCCGGCTACTGTTCATAACTACATCCATCTTCATAACCACCATTGCTACATCCTCCATCGCTATCTTTCAAAGACACCGTCTTCTTCAAATCACTCCGGCAGACACCATCATCGACACCTTTATCTCTGGTCACCGTAACTCTCCGACTTCCATCACAATCATCACCTGCAACCAGCAATCATCTTCTCTGGTAACCATCTGTAGTTGTTCATCGCTAACCCCCATCTTCGTCGTCGACCATCATCGTCACCGTATCATCAAGACCATCATCATCTTCGTCTACAGCCACCGTCGTTCATCCACCGTACCATCGTTGTTCCATCATCATCTACTCCAACCTCGTTCATCGTTATTCATCTCCTTCGTCACTGTTGTCGGTGACATAAAGAAACAAAGAAGACATTCTTGATGGCGGCTGAACATTTTTTTAGGGTTTCGGGAACTTACGAAGAAGACAAAGACGACATTTTAAATTGCCGTTTAAGGTTTTTTAATATTAATAATAATAAAGAATATTTATATAATCATTACTTAATCATTAATATTAATTAAATGTTTTTATAAAAAATATATAGTTATAATATTAGTTTATTTTAAAATTAATTTAAATTAAAAGGTTTTATATAAAATATTAAATTAAAAATCTATTATATTTTAAAAGTTAATTTTTTTATATATAGAAAACATTAAAATAAAAAAAAATTTTAAAAAAGGGGTTTGTTTGTTTTGGGTAATGGTTTTGACAGGTTTTTGAGGTACAGTAAAGGAAACCGGTTCGTACATCTGCGATGTCCTTGAATTAGTGTGTGCATTGTTTCTTGCCGTGGCTCGTGTTTTTTTAAATAACTTGGTTCTACGATAACTTGGTTAAACAATGAATTCTCCAAGCAGTGTTTCTCAACGTCAGTTGCTCTGGCAACAACTTGATAATTTCGATTACATATAGGGTGAAACCGTAGAAGACGTGATCAGAAGGTTTATGCAGATGCTTTCTGAAATCGAGAAGATCGGATTAAATGTGACACTTGGTAGGATTAACAGTTCTATACTGTTTTCCATGAAATAAGACATGGGACTATCGTGTTGTAGTTATCATGACGACATACAATCATTCTATAACGGAAACAAAAGATGTTGTCTCATTAGTCAATGAATATGTCCAGGAAGACAAGCAGAGGAGTCAGAATCACGCAAACACATCGTCATCTTTGTCTAATTGTCAGAAGGCCATTGATACTTCGCCACTTGCTACTAATCCCAATCCTGCTCGGATTCCCTCACCTTCACCTTTGGCTGCTGCATCATCTGATGTGAAGGCCCCACAATCAACAGGATCATATAACACTGAAGTGGCCAAGCCAACAACTAAAGCCCAGACTGAAGAACCGAAATCACTTTCTGAAACACTAAACTCTCTCTTATGTTCTGAACATTGTAGAAAGAAAATTGCACTGATGAGAGCACAAAATTCTGCTTTAATCACTTATTACAACAGTACCTTGGGAAAGTGCATCAATCTTCGAGAGGACAATAAAATTCTCTATGAAAAGATTGACGCACTTAAGAAGGATATAGCTGAGCTTCATAGAGATGTGAATCAACAGCAATGTTGGGTTCACGACTATAAACACAGACTCATAGTAAAAACCTTAGAATGCGACTCTGTGAAAGCTGAGCTGGAACTTCTCACTGGAAAGTACAAGCAAAATGAGTTGAACATAAAGAAGTTTGATACTTCCAGTGACACTCTTCGTAAATTGTGCAATGTGCAATTGGCATTCAATGACAACAAGGGTAAGGAATTGGGCTACAACAAGGTTCCACCGCCATATAATCATAATTATTTAAGAATGCCTATTACTGAGCAAGAACTAGAAAATTATGATAAAATTATTTATGGTAAACTAAGTGATTATGTTCCTTGGGAGCCTTTCAAACCAAAGAATGCCCAACGCGCAGATTTTCAAAATCCCATGAGTTTTGTTAAAAATGAAAATGAAAATTGCTCAAACGAATCTGCTGAATCTGAACAAGGAACTGAAACAAAAAATGAACCCGGAAATGAAACAAAACTAGTAAAAACGTCAATTAAGGAGCCCCAAGAAATTATGTCAAGTTCTGATTTTAATTTTGTAGATAATATTAAATGTTTTAGTTTATGTGTAGAATCAGTGATAGTTGAAGAGCAGTCTACATTGGATGATAAATCACATTCAAACGTTGCTAATGTTGCTGATGATTCGGATGCTGCAAAACGCGATCTTTACGCTTGGAACTATGTTATGTCTTGGTATGTTGAGAGTCAGGGCATTCCTATTAAAACAGATGATTCAGGTGCTGTGGTTTTAGATTATGGTTGTGATGAAAATGTTTTAACAGGAAAACCAGATGTATTGACTAATAAACTTGAAACACCTATTTCAAGTGACTTAGAAATCAGTTCTGTGATTCGGGCAACTATTCTAGTATGCCTGAAACATCGAATGATACATCAGAGACTCATGATAAAGATGAAAAAGTTGACATGTTTGATTGTGCTAGTAAAGAAGTTGATGAACAGGGATCATCTGATGAACCTGACATTCAAGTTGCAGATTCTGGTACATCAGATAATGAGCATAGCGCTTCTGAAAATTCTGAATGTGACAAACACTCAGAATCAAGCAGTGCAACGCCCGAAGAGAGCCAAACAGTTTCAAACATAGACTGCTCTTCGTGTGAGAAACCAGAATCAGCTGATGTCAGAGACTCAGAAACTAGAAACTGATGAAGCTGAAGAAGCGATATCTGTGGAAACCAATTATGCAGAAACTCATGAGAATTCGGAGCCTAAAGAAAAGGGATCCATGTAAATCAATTCAATAGTTGATTCAACTGATGACACTGAAGAAGAGATATCTGTGGAAACCTATTCTGCAGAAAATCCTGAGAACATGTTTTCTGAAGAAAAGGGATCCGTGGAAATCAATTCAAAAGTTGATTCAATTCTCGATCCTAAAGGATCAGATTCTGAAGATAGTGTATCTAATGAAGCAAAGTCTACAGAATCTGCTCCTTTAAAGAAGAGGCGATCACGTAAAAACAGAAAACCATGTAAAAAGAAAGATCAAAAAGGAAATTCTTCACATAATGATCAAGAAAACCAAAAGGAAAACCCGTCTTTCAAGCAAACTGAACCTAAACTAAAGGGTAAAGTTATCGATACTTACTCTTGTGTTGATAACTGTAAGAAGGGTTCATCCAAGGTTAAACATGCACACAAGCAATCAACGCCAAGTGGAACGAAGAAATCCAATCAGTTCCCTAGAATAACACAAGCTGAACTAAATGTCTTTTTCTCAAAAAGACAAACGTGTTTTAATTGTTGAATTCCAGGGCACACTGCTAGAAACTGTGTTAATCATCCCTACTACTATAGTAACACACGTCATTAGAAAGCTATGCATTATCAATCAGACAGAAATCGAACTTCTAAAGTCAAGTCTTCTGATGGAGACTGGAATCTAGCAAAGAAGAAAAATCAAATGTTTACAAACACAAAATGGTTTCCAAAGTCAGCAAATGGAGTCAAAAGTCACTTTTGTAAAGATATATTTTTCAAACAACACTGACTCTAAAATTTGGAAACACAAGATTCTTGCTGGATCCCAGTCTCAGTTTTCACAACCGTCAACATCGACGTCTTTCGCTCAAACCACAAATTCTACCAAAAGTTATATGATCTTTCGTGAGGTTTCATACACAGATAAAGATGGTCAACTCAGGTCAACAATGGCCTTGGTGTTTCTAACTAATTCCGCTAAAGGTGCAGGAACAGCTATGAAGGGCTATCGTTAGACTTTGGTTTATCAATATTAGTTGTTCCAGACATATGACAGGAGACATATCCAAGTTGAATAACAAAAAAAATATTCGACGGTGGATTTGTCAACTTCGCGGGAGGGGAAATGGGAGAATAACTATGAAGGGCGCAGTTAAAAATGGAGTTCTCATTTTCTCAGACGTCAATTATGTCCCTAAACTGAAGCACAACCTTTTGAGCATATCTCATATGTGTGACAAAGAGATGTAGGTTCTCTTCATCAAAAGAAAACGGGCTCTTGGAATGCGCTGGATATTCAGAAACAAACAGGATGACACCGGCGTGATCGTGAGGAACAAGGCACGATTGGTAGTCCAAGGTTTCGAGCAAGTTGAAGGTTCCTCTGCTTTTCAAACCAAAGCCATTAAATGCCACAATTTCCGAAGAACATGACGTGCAACAGACACTTGCTTATTAGAAAGCTGAGATAGAAACAGAAATTCTAGATTGAGGAGAAGAAGAATCTGACATCGACAGTGATGTGGAAGTGATTGTCTCTGAGAAAGCTGAAAAGCCCGTTTGAGAATCAACCTTAATGACTGTTGAAAACCTACATCCCCTAATTGAATCTTTGAAGAATAGTGTCGGAAACCCTCCTTCCGTGCCTATTCCTATGACGATGATTCGACAGATGATGCGGAAAAAGCATCCAATAAGAAACAAAGAACCGAAACAACTCCCGATAATCTTTCTACATGCCCAAGCTCAAAACCAAAGCCTACTATGCCCACTGATCAACAAGTCACTGCTGCTACTCAAGAAACAAGCACACAAGATCTCGATTTTGATTTTAATTTCGATTTCGATCTGCCTGAAACAACTCACTTGCAACAAGAAAGCTCAAGCAGCATCAGGTTCGATGTAGGAAGTTCCAGTGGTGCCATTTTCTCTGAGCATGATGAAGCAGCCATGCGCTTTCCAGCTAACAAAGTGAAATTTATTGAAGAATGTGATAGTGATAATGATACGACTATTGATGTAGCGAAGATGCAAAGAAGAGTGATTGTATTGGAACAAGATGCTGCCTTAAAAGAAGCCCAGATCTCATCTTTGCAGGCTCAAATATCAAGGAAATATCATGGCGTTCGTGATCCTCACACTAAGCGAACGATCAAGACTGTCATCTGGCCGCCAACTGATAAGAAGGAGATAATTCTAGTTGCTCATAAGTTTGCGAAGGAAATTCTCAAGACCTTCAAGTTCTGGGCATATGACCTCAAAATGACCGAAGCTATGATCGTGACTGAAGAGCAATTCATCCGATCAGCAGACACGTTGGATCTTACGAGCTTTCACGAAAAGGATGTCCTAATTATGGGTCAAAGCCAAATTTGCACGAATGATCAGTACGAAGTATGCGCTAAGTCATGGACAAGTGCAGTTGGCAACGTAATCGAGAATCGTTTGTTCGCTGATCCTGCTCCGTTGCAAGGTGGTCCTCTAAGTTGATGCAACAACTAATCCAGTAAACCTAGGGGGAGATTGGTAGGCCCTATAGGTTTATGGATTAGTAGGATAATGGACTAGGATTAAAGAAGGTGGGTATTAGAGTGAGCTTTAGGTGATAATGGGCCTAGGGTTTAGGGGGAGTGCACCTTGAACCCTTACTATAAATAGTAATGGGAAATAGGAGCTTAGTGTTGGTTGATTTGTTTTAGAATCTTGTATTAGACAAACACTATTGTATGCAAGATTAAGAATTCAATTCAACAAATCTTTCATATTTCATCTTGATTTCTTGAAGATCATCAAGTTTGGATTATGCCCATCCTTGGTGATTGTTTGATATCGTTGTTTGATCTGGATTTTTGGGACTTACAATGGGAAAACACGTTTAAACGAACTTTTCAATTACCGAATGTCATGTCAACTGTTCCATTTCTGCAGTCAATTAAATCATTAGCAGTTGCTAAAAATGGTCTACTGAGTATAACATTAGGTTGTTTAGTTTTATCAATTGAGACATTGTCTAAAACCAAGAAGTCAACTGGGTATTCAAAGTCCACTACTTTGACAATGACATCACACACTATTCCCCGGGGAAGTTTCAAAGTCAAGTCGGCCAACACTACTTTAGTGTCAGCTTTCTATAATGGTCCGAAATCATATTGATCATATAGACTTCCCGGGAGAATACTCACACTCGCTCCCAAATCCAGTAATGCCCGGCTCATTTTAAAGTTACCCACTTGAATGGGGATTAACGGAGCACCTGGATCTCAGAGTTTAGGAGGGATGTCACCTGACAAAACAACACTAACATTTTCGGTTAAATCGATTTTCATTGGAAATTTGTTTTGCTGCTTTTGGGTGCACATGTCCTTCAAATACCTTGCATAAGCCGGAACCTGTTTTATTGCATCAAACAACGGGATAATGTTTTTTATTTTCTTAAAAACTTCCCACATCTCTTCCTGTTGTGGGCCTCTTTTGGTAGTTTTAGTTCCTGGTTCTACTAAAGCTTGAGGAAACGGGTTGGTTTTAACTCCCCCACCCTTTTTCATAGCCTTGGTTGATGCCTTTTCTAATACCCTATCACTTATTTCTTGATAATTCATTTTATTTGATTTCTTGGGGCTTACAGGTTCAGGCTCATGTTCCCCATCCTCATTTTTATCCCAATCCTCCACCACACCTTCCACGAATTATGGTGGGGTACCAACCTTATTATCATACACTTTACCAGATTGAAGTACACTTACCTAGTATACACGTTCATTCTTGGTAGCTGAACTGCTGCTTTGATGTTGTGGGTTGACCGTGGTGGTACTTGGCGGCTTTCCGAGGTCTCTTCTCAACTGGGCTATATCCTCTGCTAATTGCCCCAATTGCTTCTACATTGCTGCAGATGTCTTATATCTGACCTCATTATCCTTCTGAATATCCTTCATGAACGACATCATTGCATCCAGCTTCGAATCACTTGAGTCGCCTCCACCACCTGAAGAATTACCCTACTGGTTACCTTGATTCCTCCAACACCCTTGATAATTGCTTTGATAATTGCCTTGATTTTGTTGTTGGTTGGTAGCTTGAGGCCCTTGAGTGTATTGGCCTAGATTTTAATAACCTCATTGCGAGTAATTTCCTTGCCGATTCTGATATTGTTGACCTCCTTGGTTTGATACATGAAAATTGGGATTCAACTGATTAGCAGAATTACCATAACTAAAATTGGGGTGGTTTCGCAAACCTGGATGATATGTATTCGATTTCATATCATATTGCCTTCGTTCACCGTACAATTCATTCACTTCTTCAGTCTGACCACCTGACACCGTACATTCTTCCACCTGATGCCCTAACTCTCCACACTAAGTACATATCGAAAATGTATTGGCGGTTTTAACTTCACCTCCCTTTCCGAGATTCAATTGGGCTACCTGACGTTTGAGAAGTAAATTTTGATGCCTCAACTTCTCAACCCGTTCTTCAACTTCATAATCGACTGGTTTTTCCGAACTCGATCTTGCCCTCCTGCTTGATTGTGCCTGTCTCTTAGAAGTGGTAGTTTTTCTCTCTAAGTATACCCAATCTGCAACCTCGGTGTTTATGGGAAACGTGCCATTATTGATGGCGATAAGATCTCTTACATCATCAGGAAGTAGCTTATCAAAAAACGCCTTAATTAATTCCCATGTCTGAATTCCATGATGTGGACATTTCCGCAGCAACTCCTTAAACCATGTGAAAGGCTCATGAAAGGTCTCCCCTGAGTGCTGTTGGAAAGCTCTGATTGCCTCCCAAGTTTCACTGGTTCTATTCATAGTGTAATACTCCTCCAAAAATACATGTTGCATCTCTTGCCAAATGTAGATACTCCCCGGAGGTAATGTTGCGAACCATTGGTGTGCTATGTCTTTCAGGGTAAATTGAAACAACATTAGCTTCACCTAATCCTTTGTAAACCCTGACCCTCCAATAGTTTGGAAAATTGAATCAAAACTTGCAATATGCAAGTATGGTTCTTTGGTTCTTTTTCCATAGAATTCTGGAAAAGCCTCACCTCTAAGGGTCGATTATTTTTCCCCTCCGGTGTAACTATAGATGATGAGTTGGGTACTACAATGGGTCGACAGTGACCTTCAACGCCTTGAATTGGTGCCCCTTGAGCGACTTGTGGGACACCATCCATAAACTGTATCTGCTCGCCCCTAAACCGATTATTAGCCCTTTGATTTCCTACATTAAATGCCACAGTTTCCGAAGAACATGACGTGCAACAGACACTTGCTTATTAGAAAGCTGAGATAGAAACAGAAATTCTAGATTGAGGAGAAGAAGAATCTGACATCGACAGTGATGTGGAAGTGATTGTCTCTGAGAAAGCTGAAAAGCCCGTTTGAGAATCAACCTTAATGACTGTTGAAAACCTACATCCCCTAATTGAATCTTTGAAGAATAGTGTCGGAAACCCTCCTTCCGTGCCTATTCCTATGACGATGATTCGACAGATGATGCGGAAAAAGCATCCAACAAGAAACAAAGAACCGAAACAACTCCCGATAATCTTTCTACATGCCCAAGATCAAAACCAAAGCCTACTATGCCCACTGATCAACAAGTCACTGCTGCTAGTCAAGAAACAAGCACACAAGATCTCGATTTTGATTTTAATTTCGATTTCGATCTGCCTGAAACAACTCACTTGCAACAAGAAAGCTCAAGCGGCATCAGGTTCGATGTAGGAAGTTCCAGTGGTGCCATTTTCTCTGAGCATGATGAAGCAGCCATGCGCTTTCCAGCTAACAAAGTGAAATTTATTGAAGAATGTGATAGTGATAATGATACGACTATTGATGTAGCGAAGATGCAAAGAAGAGTGATTGTATTGGAACAAGATGCTGCCTTAAAAGAAGCCCAGATCTCATCTTTGCAAGCTCAAATATCAAGCAAATATCATGGCGTTCGTGATCCTCACACTAAGCGAACGATCAAGACTGTCATCTGGCCGCCAACTGATAAGAAGGAGATAATTCTAGTTGCTCATAAGTTTGCGAAGGAAATTCTCAAGACCTTCAAGTTCTGGGCATATGACCTCAAAATGACCGAAGCTATGATCGTGACTGAAGAGCAATCCATCCGATCAGCAGACACGTTGGATCTTACCAGCTTTCACGAAAAGGATGTCCTAATTATGGGTCAAAGCCAAATTCGCACGAATGATCAGTACGAAGTATGCGCTAAGTCATGGACAAGTGCAGTTGGCAACGTAATCGAGAATCGTTTGTTCGCTGATCCTGCTCCGTTGCAAGGTGGTCCTCTAAGTTGATGCAACAACTAATCCAGTAAACCTAGGGGGAGATTGGTAGGCCCTATAGGTTTATGGATTAGTAGGATAATGGACTAAGATTAAAGAAGGTGGGTATTAGAGTGAGCTTTAAGTGATAATGGGCCTAGGGTTTAGGGGGAGTGCACCTTGAACCCTTACTATAAATTGTAATGGGAAATAGGAGCTTAGTGTTGGTTGATTTGTTTTAGAATCTTGTATTAGACAAACACTATTGTATGCAAGATTAAGAATTCAATTCAACAAATCTTTCATGTTTCATCTTGATTTCTTGAAGATCATCAAGTTTGGATTATGCCCATCCTTGGTGATTGTTTGATATCGTTGTTTGATCTGGATTTTTGGGACTTACAATGGGAAAACACGTTTAAACGAACTTTTCAATTACCGAATGTCATGTCAACTGTTCCATTTCTGCAGTCAATTAAATCATTAGCAGTTGCTAAAAATGGTCTACTGAGTATAACATTAGGTTGTTTAGTTTTATCAATTGAGACATTGTCTAAAACCAAGAAGTCAACTGGGTATTCAAAGTCCACTACTTTGACAATGACATCACACACTATTCCCCGGGGAAGTTTCAAAGTCAATTCGGCCAACACTACTTTAGTGTCAGCTTTCTATAACGGTCCGAAATCATATTGATCATATAGACTTCCCGGGAGAATACTCACACTCGCTCCCAAATCCAGTAATGCCCGGCTCATTTTAAAGTTACCCACTTGAATGGGGATTAACGGAGCACCTGGATCTCAGAGTTTAGGAGGGATGTCACCTGACAAAACAACACTAACATTTTCGGTTAAATCGATTTTCATTGGAAATTTGTGTTGCTACTTTTGAGTGCACATGTCCTTCAAATACCTTGCATAAGCCGGAACCTGTTTTATTGCATCAAACAACGGGATAATGTTTTTTATTTTCTTTAAAACTTCCCACATCTCTTCCTGTTGTGGGCCTCTTTTGGTAGTTTTAGTTCCTGGTTCTACTAAAGCTTGAGGAAACGGGTTGGTTTTAACTCCCCCACCCTTTTTCATAGCCTTGGTTGATGCCTTTTCTAATACCCTATCACTTATTTCTTGATAATTCATTTTATTTGATTTCTTGGGGCTTACAGGTTCAGGCTCATGTTCCCCATCCTCATTTTCATCCCAATCCTCCACCACACCTTCCACGAATTATGGTGGGGTACCAACCTTATTATCATACACTTTACCAGATTGAAGTACACTTACCTAGTATACACGTTCATTCTTGGTAGCTGAACTGCTGCTTTGATGTTGTGGGTTGACCGTGGTGGTACTTGGCGGCTTTCCGGGGTCTCTTCTCAACTGGGCTATATCCTCTGCTAATTGCCCCAATTGCTTCTACATTGCTGCAGATGTCTTATATCTGACCTCATTATCCTTCTGAATATCCTTCATGAACGACATCATTGCATCCAGCTTCGAATCACTTGAGTCGCCTCCACCACCTGAAGAATTACCCTACTGGTTACCTTGATTCCTCCAACACCCTTGATAATTGCTTTGATAACTGCCTTGATTTTGTTGTTGGTTGGTAGCTTGAGGCCCTTGAGTGTATTGGCCTCGATTTTGATAACCTCATTGCGAGTAATTTCCTTGCCGATTCTGATATTGTTGACCTCCTTGGTTTGATACATGAAAATTGGGATTCAACTGATTAGCAGAATTGCCATAACTAAAATTGGGGTGGTTTCGCAAACCTGGATGATATGTATTCGATTTCATATCATATTGCCTTCGTTCACCGTACAATTCATTCACTTCTTCAGTCTGACCACCTGACACCGTACATTCTTCCACCTGATGCCCTAACTCTCCACACTAAGTACATATCGAAAATGTATTGGCGGTTTTAACTTCACCTCCCTTTCCGAGATTCAATTGGGCTACCTGACGTTCGAGAAGTAAATTTTGATGCCTTAACTTCTCAACCCGTTCTTCAACTTCATAATCGACTGATTTTTCCGAACTCGATCTTGCCCTCCTGCTTGATTGTGCCTGTCTCTTAGAAGTGGTAGTTTTTCTCTCTAAGTATACCCAATCTGCAACCTCGGTGTTTATGGGAAACGTGCCATTATTGATGGCGATAAGATCTCTTACATCATCAGGAAGTAGCCTATCATAAAACGCCTTAATTAATTCCCATGTCTGAATTCCATGATGTGGACATTTCCGCAGCAACTCCTTAAACCATGTGAAAGGCTCATGAAAGGTCTCCCCTGAGTGCTGTTGGAAAGCTCTGATTGCCACCCAAGTTTCACTGGTTCAATTCATAGTGTAATACTCCTCCAAAAATACATGTTGCATCTCTTGCCAAATGTAGATACTCCCCGGAGGTAATGTTGCGAACCATTGGTGTGCTATGTCTTTCAGGGTAAATTGAAACAACATTAGCTTCACCTAATCCTTTGTAAACCCTGACCCTCCAATAGTTTGGAAAATTGAATCAAAACTTGCAATATGCAAGTATGGTTCTTCGGTTCTTTTTCCATAGAATTCCGGAAAAGCCTCACCTCGAAGGGTCGATTATTTTCCCCCTCCGGTGTAACTATAGATGATGAGTTGGGTACTACAATGGGTCGACAGTGACCTTCAACGCCTTGAATTGGTGCCCCTTGAGCGACTTGTGGGACACCATCCATAAACTGTATTTGCTCGCCCCTAAACCGATTATTAGCCCTTTGATTTCCTACATTAAACTGTGTGACTCCATGTTGAACTTGATTTTATGGAATCGAGTGCGGATGTGATTTCTATGATTGGCCTGTTATTGTACCGGGTATCCTTGATTCACGTTATACCCTTCGTCGTATCTGTAATCAGCATATCTCCCATCATACTGATTTTAATAATCATCTTCTTGCCAATCTGATTCCCAAGTATGCACGCTACCTTCTTTGTGTTGAGAACCCTTATCATACCCATTTTGATGTTGTGGTTGGTTGTGATGAATAATTTTCCCGTATCGGATATTTAGATTTGCCGGTTGGTTTTGTGGGCCCGGCTTAAATTGTGGAAATGCTTGTGGTGGGGGCTGATTCTGGGTTTGGTTATGTTACTGGTTTTGATTTTGGTTTTGGTTTTGGTTTTGGTTTTGGTTTTGGTTTTGAGGGATTGGTGGATCTGGAATGGGTGGAATTGGTTCGTTTGGTGGAGCTTGGTGTTGTGACTCTTGATCAGCCATCTCATGAGATGCCTGTTCAAGGTCTTGAGCAACTGTTGACGACGGAGCTTTAGCTTTCACTGCTGAACGTAGAATAATGAGATTCTATCGAGCAGTCTTTTCTATTTCTAGATCAAACAATAACGGTGCTGATTTCTTTGAAAACCTGGTATGCATGTAACACAAGAATCACTTGCACACATACAAACAAGAAAACAAGCGTAATACGGAGCAAAACAAATAAAAGACAAACAAAAAGAAATATTTTTTGGATTTTTGGTTTTTTCTATTTTTTATATTTTTTAATTTTTATGAAAAACAACTAACTTAACTAAGCGCACCGACTCCTTGGCAACGGCGCCAATTTGGTCGACGTAGTAAGGTTGGTCAAAAATAAAGTTAAAAGTGTTATATTCACCTTTTACTATTAAAGAGTAAGTAGGGTGTCGAATCCATGGGGAATTAGTGGAAAGTATGAAAGCTCGTTGTTTTAATTATCATCTATCTCTAAACTAATTGCTTTTTGCAGTTTTGAGAATGATTGTGAAAACAAATATAAATTAAAGTTATAAACAATTATGAGAAAAGGACCAATCTACGGGTTTTCAGGTTATGCAGAAATTTGGGTTACGTAATTAATGCTGATTGGAATTCACATAGACATGATCCGTAAAACTTGTTTTGATAAATAATTAACGGATAATATATTTGATTGCAATGATCCACGATCGAAACCGAAGGACTGATGCAAATGAATAGTAACCCAGTTAATTACCAATTTCAGATTTCATAAACATTAACAGACTCAATGATTAAAGGTTAAAATGAATGACAACTTAGATTTAATCCCAATTGTTGATGAAACAAACCAAATAATTGATGAACTCAAATGATTAAGATAATCAAATAATGTTTAAACCTCGTATCTTCACCAAATTACGCGTTCTTACTTGCAAACAAACGAACTCTCGCAATAATCCAATTCCAATCATATAATAACATAAAACAAGCTAAACCACACAAAATCAACACTTAAACACCCATGTTTCACACTCTAAATCATCGATGTCATACAGTTCATACAGATTGCGTTTACCATTTGCAATCTTTTGCTCCTTTACATGAAAAATAGTTATCTTAGACATTGATTTTAAAATTTTAATTTTTAATATACCAAATGATTATACATGTGCAGTGATAAGGCTCTTCTTAACATGGGAAATAACTTAATCATCAAATTAATGCAGTTATTCCATAAACCTCGTCAAAATTCTCGATATTATAATGGGTAACTTCAATCTTAAAAGCAATCAACTTGCCAACAAAGCGTGGGAAGCGTGGGAAGTTGAATCCGCCAACAAAAGACTTTATATCCTCTAGAAACGTCGGTCTATCACCAATCTATTAATATTGTAAAAATATTAAAAAAAAAAGTTAACCAAAAATGTATAAAGTATGGGAAAGCATACCAATGAGTTCTCTTCAAGCAACTGATCTGCAGACTTGTTCAAAAGCTATATTGCCTGATCATGAAATAAGATAAGGTGAGTTGAATCGCTATTGTCCTCAACTTCAATATTGATCTTAAATTTAGGCACAGCTGTTATGATATTTGCATAATATTCATTGTTAGAGCACCGGTAAAGTTCGTATTCCTTAAAATCAACAAAACCAGCAGGTGCCCAGTATTCTTCAATCTCCATATTAGCCTCTTGTGAACACTTAGGACATGTTATGTAGTGCCAACCAAAATCGGTAACAACTTTCTTGATAGCACCAATAATGATTAGAGAAGTTGGCTGCGAAAAAAAATTAATAAAACATAAGAAACTCTAAAGTGTATACGATGAAGTTGAAAGTAAAAACTGATTATGTATACCTTAGTTATTTCCCATATAACATCAATGTTACTGAAAGATGCATTCTTAAAAAAAATTAGATGACAGATCAATATATTTTTCAGACATGTTGCTTTTAAAAAGAAAAGAAGAGGAAATGCAAAGTTGAGACACATGTAAAGGTAAAAATGGTTTAATTTATAGAATTGAAAAAATCATTTTAGGATAGAAATATGTTATAATCTTGTGAATTACATAAAACGAAATCTTTTAAATAAATTAAACAATCAGTCGAATATAGATTTAAAACAAATTTTTATAACTAATTATTAATATTAATTAAAAATTGTACGATTATATATTTAAAAATCAATTATTATATAAGTATTTATAGAAGTTTTAATCGAAATTTAGAAAGATTTGGGTAAACTTTTAGAAAATTGTTAATCAATATTTAATTTGTAGAACTTTTGGAAAGGTTCTAATGAAAAATAATTGATATTTAAAAATATTTATAAAGTCAATGGCTCTAATATTTTTAAAATTTCGTAATGTATGTAATAACTTTGGAAAGATTTTAACAAGGAAATAATAAAACTAAATGTACTGAAGTGTATATTGTAATTGTAAAATATAAAATTAAAAAATAAAAACATAACTATCTATGGATCAGATCAACACACCACTCTGCAACACATTAAATAATTAATGTAATTTTAACTATTTATTGATGTTTTAATGATTTATGGTTGTTGTAAAGTATTATTCTAAATATCACAGATGTTAGCCTGCCTTCGAAAACATTTTTTCAATAACAATTATATTAACATCTTAAAAGAAATAAGGATAACATTGTTTGGTACTTATCAAACACGGATAACATAGTTCATAAATTATGAAATGATAATAAATACCAAGAAAATGGAAAAAAATAATCTCCCAATAATAAAACGTAAGAATACATTACAAATAAAATAAAACTAATTAATAGGCGATACAATGGTCTCTCTAAAAACAATGGAGCTTTCAGTCCATGAAAGGTATTAACACCTTCAAGGTACTCAATATCTTTTGTGATAATTTGCACCTCAATCATATCCCCCCATTCAGTCAATAAAGTCCAAGTGTTTTTTTCCAATTACATACAGTTGGTTATGCCATGTATAAATGTAATTGGTTTTAAGTCTTTGAAAAAGGACACCTTCGTCCAGACTTCATCACAAATTTAAAGAGATTAGCATTAAGCTCAGGGCCCGTTACAACAACAAACATATGAAGTTTACTGTTGACAGTGCATAAACATCCTTGTTGATAATTAATACTGTAACACCTCGTAAAATCGTGTCCAATGATGTGTTAAAACGTGTCCTAAACCCTAATGATGTCAAATGTTGACTATGAAGGACTATTGTTGCCAAAATGTGTAAAGATGTATGTGAAGGGACTAAAAGTGTCAACATGCTTAAACTAAGCCTCTGAATAACCATTTACGGAAATCGTATTTAATAACGAGCCACACGTTGGACATACAAAACCGTTTGTGATTCAAATCACAAGTTTATGAATCGAATGGTTAAAAGTGTCAACATGTTTAATTATGCCTCTGAATGACCTTTTGACGAACCCGGAGATTAACGATGTTTGTTATACTTCCAAGAATACCTAAAACCTAACTTGAGGGACCAAAAGTGCTAACAATGAAAGTTATTATGAGTTAAAAGGTACATGGACTGATCTTGCCAAAGTTTAAAATAGTTTGGCTAAAATTGTGATGGGTCGCGGGTCGCGACCAACCCCTCCTCTCTCTGCCGCGTGCCGTGAGAGAGTGACCTGCGCAGAAAATTAATTGCCAGCTGCATGTTGCAACCTTGCTCCCCACTCATACCACCATGCACTCTGAAAATCGATACCATGAGCTTATTGATGGTTTTTAAAACCTACTAAGTCACCTTGAATGATCTCTAGAGTTCCCTAGACACTTGGCTTGATCCAAGAACACCCCAAAACACTATAAATAGAGGTGTTCATCCACCTTCATTCCTTTCACCTTTTAATTTCACTCTTATCTTGCTTTCTTGGAGATTCCTGCTAATAGGAGACTCCACCTCAATTCAAGTTTCGAGCTAGGATGCTTTGTAAGGGTCCTTAGCCTCTGCTTTTCATTTTATAGGTTTTTAAAAGTCGAGAGTCAAAGTTTTTAGATAAACACTTTGACTCGGTTGAGACCAGTATGGTCCAGCCATTGTTAGGGGTGAACATGGCTACGTGATCGAAATTAGGTAGTTGTTAATCCCTCAAAAGGGCACCTCCTAATAATCTCATGTTTGCTTGGTCAATTGTCGAGTCAAAGTTATTAAAATTAAAAGTCAAACGGGCCAGTTTTTAAAATAATTCATAACTGATAATGTAGGTGCTATAAAATATGTTTTATCACTTTAATAACTTGGTAATAAGTATTAGAACATGTGTAAACATGTTCAACCCGACAATTCCAGGTTTAGGGTCGGTTCGCAACCGAAAGTCATGAAGTTTGACTTCTTCTTTGACTTTCATTTCTGACCCGAATTAGTATATTTTCATTCTGCTTTAAGGTTCCTTTGTGATCATATTATGTTGTAGTATAACCCTCTGAGGTTATATAACATGGTCACATTGTAATCTGAGTTATTTGCAAAGTTTCGTTATTATGCTTAATGTTGACTAAAATGTCGTTTTTGTTCAAAAATAAGGTTTTTAACATAAATGAGCATGCAATTGAATTACATACTATTAAGTAAACATATTTAGCATATTTTAATACTAACATTCTAGTCATAAATTGAATTTACTTAAATGGTCGTAAATCATGCTTTTAAAGGACTAAGATGCCCCTTTTCATCCAAAATGAGTTTAAAACATAAATTCTTGTCAAAAATCATTACATACTGATATGATATCATATTTAAGATTTATTTGGGATGTCAAGTCAGATTACATACTGAGTTTATGCACATGTTCTTGTATAATGCTCTTAAATGACGATAACACCCATATGACGCATAAAATGATTTCTAAGCATAACATTCATACCGAACCTTTTGCTTACTGATATGTTATGATAAATAACATATTTTGGTTATTCAAAGTTGGTCATAACATCAGATTTTTAAAAACATCGTAATTATTGTCATTTAACGACTTTAACGCCGTTTAGGTGCATAGTATGGTTTTAAACCATAATTATAAACCAAGACTAGTTACCAACTGATTTTATAAACCATTTTAAATATTTTTACACTAGGTATAAGTCATGAACTTAGAATCCAAAATAAGTTCTCAAAACTATGTGTGAAATGACCAAAATGACCCTACGGTGCATAGCTTGGTTTTAAAACATGAACCACACATATATTTGATACCCTATTGATATTATATCATAAATTAAATATTTTTACATAATGTTTATGACCTTAACATAAGTTTACTTGCAAGCTCCTTTTATAAGTCATAAAATAACCACAATGCCCTTATGAGGCTTAATTCGGTTATAAAACCTTTATGGGCATACTTGTTGATATTTGACTAATATTATAACATGTTTAAGTATAATAACATATGGAACTTGTATATGACCCATCCGGTTACCTATTAATGCTTATAGGCGTTCGATTCGACTTATGTAACTAGTTTTCATTAGTTAATCGAAACGGGTTTAACCTTATCATTTTAACTTCAATTTCCAGAATTTATTTAGCTTACCCACAATATACAAGTCTTCATACTTGTTGGGTCTAAGTTACATCTATTCCGGTCATCGCTTAGTTTAGCGCATTGCACCTAATTCATTCTTTAAGCTAGCCGGTCTAAGTCTATGACTTAAATAGTACCCGTTAGCATTCTAATTGGTTAATATTACCATCATTCCAGACTACAGCCTTCCAGTAAAAGCTATCTACAATTGTATAGTGAATTATGCGAATGAGCTATTTAAATCTTGCATTGAACCGAGTTATAGCTCAAGTAAATACTTTTAACTTATTTTCCCTATATGGGCTTGGGATACGGTAAATTATTACCGCTTGGTCGGCTATGGGATCACTTAGCTAGATTGTGGCTATCAAATCTGCATAACCCGTTTTGATCTATATTGTTTGATAACTTAAACATTGGGGGTTAACGCGACCGTGTCCTGCATACACCTGACATATGCAAATGCTAAAAATATATTATACCCACAAGGTGGGGATAACTCCTTTATGGGTTTTTAAAGAGGTGTGTCTGTTAATCATGTCTCGGTTTCTATACTGGGCCCCATATGTATTGACAAACATGTAAAACTGTATACAAGATTAAAATTCTTAATTGTCCCAAATTATAAAAGATTTTTCGTGCCTTTTGCACCTAAATCAATTTTAAATGTTTTCAAATGTGTCAGTTAATTGTATTTACTAGTGTAAACTGACGTATTTTCAAAAGACTAACTGACTGGTACTAAACGCAATAGGCCAGGAGCTGCTTGGTATCAATAGAGGATCTTGCAAATCCTTAGGAGGCCCAAAGTCTGTTAAACATCATTTTGTACATTTTTTAGATCCGCATGTGGATCCCTTATTACAACTGTCTGTATTTATTATTTTAAACTTTGAACATTTCGGTCTGTAATAGTAATTTTATTCCAAGACTTCCGCTGTGCTATTCTATGTTTATTGACTATGATGATATCAACTCCGTCACGATACTCCCCATCGGGGCCACCGGGTTATGTTGAAAATATCGGGGTGTGACAGGATGGTATTAGAGCCAACGTTGAGTGAATTAAACACTAACCTTTGTTTTTAATCTCAATGTCACAGAAGCATATTCCTTAGACTTCCGAGTCTAGGAAAATGACCTAGGATTAATCCTAATCTTTATTAAGTTATATGTACTGTTAACTCTTTGTTTTTGATAGGTGATTTCTTAAAGCATGCCTCCAAGAGTACGTGGAAGCGGATGTGGGAAAGGTCCCATGTGCGGGGCACCATCTAGTCGAGCAGGACCATCGCACCAAAGGTTCCCTTCTACATCGTTTGACTCTGATCCCTATGAGGATTAGAGACATCCTTGGAGCCTACAAGGCGTTCTGTCTTGTTGAGCACATCGCCTTCTTATCATCACTCTTTTGGGCCTCAGCACTCGCATGAGTCCCACCACTCGCAGCACTCACACCACAAGGGTCATTTTGACCCAAATGATTATATTAACATCCATCTTGCTGGTCAGAACCAATTAGAGCCAAAGGAGCAACATCAAGAGTACCAAGACATGGATGTGGACTGTTTTGGTCAAAAATTATCGAGGCAATTAAGTGATCAAATTAGTAAAGTGAGGTAGTGTGCTAGAAAGTGTGTTGAAAATATGTCGGTTAAGTTATATGGAAAATCAGTATTCAGGATACGGCTCAGGATATTGAGTTGTATCTATGATCAAACTATGAGCAAAAAGTAAAGTAAATGACACGAGATGTACGAGGAAAGCCCTTGATCAATCTAGATCGCCGGCATAAAACCTCGGGAGCTGATAATCGCAGCTGCCTTGTTCTTATTATTGCTTCAAACGTCAGGATACAGTGCAGGATATAGACCAGATCGCTAAGTGTTACAATGCTTTTGTATGAAAGTGGAAATTGCTAGAGAGCGAGTGTTAGAGTGTATCGAGTGAAAATGTGATGTCCTATTTGATCTGGTATACCCACCTATTTATAGTTGCTAGATAAAAACTAAAATTCCTATAAATATGGGATGCTCCCGAATATTCCATAAATAGCCGTTTGGAACCAAATAAAGCGGGCTTAATGTCTTTCATTGAACAACTTGGACCGAGTCTTCCGCGGAATGAGTCTTCGTGAACGTTGATAGCTTCTAACCCACGTACCTGCACATAATCTGTTAGTAATCCTGAGGATACCATTCAGGATGTTACTAATATCCTGAACCAGCATCTCGGATGTAAAGAGATACTATATAACCAAGATATAAACCAAGATATTTTTCAGGATATGGGCTCAGAATTTCACCCATAACAATTGTCCCCAAAAATGTTACCGTTTGTTATCCAGCACTAACGGTTACATTTTTTTACGAAGACCGAGGTAATTAATAGATAAGACCAATGATGTGACCGTTTTCAACTACCCGGCCTATATTTACTCATCATACCCTATATCTTCTCATCCTCATCTCTTTTTTAATCATAATCGACAAGGAAAAGGTAACATTCTCTCACTCATCTTCATATTCATCTTCATTCTCCGGTAAAAAACTCAGGTGACCAAATGCCTAGACAAACAAGATCTAGTTCAGGCGACTCGGCTCCCACGTTTATCCAACAGAACCTTCTCCAAGAACCGGAGAAGGAGATATGCACCTTTGACAGTGCCCACCTGTCAGCCTTAAAATCCTCCGGCATCTTCCCGGAAGGAACCGTATCTAGACCGTTTGACCGGGAAATCCGGTCGGATGTGGTCTCCAGCGAGTGGATATGCTTCAGTGCTTTCCCTTTTACCCTAGGGCTACAATTCCCCTTTCCGGACTTCATCACCGAATTCTTTAATATCACAAAAATCTCTTTCAGCCAAACCATGCCAATGCTCTGGCGTGTTTTGTCTGTTCTTGACCAGATCAAGAGAAACCACATTCCTGATCTTTCCGTCCATGATCTCCCCCTAGCTTACAAGCTTAGATGCCATGGATCATGTAGATTTCTATTTTATTCTACTTCCGGTGACCCATTGATACTTCGTGCCACCAGGAACGAGGATGGTTGGCAATCCAAGTTTTTCTTTGTAAAAAGGGACTCAATCCCTGGTGGAATGGATTATCCGATGAAATGGTTGAAAAAGGGTAGGATTTAGGGTTTAAAGATAATCCTACCTCTTATCCTGCTTTATACCCTTAACTGACCAATTTTATTTTCTCTGTTATGCATGCAGCTGATTTCAGGAAGATTGCACCTCCTCTTGCTGATTCTCAAAAAAGAATAGACGCCATCAGACTCCTTTCAGAGGCAGAGAGAAGCTTCAACCCATCTCCACCAACTCCAAGCCCTCTTTCAAGTGCAAACATGTCTGGTAAGGATCCTGCAAGATATCCTGTACACACATGTTTTTATTTGATATTCTTAGGAGAAAAGTTTACTCCCTACGTGCAGACTCCAGCAAGGTTCCAGTCTATCTAGATCTCGACGAACTTGACAGCTATCCTACTCCAGCCACAGTCAAGAAAGAGACTCCTGCTGCTACCAGCTCCAAGCCACTCCCGGCTCCCAAGGCCAATCCAAGGACTCGTGCTTCCACAGCAAAAAAGAGGAAAGGTCTTGAAGTCAGTGCTCCAGGTTCAGAAGGGTTCTCCTATGACGAACTCAGTTTCTCTGATTCCTTAGAGCCAATGACATCCTTCCTTAACAAGGTAATATCCTGACGCATATCCTGCACATATATCCTGCACGTATATCCTAATAGGATATCCTGACAGGATATCCTGGTCAATATATTCTAACTCATACCTGAAATTGATGTGCAGGGCCTACAGCATTTGGTCCACTTGTATATTGATGCCTGTGGTACTGCTGCACTCCATGAAGCTAGGATCAAACAGCTTGAAAGCACCGTTGCTGACCAAGGTGCCATTGCCGAAGCGAAGACCCGGCACTACGAGGGCATGCTGAAGAAGGTCACCTAAGACGCTGAGCTCAAACTTGCCACCGTTCAAATGGATCATGAACAAGCCATGGTCTCTTTCCGAGAGGGAATCAAAGCTTCCGCTATCGTCTCCCTGCTACAAGCACGCATCAAGATGGCCTACGAGGCCAAGGAGACAAGCCTTGTTTGTCCATCTTGGCCAGTTGAATCCTGGGTGGCCAAGCTAAAGGAACTCGGAGGCAAAGCTGTGCCACTTCCTGCTGAAGCTGGTTAGTCTTCTAAGTCAGCAGAGGTAGTGATCCAGGCTAGAGACAAGAAGGATGCTGGAGCGGATGCTGGGATGGATACTGGTGAGGATGCTGCTCAGGATGCTGGTGCTGAGAAGTCTGAGAAGGTTGGAGAAGATGCCGCTGTGTGAGGGCATTCAGGTGGGCGATGACGGATATACGTGCCAAGGCCAGAGCCCACCTTTTTAAATTTGAATGTTGGTCTGTAATCCTTTAAACAATTTACTTTTCTGCACTTTACTTTCCTGCACCTGAACAATTTACATTTCCTGCATGCTTTTTGAACAATACAACAGTTGGAGGTGGATGGGTCTCGGTTTGAGATGAAACCTTCAACTGTTGGGTAAATATGGTAAGGAACTATTAGTGCTCTTAGTGGATGGGCCTTGTTTTGAGGTGAAACTAAGAGCACATCTTTTGGTATGTTAATAATATAACTTCTCTTTTGACTTTATTATTGTTGTCATTGATATACAAATTTTACTCGTGAAAACTGTTTTGTTTGAACATTTTTAGGAATATATTGTAAACGTATCCTATAAGATATCCTGAAAGATATCTTGATCAGAATATTGAAATACAACCTATAAATTGTCCAGATAAAAAGGAGAGATCATACCAGAGATTCTTAGAGAATCAATTTCAATCCTCCATTATAAGTTTATCCCCAGTGCATACTTATAAACTTGGATCCATCCTTTGAATAGTATAATGTATGTCCCCTGTGTTCGACACAGAAACGCAAATGTATTCATACTTTGACTTGAATAAATTCCGAATACCCCAGGGCAAAACCCCTGATATCCTGAAATGAATCCTTAGCATACTTGGGATAAACCCTTAATATCTTGAAATGAATCGTTAGCGTACTTGGGATAAACCCTTAATATCTTGGGGATAAACCCTGATATCTGGGGATAAACCCTAAATTTCATGCGCTACAGGAGAGAGTGTATAAACTCTAAATCTTAGAAAGGTGAAAACCTTTAAACCTTAGAGAGTATGAAAATACTCTTTCGTGAGAGAGGGTGATCAATCCTCATATACCTTCAGGATCCAGGATATAGCCAACAGTAACGAAATTGTCAGCCACTTTTACATGAACTGGTCCCGCTACCTTGAACTATACTTAGATAACTTGTGCTCCAGGCGAGGTGTTTAAACCCAATTCGAAAGAAAGGTGAATACCTTTAAACCTTTGAAGGGACCAGGATCCCTTAAACGTGAGAGAGGGGGCCAATCCTCTAATCTTTCGAGTTATCCTGAGTACATATCCTGGAGCTATATCCTGAAACATATGCTGCAAAACAATTGTAAACTAAGGTGGGTGTTAGCTTGGCTAACAGCCCTCCGATGCTTAAGTCAGTATTGGGTTCAAAATAATAAACAAATATAGTTAAAATAGATAGAATACATACCATTCTGAGACAGAAATTAAATACTGCTCTTACTTGAAATAAAGCTTTAAATGTATTGCATTCCAGGATCTTGGTAGCATATCCCCTTCCATATTCTTGAGTCGATATGCTCATTTCCCTGCTTCTGACTCGACTTCATATGGTCCTTCCCATTTAGGAGCTAGCTTGCCATCGGCAGGATTAGTGGTATTTTGAAAAGCCTTTCTTAGCACCCAATCACCAACTCGAAATCTTCTAGTCCTTATGTTCTTATTATATGCTCTGGATATTCTTTGTTGATATGCTGCTATCCTTAGTGTTGCTGCGTCTCTTTTTTCATCTATAGTATCCAAATCTTGACATAAGACTTCAGGATCCTGTAGAATAGATCTTGCAGTAGGTATCGTCATTTCTGTTGGAATTACTGTTTCTGCTCCAAATACCAAGGAAAACGGGGTTTGGCCAGTTGCATTCTTTACCGTTGTCCTATCAGCCCACAAAACAAAGGGTAACTCTTCCGCCCATCTTCCTTTTTTGGCTCCAAGCCTCTTCTTTAAGTTATTGACTATTATCTTGTTTGAGGATTCAGCTTGTCCATTCGCTTGAGGATGTACCGGAGTAGATGTGATCATTTTGATTCCCCAACTCTTGCAAAAGTCAGTAGTCCTTTTGCTTATAAACTAGGACCCATTATCACAAATGATCTCAGCTGGTACCCCAAACCTAGTCAGTATATTCCTCTTTATGAAGGATACTACTTCTTGGTCTCTAACTTGAACAAATGCTTCAGCCTCAACCCACTTAGAAAAATAATCTGTCATTGCTAACATAAAGACTTTTCCTCCCGGAGCTTTTGGTAACTTCCCTACTATATCCATCCCCCTTTTCATGAATGGCCAAGGGGAAACTACAGGATATAATGGTTCAGCTGGTTGATGTAGTATGTTACTATGTCAGTATATCATGACCCTTATTCCTCATCGTTGGCCAATAATATCATGTCCTTAATACTTTCGAGAACAATGATCTGCCCCTCGTGTGATTACCACAATCCCCTTCATGTATATCCTGAAGTACTTCTTTGGCTTCAGGATCCTCTAAGCACCTCAAATATGGTCCTGTAAGAGATTTCTTGTATAATACATTATTTATAATAGTAAATCATGATACCTTCATCCTAAATGCCTTAGGATTTTCTTCCCCGGGAATGTGTCCTTCCTTGAGATATCTCATGATTGGAGCCGTTCATGATTTGGGATACTTTTCAGGATACTCTGCATCAGGATCCTGAATACCCGCTACTTCTTTATCCTGAGGATTCGTTGCAGGATACAAGATATGTAATATCGGTATTTGGGTCCCTTCTGGTATCCTAATCGACGATCCCAGATTTGCTAAGGCATCTGCTTCAGCATTATCCTCCCTTGGTACTTGTTCAAGTGTAAAAACATCGAAATATCCTGCTAATTTTTTAAGAATATCGAGGTATTCGATTAATTTCTCACCCTTAACTACATAGGATCCATTAAAATGGTTAGTAATTAACAAAGAGTCAACATATACTTGTAAATTTTTTATACTCATGCTCTTAGCCAACTCTAATCCTGCAATTAAAGCCTCATACTCTTCTTCATTATTAGTAGCAGGAAATTCACATCTAATAGCCTGGGGTAATATGTCCCCCTGTGGCGATTTTAGTAGTATTCCCAATCCCACTCCTCTTATATTAGATGCACCATCAGTATATAATGTCCAGGATCCTGAGGATTCTCCTAACTGTTGAACTTCTAGGTCTACCTCATCCTGAATGTCACTACTAAAATCAGCCACAAAGTCAGCTAAAGCCTGAGACTTTATGGCATTTTTAGGTTCATATACTAAATCATAAGCACTCAACTTTACTGACCACTTAGCCATCCTGCCTGACATCTCTGGTTTCCTAAGCACATTTTTGACAGGATAATTTGTTTTAATATGAATCCTATGTGTCTCAAAGTAATGTCTAAGTTTTGTTGATGCCATAACTAATGCTAGTATCAATTTTTCTAAATGAGAATATCTAGTTTCAGCATTTAACAAGTTTTTACTAACATAATAAACAGGATATTGCTGACCTTCATGGTCCTTTACAAGGACGGCACTTACAGCATTCCCTGATACTGCGAGGTATAGGGATAATGGTTCACCATTCTCAGGCTTCATCAGTAAAGGTGCAGTTGAAAGATATTTCTTCAAATCCTGCAAGGCTGCTTCATGCTTCTCACCCCATTCGAATTTCTTGTTCTTCTTCAGGATATCATAAAACTCTTTGCATTTCTCTGAGGATCTTGAGATAAACTTGTTTAATGCTGCCACTCGCCCTGTTAATCGTTGAACATCCTTCATATTTGAGGGTGATTTAATATACAAGATGGCTTTAATCTGCTCCGGGCTCGCCTCTATTCCTCTTTTGGTCACCATATATTCTAGAAATTTTCCTGCCCCCACTCCAAAATGGCACTTAGCAGGATTTAGCTTCATATTATACTGATCCAGGATATCAAATGCTCCTTTAATATCCTGGAGGTGATCCTGAGCTTTCTTTGAGTTTACCACCATGTCGTCAATGTATACCTCCATGGTGTCCCCCAGTTTGTCTTTGAACATCATGTTTATCAATCTTTGGTATGTTGCACCTGCATTTTTCAAACCAAAAGGCATAGCTGTATAACAATAAATACCTGTTGGTGTCATGAAGGCAGTATCCTCCTGGTCAGAAGGTTCCATTTGGATCTGCTGAAATCCTGAGGATGCGTCCATGAAGGTCAACATTTCATGCCCGGCAGTAGCATCTACCATTGCATCAATGTGAGGAAGAGGAAATGGGTCTTTAGGACAAGCCTTGTTCAAGTCTGTGTAGTCTACACAAACTCTCCATTTCCCATTTTTCTTCTATACCACAACCACGTTTGCTAGCCACCTTGGGAACTTAACTTCTCTGATCATCCTGGACTTCAATAATCTCTCAACTTCCTCTTGGATAATCGTATTCCGCTCAGGAGCAAATTTCCTTCTTTTTTGCTGAACAGGCTTGAATGATTTATCAATTCCAAGCTTGTGAGTGATAATGTCTTTGGATATGCCTGTTATATCCTCATGCTTCCATGCAAACGTTGACATCCTGCATTTCAAAAAGTTAGTTAACTGTTCTTCAATATCCTGAGGGATATTGGTACCTACGAGCACCGAGATATCAGGATTATCCTGATCCAGCATAATTTTCTTCACATCCTGCTCCGAATCCTCCACAATATCCTGGGCCCACATCTTTAATTGCTATGCTGTACTAGGCTTGGTTGAGGATTTCATCGAGGATGAGTAGCATTCTTTCGCCTCCTGCTGATCACTATCAACTTTGACAACTCCCAAGGGGTAGGGATCTTGATGCATTGGTGAAATGTTGATGGCACAGCCTTCATATCATGAATCCACGGTCTTCCCAGTATGATGTTATAGCAGGATAGAGAATCCATCACACAGAAACGTTGTATCGAGTTGACTCCTTCAACGTATACTAGTAACTTTATCTCTCTCACTGTGTTTCTAGCCTCTCCACTGAACCCAACAAGCACGGTAGACTTTGAAGTGATATCCATTGGAGATACATTCATTCTCTTCAGAGTCTCTAGTTGGATTATGTTGACGGAGCTGCCATTATCAACCAATATCCTACGTACAAAATGGTTAGCCACATATAATGTTATTACCAGAGCATCATGATGAGGATCCTGGACAGTATCCCTGTCATCAGCATCAAATGTGATCACTTTGTCAGTTGTAAGCGTAGTCATCCTGACAGGTCTGTCTCCCCTTTCGGCCTTAGCTTCTTTTTCATGTCTCTTTGCCACCGAATACGAAGTCCCACAAATGTCGGATCCTCCCGAAATGAAGTTAATTATCTTGGCATCCGCGGGAGGTGATGCTGCTCGCTCAGGATCCTTCTCAGTATCCTGACCCTTATTCTTCTTTCTTCCTAAGAGATCTTTCAGATATCCCTTGCTTAGAAGATAGCTTATTTCTTTCCTTAGAGCAATGCAATCCTCAGTTACATGTCCGAAATCTTCGCGGAAAGCACACCATTTCGACTTATCTTTCCAATCGGCCTTTTGTTGATTCTTTCGAGGCCACCTAGCCTTGTCTCCTAAACCCTGCATGGCATACATTAATTCAGGAATGTTAACAGAAAAGCAATATTCAGATAGTTCAGGATATTCTTCAGGATCCTCGTCTTCAATAGCATTCACTTTCTTGTTTTCATTTCTACCATATGGCTTGGAGTGATATGGCTTAAATGAGGATTCTGACTTCCTGTTAGTTGACTCATAAGTGTTAGATGAGTTCATCCTCTCTTGCATCTTTCTGTCATCCTCCAATCGAATATAACTCAGGGCCCTGTTCCGAGCTTCATCCAAGTTCCTGCATGGGTTCATTACAAGGTCTTGGTAAAATTGAGAATCCTTTTGCAGCCCTATCTTGAAAGCTTGCACAGCTGTTGCAACATCAAGATGCGGAATGTCTAAGGATTCCCGTCTAAACTTGTTCACATAATCCCTTAGGGATTCTTGATGCCCTTGTGTTATCCTGTAAAGGTCACTTGTTAGTTTCTCAAAGCTTCTACTACAAGAAAACTAACTATTAAATAAATTTACTAAGTGAGCAAAAGATGTAATCGAATGCGGAGGAACATTCAAGAGCCATTTCAAGGTACACTAGATATCATGTCCTTCAACTTCTGAAGTTCCCTAGTAAGTGCTGATGTTACACCTGTATCCTGCAAAGATCCACTATTGTTAGTAGCATAAGTATTATTATTATTTGACACGTTACCCGTCGGAGGATTTTGCCCATATCCTGAAGCATATCCTGAGCTCCTCATGGTTGACATCCTGACCGAGGAAGGTATTTCAGGAGTGTGATTCTGAGGAAGGCTGGGGACAATATTCCCCCTGTTATCCTCAGTATACACAGTTGAACTGAAGTTCAAAGTTCTGGGTTGTAATGGAGTGACAATATCCTCAGCAGATCTGCTCGAACCAGACTGCAAGAGTTGTATTTCCCTAAACAGCATTTGGTTTGTTTCCTGTTGCTGCCTCAATTGTTCCTGCACGCTTCCAAATAAGGTTAGAATTTCATCATTAGAAGCTAAAACGGGAGCAGATTCCTGAACACTGCGAGTAGGGATAATATCCTGAGGTCGTGAAGAGGCTGGCATCCTTGGAGGAGGTGGTGGAAGCACCGAACCGGTAGTAGCAGAAGTCATAGCAGACACAGTGGAGGAACTCATGTTTGATCTTGAGGCCATTGTAAACAATGCGGTGAAAAGTTTTGAAAATAGAAAACCGATTAACGATTTCACAAAGATTTTTAGTAAAGAGAGCACCACTTGCCCCACGGTGGGTGCCAAATTGTTTTGGTCAAAAATTACCGAGGCAATTAAGTGATCAAATTAGTAAAGTGAGGTAGTGTGCTAGAAAGTGTGTTGAAAATATGCCGGTTAAGTTATATGGAAAATCAGTATTTAGGATACGGCTCAGGATATTGAGCTGTATCCATGATCAAACTATGATAAAAAAGTAAAGTAAATGACACGAGATGTACGAGGAAAGCCCTTGATCAATCTAGATCGCCGGCATAAAACCTCGGGAGCTGATAATCGCAGCTGCCTTGTTCTTCTTATTGCTTCAAACGTCAGGATACAGTGCAGGATATAGACCAGATCGCTAAGTGTTATAATGCTTTTGTATGAAAGTGTAAATTGCTAGAGAGCGAGTGTTAGAGTGTATCGAGTGAAAATGTGATGTCCTATTTGATCTGGTATACCCACCTATTTATAGTTGCTAGATAAAAACTAAAATTCCTATAAATATGGGATGCTCCCGAATATTTCATAAATAGCCGTTTGGAACCAAATAAAGCGGGCTTAACGTCTTTCATTGAACAACTTGGACCGAGTCTTCCGCGGAATGAGTCTTCGTGAACGTTGATAGCTTCTAACCCACGTACCTGCACATAATCCGTTAGTAATCCTGAGGATACCATTCAGGATGTTACCAATATCCTGAACCAGCATCCCAGATGTAAACAGATACTATATAACCAAGATATAAACCAAGATATTTTTCAGGATATGGGCTCAGAATTTCACCCATAACATGGACGAAGATCCAGATCCAGTCGTGTCACCATCTGGGACGCCTACGCATCCTATTGACATCTCCAGTGGTTCCACTTCTTACGTGGGATTGCCTTATCAGGGTCCTGATGAATTTGCCGAATGGTGGGGCCAGTATAAGTGGGAGTTTACTCCTTCTTATCACAATACACCACCACCTACACCAGAGGAACCATATCTGCAAGCGGTAACACCGCCACCACCACCAGTGGAGGAACAACCACCTCCGCCACCTCCAGAACCATCAAGGAGGAGAAGAACTGCACGCATGTCAGTGCGTGGGGGCCCGTGTTTCAGCTCACCCCAACACTCTCGAAACTACCCTCCTATTCCTAAGGATCCCCAAATGGGAGGACTCTCAAATGCTATGCCGGTAATTGACACCATGTCGGCTACTTTTGCGCCACCGCCGCCAATGGGTTTCGAAAACCCAATCCCTACTTATGCAGCTGCGACTGGGTATAACCTCATTGACCCACAAGTGGGTTACAACTACCAGGCACCACCGTACGATCCATATGCTGAAGCGATCGTACATAATGCTTTATAACCTTCTCCTTTTCCCCTAGCATACCCAACTGGGTATCCACCTTATGGATACCAATATCCTGCACCACCACCACCACCTCAACCACAACCACAACAATTACCACCCCAACAAATGGAGGTCTTAAACTAGGCCCTAGAAAGGGTGGGCGACGTAGAACGTCGTGTGGAAAGAGGTGAGAGGAAAACAAATAAATTCCTTAAGAAACTTAGAAAGTTGATCAAAGGAAAGAAGTACGAGGATTGAAGATTTTATTTATTATCTTGTAGTTGTTTATTTAAATTAAGTCCCTGCATGGACATTTTATTTCTGTATTAGTCCCTGCGTGGACGCTTTATTTCAGTATTTAGTCCCTGCATGGACTTGTCTTTATTTTAGTCCCTACGTACACCACTAGTTATGTTAATCAAGACCCGTTTAGGGCAATTTTATAATCTGTATTTAATGTAATGAGAAATTTTCTGTTGGAATTAATATTTATTGTTATTATATATGTATTTCATTACATCATTATTCAAGCGATCGTCTCGATTTTAATTCGAACTTTGTCGATCCGCTAAATAATTCCAAAAGATCTTCTTAATGGCTTAACCTTTCCTATATGTCAATGTGAACATGGCTATATTGGTAAACCCTCTTAAGATAATTAATCCTTATTAGCATTCATAAAATGTTGACACTCCTGGCAGAGTGGCTTAAGGAACCACACTAGCCGTCAAGGTAAATGGACTACGTCCAAACCTTATAGCCTTTATGATCGAGTTGAATCATGGCTAATATCATCAATATAATGATTATATTTAACATCCTTCGTGATGAAATGCCTACGGGCTATACTTTATTGTATTGTCGATAAGACAATGATAGTTGTGACCTTTATGGTTTCTTGTTCAAGGTAGTGGGCTATGCCCAAGCCTTATAATCAATATGATCAATATGATCAAGACTAATATCATCAAATACGATGATTATTATATAACATCTAATAGTGATGTTAATTGATTTGCCTACGGAACAAGATATATCGTTTTAGTGACGATGACAGTTGTAGTCTACCACTCCATGTCCAAAGGTGAAGAGCTTTGTTCAACCCTTATAGCCCCTGATCTGATAAGATTGAGGCTTATATTTTAATTGTCCTTGTGACAAGGCCTTTTGTGCCACATATATTTTTATGTCTTTCGAGACAAGCCTTCGGGCTACTTATTAATGTCAATATGACAAATGACAGTTATGATTTATGATCCCCTGTCTAAAAATCAATGGACTATGTCCTATTCTAAATGTCGTTGATGGTTCTTTTGTAACCTAGGCTAATTATATTGAATGAATTTTTGAAATAAACATTCATTAGAAATGTTATAACTTCATAACCTATATGGTTTAATAATACCATGGTTTGTTAATCATCAAATACGATGATTCGATTTTAAATTTACAACTAAGCGGTTGTTATTCTTGGTGTATAGCACTAAAGCTTCAAAATGGTAAACTCCGACGAAGCACACAGCAGTACTGCGGAAAGAAACGATGCTGCAAATGTGAATGTAAATGGCACTGATCTACAGGCCATGATTGACGCGGTTGTTAATAAAGCTGTGGATAGAGTTCTCAAGGAGTTGAGTGCAACTCGCTCCAAGTCCCACTCCAAACCATATACATCTCGAAAAGAAGAATCTGTTCACTCATCAGCTACGAAGAGCGAACCATCAAAGAAGATTGTTTTTTATCAAGAGCCCCGATCCTCCAAAAGTTGCACTAATAAGTATTTTGTCTCTTGCAAGCCAAGAGACTTCAATGGCGAGAAAGGGGCCATCGACTGCATGAAGTGGTTGGATGAGATGGAAACCGTTGTGGATATCAGCGGATGTGCTAAAGAAGACATTGTAAAATATGTGTCTCAGTCGTTCAAGGGTGATGCCCTGACATGGTGGAAATCGTTAGTTCAGTCCACGAGGAAGATTCCCCTCTATAATCTGTCATGATCCAAGTTTGTGGACCTTGTAAAAGAAACTTACTACCCTCAACATGAGGTGGAAAAAGTAGAGACAAACTTCTTGACTCTGGTCATGAAGAATTTGGATTGTAGGACTTATGTCACTGATTTCAATTCCAAGCCAAGATTGGTTCCATACCTGGTTACACCCGACCCCAAGCGCATTGCGCTCTTTATTGGTGGCCTAGTACCAGAGGTTAAAGGGATGGTGAAGCTTCAAAGCCTGCTACCTATAGATATGTTGTAGATCTATCCTTATCCCTCACCCTAGATGTGATTAGAAGCAGGCCTGGAAAGACCAATGATTAGGGAAAGATAAAGAGGGAAGATGTGTAAGGACTCTCAAAAATATCCTAAAACTAACCCACAGGTAAAAACCCGGACCCCTGAAACCATACCGTTCATCAAAAATCAAGAAATTTAGATTTATGGTATTCAGGCCGGCCGCGTAAAGGTTAAGCATACCTTACGTGGGCCGCGTCAAGGTGTGGTTTGACCGGATAAGCATCCGAGCCACGCGTGGACCACCTGGCAAGACTACCCGTGACAAACCAAGCCTACTCCTAGACTAGGCTGCCCTCGCGGGTCGCGTAAAGAACAAGAGGAAGTTCACGCGGGCCGCGTGAGACTCAATTTCCAGCTATAAATAGTTGGGATCAGGAGCAGTTCAACTTTGTCGAAATCAACTTTCAAAATTGAATTCTCACTGTCCAAAAGTCGAAATTACAATTAGTATAGCAAGGCGCTGCTACGATACCGGGTATTAACTCGATCGCTGCTACGATTCAATATCCGATCGATTGAAACTATCCAATGGATGTTTAAGTGCTTCCCACATTAGGGTTATGCTTTATCATTCATTGTGAATTCGATGGATGTTTAAGTATCGCACTTTGTCATTCGTTGTGAGGGTTTAATCTCGTTATTTATCGTAAATGTTGTATTAGTTACTAACCTAGTTCGTGTGCATGTTATTTAATTTAGGTCACAAGGCTAATCAGTAGGCTAAACTCTGCCCGTATAAACTTGCAATTTGAGTCATTCTCTTTTTATCAAAAGTATTTTACAATACTCCATTTTCAAATGTTATAATTACAGGGAGTAACTCGTGGTTATCTTAATCACTGGCTAGTGGGGTATTGTGCACATTACTAATTTTCTCACGGGTTAGGCTAATAAATCCTAACAGTGATAATCATCACTACTTGGGTGACAGGACCCAATAGTGGTATGACCATCGTCACCAGGAAGTGACACGGCGCCAGATAAAAATAAGATAAAAGCCATTGTAATCGCTCTTATGCTGTAATTTATAACTATGTGTCATTTTCTCAAATTTGAGTGACTCGCCAGCATTTCCCCGCTGATAAAATATTTTTAAAACATGTTTCAGGAGAGCTGCTGTAAATCAAGGAAAATGTGCTACGGAGCACTAACAAGCTTGAAGAGGTGGCTCAGTCTAAATGAATAAACATGTTTTAATAAATCAGGGAATTTCCTAGTTAAATTCCTCTATTGTAAACTATGGGGTTTATCCCAAATTATGGAATAAAATAATTGGGCATTTTCGAGTTTTAAAAGATCCTGTTAAAAATCTTCCGCTGTCGCATCATAGATACCAGGGGTTCCTGTCCCGCGGCCCCTGACCGGGTCAAACCGGGGCCGAGGCCGTGACAGGAAAAGGTGGTATCAGAGCTACTGAACGAGCCACTGATTTAAGCCTATTAAGTATTTTAAAATACTTAATTTTCCTGATTACCATTCTGTGATTATGTGAGTCTATCTTGACTATATGTTAATTTCCAGTATGGGTAAGCAAAGACTTTCAGACATCTATCATAAATTAGATAGTTCACCGAAAGATAAGGGGACTAAATCCCAATTAAATTCCTCCAGATACTCAGCAGATACTGGGGAAGGAATATTTGTTCGTAAGGCACATTATGAGGAACCACTTACCCTTAACAAAATAAGATGGATTATTAGAAAAAGTCAAGACAAAATGAAGAAGTCACAGGAAACCCAGGAAATAGACAACAACCTACCATGGGAAGATAAATTAGATGAAAAATGGGCAAATCTTTATATATTAGCCACTGTAGCAGTAAATGTTAACCTTTAGACTACCAACACCCCAACTCGGTATTAGCACCCATATTATCTATAAGCCAGAAACTTTAAAATAAACCGCAAGTATAATTCGAAAGTTCAGTTGTAATAAATATCTAGCGATAGTTCGTTTTAAATAAATTTTATGTTTCTAAATTACCATTATGTGATTTTGTGATTTACAAAATTTTAACTTAGAATTTTGTGTGTTTCTTCATAAATACTAAACAGCATGAATGAATTATCCGAAGCCCTAGAGAATCTCAATCTCTACCCTGTGAAAATAGAAGTTTCCAGAGATTTTACTAGTTACTTGGCTGATGTGGAAAAACCTATGGAATTTCAAGCTCCACCTCTGGAGAAATCAAAACCTAAGAAAAGAAGAAGATTTGTGGGCTGGAGGCATGTACGTAGAAGGAAACCAGCAACTAGGAGAATTCCTAAGATAGAGAATCCTATGGATAAAGGAAAAGGGATCGAGATTGAGGAAGATTCAAGGCAAGTAGGGATGGAAATTGGGGAAAGGTCTAAGCAAGTTGAGGAATTGCCATTCCAGGAGGAACTGGATCAAATACTGGCAAGCTGTGATATCCTTAGGCCTATCAATACAAATCTTTTCCCTTATCCTGCTGAAACCCAACTTCCAATAAACATGGAACCAGCCATCCCAGAACCTTTAATTCACACCCAACCTCAAGGAGAAATGGACGAATGGTGGACCAACGATTGGGAGTTCCAAAACCTCCGAAATAATTCCTATACCTTTTTCCCTCAGTTCGACCCAGAACCTGCACCAAACCCACTAATGAGTAATGAAAACTTAGCTGAACTCCGCCATTTTGGCGAGGAGTTGATGGATGCAGGGAATAGGATCCGGGAGATAGGAGGACAACTCTCATGGAAATACGATGAGAGGGAACATCGCTTTTAATATGCTACCTGACGAGGGAAAAGTGGGGTGGTGAAGCTGTGTTTGTATAATAATAATAGTAATAAAAATCAGTATGTGTAATAATCTAAAAATAAAACGTTTGTAAGATAACAGTGTGTACGGATGCATAATATAATATATAAAATGGAAGTCAAGAAATTGACAACTTTTGGCTATACGTGTTAATGTGATTATGTGCAATTGTTTTGTTATGTTTAATTATTAATTATTTATGCTAATCACTTATATAAATTAATTACCAGATGGCAAATGCTGGTAATGAACCAGTTAACGAAGTTAATCAATCTGAGCAAAATCAGGAAGAGCAATTGCTGAATAGGCAAGATATCGAGGATATCGTTGCTCAAGGAATAGCCAAAGCTATTCCAGCAATACTTGCTGCTGCTCGACATCCAGTTGAACGTCAAATTATTCCTAGTAAACGTACTCATGAGGACAACTTCAGTAATAGTGTAAACGGAGGCGGCAACAACAATAATAACAATAACAATAATGTTCTGCAAGCCCCGATTCTCAAGAAAATGAAAGCTGCAACGCCTGGTTGCACTTACAAAGAATTTCTTGCCTGTAAACCAGCTGTGTTTGCAGGTAACGAAGGGGCGACTGCAGCACTGCGTTGGTTAAAGAAAACCGAGGCAGTAATTACCATAAGTAAATGTGTTGAAGAAGACCAGGTCATGTATGCGTCGAATCTTTTTTAAAGAGGGGAGTTAGAATGGTGGAATACGGTTCTACAAGCTAAAGGAAGAACTGTGGCGTACGCTATAAACTGGGAAGAATTTAAAAATCTCATAGAAAGAAAATTAGGTCCCAAGTACGAAAAGGAACAAATGACAAATAAGTTCCTGACCCACCGGATGGTGGATGTAGACTGTCGAGGGTATACTTCGACATTCTTCGAGTATGCGAGAGTAGTACCAACCCTGGCTTCGCCAGAGCCAGTACTTATTTCCCGCTATATTTAGGGATTGATTGGCGAAATCCGTAATATCGTCAAGGCTACGAAACCCCGCACGATTGATGATGCGGTGGATTTAGCCAATACTCTGACTGATGAACTGATACGGACGCGAGCAGAAAATAGAAAGAAGGAAGTGGCCCAAAAGATTACCCAAGGATTCCGTATGGGTAACCGTAACAATTTCAAGAGAAGGGGAACTGGGCAATCTTCCACTGGTCCATTTTGCAATTCCTGTAAAAGGAAGCATTTTGGAAGATGCAAAGTATATTGCAATTTTTGCAAAATTCCGGGGCATCAAGAGGAAGATTGCAGGAAGAAGAGATCCACAGTCTGCTACAACTGTGGAGAAGCTGGACATATTATACCTTACTGCCCAAAATTGGTCAAACCAGCTGATAACAAAGCCAAATCTGCATAAGGAACTAACAAGAAGAACGTAAGAGCCTTCCAACTGACTACTCAGGAAGCAAAGCTAATCCGGGATGTGATAGCTGGTACGTTCCTAGTTCACAACGTTTATGCAAAAGTATTATTTGACTCTGATGCAAACCAAAGTTTTATAAATACTTCATTCTGCCAAGCACTTAATTTACCCTTAACCCAACTTAGGCAGATTTTTACAGTCGAAACGGCAGACGGAAATTCTGTTAATATAGATAAAGTTTTGCGAGAAGAAAAGATAAAACTTTTAGGTCATAATTTTTCTGCAAACCTGTTACCTATGAAATTAGCCGGATTCGATGTTGTGTTAGGAATGGATTGGTTAGTAGCCAACCATGCCCGAATTCTTTGTGATAAGAATTCCATAGAAATTCATACACCCACAGGAGAATTAGTGGTGATTACAGGAGGTAAGCCACGAAAGCCACTAAAATTCATTTCAGTAATGAAATTGGCCAGTTATTCCAGAAAACAAGAAATGGTGTATATGATTTCAGTAATCATTAACACGAAAAGTAAAGAACTTAAGGACATTCCAGTAGTATCAGAATACTCGGATGTATTCCCAGAAGAACTACCTGGATTACCACCTGATAGAGAAGTTGAATTTAGAATTCATCTAATTCCTGGAACTACACCGATAGCTAAAACACCTTATCGGTTAGCACCCACCGAAATGCTAGAATTGAAAAAGCAGTTAGATGAATTACTAAGCAAAGGATTCATACAACCTAGTTCATCCCCTTGGGGAGCGCCAGTGTTGTTTGTAATGAAAAAGGATGGTTCGATGCGAATGTGTATCGATTATAGAGAATTGAATAAGGTTACAATTAAGAATCGATACCCATTACCTAGAATTGATGATCTTTTTTATCAACTTCAGGGAGCTAGATATTTTTCTAAAACAGTTTTACGCTCCAGATATCATCAGTTAAAGGTACAGGAAGAAGACATACCTAAGACTGCTTTCAGAACTGCCCTTTAGGTTAACAAATGCTCCTGCAGCATTTATGGATATGATGAATAGAATCTGTAAACCGTATTTGGATAAATTTGTAATTGTCTTCATCTACGATATACTTATTTATTCCAAAAGTCAGGAGGAACATTGTGAGCACCTGCATGTACTCTTAACCTTGTTAAGAAAGAAGAAGCTTTACGCCAAATTCTCAAAATGTGAATTTTGGCTACAAGAAGTGCAATTCTTAGGACACATGGTGAATCATGAAGGCATTCACTTAGATCCTGCAAAAAATAGAAGCGATCACCAAATGGAAGGTTCCGCAATCAGCTATGGAAATTAGAAGTTTTATAGGATTAGCCGGATATTATAGACGGTTTTCTAACCTGTAAAGCAAGAAAGTTTGAGTGGGGACCCAAACAAGATGAGGCTTTTAAGATTTTAAAGCAAATGTTAACCAATGCTCCAATTCTAGCCTTACCATAAGGAATAGAAGATTTTGAAGTATATTGTGATGCTTCAAAGCTAGGATTAGGGTGTGTGCTTATGCAACGCAAGAAGGTAATCGTATATGCATCAAGGCAATTGAAAAAGCATGAAGAAAACTATACGACCCATGACTTAGAGTTAGGATCCATAATTTTTTCCCTTAAGATTTGGAGACACTATTTGTACGGAAGTAAGTTTACTGTCTATACAGATCATAAAAGCTTAAGATATATATTTGGGCAAAAAGAGTTAAACATGAGGCAAAGGAGATGGATGGAAATCCTAAGTGATTACGACTGTGATATTCAATATCACGAACGAAAAGTAAACGTAGTTGATGACGCCTTAAGTCGTAAGTATCATGAGAAACAACGACGAGTTCGTGCTCTTAGATTAATTTTACAATTAGACTTAATGGATCAACTAAAAAGCATTAAGGAAACAGCAATCAAGGATGATGCTGAAGGAATGAAATGGCGAATTAAGGACTTAGAACAAGGTAGTGATGAAATCTGAAGATTCCATAAGAAACGAATCTGGGTACCAAAGCAGGGAGAATTAAGAAATCAAATTCTAGAGGAGGCCCATAAATCTAGGTATACCATACATCCTGGTAACAATAAGATGTACCAAGACTTAAGAAATAACTTCTGGTGGATTGGTATGAAAAAGGACATAGCTAGATATGTTTCTAAGTGTCTTACTTGTTCACAAGTTAAGGCAGAACACCAGAAACCTTCAGGTCTACTACAACAATTAGAAATGCATGTATGGAAATGGGAACTCATAACAATGGATTTTGTTACTAAGTTACCCAAAACCAAAAAAGGTAACGATGCGATTTGGGTAATCGTGGATCGATTAACCAAATCAGCTCATTTTCTACACATGAAAGAAACCTTTAGCATGGAAAGGTTGGCAAAGCTGTATGTAGATGAAGTAGTATCCTTACATGGAGTTCCACTCTCCATTGTATTGGATAGGGATAGTCGTTTCACTTCTCATTTCTGGACAAGTTTCCAAGAAGCAATGGGAACTCGACTAAATCTAAGCACTACATATCATCCTCAAACAGACGGACAAAATGAAAGGACGATCCAAACCCTGGAGGACATGCTTAGGGCATGTGTGATAGATTTTGGTGGAAACTGGGATAACCATTTACCTTTAATTGAATTCTCCTATAACAATAGTTATCATTCAAGCATTGAAGCTGCCCCGTTTGAAGCACTGTACGGACGAAAGTGCAGAACTCCAGTTTGTTGGGCAGAAATAGGAGAAAGTCAATTATCAGGTCCGGAGATTGTGCAAGAAACTACCGACAAGATCACTCAAGTCAAGGAAAGACTAAAGATGGCTCGAGATCGCCAGAAGAGTTATGCAGATAATCGACGCAAGCCACTTGAGTTTCAAGTTGGAGACAAAGTACTTTTGAAAGTCTCTCCTTGGAAAGGAGTAGTTCGATTTGGTAAGAAAGGAAAGCTGAGTCCAAGATACGTAGGACCATTTCCAGTAATTAAACGTTTAGGACCAGTTGCTTATCGTTTACAACTACCAGAGGAGTTAGCAGGAGTACATGATGTATTTCATGTATCCAACCTCAAGAAATGTCTATCTCACGAATCTTTGGTAGTACCTCTTCAGGATATAGAGGTAAACGAAAAGCTAAAATTTGTTGAGAAGCCTCTTTAGATAGAAGACATAAAGGTTAAGTTTCTCAAACGCAAACGGTTAGTACTTGTCAAAGTCAAGTGGGAATCAAAGAGAGGACCCGAGTACACTTGGGAGCTGGAATCGGAAATGAAGCGAAAGTATCCTCACTTATTCCAATGAATATCGAGGACGAGATTTTAAATAAGGTGGGTAGGATGTAAGGACTCTCACAAATATCCTAAAACTAACCCACAGGTAAAAACCCGGACCCCTGAAACCATACCGTTCATCAAAAATCAAGAAATTTAGATTTATGGTATTCAGGCGGGCCGCGTAAAGGTTAAGCATACCTTACGCGGGACTCGTCAAGGTGTGGTTGGACCGGATAAGCATCCGAGCCACGCGTGGACCACCTGGCAAGACTACCCGTGACACACCAAGCCTACTCCTAGACTAGGCTGCCCTCGAGGGCCACGTAAAGAACAAGAGGAAGTTCACGCGGGCCGCGTGAACCTCAATTTCCAGCTATAAATAGCTTGGATCAGGAGCAGTTCAACTTTGTCGAAATCAACATTCAAAAACGAATTCTCACTGTCCAAAAGTCGAAATTACAATTAGTATAGTAAGGCGCTGCTACGATACTGGGTATTAACTCGATCGCTGCTATGATTCAATATCCGATCGATTGAAACTATACAATGGATGTTTAAGTTTTGCCCACATTAGGGTTATGCTTTGTCATTCGTCGTGAATTCGATGGATGTTTAAGTATCGCACTTTGTCATTCGTTGTGAGGGTTTAATCTCGTGAGTTATCGTAAATGTTGTATTAGTTACTAACCTAGTTCGTGTGCATGTTATTTAATTTGGGTCACAAGGCTAATCAGTAGGCTAAACTCTACCCGTATAAACTTGCAATGTGAGTCATTCTCTTTTTATCAAAAGTATTTTACAATACTCCATTTTCAAATGTTATAATTACAGGGAGTAAGTCGTGGTTATCTTAATCACTTGCTAGTGGGGTATTGTGCACATTACTAATTTTCTCACGGGTTAGGCTAATAAATCCTAACAGTGATAATCATCACTACTTGGGTGACAGGACCCAATAGTGGTATGACCATCGTCACCAGGAAATGACACGGCGCCAGATAAAAATAAGATAGAAGCCATTGTAATCTCTCTTATGCTGTATTTTATAACTGTGTGACATTTTCTCAAATTTGAGTGACTCGCCAACATTTCCCCGCTGATAAAATATTTTTAAAACATGTTTCAGGCGAACTACTGTAAATCAAGGAAAACGTGCTACGGAGCACTAACAAGCTTGAAGAGGTGGCTCAGATAAAATTAATAAACACGTTTTAATAAATCAGGGAATTTCCTAGTTAAATTCCTCTATTGTAAATTATGGGGTTTATCCCAAATTATGGAATACAATAATTGGGCATTTTCGAGTTTTAAAAGATCCTGATAAAAAACTTCCGCTGCCGCATCATAGATACCACGGGTTCCTGTCCTGCGGCCCCTGACCGGGCCAAACCGGGGCCGTGGCCGTGACAAGATGATAGCTCCCACAGATCTGACAAGAAGAAAAAGGGGAGATTTGGGTTAAAAAAGAACTAGGATCGATCGGGCGAGAAACCCACCTATAAGAACTGTAACCGAAGGCACTGGGGGCAGTGCACCATAGATCCACAGGCTAAACCACGTGGAATCTGTAAGAAGAAGGGTAACAAAACCCTTGAGTACAAAAATTTTAAGGACACAGTCTGTTATGGATGCAATGAAAAGGGGGACATCGAAACAAAATTCCCCAAGGATGCTAAGAAGCCCGAGGAGGCCAAGAAAGGGAATGCGCGGGCATTCCAAATAAATGCAAAGTAGGCAGTGAACTATGACAACGTCATAACAGGTACTTTCCTCATTAATGACATCTTTTCTAGAGTCTTATTTGACTCAGGTGCAGATAAATCTTTTGTTGATCATAAGTTTAGTAAACTATTAAATCTACCCATAAGAACTCTAGATATTAAATATGAGGTAGAACTTGCCGATGGAACCATAGAAATTGCTTCTTCCATTCTTGATGGATGTTCTATATCCATTAAGAATCATTTTATACCAATATCTCTTTGTCCAATGAAATTGGCGGGGTTCGACATAGTTTTGGGTATGGATTGGTTATCACATAACCAAGCATGTATCACATGTCACAAGAAGCTCGTCGAAATTAAAACCCCTTCCGATGAGACAATCACCATTCAAGGAGATATACACTATGGATTGCCTGACCAGGTGTCTATACTTAAGGCATCCAAGTGCTTGAAGAGTGGATGTGTCATCTACATGGCACAGGTTACGGTACATGAACCAAAGCTTAAGATAGAAGAAATTCAAGTCATTGTTGATTATCCTGATGTCTTTCCTGATGAGCTACCTGGATTACCTCCTGAGAGGCAAGTAGAGATTAGGATCGACATCATGCTTAGAGTTGCACCAGTTGCACGAGCTCCATACCATTTAGCGCCAATTGAAATGAAAGAGCTAAGAGCCCAATTAGATGAACTTTTGGAGAAAGGCTTTATACAGCCTAACTCGTCACCTTGGGGAGCGCCTATTTTGTTTGTGAAGAAGAAGGACGGTTCAATGTGTCTGTGCATTGACTACCATGAATTGAACAAGGTAACGATCAAGAATCGTTATCCTTTGCCCATGATCGATGATCTGTTCGATCAACTGCAAGGGGCCAGCTTTTTTTCGAAGATTGATTTGAGGTCAGGGTATCATCAACTCAAAGTTAGAAGTGAAGACATGCCCAAGACCGTGTTCAGAACCAGATACAGCCATTATGAATTCTTAGTGATGCCTTTCAAGCTCACTAATGCACCTACAGCATTCATGGATCTCATGAATAGAGTCTGCAAGCCGTACTTAGATAAGTTTGTCATTGACTTCATAGACGACATACTTATCTATTCTGGTAATCAAGCGGATCACGAGAAACATCTTCGATGTATCTTAGAGTTGCTACAACAGGAGAAACTATGTGTTAAGTTCTCCAAGTGCGAATTCTGGCTTCGTAAAGTCCAATTTCTTAGACATGTTGTAAGTGAACGTGGTATCCAAGTGGATCCCGCGAAAATTGAAGCAATCATGAACTAGGAAGCACCTAAGACACCCTCAAAGATTCGTAGTTTCTTATGTCTGGCTGGATATTATAGGAGGTTCATTGAGAACTTTTTGAGAATACCCACTCCTTTGACTACCTTGACCCGCAAGAATCTTAAATTTAACTTGGGTCCAAAACAACAAGAATCTTTTGAGATTCTTAAACAGAAGTTAAGCAATTCTCCTGTGTTAACTTTTCCTGAGGGCATTGAAGAGTTTGTTGTCTATTGCGATGCTTCGCACACTGGCATGGGCTGTGTGCTTATGCAAAGAGGCAAGGTGATTGCCTATGCATCGCGACAACTAAAGGTGCATGAAAGAATTACACCACCCATGACTTGGAGTTGGGTGCCGTTGTATTTGCACTAAAGTTGTGGAGACATTACTGTATGGAACAAAGTGTGTTATATACACCGATCACAAAAGTCTCCAACACTTGTTTAATTAGAAAGATCTAAATATGAGACAAGGTCGTTAGATGGAAACGTTAAATGACTACGATTGCGAGATTCGCTACCATCCTGGCAAAGCGAATGTAGTCACTGATGTGCTGAGTCGCAAAGAAAGGGTTAAGCCGATAAGGATTCACGCCAAAAGCATAGAGCTAAAGAACAACTTGAATGTAAAGCTGTTGAGTGCGCAGAAAGAAGCTATGTTAGAAGCTAACCTTCCAAGTGAAGGATTGGGTGGAACAGTTGATCAGTTGTCACCAGGAAACGATGGAATCCTTAGATTCAATGGTCAAATCTGGGTTCCAATATTTGGAGAACTTAGAGATCTAATCCTCCAGGAAACGCATAACTCTAAATATTCAGTTCACCCTAGAGGTGGCAAGATGTACCAAGATCTGAAAGAAAACTATTGGTGGATGGGTTTGAAGAAATCCATAGCTACACATGTAGCTAAGTGTCTGACGTGTTCACAGGTTAAAGCTGAACATCAAAAGTCGTCAGGACTTCTACAATAACTTGAAATTCCCACGTGGAAATGGGAAATGGTAACTATGGATTTTATAACCAAGTTACCTAGAACTAAGCATGGTAACGATACAATATGGGTTATTGTTGATATACTGACTAAGTCAGCTCATTTCTTACCTATAAAGGAGACGCATAGCTCCGATAAATTAGCAAAGTTATACGTGGACAAGATTGTGTCCCTTCATGGAGTGCCAGTATCTATTGTATCTGATAGAGATACTAGATACACTTCACACTTTTGGAAAAGTTTCCAGCAATCCTTGGGCACTCGATTGAATTTCAGTACGGCTTACCATCCACATACTGATGGACAAAGTGAGCGTACTATTCAGACTTTAGAAGACATGCTTCGTGCATGTATGATCGACTTGGGTGGTAGCTGGGATGACCATCTCCCCCTAATTGAATTCTCCTACAATAATAACTATCATACAAGCATCAAGGCTGCTCCTTTTGAGGCCTTGTATCGGAGAAAATGTAGAACGCCAGTTTGTTGGGCAGAAGTTGGGGAGACCCAACTGTCAGGACCTGAGATAGTCCTTGAGATGACGGATAAGATTATACAAATCCGTGATCTTCTGAAAGCTGCCAGAGATAGGTAGAAAAGCTACGCTAACAAGAGGCGTAAACCTCTAAAGTTCCAGGTAGGGGACAAATTTTTGCTGAAGGTATCACACTAGAAGGGTGTGATACGCTTTGGGAAGAAGGGTGTGATTGCCTATGCATCGCGACAACTAAAGGTGCATGAAAGAATTACACCACCCATGACTTGGAGTTGGGTGCCGTTGTATTTGCACTAAAGTTGTGGAGACATTACTGTATGGAACAAAGTGTGTTATATACACCGATCACAAAAGTCAGTTTGTTGGGCAGAAGTTGGGGAGACCCAACTGTCAGGACCTGAGATAGTCCTTGAGATGACGGATAAGATTACACAAATCCGTGATCTTCTGAAAGCTGCTAGAGATAGGTAGAAAAGCTACGCTAACAAGAGGCGCAAACCTCTAAAGTTCCAGGTAGGGGACAAATTTTTGCTGAAGGTATCACACTAGAAGGGTGTGATACGCTTTGGGAAGAAGGGAAAGCTAAGCCCAAGATATATTGGACCATTCGAGATCATCGAATGTGTCGGGTCTGTAGCATATAAATTAAACTTGCCCGAGGAGCTTAGTGGAATTCACAATGTGTTCCATATCTACAATTTAAAGAAATGTCTAGCCGATGAGTCGCTAGCAGTGTCTCATAAAGACATGCAGATTGATGAAAACTTGAGGTTTGTTGAAAAACCAATATTGATCTAGGATCGACAGGTTAAAAAGCTCCAAAGGAAACATGTGCCTATTGTAAAGGTCAAATGGGATGCCCGTAGAGGCGCTGAATATATGTGGGAGGTCAAGTCCACTATGCGACAGAAGTACCCCTACTTGTTTCAGTAAATCCCGAGGTTGAGATTTCTTTTAAGGGGGTGAGGATGTAAGACCTTGTAAAATCGTGTCATTTGATGTGTTGACACGTGTCCTAAACCCTAATGATGTCAAATGTTGACTATGAAGGACTATTGTTGCCAAATTGTGTAAAGATGTTTGAGGAGGGACTAAAAGTGTCAACTTGCTTAAACTAAGCCTCTTAATGACCATTTATGGTAAACGTATTTAATAACGAGCCAACGTTGGGTGATTCAAATCACAAGTTTGTGAATCGGAGGGTTAAAAGTGTCAACATGTTTAATTATACCTCTGAATGACCTTTTGACGAACCAGGAGCTTAATGATGTTTGTTATACTTCCAAGAATACCTAAAACCTAACTTGAGGGACCAAACGTGCTAATAATGAAAGTTATTATGAGTTAAAAGGTACAGGGACCGATCTTGCCAAATTTTAAAATAGTTTGGGTGAAATTGTGATGGGTCGCGGGTCGAGAGCGACCCCTCCTCTCTCTTTTGCATGCCGCGAGAGAGTCACCTGGTCAGAAAATTAAATGCCAGCTGCATGTTGTAGCCTTACTCCCCACTCATACCACCATGCACTCTGAAAATCGATACCATGAGCTTATTGATGGTTTTTAAAACCTGCTAAGACACCTGGAATGATCTCTAGAGTTCCCTACACACTTGGCTTGATCCAAGAACACCCCAAAACACTATCAATAGAGGTGTTCATCCACCTTCATTCCTTGCACCTTTCAATTCCACTCTTATCTTGCTTTCTTGGAGATTCCTACTAATAGGAGACTCCACATCAGTTCAAGTTTCAAGCTAGGACCCTTTGTAAGTGTCCTTAGCCTCTACTTTTCGTTTTATAGGCTTTTAAAAGCTGAAAGTCAAAGTTTTTCGATAAACACTTTGACTTTCGGTTTAGACCATTATGATCCAGTCATTTTTTGGGGCGAACATGGCTACGTGATCGTAATTAGGTAGGTGTTCATCTCTCAAAAGGGCACCTCCTAATAATCACGTTTGCGTGGTCAATTGTCGGGTCAAAGTTATTAAAATTAAAAGTCAAACGGGTCAGTTTTTATAATACTTAATAACTGATAATGTAGGTGTTATAAATAATGTTTTATCACTTTAATAAATTCGTAATAAGTATTTGAACATGTGTAAACATGTTCAACCCGACAATTCCAGGTTTAGGGTCGGTTCGCAACCGAAAGTCGTGAAGTTTCACTTCTGCTTTGACTTTCAGTTTTGACCCGAATTAGTATAGTTTCATTCTGCTTTAAGGTTCCTTTGTGATCATATTATGTTGTAGTATAACCCTCTGAGGTTATATTACATGGTCACATAGTAATCTGAGTTATTTGCAAAGTTCCGTTATTATGCTTAATGTTGACTAAAATGCCCTTTTTGTTAAAAACCAAGGTTTTTAACATAAATGAGCATGCAATTGAATTACATACTAATAAGTAAACATATTTAGCATATTTTAATGCTAACATTCTTGTCATAAACTGAATTTACTTATATGGTTGTAAATCATGCTTTTAATGGACTAAAATGCCTTTTTTCATCTGTAATGAGTTTAAAACATAATTTTTTGTAAAAACTCATTACATATTAATATGATATCATATTTAAGATTTATTAGGAATGTCAAGTCAGATTATGTCACAACCCTCGGCCCCTATCTCCTGGGAACGGGCGGCCGCGAGATCAGATTTAGTGGTATCAGTGTTTATCATTTTTGGCAGCGGAATTTACATCATGACCGTAGTTAGGAAATATTTTATCAGAGTAAAATACCACATTTTTATAATAATAAACACATGAGAAAAGCCCAAGTTTCCATTACAAACATGATTATAGGGATAAACCCTAATTTATTGAATTTAAAACAACTTCTTTATTTAGGTAACTTTTACAGCCACATTTTCCAAGCCTTCAGTGCTGTCCAGCTGCCTTCTATTTGGCTTTCACATTTTGTTGCCTAAAACGCGTTTAAAAACATTTTTTTCAGTGGGAACTACTGGTGAGTGAATCCCAATTTAATCAAAACAGGTTTTATCATTTTATAGTATTGAGGGCGATCTCGCAATTATATTTGTTTCCAATTCTTACTTTATTTACCACCCATGGCACTGTCAATCCTGACTTGTGGTAATGTTACTACTCACAGTGTAGTAACAAATTTTGTATACAAAACCCCAACATACCGACGATAATTGTAGAATTACAAATACTCAATCACTGTTAATCATAATGTAAAACAATTGAGGTTTTGTAAAAACAGTTTGCAAAAAGGTTTACACAAAAAGGAGATTACTCACATTGCTACTTTAGGTTTTTCCATTGTGACTTCCTGGTTATAATCTATTAATTAAACAATGCATACGCGTTAGTATAATAACCCAATTTACATTAGTTATACCCTCCCCGAGACAGAACTCCAACGACTACGTCGGGCAAAGCCTCGACACCCGTTACGGAGCACTAGATCAATCGGGCAACATATCTAATACGTAACCGGGGTTAAAATCCTTACAACGAGGCAGAGCTTCGCTAATTAGGGGGATATAATGCTTGAATATTATGTCTACTATTCAAAAAATGAGAGAGAGAATTCAGATTTGAACATCAAAAATGGAATGCCAATCCATCCTATTTATAATGCTGATACAGCACTTCCTCGCGGCCCGCGAAGGATACACAAGGGGCCTTCGCGCCCCACGACGTAGGATGTGTAAGGCCTAGCTATGCTGAGTCGGACCCCTAGCCTTCACACGCATTGTACCATGTGGCGTCACCAGGTGCGCCCTGGTCTTGAGCTGTCGTGCCCCGCGTAACCCGAAGACAAGGTCTTCGCGGCCCGCGAGCACCACAAGGATTTTGATTTTTTTACTTTTTATAAAATTAAAGGTATATAGGGTCAAATCTTGTATACGGGTGTATTTTAGGACGAAAAGGGTTTATCTAAATATTTTAGGAGTGTCGGAAATATTTTAGAAGGGTTGTTATATCCTCCCCACCTTGTTTTAGAACTCGTCCTCGAGGTCTACTGGAACAGTTGTGGGTATTTCCTTTGCATCTCTGATTCAAGCTCCCATGTGTATTCTTGTCCTCTCTTGGAATCCCACTTTACTTTGACTAGAACTAATCTCTTGTGCTTGAGATTCTTGACTTTCATGTCATCAATTTGTAGAGGCTTTTCTATAAACTTAAGTTTTTCATTTACCTCTATGTCCTTTAGAGGTACCACTAATGATTCATCGGCTAAGCACTTTTTGATATTACATACATGAAATACATCATGTATTCCTGCCATTTCCTCTGGCAGTTGTAGCTGATAAGCTATAGGTCCTATTCTTTTAATAATCTCAAAAGGTCCAACATACATGGGGCTTAGCTTTCCCCTCTTGATGAATCTGACTACTCCTTTCCAAGGAGAAACTTTTAATAAAACCTTATCTCCTACATGGAACTCTAATGGCTTTCGCCAGTTATCAACATAACTCTTTTGTCGATCGCGTGCTGCTTTTAGTCTTTCCTTAACTTGAATAATCATGTCTATCATCTCTTGTACTATCCCTAGTCCAGACAGTTGCTTTTCTCCAATTTCTACCCAACAGACTGGAGTTCGGCACTTTCGTCCATAAAGTGCTTCGAAAGGTGCAGCATTGATACTGTTATGATAGCTATTGTTGTAGGAAAATTCTATTAATGGTAGATGATCGTCCCAATTTCCTCCGAAATCAATTACACAAGCTCTAAGCATATCTTCCATCGTTTGAATTGTCCTCTCGCTTTATCCGTCTGTTTGTAGATGATAAGCGGTGCTTAGATTTAGCTTGGTTCCCATTGCTTTTTGGAAACTAGTCCAAAAATGAGAAGTAAAATGGCTATCTCTGTCGGAAACAATAGATAAAGGAATACCATGTAATGAAACTATTTCATTTACATACAACTTGGCTAACTGTTCCATACCGAATGTTTCCTTCATTGGTAGGAATTGAGGAGACTTGGTTAACCTATCTACAATCACCCAGATAGTATCATTACCTTTTCGTGTCTTGGGTAATTTGGTAACAGAATCCATTCTTATCAATTCCCACTTCCATACAGGCATTTCCAATGGCTGTAGTAAACCTGAGGGTTTCTAATGTTCAGCTTTAACCTGTGAACAGGTTAGACACTTGGCAACATAAGCTGCTATATCCTTTTTCATTCCTATCCACCAAAAATTCTTTCTTAAATCTTGATACATTTTATCACCTCCAGGATGTATCGTATACTTAGACTTATGGGCTTCTTCTAATATTCAGTGGCATAGGTTTCCTTGTTTGGGTATCCAAATCCTGTTCTTATGGAATCTCCAAATTCCATTTGTTCCTTGTTCTAATTCCTTAATCATTCCTTTCAATTTTCCTGTATCATCCTTGATTACTGATTTTTGTACGGCTTTAATTTGTTCATTTAAATCTATCTGTAGATTTAATTTAAGAGAACGTACTTTCCTTGGCTTTTCATGATGCTTTCGACTTAAAGCATCAGCTACTACATTAGCCTTTCCTACATGATACTGGATATTGCAATCATAATCACTAAGAAGTCTATCCAACGTCTTTGTCTCATATTTAATTCTTTTTGCCCAAAAATGTACCTTAGACTCTTATGATCAGTGTAGACAACAAATTTCCATATATGTCACAACCCTCGATCCCTTATACAAACACAGGAACGGGCGGCCGTGAGCCAGTTTCGGTGGTATCGGGTATTGTCTAATTTGGCAGTTGAATTTTCATCAGGACCGTAGTTAGGAAATATTTGATCAGAGTAAATACCACATTTTCATAATATTAAACACATGCGATAAAACCCAAGTTTGCACTACACACATTTTCATAGGAATAAATCCTATTTTATTTAATAAAACATTTGTTTTATTTTAGGTAACTTTACTTTTCCAAGTCTTCGGTGCTCTCCAGCTGGCTTTTATTGGCTTCACACTAAGTTACCTGAAACACGTGTTTAAAACATTTTATCAGCAAGAAATATGGGTTAGTGAATCCCAGTTTAATCAAGTTTACATAAAAATCATTTCACAGTGTACAGTATCGAGGGCGATCCCGCAATTACATTTGTTTCCAAGTTATAACAATTAACATCCATGGTACTGTCGAACCCGACTTGTGGTCATGTTACTACTCACAATGTAGTAACAAATTTTGTATACAAAACCCCAAAATACTCATGATAATTGTATTCTTACAAATACTCAATAACTGTCATTCGCATGGAAAAATATTTAAGGTTTTGTATAAACAGTTAACAAAAAAGGTTTACAAAAAGTGAATCAACTCACATTGTTATTTAAGGTCTTTCCTTGGTGGCTTCCTGGTTATAATCTATTAAATAAATAATGCACACGTGTTAGTATAATAACCCGTTTTAACATTAGTAATACTTTCCCCGGGACGGCATTCCAACGACTACGTCGGGCAGAACCACGACAGCCGTTACGGAACCCTAGATCAATCGGTCAGCGTATCTAATACGTATCCAGGGGTTATATTACTTACTATGGAGCAGAACCTCGCTATTTAGGGGGGGGGGGTATTATACCCGTATATAATGCCTACACTTCAGATTTGAGAGAAAAAAAAATATTTGTGAACGATTTTGCTGAAGATCCGAGGTCCTTTATATATAGTGTTGATTTCTGATCCTCTCGTGGCCCGCGCAACGGTAGGCTAAGGTCTACGCGGCCCGCGTCAAACATGGTCAACGACGTAGCTTGTCCGGGTCAGCAGGTAGGGTTGCCGGGTGTTGGGCCACGTGGCGGCCCAGGGCTTCGCCATCTTTTAACCTTGCCGCGGCCCGCGTAAGGGTTAAGGGGTACCTTACGCGGACCACCTAAACCCAAAACTACATTTTTAATTAATTTTAATAATATTTAAGGTGTTCGGGGTCCATTTTCGCGTATGGGGCGTATTTTAGGAAGTGTAGGGTGTCAGGGGTTTTTTAGGAGGGTTGATATATTTTAGGTATAATTCCTGGGTTATTTAATAAAATATATAGTGCACTCACACTAAGTATAGTAACCCAATTCCACTTTATCCCTACGTCACGAGACAGAACCCCAACGAATTTAGGCAGAGCCTTGACATACGTTACGGGGCCCTGCGTCAATCGGACAGGGTATCAGTGATCAAGGGTTAAAACACTTAAAACGGGGCAGGGCATTATTATTATTACTATGGTGTGAAAATAAAAATAGAATTTAGAATTTATCAAGAGAGATCGAGTAGTAGAAAAACAAGCAGTGTGCAATTTTTCCTTGAATCATTCTTTGCCTATATATATAGAAAAGATGGTGTTCCTTGGAAGCTAAGCTTCCTTCCACGCATACATACATTATAAATGTTGAGTTTTGCATTGATGTACACGTAGTATTCATTTTGAATGTTTTTAACCTTGATTATTTATATTTTATAATTAATTCAGCTGCTTCACTCTTTTGGCGCTTATAACTTATAAAATATGACGTTTTATAAAATAATGAATATGTCATTATAACGAGAATATTGGTGTCTACATTTTGAACCAAGCTTCATTAAAAACGGAGTAAGTTCAAATATAATGTATTTTTATAAATTAATTATTAAATGGTTCCTACGCTTGTCCAAAATACCTCATTTTTCCATTGGTCAACTTACCCATGATGCATTCTTTTAATAACATAAGTTTTTATATATTTTATGTAAGTAAAAATTTTGGGAATGTTACATCCTCCCCACCTTGTTTTAAATCTCGTTCTCGAGATTCCCTAAAATATGGATGAATATTTTTAGTTAGTTTAGTTTCTAGGTATATTCTGGTCCTTGGTTTGTATTTCACTTTACTTTGACCAGAACTATTTTCTATGAGATTCTTATTCTTGACTGAAATATGTTTTGTATTTTAACACAGCTTTTAGTTACAGGTTTCCTAATGCGTTAATAATTGCAAAGGTAAGTCTTATACTTTTAATGGCGTCCCAACTTAAAGAGTTCCTGTCGTTCATCTTGTCGCACGAATTTTGAGATGAATGATCAAACGAAATAATGTTTGATACCGGAATTATAGACATATACGAGAGATTTCTGATAAATAAATCTAAAATTATCATTGATATAAATGTTCGTAATTTATCCCTAATCGTTAATTATTATGGTCTTTGGATCTCCTCATAGACATACATGTTTATATAATAATATATTTCACATACTGTTATATACACACCATTCATAAGGTCAATGTATTTAACAGTTTCATATTTCCAAAAACAGGTCAGACATCAAGTCATGGTACTATTTAGGGAATTTCATTATTATAACATATACCCCATCTCAACCGGTCTCGCCGGAGAAGTACCCCCATCTCACCCGGACAAGCTGGAGAGTCTACTACACCATACCAAGTCTTGCCAGAGAGGTAGTTATCACTATATTTCCCATAAATAGATTTTCTCAAATCATGATTTTAAAGGTACATCGTTTATTAAGGTTTGCATCAAGAAACAAAGAAATCAGTATTCTCATGATGGATCATATTCTAGAACCGAGTAGTATTAATAAACAAGAAATAACAGTGGCCAAGTGTTATTGCTTATTTATCATACTTGCACTGTTCTAGTCATCATCTTCACGGCATACCAATAACCATCACACTTTATCTACGCAAGTAATTAGCTTATGTTGAAGCTTTATACTAAGGCATTTTCCTTAGGTTTAAGTCTAAATATTCTCCTGGTGGTTACCAGTAATTATCAAAAATCCTAACTCTTTTATTCATGCATAGGTATTATTATGGTTGTGGTTTTTCTTTTGCATGGAAAATGGAGTTTTGACAAAAATATCATTGTCTCCATTGAATCTATGGTTTGGTTAAATGTGAAGAGTATGCTTACAGCTAACTTTATTAGATTCCGTCACAATGAATATTTTATTGAGACAGATGATATTTTAAAACATAGTAGGTTTCATGGTTTATTTTTATAATAACTTCATGTTTTCATATGAATTACCAATGATATTTTCTCTTATGTTTATCTTACAGAAGATATTATATTGGGTATATGCATATATGTGTATAAAATTTCAAATTTCTAGTTAATATTAAACTTACGAAATATATACACACATATATAAAATAATAACTATACATCTGATGGTACTAATCATCAAGCTTATTTCCATGACTTTATTTTATCCTTTTATAAAAGTAATATATTGAAATAAATTTCTATCTAATATAATATTTTGAAATTAAAAGTTTAGGGAAATAAATTACTCAAAATATAAATTTTCTGCACTCATAAGAACAATTTCATTTTTAACTAATGAGTTAAACTATACAAGACTCACTATTTATATTACCTTAATAATTTCTCCTCAAGTAACCATCTATATATCTATTCCAATTATCACATTCCTACCTTTTCCTTTATAAGAATCAATTATAATATACCTTTAAGATTGAGAGGCATTGTTTAGAAGAATATGTGCATATGTGACCCACGACATTGTATTTATGGGTTACCAAGAGATATATATACTATACATAAATTACTTTCTGTAATTGAAAACTTTAGTTATAACAATATAGCGGATATATATAAGATTAAATATTAATATATAGTATAAACTTAAAACACATACCTTTTTTTCAAACCTTATGTAGCGTACTTCATCCCATACCATCAAAGTATGTCTATTTTATATTCAAAATATATTTGGTGTTTTGATTTATGTTAAGATTAATATTTTACTTCGTATATATTCTAGATCTATATTCAAGTATTAAATTAAATAGATCTTTTATAGATTCACGTAACCGACTTTATAAAATTTATTTGTGTCACAGGTACATCACTGATATTTTATTACCACGGTTATTTTAAGAGAATCTCCATCTCCATTATTTAACCAATCACAATTCAATCTCATCTCTTTTATCTTCATTATACTCTTTTTAAAGTATGAGAACTTTGAAATTACTTAAGGTAAGTTTAACATCCAATTAATCAACTCAACTCATTTACTAATATTGTATTATTTAACTATTATACATCAGCCAGCTGACTCGAATATTTTTCTTTATAATTTAGGATACACAATCCTATAACTAATATGACTGGTTAATCTTATAATCTTATATTAATTATTTACAGGCATAAGACATATTCTGGACATACCTTAATATTAAAGATTTGTAGAAATGTTTAATTAGGCCTTTCTACGTAGTCCAACCAACCCAAATCTCTAAAAAAATTAAATGATTTTATTTAATCATGAATATCCAATTCATTCATTTAACCATCTATTTTATCGCTAAGTATTTAAATAGAAATTTTTACAAGTAATCCCAACATCAGTTAATTCATAAAACTATGAAAGTATGAAGTCTTATGGCCAACTGGTTACAAACCAGAAGGGATAAAATAAAGTGGGAAATTGGTACACCTGGGTTTCAAAACTTGCTTTGGCTCGATCCACTAAAGCAATCTTTTTAAATTTTATTAATTCTTAAAATCCTTTCGATTAATTTAATAGCTTTGGTTTTATTTATTTAAATATAAATTATTTTGAAACAATATTATTAAAACCACAAAGTTTTAAAGCTTTATACCATATATTTCAATATGTATTTTAAACCAAAGTAAATGATTGGTTCCAAAAGAGAATCATAAACATGACTGCTTTGTTAATAACTAACTTAGTTTGATGTATATTATGATTTTATTTGAGTGGGTGGTATTAATTATCACAGACAAATTTCTAGTACAAACATTTGGGTACAATCATAAAATAAATTGATTAAAAATGGTGAACATTGCGACTTATATATATATATATATATATATGTATGTATTTATTACAAACTACAACTGGAATTCAAAATATACTAGTGATTATGCATCCGTAACTTTTTTTAGTCTATCTAGGTTATAGGAGTATTAGGCTCAACATGCTTTTATATAAGGTTTATTCTATCTCCTATCTCTACTAAGTTGTTATTTAATGGGCGAAGTTCCTTTAAAGTTTCTAGCTCATAGGTGGCATGGGTGCTGATACTAGTTTGGCGGTTCAACTATTTAATATAAGTTAGCATTTACTGCTGTAGTGGCTAACATATGGAGATTTACCCATTGTTCATCTAATTCATCTTCCCATGGTAGGTTATTTCCTGTTTCCTGAGTTTGTGTATTTATTTCCTTATTGATTATCACTCCCTTTGGTTGTGACTTCTTTATTTTCTTTATTTTCTCTAGACTTTTCCTAATAATCCTACTTCTCTTCTTAGTGGTAAATGGTTTCTTATACTGTGCCTTATGAATAAAAATTCCTTCCTCAGTATCTGCTGAGTATTCTGAGGGATTTGGTTGAAATGAGGTTCCGTTATCTTTTGGTGAACTATCTAATTGACAATAGATGTCCGAAATTCTTTGCTTACCCATACTGTAGACTAACAAATAGTCAAATAACATAAAACACATAATTACATAAGTTATTTCCTAACACAGAATTTAAAACTTAAGTGTCAGCATAACACTTCTTTGACTTGAACCAGTGGCATGGCTCTGATACCATCTTCTGTCACAACCCCCGATCCCTTATACAAGCACAAGAACGGGCGACCGTGAGCCAGTTTCGGTGGTATCGGGTATTGTCTAATTTGGCAGCGGAATTTTCATCAGGACCGTAGTTAGGAAATATTTGATCAGAGTAAATACCACATTTTCATAATATTAAACACATGGGATAAAACCCAAGTTTGCAGTACACACATTTTCATAGGAATAAATCCTATTTTATTTAATAAAACATTTGTTTTATTTTAGGTAACTTTATTGCCACTTTTCCAAGCCTTCAGTGCTCTCCAGCTGGCTTTTATTGGCTTCACACTAAGTTACCTGAAACACGTGTTTAAAACATTTTATCAGCAGGAAATACTGGTGAGTGAATCCCAGTTTAATCAAGTTTAAATAAAAAATCATTTCACAGTGTACAGTATTGAGAGCGATCCCGCAATTACATTTGTTTCCAAGTTATAACAATTAACATCCATGGTACTGTCGAACCCGACTTGTGGTCATGTTACTACTCACAATGTAGTAACAAATTTTGTATACAAAACCCCAACATACTCATGATAATTGTATTCTTACAAATACTCAATAACTGTCATTCGCATGGAAAAATATTTAAGGTTTTGTATAAATAGTTAAAAAAAAGGTTTACAAAAAGTGGATCAACTCACATTGTTATTTTAGGTCATTCCTTGGTGGCTTCCTGGTTATAATCTATTAAATAAATAATGCACACGTGTTAGTATAATAACTCGTTTTAACATTAGTAATACTCTCCCTGAGACGGCATTCCAACGACTACGTCGGGCAGAACCACGACAGCCGTTACGGAACCCCTGATCAATCGGGCATCGTATCTAATACGTATCCAGGGGTTATAATACTTACAACGGAGCAGAACCTCGTTATTTAGGGGGGTATTATACCCTTGTATAGTGCCTACACTTCAGATTTGAGAGAAAGAAAATATTTGTGAACGATTTTGCTGAAGATCCGAGGTCCTCTATATATAGTGCTAATTTCTGATCCTCTCGCGGCCCGCGTAAAGGTAGACTAAGGTCTACGCGGCCCGCGTCAAACATGGTCAACGGCGTAGCTTGTCCGGGTCAGCAGGTAGGGTTGCCGGGTGTTGGGCCACGTGGCGGCCCAGGGCTTCGCCACCTTTTAACCTTGTCGCGGCCCGTGTAAGGGTTAAGGGGTACCTTACGCGGCCCGCCTAAACCCCAAAAACTACATTTTTAATTAATAATAATAATATTTAAGGAGTTCGGGGTCCGTTTTCGCGTATGGGGCGTATTTTAGGAAGTGTAGGGTGTCAGGGGTGTTTTAGGAGGGTTGATATATTTTAGGTATAATTCCTGGGTTATTTAATAAAATATATAGTGCACTCACACTAACTATAGTAACCCAATTCCACTTTATCCCTACGTCACGAGACAGAACCCCAACGAATTTAGGCAGAGCCTTGACATACGTTACGGGGCCCTACGTCAATCGGACATGGTATCAGTGATCAAGGGTTAAAACACTTAAAACGGGGCAGGGCATTATTATTATTACTATGGTGTGAAAATAAAAATAGAATTTAGAATTTATCAAGAAAGATCGAGTAGTAGAAAAACAAGCAGTGTGCAATTTTTCCTTGAATCATTCTTTGCCTATATATATAGAAAAGATGGTGTTCCTTGGAAGCTAAGCTTCCTTCCACGCATACATACATATTAAATGTTGAGTTTTGCATTGATGTACACGTAGCATTCATTTTGAATGTTTTTAACCTTGATTATTTATATTTTATAATTAATTCAGCTGCTTCACTCTTTTGGCGCTTATAACTTATAAAATATGACGTTTTATAAAATAATGAATATGTCATTATAACGAGAATATTGGTGTCTACATTTTGAACCAAGCTTCATTAAAAACGGAGTAAGTTCAAATATAATGTATTTTTATAAATTAATTATTAAATGGTTCCTACGCTTGTCCAAAATACCTCATTTTTCCATTGGTCAACTTACCCATGATGCATTCTTTTAATAACATAAGTTTTTATATATTTTATGTAAATAAAAATTTTGGTAATGTTACAATATAAATAGTGTCTCCAAATCTTAAGGGCAAAAATTATGGGTCCTAATTCTAAATCATGGGTTGAATAGTTTTCTTCATGATTCTTAAGTTGTCTAGAAGCATAGGCTATAACCTTTTGACATTGCATCAACACGCATCCATAACCTAACTTAGAAGCGTCACAATAGACTTTAAAGTCTTCAGTTCCTTCTGGTAACGCTAATATGGGTGCGTTGGTTAATATTTGCTTAAGAATTCTAAAGTCTTCTTCTTGTTTTGGTCCCCATTCATACTTAACAGATTAACAGGTCAGTTTTGTTAAGGGATTGGCTATTCTAGAGAAATCTCGGATAAACCTTCTATAATAACCGGCTAGTCCTAGAAAACTTCTAACTTCCGTTGGTGATTCAGAGACTTTCCATTTAGTAATTGCCTCAATCTTTGGGGAATCCACATGAATTTCTTCATGATTAACTAAATGTCCAAGAAATTGCACTTCTTCCAACCAAAATTCACATTTTGAAAATTTAGCATAAAGCTTTTCTTTTCTCAGCAAATTTATGAGTGCATGCAGATGCGCTGCATGTTCCTCTTTATTCTTAGAGTAAATGAGAATATCATCTATAAAAATAATTATGAATTTATCCAAATATGGCTTACATATTCGGTTCATCATGTCCATAAATGCGGCTGGGGCATTGGTTAGACCAAATGGCATGACAGTAAATTCATAATGACCATGCCTTGTTCTGAAGGCGGTCTTAGGAATGTCCTCTTCCTGTACCTTTAATTGATGATATCCTGAGCGTCAATCGATCTTTGAAAAGAATCAAGCTACTTGTAGTTGATCAAACAGATCATCGATTCTCGGTAATGGGCACTGATTCTTAATCGTGACTTTGTTCAATTCTCAGTAATCAATGCACATACGCATTGACCCGTCTTTCTTTTTAACAAATAAGATCGGTGCTCCCCAAGGTGATGAACTTGGCTGTATAAATCCTTTCTCCAGAAGTTCGTCCAACTGTTTCTTCAGTTCTTGCATCTCTGCTGGTGGCAAACGGTAAGGTGCTTTGCCAATTGGTGCAGTTCCTGGTAGTAGATGAATTCGAAATTCAACTTCCCTGTCCGGCGGTAGTCCTGGCAATTCTTCTGGAAACACATCTGAGAATTGAGATACTACAGGAATATCTTTCAATTCTTTTCCTTTAGTGTCAATGGTTATGGAAATCATATACACTAGTGATCCTTTTCTTGCACAATTTGCAGTTTTCATCACAGAGATGAATTTTGTGAATCGAGACGGTTTATTTCCTTTAATTGTGATCTTTTCACCCTTTGGTGAACTTATTTGAATTGACTTTTGATCACATAGAATACTGGCTTTATTGGCTACCAACCAATCCATTCCTAATACAATGTCAAATCCAGCCAGATTCCTTGGGTGAAGATTAGCAATAAAATCTTGGTTTAAAATTTCTATTCTTGCTCCCTGCAAGATTTCAGAAATCTTAATAGTTTCTCCATTTGCTGTCTCTACTAGACATTCTTGTTGGAGTTTAGTTAATGGTTGGTTGAGAATTTTGCAAAAGGAAGTATTTATAAAACTTTGGTTTGCACCAGAGTCAAATAATACTTTAGCAAAAACATCATTAACTAAAAACGTACCGGCAATCACGTCCTGAATCATCTTTGCTTCTTCAGCTGTCAAAACAAATGCCCTAGCATTCTTAGTAGTCTTGTTGTTCATGGCTAGAGCTAGTTTCGGATAGTTCGGCTTGATATGTCCCTTTTCTCCAAAATTGAAGCATACTCCATTTCTAGGTTTCTTCCTGCAGTCTTCTTTCTTATGTCCCGGTATCTTGCAGAAGTTGCAGTAGGTGGAGCATTTTCCTAAATGCTTCTTCTTGCAGGCCTTACAATAAGGTGCAGAAGTAGAACCTATACTTTTTCCACGGTTAGAATTTCCGTAACGAATTTCCTGGGTAAGTTTTTGAGCTAGGTTCTTCCTCTGATTCTCTTCTTGTGTAAGTACTAGTTCATCAGTCAAGGTATTTGCTAGTTCTACAGCCTCTTCTATGGTTTGTGGTCTAGCTGCCTTGACTACATGTCTAATTTCCCTTATTAATCCCCAGATGTAACGGGAGATTAATACTGGTTCTGGTGAAGCTAGGGTTGGCACAATTCTAGCATATCCGAAGAATATGGTAGTATAACCTTTACAGTCTATTCCAGTCATTCTAACGTTTAAGAACTTATTAAGCTATCTGTTCTTTTTCATTGGGTGGGCAGAATTTCCTTTCAACCATGCTATTAAACTCAATCCATTCCATATTATTGGTTCTGTCACTTCCCTTAGACTGGAGAATAGTGTTCCACCATTCCAAAGCAGCATTCTTAAACAGATTGGCAGCAAACGTGATTTTGTCTTCCTCTGCACACTTGCTTATTTTTAAGACAGCCTCTGTCTTTTCTATCCAGCGTAGAGCTGCAATGGCTCCTTCATTGCCTGAGAATTCTATTAGTTTGCAAGACCATAATTCTTTGTAAGAACAACCATAAGACATGGTTCTTCTTCTTTTTGGAATTGGCAATCGAAGTAATGGTCCATTGTTTACGCTATGACTGGGTTCATTAGATGGTCGTTTACTTCCACTGTTACTTTTATTATTTTCTGATTCCCTAACGTTTTGGATGATAGCTGGCATAGCATATCTAATTCCTTGGGTTACTATGTGTCGAATGGCACTGTTATTTATCTGATTATCATTATTCTGGTTTTCCTGATTTGCTGCATTGGCCATCTAGATTTACAAACAATTACCAAGTATTAATATCTCAGAGCAATATTTATTGCCAATAATCCCACAACAACACATTGATCAAAATAGTTGTGCATTGCGACATTTACTCTATTTTATATATTATGCATCTATTACAAACCACAACTGGAATTTAAAATACAATACTAGTATACATTAGTAGTTATTGGATTATCTATCTTAGTGGATATATATATATATATACATATATATATATATATGTATATACATATTATTACTGATAGGGGTTCATCCAATATTGCAAGTTACGCTCGTCGTATTTCCAAACGAGCCTCTCCCCTATTTGCCTTATCTTTTCACTTTCATCTAATAACTCCTCACCAAAGGTGCAAAGTTCTTGCACATTCTCAATGCTCATGGGTGGTGCGGGTGCTGGTATCGGGTCAGGGTACTGTGGCATTGTTTCTTCGTACGGGTATGGGTTTTCTAGGATTTCCCTAATAAACTGGTCATTATCCCAGTATGGATCTAGCGGGTCAAGGTTTGGGTAAGGTGCTACTGGGTTTGGCATGGGTTCCTCTTGTGGATGGAATTCTAGGTAATCCTTGTGGACATCAAACCATGGGTCATAACCTAGAGGATTTGGGGTTGGGACTCTAGGGATTTCATTTGGGTCAAAAGCAGGTAGTGGAATCTGGTCTCCTGGGTTCTGTTCTATTTCCATATGTTGTGTTGGGAACAACGGTAGTGGCTGTGGTGCTATCATCTGTTCTAAATTCAGGTCTGCAGCAGTGGTTGCTAAGATATGAAAGTTGGCTAGTCTCCTATTGAGTATATCTTGAGTTTGGGTGCTCATCTCCCTATTTGCAGCTGCTAAAGCTTGTTGTTGCTGTAACTTTCTCATTCTTTTCCTACGCTTGTGAGCTCCCCAACTGAACCATCCTCTCTTTTTGGTAGGGAATGGCTCCTCGGATTGCGCTTTGAATATGAAAATTCATTCCTCTGTGTCAGCTGAATACCCCGAGGGGGTAGGCTGGGAAGAAGTTCCTTTATCTATAGGAGAACTATACAATTGACGATAGGCGACCGATGGTCCTTGATCACTCATACTGTAAACTAACAGATTATCAAATAACAAAACAATAATATACACGTATGCATGTGTTCACATAAATTATTTCCTAACAGAATTGACAATTTCATTGTCAGCAGAACACTTCTGTGACTGAAATCAGTGGCTTTAGCTCTGATACCACCTTCTGTCGCAACCCCCGGCCCCTATCTCCTGGGAACGGGCGGCCGTGAGCTCAGATTTAGTGGTATTAGTGTTTATCATTTTTGGCAGTGGAATTTACATCAGAACCGTAGTTAGGAAATATTTTATCAGAGTAAAATACCACATTTTTATAATAATAAACACGTGAGAAAAACCCAAGTTTCCATTACAAACATGATTATAGGGATAAACCCTAATTTATTGAATTTAAAACATCTTCTTTATTTAGGTAACTTTTATAGCCACATTTTCCAAGCCTTCAGTGCTGTCCAGCTGGCTTCTATTTGGCTTTCACATTTTGTTACCTGAAACGCGTTTAAAAACATTTTGTTAGTGGAAAATACTGCTGAGTGAATCCCAATTTAATCAAAACAGGTTTTATCATTTTACAGTATTAAGGGAGATCTCGCAATTATATTTGTTTCCAATTCTTACTTTAATTACCACCCACGGCACTATCAATCCTGACTTGTGGTAATGTTACTACTCACAGTGTAGTAACAAATTTTGTATACAAAACCCCAACATACCGACGATAATTGTAGAATTACAAATACTCAATCACTGTTAATCATAATATAAAACAATTGAGCTTTGTAAAAACAGTTTACAAAAAGGTTCAAACAAAAAGGAGATTACTCACATTACTACTTTAGGTTTTTCCTTTGTGACTTCCTGGTTATAATCTATTAATTAAACAATGCACACGCGTTAGTATAATAACCCAATTTACATTAGTTATACCCTCCCCGAGACAGAACTCCAACGACTACGTCGGGCAGAGCCTCGACAGCCGTTACGAAGCACTAGATCAATCGGGCATCGTATCTAATACATAACCGGGGTTAAAATCCTTACAACGAAGCAGAGCTTCGTTAATTAGCGGGATATAATGCCCAAATATTATGTCTACTGTTCAGAAAATGAGAGAGAGAATTCAGATTTGAACGTCGAAAATGGAATGCCGATCGATCCTATTTATAGTGTTGATACAGCACTTCCTTGCGGCATGCAAAGGATACACAAGGGGCCTTCGCGCCCCGCGACGTAGGTGTGTAGGTCCTAGCTATGCTGAGTCAGACCCCTAGCCTTCACAAGCGTTGTGCCACGTGGCGTCACCAGGTGTAACACCCGTTCTTATAAATCAAGGTTTAGCGTATTATTTACGAAAACAATCATGTAATTAAGATTACATATCCTTCGGAAAAACGGGTTTACTAAAACCTTTTTACAATTTAAAAGTTTAGAACATAATGTAATTAAGTTCGTCACTTAAAAGAAACAATGAAACGACATTCGTCATTTAACATAATAACGATACATAGTGTGGAAGCTTATTTCGTGATCGTGTTCGGTTCTTGCTCGTCACTTGATCTTCATCCGGGCACTCATGGCAATCACCTATGATCAAAACCAACTTAAAAGTTAGTTTTGATAGTCAAATATGAAGTTCAAACAAGTACAGGGGTTAAATATGAAGTTCTAACAAGTACGGGGGTTAATTATGACAAAAAATAACATTTTTCCGGGTTTGGGGGCGTCGCGTGACGCCAAGGGGCGTCGCGTGACGCTAGGCCCCCTTTTAGACAGAATGTTGCTGCATATTCCCTGCACGATCTGATTTCATGGAAACGACCATAACTTCTTCGTTATTGATCCGTTTTACCCGATTCTTTTTCCTACGCGTCCGTAATTTAATTATCCATCTTATGGATTTAAAATCCAACAACCTTCATAATAAAAATTTCAGACTTTTAAGTCTTCGGCTTATCGCTCTTTTACCAAATTTTGACCCGTTTATGCATTTTATCAAAGGAACATATTTGTTTGATTCCTACATCACCTACACTTCTCAAATTGTTATTAACTACCATTTTAGGTTCTAATCACAAGTTTATTTCACAATTTAAACCCGTTTATGCTCGTATGCTTATTTTGACACGTTAAGGGTATTTAAGCACTTTAAAGCTTGAAATCGCTTTCATTCCTTTCTAGCATCTTATTCCTACATTACTTATCAAGTGATATTCAACTACAACTCTTTGTGTGTTGGATTTCAATGTGTATATCTATATGTTCCGAGTTTTACCCTTCGGATTGTTATTTTACGGTAAGACTCAAATAGAGCTATTTGGCTAACGTATTACATCTATCAACATCTACACTTATTCTAAGCTTTTGTTTAATCATAAGACTCGTTTCCAAACAACCTCTAAGGGTTGTTTGTTCGTTTTAGCCTACAAGGGCGTTTTGGTCGATTTTGGTCCTTCTTTTACAATGAAGGACTCTCACCAATTATTCGACCAAGATATCACTTTTAACTACAACAGAAATATGCGTACCTGGGTCGGATCAACAAATAGACCCGATTTATACCTCGCTTTTATTATCACATTTTCTATGGCGACGGAAGTATCCGAATCGCTAATCGGTCCTGTTAGCATAAGACTTGGCAACCATATTAGTCGATATTGTCAAATGGTGTTATCACACCATTTGACCCATTTGGCCTATAAGACTAGGCATTTTCACAAGTAGCAAAACATGGTTATTAATTGCCAATTTGTTCATTCGACCCATTTCGGATTTTTGCTACTAGACCCCTTTTTCTCTTAAACTCCTTTCTTATGTTTTTACCCATTCGGCTTACGCCACAGGTGCCCCTTTTGAACTCTAATTTACTTTAGCCAATACTTGACTAAATTTTCATTTTTACTCATTTTATCGTTATTAGTTTTCGTTAAAATAATCTTAACGAAAACTTCTTAGTTATTAGTCATTACATGACTAAATTACCATTTCGCCTCTTTTCACCATAATACATGGTTTTTATCATTTTTGTTTGTTCCGACTCATGTTAATAACGTCGGAACCCTTAATTCAGATATTACACTAATCGCATTAGTAATTTACAAAATAATGCATATTCTACAAAAAGGATGTAAGCGTCGCTTACCTTGCATCCGGTTATGCTCTTTTTCCTTCATTCTTGATTTGTTTGACCCGCTTTCACTCCAAGCTTCACCTAGCTTGTTTAAGCGCCTACTATCATCCATCATTCACAAGGTTGTTAGATTAGTCATTCTAAATCATGACTTTCACACCTTATGAATCTTTGACTACTTTCTTATTGAACTAAATCATGAATCATGAGTTTAATTCTTATGTCACGACCCACTTCAAATCAAGTATGAACTCTTAACAATTTCCCCTTTTTTTGTTCAAGTAGTTCATTTATACAAGTTAGTATGGTGTTTATAAACACCAATACAACATCAATTTCATTTAATCATCTAAAACCCATTTTTTTCCATCTTTTTATACTAAACCCAATTTATGGTAATTATGATTCATGTACCCAAACACCTAAATTGTTCAAGTACTAAATCTTTACTATCTAATATGATGATTATAATCACAAATTAGACACTAACATCATCATATTATAAAAACCCATTTCAAGACATGTATGTTTAACACTCAACTTGCTAATTGTTCAAGTATCTTGTTCCTACTAGCAACTATGATGATTATAAACATGTATACATCATCATCTTTACTACATAATCAAAACCCACTTGACATATGAGTGTAACAATACAATACAATACAATACAACCATACCCAGTAAATCCCACAAATAGCAAAGCTACTTATAGGGTCTGGGGAGGGTGGGATGTAGGCAGACCTTGCCTCTATCCATAGGAATAGAGAGGCTGCTTCCAGAGAGACCCTCGGCTCAAAACGCACAACAAACCAACACACCAAGTAAAAGAATATACAAATAAGAAGTCCCCATACCAAGAAATTGATCCGACTTGACATATGAGTGTATGATCATGAATTCACCACCATGAACATCAATTCAACAAATACATGACTAGGGTTTACTCCTAGACATAGTTTCATCCCTAATTTCACCCAAACAACAAACATGCAAGTTCAGATTCGAATTTTCTAGGTTTGCACAGAATTTCAACTAGAGATTTCTTAAGAAATTTACATACCTCGTGACTCCTTTTTCAATGGAGGTCACTAATTCATACTCGGATTTTGATTTGGACTTGATTTGCCCCGTCAATTTGATGAAATTGTGTTGATTAGGGTTTGAACCCTTCTTTGTGCTCCTGATGATCGATCCACACACACAAGGTGTGTGTGGTGTGTGTTTTTTTTTATTAATAGAACTTGTCACCTTTTTAACGATTTTGGTCCCTCAAGTTTTGTTAACTAGTAAGTAGGCTACAACCTACTTATTTTCAACAATACTTTGTTTTGTTAACTAGGTTAAACTTTGCTAGTTTAACTTAGTGAGTTCGGGTAGTCATAACCCGTTTTATTTTAAGTCCCGTTAGCTCGGGCCTTCTTTATACTTTGTTTTTCCTCAAAAGCTTTTATTCACTTTTTATTTAATATTAGGATTAATTATTTAAATCCCAATATTTACCGAGTAATTTTGCCACTAACGGTATTTTCCCCGTCTTTAGTATTAACGGGGTTTAATTACCAAACCTGTTTTCGGGGTGTTACAAGTCTACCCCCCTTAAAGAGGTTTCGTCCTCGAAACCTTTTCTTACGTAATTCATTGAGTTTAAACTCAATGTATTCGATCCGAGAAATATTTTAAACATTTCTCATACTTTTTAACCATTCGTTAGTATTACCTGAAAAGTGCGGTAACATCTCTTTTGGTTACTAATGTCTACATGTCTCATGTGACATAGTGTAACTTCGAAATAACACAATCTCGTTCTTTCCACTAGTTTAGTTAACTTAACGATATTCATCGCTTTCATATACTATCGAATTTCCTTATGAATCCGTTACTTTGACCCGTTTAAAGGTCTTTAGTGAAATCTTTCACTTTTAGCAACAATTTCTTTTGTTTTCAAATTCATTTATTCGGTTTAGTTATACCGAATCTACCGTTTACAAGCAACCAACTTACTTAGGTGACCTCAACCGGTCTCACTAGCTAGACTTATTAGTCCAGTTGCTTTTTTTTTTTTACCGCTCGCTTAGTTATAATGTGATTTTACTTCACATTACTTTTCCCAACCGTGATCATGTCACATCCTGTTTAGTTTGTATCAACCTTTCATCATTTTTTTTTTTGAAAATATCACTTTTCGAATATATCATCTTGCGCCTATCAGTGTCAAGACTTGTATCGTTCATGCTTACTATTTAAATTCCTATCAGAATTTATGTTTGTAAAAACATTATTTCTTACTAAAACCGAAGTTTTAGTTTTAGGATCTTTTCTTTAACTAGTGTCAATCATCCATACCGGGATATTGACAGTCCGTAATTTAATCCTTTACACTCTTAGTTTTATGCGGGGATTCTTAACTGATTTCCTCGCTTTATTCAATCTAACCCGTAGGTTTTATCACTTAGCCTTATGGGCTATTTTTGACTAGACATTCACCTCTTTAGGGCGAAGTCCTTATAACTTCTTTCTAAACATGACCCGTGGGTCGTTTTAGTCCATAGATCTCTCATTTGTTTATAACCCTAAAGGTTATGTTGATCCCGTAGATCACTCTTTTTACTCGTGTCTTATTAAAATATATATTTGGTGTCAAAGCACTCTTTTTACGTTTGATAATCATTTGTCTCAAGCTTACCGTTATCCTGCTTGCGCTTACTTATGCCTTCAAGCATTATACTTTATTCAACCCGTTCAATCTCAAAATAGTTGAATATAATTATCAAAATTTCTGTTTACGAAATTTTATGGTCTTTTAGTCATAACTCATAATCCGAGTCTTTTGACTTTAAATTCGTGTTCTCGTTTCTCGGTTTACGCATGCGTTTAAATTTTTACCCATCAACCGGGTACTTTACTGAAGTCATTATTAGTGCAAGCATTCCGGTATACATCAAGTTTTCGTTTTAGTTTGTTTGGTTGTCTTAGCGGAAGCCCTCGCTTTTATTCAACCAAACTTTTATTCTTTATTTGACCATCCTTGACAGTCTTTTAAACTATGAATGATGATTATCATCATCATCATTTCTTTACTACGACCAAAGTCAACGATTTTGATCGTTTTTCTCGTGTGGGCAATACCTTTGTTTCTATGACCCCGCGGGTCATTTATACTTTGGTTTTACAATGCCCTTTTTGTCTACCATGGTTTTTGATCATTTTTCCCATGTGGGCAATACCTTTGTTTCTATGACCCCGTGGGTCATTTATACTTTGGTTTTACAATTCCCTTTTTGTCTACCATGGTTGTTTCGTCAAAAATAACTTATGTCACGAATTTCCTTGGGTCTTTTATTTCTATGTGCGCCATACATCGTTTTTATGGTTCCCGCGAAAACCATTTATACGAGTATGCCCATAAGATTTCTTGACCCTAAGGATCCTTTAAAGTTCATTCATCTTGACCTTACTACATCGGACATAACTGCGCTCATTATAAGAAGCTCATGCTATCATGTGTTCACTACTTACTTGGCCAGAGTAAGCGATCAACACGTGGTACGCGTGACCTTATTATAATTACCACATCACGTCCCATGTAAGTAACTCCTCAAATTATCTCCATGTTTATGGTTTCATTTGGTAAAACTTTATTTAATTGTTAGTTAACAATTATTAGTTTTAGTCGTTTATCCTTGAACATGTACAATGTCCTTTTTATAAACATTTATTCACATTCATTGATGTGATCATTACTTTTCTCAATAGGATTTATATTGAGAATACTTACTTGGATGATCACTCTCGTCCAAGTTTCTATATAAACAAGTCTTGTTATTCATTTGTTATTCATCATTGTGAATAACACATTTCCTATTAAATTTTTCTTGGAAATCAGGTTTTCCAAGTTATATCATATGTGTATGCAACCGTTATTACTTACGTGTTTGTTGCATATAACGACTCGTGCGATTAAATTTAAAAGTGTGCACCTGGTAATGCTTGCCCTAACGGGCTTCTCTTGTCATTAGTCTTGTTCGCGACTGTTACGCGATTTTGGTCCTTGATGAGTATGCTCTTCCTGTCATACCTCGGACCGTTCCATCATCATATCCATAATTCGTTCAACTCCCGTCATCTTCAGACGCGAGTGTCCTTCAATTAAAACATTCACAAGAGTTAGTAATGTCAACTTCAATAATCGCCCGTATTATAATACAAGGCTTTTTCTACTATACGCGTCAACACGCGTATTTTCGTCAACCATATCAATCATTTAAATTGGGGTAACATATACCACACGATAGCCCTATGTGTTGTTTACAACACTTTAGCATGCTAAGCTATTAACATACTTGTACTTACCGGATTTGCGATCAAGCCTCGAACCGAACACTTTACCCTTTAACCTTGGGCTCTGATTACCAACTTGTAACACCCGTTCTTATAAATCAAGGTTTAGCGTATTATTTACGAAAACAATCATGTAATTAAGATTACATATCCATCGGAAAAACGGGTTTACTAAAACCTTTTTACAATTTAAAAGTTTAGAACATAATGTAATTAAGTTCGTCACTTAAAAGAAACAATGAAACGACATTCGTCATTTAACATAATAACGATACATAGTGCGGAAGCTTATTTCGTGATCGTGTTCGGTTCTTGCTCGTCACTTGATCTTCATCCGGGCACTCATGGCAATCACCTATGATCAAAACCAACTTAAAAGTTAGTTTTGATAGTCAAATATGAAGTTCAAACAAGTACAGGGGTTAAATATGAAGTTCTAACAAGTACGGGGGTTAATTATGACAAAAAATAACAATTTTCCGGGTTTGGGGGCGTCGCGTGACGCCAAGGGGCGTCGCGTGACGCTAGGCCCCCTTTTAGACAAATGTTGCTGCATATTCCCTGCACGATCTGATTTCACGGAAACGGCCATAACTTCTTCGTTATTGATCCGTTTTACCCGATTCTTTTTCCTACGAGTCCGTAATTTAATTCTCCATCTTATGGAGTTAAAATCCAACAACCTTCATAATAAAAATTTCAGACTTTTAAGTCTTCGGCTTATCGCCCTTTTACCAAATTTTGACCCGTTTATGCATTTTATCAAACGAACATATTTGTTTGATTCCTACATCACATACACTTCTCAAATTGTTATTAACTACCATTTTAGGTTCTAATCACAAGTTTATTTCACAATTTAAACCCGTTTATGCTCGTATGCTTATTTTGACCCGTTAAGGGTATTTAAGCAATTTAAAGCTTGAAATCGCTTTCATTCCTTTCTAGCATCTTATTCCTACATTACTTATCAAGTGATATTCAACTACAACTCTTTGTGTGTTGGATTTCAATGTGTATATCTATATGTTCCGAGTTTTACCCTTCGGATTGTTATTTTACGGTAAGACTCAAATAGAGCTATTTGGCTAACGTATTACATCTATCAACATCTACACTTATTCTAAGCTTTTGTTTAATCATAAGACTCGTTTCCAAACAACCTCTAAGGGTTGTTTGTTCGTTTTAGCCTACAAGGGCGTTTTGGTCGATTTTGGTCCTTCTTTTACAATGAAGGACTCTCACCAATTATTCGATCAAGATATCACTTTTAACTACAACATAAATATGCGTACCTGGCTCGGATCAACAAATAGACCAGATTTATACCTCGCTTTTATTATCACATTTTCTATGGCGACGGAAGTATCTGAATCGCTAATCGGTCCTGTTAGCATAAGACTTGGCAACCATATTAGTCGATATTGTCAAATGGTGTTATCACACCATTTGACCCATTTAGCCTATAAGACTAGGCATTTTCACAAGTAGCAAAACATGGTTATTAATTGCCAATTTGTTCATTCGACCCATTTTGGATTTTTGCTACTAGACCCCTTTTCTCTTAAACTCCTTTCTTATGTTTTTACCCATTCGGCTTACTCCACAAGTGCCCCTTTTGAACTCTAATTTACTTTAGCCAATACTTGACTAAATTTTCATTTTTACTCATTTTCTCGTTATTAGTTTTCGTTAAAATAATCTTAACGAAAACTTCTTAGTTATTAGTCACTACATGACTAAATTACCGTTTCGCCTCTTTTCACCATAATACATGGTTTTTATCATTTTTGTTTGTTCCGACTCATGTTAATAACGTCGGAACCCTTAATTCAGATATTACACTAATCGCATTAGTAATTTACAAAATAATGCATATTCTACAAAAAGGATGTAAGCGTCGCTTACCTTGCATCCGGTTATGCTCTTTTTCCTTCATTCTTGATTTTTTTGACCCGCTTTCACTCCAAGCTTCACCTAGCTTGTTTAAGCGCCTACTATCATCCATCATTCACAAGGTTGTTAGATTAGTCATTCTAAATCATGACTTTCACACCTTATGAATCTTTGACTACTTTCTTATTGAACTAAATCATGAATCATGAGTTTAATTCTTATGTCACGACCCACTTCAAATCAAGTATGAACTCTTAACAATTTCCCCTTTTTTTGTTCAAGTAGTTCATTTATACAAGTTAGTATGGTGTTTATAAACACCAATACAACATCAATTTCATTTAATCATCTAAAACCCATTTTTTTCCATCTTTTTATACTAAACCCAATTTATGGTAATTATGATTCATGTACCCAAACACCTAAATTGTTCAAGTACTAAATCTTTACTATCTAATATGATGATTATAATCACAAATTAGACACTAACATCATCATATTATAAAAACCCATTTCAAGACATGTATGTTTAACACTCAACTTGCTAATTGTTCAAGTATCTTGTTCCTACTAGCAACTATGATGATTATAAACATGTATACATCATCATCTTTACTACATAATCAAAACCCACTTGACATATGAGTGTATGATCATGAATTCACCACCATGAACATCAATTCAACAAATACATGACTAGGGTTTACTGCTAGACATAGTTTCATCCCTAATTTCATCCAAACAACAAACATGCAAGTTCAGATTCGAATTTTCTAGGTTTGCACAGAATTTAAACTAGAGATTTCTTAAGAAATTTACATACCTCGTGACTCCTTTTTCAATGGAGGTCACTAATTCTTACTCGGATTTTGATTTGGACTTGATTTGCCCCGTCAATTTGATGAAATTGTGTTGATTAGGGTTTGAACCCTTCTTTGTGCTCCTGATGATCGATCCACACACACAAGGTGTGTGTGGTGTGTGTGTTTTTTTTATTAATAGAACTTGTCACCTTTTTAACGATTTTGGTCCCTCAAGTTTTGTTAACTAGTAAGTAGGCTACAACCTACTTATTTTCAACAATACTTTGTTTTGTTAACTAGGTTAAACTTTGCTAGTTTAACTTAGTGAGTTCGGGTAGTCATAACCGGTTTTATTTTAAGTCCCGTTAGCTCGGGCCTTCTTTATACTTTGTTTTTCCTCAAAAGCTTTTATTCTCTTTTTATTTAATATTAGGATTAATTATTTAAATCCCAATATTTACCGAGTAATTTTCCCACTAACGGTATTTTCCTCGTCTTTAGTATTAACGGGGTTTAATTACCAAACCTGTTTTCGGGGTGTTACACCAGGTGCGCCCTGGTCTTGAGCTGTCGCGCCCCGCGTAACCCGAAGACAAGGTCTTCGCGGCCCACGAGCGCCATAAGGATTTTGATTTTATTTACTTTTTATAAAAGTAAAGGTATACAGGGTCAAATCTTGTATACGAGTTGTATTTTAGGACGAAAAGGTTTGATCTAAATATTTTAGGAGTGTCGGAAATATTTTAGGAGTGTCGGAAATATTTTAGGAGGGTTGTTATAGATTACATACTGTGTTTATGCACATGTTCTTGTATAATGTTCTTAAATGACGATAATACCCTTATGACACATAAAATGATTTCTAAGCATAACATTCATACCGAACCTTTTGCCTACTGATATGTTATGATAAATAACATATTTTGGTTATTCAAAGCTGGTCATAACATCAGATTTGTTAAAACATCGTAATTATCCTCATTTAACGACTTTAATGGCGTTTAGGCGCATAGTATGGTTTTAAACCATATTTATAAACCAAGACTTGTTACCTACTGATTTTGTAAACCATTTTAAATATTTTTCAGGAGGTATAAGTCATGAACTCAGAACCCCAAATAAGTTCTCAAAACTATATGTGAAATGACCAAAATGCCCCTACAGTGTATAGTTAGTTTTAAAACATAAACCACACATATATTTGATACCCTACTGATATTATATCATAAATTAAATATTTTTACAGAAGCAAATGATTCCAGCCCAGCTGGCTGATGCATTGGAAATGATGGGGAAGGACTCCGGTTCGACTCTTGATCCCACCCGAGTTTTCTACTACAGTGCATTTACTCCAGAGGGTCGGCTCTTGTGGAGGGTGCAACTCCTGTCATGTGGCAGGAGGCTGGAATTTTTCTCGGGGACAACGTAACGCCCCTCTCGACCAGGCGTGGGCCCGGTTAAGACATCATAGTCTTGGTAATTAGTGGTGGCGGGCCTGCGTCTTGCGGGTGTGAATTAGCCATCTGTTGTGAAGTTCACCTGTCAAAAAAATTATTTTTACAGAATGTTTATGACCTTAACATCAGTTTACTTGCAAGCTCCTTTTATAAGTCATAAAATGACCAAAATGCCCTTATGAGGCTTAATTCGGGTTAAAAACCTTTATGGGCATACATGTTGATATCTTACTGATATTATAACATGTTTTAAGTATAATAACATATGGAACTTGTATATGACCCATCCGGTTACCCTATAATGCTTATACGCATTCGGTTCGACTTATGTAACTAGTTTACATTAGTTAACCGAAACGGGTTTAACCTTATCATTTTAACTTCAATTTCTAAAATGTATTTAGTTTACCCACATTATACAAGTCTTCATACTTGTTGGGTTTAAATTACATCATATTCCGGTCATCGCTTAATCTATCGCATTGCACCGTAATTTATTCTTTAAGCTAGTCGGTCTAAGTCTATGACTTAAATAGGACCCTAATTGGTTAATATTACCATCATTCCAGACTAGAGCCTTCTTGTAAAAGCTATCTACACTTGTCTAGTGAATTATACGACTGAATTATTTAAATCTGGCATTGAATCGAGTCATAGCTCAGGTAAATACTTTTAACTTATTTTCCCGATACGGGCTTGGGATACAATAAATTATTACCGCTTGGTCGGGTATGGGATCACTTAGTGGGATTGTGGCTATCAAACCTACATAACCCATTTTGATCTTTATTATTTGATAACTTAAACATTGGGGGTTAACGCGACTGTGTCATGAATATCCTCGGCTCATTTAAGTTACTAATGACCACGACCTAAGCACGGGATGTAGGCATACACCTGACAGATGCAAATGCTAAAAATATATTATACCCACAAGGTGGGGATAACTCCTTTGTGGGTTTTTAAAGTGGTGTGTCGGTTAATCAGGTCTCGGTTTCTATACTGGGCCTAATATGTATTGACAAACATGTAAAACTGTATACAAGATTAAAATTCTTAATTGTCCTAAGTTATAAAAGACTAAGTGACAGGTACTAAACGCAATAGGCCGGGAACTGCTTGGTATCAATAGAGGATCTTGCAAATCCTTAGGACGCCCAAAGTCTCTTAAACATCATTTTGTACATATATTAGATACGTCTGTGGATCCTGTCGGAAATGAGAATAATAGATAGTGTAGGGGCTAGTGTGTAAAGTGGTGTCCTATATAAACACCTTTCTTGTAACCCTAATCTCTTGAACAATACAATTTTCTCAATACAATTCAAACCCAATTCATAGATTATTCTCTATACCAAACAACATGGTATCAGAGCAGGTTCTTTGATCCGTGAAACAATCTGTTCATCATCTCCAAATCAATCTCAGCAAAACTCAAACCAAACCGGAAAAACTCAAATCAAACCAAAAAAAAAAAAAAAAACTCAAAGAACCGACGAAGATTCCTTCTTCATCCACGAAGCCTTTTTTATTCCCACAAACCTTTGTTTTCTAGCAGCCAATTTTTTGGAGGTGAACAAGAAAAGTCAACTTTAATCATCATCATCACGTGTGGATCTTGAGAAGGACAAAAAAGAATTATTTGTGGGTGACAAAAAAAGAAAAGAATTGTTTTTTTTTTTGGTGGCATAATAACAACAACAGTGCTGTTCAAGAAATTCAAGGAGTTAAAGTGGTGACGGCGGCCAAGAGTTGGAGTGCGGACAAATTAGGGTTAGGACAGACCCTAGTAGCGGATTTAATCAGCTCCCGTTTTTTTTTGCAACCTTCGTTTGATGCAATTCCTTTGTTAGCGGAAATAATCTTTTGAAATAACGATAGCGGATTTGTTTAATCCGGAAGCTAGCGAATTTATTCGGGGGTTAACTTAAATCTTGAACGCGAGTTCAAGTCACCGATGAATTTAGATAAATTCGCCGGTGAGATAACTTCGCCATTAAGCGGTGGTTTGCGGGCGGACTTAAATCTTGAACGCGAGTTCAAGTCACCGGTGAATTTAGATAAATTCGCCGGTGAGATAACTTTGTCCTTTTAGCGAAGTTATTTGGGTGCAAATTAAATACGCTCGTGTTTGGTGTAAAAAAAAAGAAAAAAATGGAAATCAATCATAGTAGGAACAGTGCTTGGATCTTCGATTCTGGTGCCACTGACACCATGACGTTTGAATCATCAGATATACGATCAATGGCCAATCCTCAAAAAACTCAAATCCATACTGCAAACAATGGAATGATGCAAGTGAAAGGAGGAGGAACAATTGAAATTTCACCAACTATGAAGTTATCAAATTGTCTCTATGTTCCATCATTATCACACAAACTGCTCTCCATTAGCCACATTACCAAGGAGCTAAATTGTACTGTACTAATGCACCCGAATTTTTGCCTTTTACAGGATATCAGGACGGGTGTGATTATTGGACGTGGTACTGAGCGCCAAGGATTTTACTATGTGGATGAAGTGGCTCAACAGGGTACTGTGATGTTGGCTCATGGAACTGATAACCGGGAAGCCTGGCTATGGCATAGACGTTTGGGACATCCATCCCATGGTTATTCGCACCTTTTGTTTCCAAAACTCTTCCCTTCAAATGGGAAAATAGAGTGTGAAACCTGTCTTCGCGCTAAAAGCCAACGACAATCGTTCAAACCTAGCAATACGAAAGTGGCCTCACCTTTCTCACTTATCCATTCCGATGTGTGGGGTCCTACTCCTGTGATGGGGGGACAGGGTCTTCGGTACTTTATACTATTCGTGGATGATTGCACTCGCATGACATGGGTATATTTTTTAAAAAATAAAGCCGAAGTGTACGAAAAATTTGTCATGTTTTATGCTATGATTCAAACTCAATTTCAAACTCAAATTCAAATCCTTCGATCCGACAATGGGGGGGGGGGGGGATTTGTCAATACATCTATGAAACAATTCTTTAAAACTAAAGGATTAATTCATCAAACCTCTTGTGCTCATACCCCCGAACAAAACGGTGTTTCCGAACGGAAAAACCGTATTATTCTTGAAATGACTCGTGCCCTTTTGATTGAATCTCAGGTTCCAAAATCCTTCTGGCCGGAGGCAGTTGCAACCTCCGTGTATCTGCTGAATCGGCTTCCCACAAAAGCTCTTAAATTTAAGACTCCCTTAGATTGTCTGTCTAAGTCTGCCAGTATTCCTCATCCTCTTACACTTGAACCTCGAATCTTCGGGTGTACCGCATTTGTTCATATACCCAAAACCAATCGAAACAAACTCGGCCCATGTGCTGAAAAATGTGTATTTGTCGGCTATGGGATCGATCAAATAGGTTACCGATGTTATAATCCAACAACTCGTCAAATGTTCACCACAATGAATGTTGACTTTCTTGAAACAAAATACTTTTATAACACCCAACTCAGTGGTCAGGGGGAGAATGACAGTATAGACACTCTGAGCTGGTTAATTCAAATTCCCTCATCTGAAGAAGTCACAACAGAAAACTATCACAGTACTGCGAGTCCTTCAAACACAGACACACAATCCGCGGAGCACAGTACCACTGAAGAAAGTCCATCCAACGTGATGCCTGAGGTAAGAAATACTGAGAACCCTGAATGTTCTACGTCTTATAACTATGAGACAACAGGGGAAAACATAGAACCAACAAATACAGAACATGTTGATCCAAATGTTGAACAGGTTGAAAATGAACCAGTAGTGGTTGAACATGTTGAACCACCAGGTGCAGCAGAGACAACCGGAAGATACTCTCTTCCTCCTAGAGCCAATAGAGGGGTTCCTCCAAAACGGTACTCCCCAGAGAAGGAGACCAGAAATTCAAGATATCCTGTAGCTAATATGGTCAACGGGAACTTATCTAACAGTGCGAAAGCGTTTGTTACTTCTCTATACACTGAACAAATACCTAATTCCTTAAAGGAAGCTCAAGGTAAGAAGAACTGGGAAGAAGCAATGGAAGTGGAGATGCGTGCTCTCATGAAAAACAACACATGGGAGAAGTGCGTTCTTCCTAAAGGAAAGAAAACAGTTGGATGCAGGTGGGTGTATTCGATTAAATATAAACCAGATGGTTCCATTGGGCGATACAAAGCTCGGCTTGTAGCCAAGGGTTACACTCAGACGTATGGGATCGATTACTCTGAGACTTTTTCTCCGGTTGCAAAAATGGATACCATTAGAGTTCTCTTCTCCGTAGCAGCCAATAAGGAGTGGCCTCTTCACCAGTTTGATGTTACAAACGCCTTTCTCCATGGAGACCTAACAGAAGAAGTCTACATGGAAGCACCTCCAGGTTTTTCAGGGGGTTTTAAAGAAGGGGAAGTTTGTCGGTTGAAAAAATCCCTTTATGGGCTAAAGCAGTCTCCTCGGGCATGGTTTGGGAAGTTCACTTTGGCCATGAAAGAGTATGGGTATCACCAAAGTAACGCTGATCATACTCTGTTCCTCAAGAGAAGAAACGGCCTTGTAACTTGCTTGATCATATATGTAGACGACATGATTATTACCGGAGATGATACAGAAGAAATAGCACGGCTGAAAAGGAATCTGTTTTCAAAGTTTGAAATGAAAGACCTTGGGAATCTTAAGTATTTCCTCGGGATAGAAGTTCTCAGGTCTAAGCAGGGGATTTTCATCTGCCAAAAGAAGTATGTCCTTGATCTCCTAGCAGAAACTGGGTTGATTGATTGTAAACCAGCAGATACTCCAATGGTGGTGAATCACAATCTTCACATGGAACTCAATGGAGAATTTGCAGACAAAGAAAGGTATCAACGGCTTGTGGGCAAGTTAATTTATCCCTCTCACACTCGCCCTGATATAGCTTATGCTGTTGGAGTGGTGAGTCAGTTCATGCATCAACCTCAAGTTGCCCACATGGAAGCTGCTCAGAGAATTTTAAGATATCTCAAGGGAACGGCAGGCCATGGAGTGTTGTTCAAAACAAATGGACATTTAAATGTTGAACTCTACACTGACGCAGACTGGGCAGGGGATAAGGGAAACCGAAGATCAACATCAGGATATTTTTCCTTGGTTGGTGGGAACCTCGTTACCTGGAGGAGTAAGAAACAGAAAGTAGTCGCTCTATCGAGCGCAGAAGCGGAATTTAGAGGTATAGCTCGAGGGTTAAGCGAAGTTCTGTGGATCAGGAAGCTACTAGAAGACATTGGTTTTTCCCAAAAGGCTCCTAGTAAAGTCATGTGTGACAATACAGCTGCAATACAAATCTCAGAAAACCCAGTTCAACATGATCGAACAAAACACGTGGAGGTAGATCGACATTTCATCAAAGAAAAGTTGGAAGCAAGAATCATAGAACTCCCTCATGTTTCGTCAAAAGATCAACTCGCAGATATACTCACAAAGGCAGTCGACGGAAACGCGCTTAGTAGCTGTTTGAGCAAGTTGAGTATTGGTGACCCCACTACTCAACTTGAGGGGGAGTGTCGGAAATGAGAATAATAGATAGTGTAGGGGCTAGTGTAAAGTGGTGTCCTATATAAACACCTTTCTTGTAACCCTAATCTCTTGAACAATACAATTTTCTCAATACAATTCAAACTCAATTCATAGATTATTCTCTATACCAAACAACAGATCCCTTATTACAACCATCTGTATTTATTATTTTAAACTTTGAACATTTCGGTTTGTAATAGTAATTTTATTCCAATACTTCTGCTGTGCTATTCTGTGTTTATTGAGTATGATGATATCAACTACGTCACGATAATCCCTACCGGGCCCACTAGGTTATGTTGAAAATATTGGGGTGTGACAAATACCTAGTAGATGTGGCAAAGGAACAATCTTGAAAACTTCAGAATTAACATCAAAAGCAATTATATAAGTAAAATCACGAAGCCAAAAGTGTGAAACGGTGAAATATAACTTGTTGGATAAAGTACGAACATACCACAAATATGTTCTTGAAGCGTAATTTGTTCCCTTCAAGAAATCTATAGTTCTCCAAGTACCAGTAGATTGTGAATATACGCGAGGTATGGCAACATTATTAAAACGCTTGATGTGTAGAATTTTAAGATCACTGAATGCATCAAGGTACATTCCAGCTGTATCTACTTGGTGGTCATATCTAGTATCAGATTGGTTATCTAACAAAATCAAATAGCGGTTAGTTGTTGGGTTCCAAAGGATCAATTCATTTGAAGGGCGTTGATTAGAAACTAACAGACCATCAAGAGATGCAAGAATATTTAAAAACAAAGGACGGGTGTTGATAAGGAAAGAAATATTTTTCCTTTCAACAAAATCTATCTTTCCACCTACCACGTTGTCAATAACAACAGATTGATTAGTCAAAGTGATCAGCTTTCGGTTTTGAGATTTAGCCAACCGGCGAGCATTGATGATCGTAAACATGTGTGTAGACAATTCATAACGCCATTATTTATAGACTGATTTGAAACGACCAACTGCCTTTGTAGGTAGCCTCGATAAAATCTCTTCATGCATCATTTCAATACCAAGACGTTCCATGCTTTGTACTACATTTCAACAATAGATAAAAACAAATGAAATATATTTTCGAAGTAAACTAATGTTGACATACTTGTAATATTAAGGTTATAATAGAAAAGGCATAATAAATAACAGTTTAGTATTTTAGAATTTTGTATCATCAATCATAGTTCAAACTGTTTGTAAACAATAAGAATTAAGGGTAGATTAACATCTAGAGTAAGCGGCTGTTTATACATAAGATTCAAAGTGATTCATTGAACAATTATAATGACGAATAGATTAAATTGATAGTAGGATGTGAAGTACATAAACCATATATGTAACAACTACTAACATAAAATCATATAACTGAAGAAGAAAACTAACCCATTTCGTAAAACCAATTTCGTAAGTTAGATGACAATCTGATCGTCTGCAAAGGACTGCAACAGAGTATGCAATAATGTTATATGAAAAATGGGTATTTAAAGGATTTGATCATAAGGTTGTCATATACATTATTTTAAAACGAAAATCATTGCCAAAATATGAAGATTGCTGTGACTGAATGTAGATATTTGAACAATCTATTATAAGACAATAAATTTATAGAAAGTTTGCGTATATATGTAATTTTGAACTTGGCATTTCGAATTCAAATCGAAAAAAACAAAAAAAAAATAGAATACAAATTATCTTGTGTAAATTAGTCTATGTTCGTTAGTTTCCAATCATATATGTATTACTATAATTATTATAAAATCGAATACTTTTAATGATGTAATGAAAGAAAGTAAGAAACGGAATTTTGAATTTCAAATTAGATAAAATATGGAAAGACTTGATTAGTAATTCAGTACAAAAATAAAGTATAAAAAATATATTTCAATTTGATAAACGAATTTTGAAATGTTATTGATTTATCATCATTTATTAACTATGGTAATAGATTCGTTACATAAATTAGAGATAGACTGATTGTATCATCAAATAGAAGATAGTTAAGTTAGATTTGTTAATATATACACTAAAATAAAATATACAAAAATCGTTACCAAAACTTTTTATCATTTTTCCAAAAGTATTTTTTTTATTTTTTTGTTTTCTAGCCAATATGGTAAGTCGATTTTGATGTAAGAATGCCCGTCTACCAACCCATGATTTGTAATTTGCTCTAACCTTCTAATATATATCTTGTTTTCATTATAAAAAAAAACAAAACAAAAAAAAAACAAACAAAGTATAAATAGTATAGTAAAAAGAAATAATGGCTTGTTAGTTTTCATATTAAAATTACTATAATTAACGGGGACGGGACGATTATCGGGGACGTTGTTCAGGTTGCTAAATCTCTTGATATCACCAGTTCGGAGGGTCCAACCTTGGGGCTACGACTTACTATTAGAAAAACTGAGTTATTTTGGCCGACATGCAACGGGGTGAAGGTCCGGCCAGGGCTTTTTCCCAGTGGGATTGGGAGCCCGGAGAGAGGTGTCAAGCTGCTAGGAAGGGCACTCAGTCGTGATGCCAGTTTTATTAGTGGTCTAGCGGCTAAGAGGGCAACGCGAGCTGTTGACATTATGGGACACCTTCCTTTGTTGCGGGATTCTCAAAGCAAACTCCTCTTGCTTAGATCTTGTATGGGGGTTGCAAAGTTGCTATTTGGTTTGCGAACTAATCAGCCCCCCTTTGTGGATAATGTTGTTTAATGTTTTGATAAAGGTGTTCGGGAGGCAATAGAAGACATTGTCGTATGTGGGGGCCTTTTTTGGTGAACTACAGTGGCGGATTGCGACCTTGCCGATGCAGCTTGGTGGGTTGGGCCTTCTCTCGGCCCGGGATGTGGCTGCCTATGCCTTTGTGGCTTCCAGATCTCAATCTTGGGAGTTGCAGGACCACATCTTACGTAACAGGGGGTTGCTAACACTGACTCGCATTATGCCAGTGCCTTGGAACACTTGCATGAATCTCTACCTGACTTTGATCTCGACGGTTTCTATAACAAGGACACTGACCCTAAAAAGCCAGAGAAAACTTTGGCAAATGCCCTTTGTTGTCGAATCGCACAAAGTTTGGGAGAAGATTTTCATTTGTCCCCCCGCCAGAAAGCCGTCATTGAATGCCTACAGAGGCCTCATGCTTAGGATTTCTTAACTGTTATCCCTATTTGTCACACCCCAACCGATGGCGGAAACATCGGGATGAGACGAAATAGATTGCAAGAGACTTCATAACACTATGTGACAATATAAATTAAATTCAAATTTCATTTCAAGACTAAAATGTCATACAAAGATTACAAATAAATGACAACATTACTTTAAACATACATCAACAAAATAGATTAAACTAAATGTGTTTCTAAGTCCACCTAAATCTTGTTTCTTCGCTTAGCATCATCTTGTCTATTAAAACCTACAACATATATTAAAATATGATCAACAAAAAGTTGGCGAGTATACAAGTTTGATACGTAGCATAAAAATAGTTTAAAATAGTCTAACGGCTCGTATCCAACATGAATCACAATATGCAAGTTACTAGTATGTTGAAACGGTGTCAAGTATATGTTCAAACCCAAGAATCCAATGCGTTAAAATAGCCTATCCCAAAGAATAACGGGAGGTAACATGTTTAACTTAACAATACCCCGAGACTAGTGGGCGGTGCATTACTCCTATAACGCTATAATTGTTAAGGTAGGCTTGTACGAAGTTAATGAGCATATAGACACAAAAAGTTTACATAACATACGAGATTAACAAGCATCATATAGTTTCATGTTCAAATATGGATAGGGAGTGATTCAAATAGTTTCAAGTGTTTCTTGTGTTTATATAGAATACATGTTGCACCCAAAAGTGTTTAAAAGTAAAAATGGGTTCGAGTATACTCAAAAAATTGCATATGCTTTCCTATTATCCAAGTGTTGATGTGTAATGGGATTAGGAGATTGAATGTATATGGATTGGAGTTCAAGGTATGATTAAGGTCGAAATTCGGAATTTAAAAGTACATGGAAAGTAATTATATGAGAAAATAACCATCTAGCTCATAATACTCATTCTTGACACTATGAAACTCAAAAGAGTTTAAATGTTTTCATGGGTCAAAATGCCCATTAAAATCGTGACGAGTATTATGTTCTTAGGTGGTGTAACCTACTATTTTGACAAATAACTATTAGGTTATCATCAAAAGTTTGGTTATTATAGATATTATATATCTTGTATAGTTTATATTATAAGTTATTAATCCAAGATTATAACAAGAATGTCATATAAGTCAAGCATGAGGTAGGAAGATAAATCTTCCGTTTAGGAACCTCTTTGGTATTCATATAAGTCATGCATGAGGTAGGAAGATGAATCTTCCATTTAGGTACCTCTTTTTTATTCACCACTACACATGTTGTCATAGACAACAAGGAGGGTAAAGAATATACATTAAGGAATTGAAATAAACAAACTAACTAAGAAGAAAACATCAAGTGATGTGTGGATTTGTAAGTAGGATAGCCCAAGCTATCCAAATAATCACACATATTCAAGTTCAAGATTTGTTCATCGCTTATGGGTTAAAAACCTTTTAAAATAGAAAGTTTAGAGGATTAAAACCTTTGAATTTGTATGTTACAACCTTGTTTTTAAGCACACATAATCATAGTCTTGATTAGTGGCATAAGGACATAGGAATGTATGAGTAAAACATAAGATTAAAGAATGTTTAACAAAGTTTTCTTCCAAAACAGAAAGTTAGACCTCAAAAATGGGATGTCTCAACTTGGATTTCCATGGAAAACCTTGTGAGAACAATCCTAGAGGTGTTCCACACTTTTTAGAGGAAGAAGAAGTGAAAAAGGATGAAAGAAAGGTGAATTTTGACCCACTTTTGCACTTGAAAGTTCCCGCCTTGAAGTTGATCTTAAACTAATATTTAGCTATAGATTTGGAGTGTTTAGAGTGAGGATTAGTGAGTTTGCAAAGGAGAAATGAGGGTTAGGAGTCTTGTATATATGGTGGGTGAGGTTAGGTAAGTGTTTAATGAGGTTTAGAAGCCCATTGGTGGATAATGGAGGTTGGAGCCATAAATACAAGATTCAAAATTTATATTTTAGGGTGGAGGTTGGAGCTAAAAATTCAGATTCAAAACGTGGGTTTTTGGAGGGGTTTGGCTTTTCCTCACAAATTGTCCCTCAAGTTTGATAAGTATGCAATTAGGGCCCCAAAGTTAGGTTTTAGGGTGTTTTCGAGTGCTTTTCGCGTAGTTTCAAGCGTGTTACAAGCATACAAGTATCGTAAACTTAATAGTGATGTAAAGTATGTCCATGTATGTGAAATTATGTAAAAAAAGTATCGGTAATGCCGGTTGTAACACATAGTTGTCGGTTATCGCACAAAATGCAGGTATAGGCGATTTACGATCTATAACACATAATTGAAGTATAATTAATATGTCGAAGGTGGTTACAAGTATAATATGATGTATTATGATGTATAATAAGTATTGGAATCATTAATTGTTGGTTAATCACAACTATTGCACGTAAACACGTTGAAAGTTGGTTATTTGCACGTATCGTCACATAGTTTTCGAATTAGGGTTCGTTGCATGCGAGTACAAGTATAAATTGAACATAACAAGTATAAATGGAACATAATTAATATAAATATGACTTTCATTATAATCGGTGTCTCAGATTACAAGGTTTCAAAACGAAATACGATTACAAGGAATACAAGTTTCCACAAATAGAATTACAAGACAACTTTCAAATTAATGAAAGCTACGAGAAAGCGGTGCGTCACAGTCTCCCCTCCTTTAGGAAATTTCCTCCCAAAATTTATTCAAGAGGAAGACTTTTAAAACGAGAACGTTTTGGCTATGGAAATCGATTAAAATCGAGGATAAGAAGTGTGAGATGTGTCGAAAAACGTATGAAATTGTTTGAGGAACGAAAGGATAGGTTTTTTTTAAAGAGTTTTGACAAAGATGACTTAAGATATTAAACACAAGTAAAACGTGTATGTGTGTATATAGGTAAGGTGAGCTTTAAATAAGTTTGAATAACTCAAAATGGAAAGGTATTTTAGAATATGTTACCTAAGATAGAAAACTTTTGTACAAAAACTGTATGTATTTTTTATGGAAAGTGTGACCGCACTGTAGGTTGTAAGAAAAGTTTCATTAGTTTTAAAGAGCATTGATAAATCTCAGTTTTGTAAAAACATTGTTTAATGGTGAGAAACGAAGAAGTTAGGTATTTTAAATAAAACGGTTTTGGAGGTAACGGCCAACTAAGTGTGTTTGCACATAAACAAGAATGGAAGATAGTCTCAAAGCAAGAAAGTATTTTGGGGTTCGTATGTTTAAACCGACTGATTGTAAATGAGGTTTGTATAAAAGACAAGGAATAAATGGAAATAATGGAGGTAAGAGAGTGAACGAACGATCTAGTAGAGGAATGCAAGGATAGGAATGTTATGTGTGGGATTAACGAAAGCGATGTATTAAGAATGAGGTCTTGTCGTGGATAATCAGATATATTGCATTTGTGAGTTGTTTAAAGTTGTGTTAGGTCCAAAAGGTCTGCAAAACACTAAATTTCCCATGGCACGTTCTATGAAATTTTGATAACATGGTAAAAACACTTATATATAGGAAGTACCAGCGGCGTATCCACCATGTTTTGACCACGTTGCGTCCGTTTTGTTATTCGGTGCAATGTTACATGTCGTGTCTTACCATACACAGTAGTACACTCTATGGTTCTCATGCGCTTATCACTATAATCTCGTGTGCACCCGCGATTATATAGATCGTTGCATGATCCGCATAGCTTGTTCTAGTTGCGTATGAGTTTAGGTATACATAAAGTCTGAAAATAAGATTGTGTGCGTGTAAGAATGTAGTATATAAGCATGTTTGCATTCAAGTAAGTATGAGACCCATGTAAGCGAATCCCTCGGGTTTCGCTCGCGTACAGGTGTGAATGTATAAATTATGATTATGAATAAAAGCATGAGCATAGCATAAGTTTAAGTATGAATACGCATGTGAGTATAAACACGAAACATAAACGAGCATGAGTATAAATATGAGCATAAACGACATGAGTACGAACATAAATACGAGTATAGTCATAAAATGTATTAATGTGAGTAAAAATGTGAATACAAGTGTAAGCATAAAGCGTATTGAGTGAGTAAGAGTATAAATAGAAGTATAAGTATAAAGATGAAACGCATCATTGTAATTATGAGTATAAATATGAGTATCATGAGTATAAATATGAGTATAAGTATAAGCATAAAATGTGAGCATGAATACGAGTATAAATATAAGTATAACATAAGTGTGTAAATATGTATATAAATATAAACTTAGAATGCATGAGCATGAGTGTGAATATGAATATGAGTATAAACATAATGGTATGAGCGTAAATATAAGTGTAAACGTAAATTGCGTGAGTATAGACGTGAATATGAATATAAGTGTAAGCGTAAGTGTACGAGTATAAGTGTGAACATGGATGTAAGAGTAAACATAAGTGTATAAGTGTAAATAAAACGTGAAATATATGAATATGAATAGAAGTATACAAGTAGATGTATAAATGTGAATATAAGTATAGGTGTATAATTGTTTGAATATGAATATAAATTTGAATATAAGTGTAGCGTAAATGTAAATATGAGTATAACATAAAATGTATGAATATGAATGTGAATGTGAATATGACTATAAACATGTAAGTATGAATATAAGTGTAGACATAAGATGTATAATGTTGGTGCATCCGTCTGTCGTCTCCGTCTTGTATCGAGTCTTGTACTGTACTAGTTAGATCAGGGCACGAAAAACGAGATAGTGGTTTTTAGGAGTGATTCCGCTCGAAATGACACCTTGTCATTTCAAGCTAAATCACATAAGTCCTGATTCCGCTCGAAATGTTGATTTCCCACGAAATGTTGATTTCCCACGAAATGAACATTGCACTTTCGTGGGGAATCAGAAACTCTATAAATAGGCAGCCTTGAGCAAAATCATGAGTTAGTCCTTCCGGTTTTGCAACGAAGTGCTGCCGAAGTGTCGAGTCGCTGTAAAAGTCATTATTTCAATACAATCGACAGTTTAAAGTGTAATACTCGCTGAATTGAACTCAGTTTGTTTGTTTCCGCCGCTCAAACTGAGAAAAGCTCTTCTGCTAGACTCTTTCGGGTCCGTATACGATCCTACATATAAATACGGACATGAATATGGGAGTAAGAAATAATGATTTTGCATATGATATTAATTGAAATATACGAATTTAAGCATGTAAAAGATGATGAAGTTTTGAGTATAAAAAGAAGAAAAAAATGAGTAGTATATGTGAAATCATCATGAGATATAAGCTAAAACACATAAGATGGTGTACATGTATAGTTGTTTGAGCAAAACATGAAGTTTAATCAAATTAAAATAGATCGAGTTGACATGAAATATAGAATCTAGTTTGTGAATGTAAAGAGAGTATAAAACGTCCATTGGTTATGTGTGTTGTACTTTGTGAAAGAATGGAAATGCTATTCTTGTTTTAAAAGAATTTGCATAAGTTGAAAATTTTCGGTTATTATGAAGATTTCTTGCCCACGTGTTTTGAGTTCGATTGACGTATCGACTGATGTTTGAAAAAGGTTCCAGAAGTTAGTAAGTTCGCATAGTTTTAAATGACTTTGCATTTAAGAAGAAATTCGAAGTTCTAGAGGTCCTTGTGAAAATGTTGATCCTTAGAGAAAAAAAACTTGGTATATAAACTTAGTGATTGATGAAAAATGTGATATTTTGTTGATTTTGTAATGAGTTTTAGTGAACGATCGAACCATAATTGTAATATTTTGTAGGTGTGTACGAAAAGTTGGTTTGATTCCCAATTGAAAATAAAAAAAAATCTTTAGTAGAATGATATGAGAGGAGCGTGTTTTAATAATTAGGTTGAATGCAATTTTCTTTTTGTGGGCAATGGATTTATTAGACCAACTAAGTTGGTGAGTAACATTTCGTAAAATTTTGAAAATCGAGGAACAAGCGTTTATGGTATGATTAAAAGTTTTATGCATGTGAGTTATACGAAAATAAGTTGTAAGATAAGAAATACGTTTGAATAAACAATGCTTTTTGAAATAATTAGAGATTTTGGCGAATGATAAAAAATATAAATTAACACTATGTGACAATATAAATTAAATTCAAATTTCATTTCAAGACTAAAATGTCATACAAAGATTCCAAATAAATGACAGCATTGCTTTAAACATACATTGACAAAATAGATTAAACTAAATTTGTTTCTAAGTGCACCTAAATCTTGTTTCTTCGCTTAGCATCATCTTGTCTATTAAAACCTGCAACGCATATTAAATTATGATCAATAAAACGTTGGTGAGTATACAAGTTTGATACGTAACATAAAATAGTTTAAAATAGTCTAACGGTTCGTATCCAACATGAATCACAATATGCAAGTAACTAGTATGTTGAAACGGTGTCAAGTATATGTTCAAACCCAAGAATCTAATGCGTTAAAATAGCCTATCCCAAAGAATAACGGGAGGTAACAAGTTTAACTTAACAATACCCCGAGACTGTGGGCGGTGCATTACTCCTATAGCACTATAATTGTTAAGGTAGGCTTGTACGAAGTTAATGAGCACATAGACATAAAAAGTTTACATAATATACAAGATTAACAAGCATCATATAGTTTCATGTTCAAATATGGATAGAGAGTGATTCGAATACTTTCAAGTGTTTCGCGTGTTTATATAGAATACATGTTGCACCCAAAAGTGTTTAAAAGTAAAAATAGGTTTGAGTATACTCACAAAATTGCATATGCTTTCCGATTATCCAAGTGTTGATGAGTAATGGGATTAGGAGATTGAATGTATATGGATTGGAGTTCAAGGTATGCTTAATGTTGGAATTCGGAATTTAAAAGTACATGGAAAATAATTATATGAGAAAATAACCATCTAGCTCATAATACTCATTCTTGACACTATGAAACTCAAAAGAGTTTAAATGTTTTCATGGGTCAAAATGCCTATTAGAATCGTGACGAGTATTATGTTCTTAGGTGGTGTAACCTACTATTTTGACAAATAACCATTAGGTTATCATCAAAAGTTTGGTTATTATAGGTATTATATATCTTGTATAGTTTATATTATAAGTTATTAATCCAAGATTATAACAAGAATGTCATATAAGTCAAGCATGAGGTAGGAAGATAAATATTCCATTTAGGAACCTCTTTGATATTCATATAAGTCATGCATGAGGTAGGAAGATGAATCTTCCATTTAGGTACCTCTTTTGTATTCACCATACACATGTTGTCATAGACAACAAGGAGGGTTAAGAATATACATTAAAGAATTGAAATAAACTAACTAACTAACTAAGAAGAAAACATCAAGTGATGTGTGGATTTGTAAGTAGGATAGCCCAAGCTATCCAAATAATCACACATATTCAAGTTCAAGACTTGTTCATCACTTATGGGTTAAAACCCTTTTAAAAGCAGAAAGTTTAGAGGATTAAAACCTCTGAATTTGTATGTTACAACCTTGTTTTTAAGCACACATAATCATAGTCTTGATTAGTGGCATAAGGATATAGGAATGTATGAGTAAAACATAAGATTAAAGAATGTTTAACAAAGTTTTCATTCAAAACAGAAAGTTGGACCTCAAAAATGGGTTGTTTCAACTTGGATTTCCATGGAAAACCTTGTGAGAACAATCCTAGAGGTGTTCCACACTTTGTAGAGGAAGAAGAAGTGAAAAAAGGATGAAAGAAAGGTGAATTTTGACTCACTTTTGCACTTGAAAGTTCCCGCCTTGAATTTGATCTTAAACTAAGATTTACCTAGTGATTTGGAGTGTTTAGAGTAAGGATTAGTAAGCTTGCAAAGGATAAATGAGGGTTAGGAGTCTTGTATTTATGGTGGGTGAGGTTAGGTGAGTGTTTAATGAGGTTTAGAAGCCCATTGGTGGAGAATGGAGGTGGAGGTTGGAGCCATAAATACAAGATTCAAAATTTATATTTTAGGGTGGAGGTTGGAGCCAAAAATTTAGATTCAAAAAGTGGGTTTGAGGAGGGGTTTGGCTTTTCGTCACAAATAGTCCCTCAAGTTTGATAAGTATGCAATTAGGGCCCCAAAGTTAGGTTTTAGGGTGTTTTCGAGTGCTTTTCGCGTAGTTTCAATCGTGTAACAAGTATACAAGTATCGTAAACTTAATAGTGATGTCAAGTATGTCCATGTATGTGAAATTATGTAAAAAAAGTATCGGTAATGCCGATTGTAACACATAGTTATCGGTTATCGCACAAAATGCAAGTATAGGCGATTTACGATCTATAACACATAATTGCAAGTATAATTAATTTTTCGAAGGTGGTTACAAGTATAAAATGATGTATTATGATGTATAATAAGTATTGGAATCATTAATTGTTGGTTAATCACAAGTATTGCACGTAAACGCGTTGAAAGTCGGTTATTTGCACGTATCGTCACATAGTTTTCAAATTAGGGTTCGTTGCATGCGATTACAAGTATAAATTGAACATAACAAGTATAAATGGAACATAATTGATATAAATATGACTTTCATTATGATCAGTGTCTCGGATTACAAGGTTTCAAAACAAAATACGATTACAAGGAATACAAGTTTCCAAAAATAGAATTACAAGACAACTTTCTAATTAAGGAAAGTTACGAGAAAGCGGAGCGTCACACTATTGAAGGTCTGGGTCAACGTATGTCAGCGGTGGAGTACCGATCAATCCTTAAGTACCGTCTGGTGATCCCCATGTTCCCGAATGATGAAGCTTACCCAGTCTGCCGTAAAGCATGCCTGGATAAATACGGGGAGCGTGCGTTACACTGTAGAGAGTTGCCGGGGTTTAAGTATCGCCATGACTTTGTTTGAGATGCATTAATGGATATTCTCAGACGAGCAGGGATCTCGGCAATGAAAGAGGCACCGGTTAATTTTCTTTCAGACCCGGCGAAAGGATGTTCCACCCTTCGCCCGGCTGACGTGCTAGTTTTTGGTTGGGAGGGCGGGAAACATGCTTGTGTCGATTTCACAGGTGTATCCCCCCTAGCTGGGTTCCGGGAAAATGGGTTTGTGGCGGGGCAAGCGATACTGAAAGCAGAGTCAAAGAAGGTGGAATAGCACGTGAAAGCTTGTGTGGATAATCAACATGTTTTTCTCCCTCTGGCGTTTGACACGTTCGACTCCTTGGTGCCAGAGGCAGTTCAGTTCTTGGCTAGAGTTCAGCGTGTGGTCCACAACTACTTTTCAACCCCTCAGGGGCGAGGCTTTGTTTTTAGTAGATTAGGGTTTTCTATTCGGAAGGGAATGGCGGCGCAGTTTGTTGCTCGTCTACCTACTATCCTTATGTAATTTTTCCTGGTTTAATATATTTTAATAAAAAATTAAATTCTTAAAAAAAATTAACATGAGATATGAAGGTATTTCAAAATTGATACGTAAATCATTACAATAGTACAATAAACAAATATAATAATTAAATAACTTTTAATCAATTCAAAATCGATAGGTAGCCTAAAAATCACAAAAAGCCAAACATCCAAATCCATGAAAACCAAAACCATGTGTTCAAAACACTAAATGAAAATGAAATCAATGACTAAAATATTATTAAGAAATACGTGAAAAAAACTATTTCTCAATCTTCGGAATCAACAGCTTTAAGACACCAACATCTTCATCTTGAACAATTTCATCACTCATGCGCCTCTTTGTCGACGAACAACCTATTGCATCATTCACTTCGTAAACTTTACCAAGATTACGTTTTACTTCACCAAAAGACGCTTTATTATTGTTTACAACAGCATTGGATATAGGGGTAGCATTGTCACCGATGCATGAGACGTCGTCATAATATAAAAAGTTAATCAATATTAATGTTTTTATTTTAAAAAAAAATAGAATTCAAAAATAATTTATATTAATACCTTCACAACATCAAAAGAATTAGAAAAACTAGCTGAGATCGGTACACCAAACTATTCAGACTGCTCATGCTTTAAGTATAGAAAAAAACATTAACATAAAAAACACAGAACTATATAAACAAATTTGTAAAGGATATGAATATAAAATGAAAACAATGACATAATAAGGGTTTAAACCTGGTTAATATTGAATTTGGAGTAAAGCTGGGCAATGACGTCATCATCGTTGGTTGCCATTGCAATACCATAGTTTTCAACTTAATGCTCTATGTTGTAGTCGGTAACATTTATGATAAATGCATACTTCTTTCCAACCAATGTGTCAAACATATCTGGATATGGATTAGGTATCTCTCCAAAATTGACAACCTATATATTTTTTAAAAATATTATTAAAATATTAAGAGTACAATAATAAATAAATGAGTGCAAGTATGTATTACCTGATCTTGGATTGCAAGTAACTCCTTGGCAGATTTCTTGAAAATCTTGTAAGCTTCATAGTCAAAGACACAGTACCAGAAGATTCTTGCACTCTGGTATATATTTTGAAAGTGTTAAACATTCAAAACAAATGATAACAACATTCTTAATAAGAACAGAAGTGTCGTTTGTAATAGTATAAGGAATTAAAATCAATCTCAAACCGTAGAATTGAATAAATGTTGACTCCTTGACATTCACTGTTTTTTTTTTTTTTGAACGGCCAACAAACTCAATCCCGAGCACTCTCGGGGCACCTACTGGACAAACGGAGTACTCCGAGAGTAACCCGAGTCCACCACCAATTCCGAGGAAAACCGGTAACCCACCCGCCCATAGGCACGACGGTGAAATTACCAGTAAAACCCATTTGGCTCAAGGATCCAACCCAGGTTTCCCTGTGTCTCCTATCATTGCCCACCAGTGGCTCACTCTGCACCAAGTGGGAGTCGAACCTGTATCTCTCAAGAGAAATGCAAGTCCTTCACCACTTGATCTAGAGATCATTGGCGACATTCACTGTTTGTACACACCTAAGTTTTTGTATCATCAACGTCACATGAACCATCCACATTCTCTTTGGTTACAAATATCTCCTCAACACGGGACTTACAGTGGTTACAACCATTGTAGTACCATAGCTTATCAATGCATATGGATGTGATTGTGCCAACAACCAAAACCTTATTTTTCTATCAATGTCAAACATATATAATAATAATTAGAATTAGAAACGAAGTATAAAAATAGTTAATATGTAATATAATTATAACATGCAAAAAATAAGCGATTACCTTTAATATGGTTCCAAGAAAAAGCAATTAGTAAGAAATCACCGTTACTAAGGAACTCATCTTCAACACTTGAGATAATGTAAGAACCAACACGCTCATCTGGTGAACATGTAGTAGATATTTTTTCAATATACCTAAAAAAAATCAATGAGATCAATACACGGGAAAAAAATTTCTAAAAACATCTAGATTAAATATAACATGGATGATCTTAAAACGCATATTATTAAGTATACTTCTTCCTGAAAGAGGGAATCTCTTAAATGTCAGTGTTACAAAAAAGTCTACTAAGGTCAAAACTGTTTCCAACTCCACGCTTCCATGAATTGAAAATAAAAATCAGATTTAGATCAATATTAATAGCGTAAATATTATAATAGAAATAGATATATACAGAAATTAAAATACTACCTTTGTAAATGTTGACAGTACCAAAGTGACAAACGATAACAACAAATTTCTCTCGGTTTTTGTCATTCATGTATGCAAACATGTCCACTACAAAAGCATCCCACAAAGTAACCGGACACTTTTAACCTCTAAAATAATACCAAAAAACATATAAACTTAAAGTTACTTTATGATGCTTTAAAAGTCGAAATGTAACAACTTAATAATAAGAACTCACTCAAAGTCATCAACTTTAAGATTAAGTCTCCTGCCCTTGCTACCATCCTTCTTTGTTGTATCCTCTAGGTTGAAACATACTTCCACATAACCAATAAAATCTGTAAAAATATGGTTTTTAGAACAACAGAATATTAAGTAGGTACAACATAAAAATACAATAACATAAAACAGTAAGTATATGTTATGTAGTAGTGTAGTCATTTACATACAGATGGTCGTATTACCTTCAATTTTATTTTGAACAACATCCTTGAGGTTGACAAATTAAATCTAAACTTTGCTCTAGACCAGTCAACACATTTCACAATAGAAGTATAGAAGTATAGAGATATTTTGTCATTTCTATTGATATACTTAATTGAGGACTTATTAGCAGCAAGAGACGGTTTTGTGATAACAACACAATGATCCAGCTGAAGGAACTCTTCAAATCTTTCTAGCATCTTATGCAGACAGCTCGCTTGTATCTTAGTTCCCTAACAATATGGAACGTGCGATTAAATAAAAAAAATTGTAACTCACATTTCTGTATGTGAAGTTAGAAAAAAAAAATTAAACACTCATATATAGGTTACCATCTCATCTATGATAATCATATCAAGACGATATGTTTCATTTTTGTTTTGATGCATCATCTTCCTCGACAAGCTGACGATCTTCACTCTGATCGAGTTGTTATTGGAAAATGTATTGAGATCGTTAAGCATGCTAACCTTTGCAACCTCCATGAAGACTGTAAATAAAAAAAAACACTATATTAGCGTGCATTGTAAGAAAAACATATAAAAACATAGGATCGAAATCATGAATACCATTTTCAGTTATGAAATTCGAATGAATGAAATGAGAAAGGTGATTCATAACATTGGTAATTCATCACTTTATATACTGTTTTTCTATGATTTTAAATTTAGAAGGCATAATCAAATTAAAATGAAAGATGGAAATAAATCAATTAATCTATAATGTATAATGCATAATTGAATTTATTTATATATCTACAATAAATAATAAATATACGTACAATAGTGATTTAGGGTATGTTTGGCAAAAGTAGCTGGTGGCTGCTAGCTGGAAGCTGGAAGCTGGTAGCTGGTGGCTGGAAGCTGGTAGCTGTAGCTGGTAGTTAGTAGCTGTAGCTTTTTAGATATATTTGGTGTTTGGTAGAGTAGCTGGAGCTTTTAATAAAATGTATAAAATGACCAAAATGGACATAACTAAAAATTTAGAAAGTTGATGCATTAAAAAGTTTCCTATTTTTAGAGGTTAAAATAGTCATTTTTTTTCCTAAAAGCTTGTAGCTCCTTCTAAACGCTACTAGTAGTAGCGTTCAACCAAAAGCTTCAAGCTCCTAACCTAAAAGCTTAAAGCCCCTTCAACCAAACAAGACTTTTTATTAAATATGAGCTTTTTCTTAAAAGCTTAAAGCTAGAAGCTCCTAAAAGCTCCTAAAAGCTCCATGCCAAACATACCCTTAGTGTATATATGTATACAAATGCAATGATAACAAAACATGTTATGGAAACTATTGTGTACAAATATGTTTTTGAATTTGAATTTATTGTGTTTTAATTACCAACAGATCAGCTATCTTTTACTATAGTTATATATTATTTATGGTTTTATTAAATATAAACTAACTAAACACATTTTAACATAAATATTGTGTTTTAAATAATGTTAATGAGGTACTAAAATAAATTCAAATTTTGTTTTGAATATGATGGATTGATATCATTTAAAACATAGATGATTACATACTAATGGCAGGTAGACGGGCAAAATCAGAATGTTTGAAAGTCAAGTAAGGTAATTTATGGAAAGTAATAATTACAAATTAAGTACAAATAGAAAATTCAAAATATGATTTTTAATTTGAAATCAGAATTAAGATAAACATGGATATCTTATTTTGAATTTTAAATTATAATTAAGATAAACATGAAAAGTATTAAAAGTTAGTTATGAATACCCAATCATATAAGTACAACTATAAAACTCAAACTGTGATTTTTAATTTGAAATTATAATTAAGATAAACATGGAAAGTATTAAAAGTTAGTTATGAATACCCAATGATTTAATCTTGTCCATGTTTAATTATAAATGTAATTAAAAAAACATTAAAACTATTGTTTGAAAAATAAATTTAATTAATGTAATCAAATAAAACAGTTAGTTAATGTTAAAAAAGAAATTAAGTTAAATTAAGCATAATCACCATTATGAACGAAATTCGTATGTTTTTTAATTTTAAAATTTAAACAAATATTAAACTATTCAGGTATTTATAAACAACATAAAATTAAGCATACAATACAAATTAATAAAATTCAAAAGTAAGGTAATGGATATTAAACACAAAGGAAAAAGCTGACATTCATATGTCCAAATATCAACGAAAATATACTAAAAAGGTTTACAAAAGATAAGCTTAATACTTTATAGATACACCATAACCAAAACCCACATATATAATTGTTTAAAAAGAAAAACCATAAGGTTAATACCAAATAGTAAAATAGTTTGTACCGAAAACCACAACACGAACTACTTGGATACTTTTTTCAGAATCAACTTGCCGACATCAGGTTGGTAAACAAAGGTACATTTCTGTGGTGCCTTGATACCATTCGGACTGATGAACCTCTTTCGCCATTCGCTTGCAACATATCTGAACCCACGACCATGCTTCTCAGGTCGGAAAGAAACAAGAGTATCTACTCCATGAAGATTCTGAATGATCAACTTCAAAGACATGTCAATCCGGCGGTCAAAAGGTATTTAACAAATGCATAAAATAAATAAATGTTTTTAAAATTACTTTAGCAAATTTTCAAAAGGTATTTAACAAATGCATAAAATAAATAAATAACATAACTTATAAAACGGCGGTCAACCTTCCATACAAATTGTATAGGCTGATAATCAGGATCATTTTTAGAATCATCAAAACCACCATCAGCGGAGTCATCAGAATCATTACCGTCATCCATTAACTCAAATTCATCATCAATGTCTCCTTGGCTATCAGGTAACTCAACTACTAGTGGAGTAGCATAAGCTGGCTGATTAACATGCTTACCAACACCACCAGCAGTGTTTTCCATTGTTGTTGGATTCTTCTCATTAGAATCGGAATTCATCTGTACAGCTGCTTTAGGTACCATAACATCACATCGATTGTGATCAAAGACAGTCAAATGAAAGTTGTAATCAAACAGGTATCTTATAACAACCACACATTCGTTACGAAGACCTAAATGACGTACGAACTTGTTCTATCCATCAGTAAAAAAAAATAACACTTGCTAACAGAATCTTTTCCAATTGACACATCCAAACATTTCCACGAATTGACATCAACCTTCATTGTTCCCCTCAGTTTAGAAACATCAATAGTGTTCTTCACAAAATCGGTGGGTAGAAGCTACAGTAAAAAAATGTTAGCATTAACATCATCAAAAATAATCTACCTTATATAATCAGATTCAGAAATAAAAATGTTTATAACTTACGAAACTTTCAACTGTATGATCATTAACAACATGGCAGAAAGACTCAATATATTTTTTTACCACGAAAGATGAAATCGAGGTGAACATAACAAAGTTTTGCTCACAACGCGGATAGGGTGTAACCTTCATAAAAGGTTTGAGCAAAAACGTATGTGGTTCAATTTTCCTAAATACAAGGACAGTTCTTTCGGATAAAGAAAGGTCAGCCACAACCTTTACCCAGCCTTCCATGAAAGCAAAAGTAGCATTATGTCCGGTAAAATCAATCTCCCAAGTCTTACCGTTTATACACTTTTATACACTTTATGACAGCATTATTAGTATCAACTGCAGATGATAACCATGTCTTACAAAATTGAGAGGGTATAACCTGTAAAAATGAACACATACTTAATCAATGCTAAATAACTAAAATAAATTAAATACCCATATTAAACAATAAACATAAAAACAACACCAAGAATTCCTTAGTAAGTGATGAAACAGACTTCTAGAAAGACATTCTGCTGGTTGTACTATTGAATCTGAAAAAAAGACATTCATAAGGAAACAAACTTATTCACTTAACAAAAAAAAACAACCAAACTAAATTAGGAAGGATACAAATTATTTAAGCATAAAAACCATAAAATATTTTCCTAAATAATATAAATCATGAACGATTTAACTGATATCTAAAAATTCCTAATAAATCAATATGCAAAGAAACCCTAATATCTATATACCCTAATATCGACTGAAAATAAACAGACAAATTTCAAAAACTAAAACTTACAATGATGAATCTGGAAACAAATACCATAAAAATCAAAATAAACAAAGATAAAACATGATCATTATAAAAAAAACGTAAGAAATCAACATGCAAAGATAAGATCATACATAAGAAAACATGAAATCTGAAAGACACTAAACGGAAAAAGATGAGGGTATGTTGGTAATTTTACACATCAGCCCAAAGTTATTCATTTTTTAACTTAAAATTTACCCTCATGTGCAAAGCGCATGCAATACTTAACTTAAAATTTTAACCAGGTGTGGGCTAAAGGACGGAAGGTGTAATGAGTTTTCCAAATAAAGGATTGTAAATATTGAAGTTATAGGGCATCTATTGCAATTCGATACAAACATAAATGACGAAAAGTGTAATTTAACATGTATATAAACATGAAGGTTTAATCTTGATTTGTTATGTGGTTTAAAGTTCGGGGTTTGTTTTGTTAAGTTTTGTATTGGTATTTTTTTGGTAAGTTAGGTTTAGTATCTGAGAAAGAAAGTTATGTTAAAACTATAAATAAGGGCCTAGTTTATTGTTTTATTATTCCTTTTTTTTTAAGTTCGTTTGATTGGTTAATGTAAGTGCACTATTTTGATGATAGGTGTTGGATCTACCAACTTGAAGATTGTTAATGGTCATAATTTAACATGTATTTTGTCTAAGTCTTTTGAGTATCTCGAACCGAATTTGTATACACTATGTAATTCCGAGTTTATGATTAAACTCGGAAGGTTCTTTCTGTATTTGATTAGTCCGAATTTAGTAGTATAATCGAATAAGAGTTTGTGCTTTAGATATTCCGAATTTAGATGTAGATTCGGATAAGATTTGGACTATTGTGTTCGAGTTTGTCTTTGTTTAATCCGGAACTAATGTGTTCCGGATTTAGTCTTTGTATAAATACTTGAATGATATGTGATGACGAAGAGACTATTTGGGAAACCTTTCTAGGCAAGATAACTTTCTAAAGAGAGAAACAAACCCTAACATTTGTGTGTGTGTGCTCACTGTGTGTGATCGACGGCAGGATAATCTGTGAATACTTGGTGTATTCACAGATCGGTTTCATCTCTATTCTTCTACACCTTCTGTCATGCGACTTACGCAGCGGTATCCTTCACGTTGTAGATTCTGCACATCACATGTGTTAAGCAAAAAATCCGTATTTGTGTGTTAGAACTTCGTAGACGACCAATTAATATGAAAAGAGGCACGGGTTTATCCCCCAATAGTGAAAGAATCCATAGGTTGGTATTTTTTTTGCAAATGCCAAAGTTAACTTCGACTAACTACGCAACATGGTCAGTTATTGTGAAGTTCGTCTTGGCTGCAAACCGTTTGCATGTTGCGATCGATCAAGTAAAGGGGGCAGGAATTGAAGAAATAAAGAAGTTTCTTGTTGTAGGAGTCATCTCCCATGTTATCCTACTGTAAGATGTGATGTTACAAATGGTCGAGTATTCATCACCGAAAAATATTTGGTAAGTCCTAATTCGCTATCTTGGTATAGAAAGAACACAAAAAATTTGGTCTTCATATGCTTGGAAATGAGTCGGATGGATTAAAGGTAGCTGGGACAAATGAATATGCAGCAAAGTTGGGTGGAATACAGTAAAATCACAAGTTTCCTCGGTCAAGCAATTTGTAGAAATCGATAACATGACAATTGAATGCATATGAAGAAAGAAAAAAAAAAGTTCAAGATTGTAAATGAAAGTCAATGCCAAAATTAGCTCTTGTTCACACAATTTGAAGGGAAAGTTGAAAACAACCGAGGATGTGTTAAAGGTCGTGGAAGATTTAATGGATGAGGAAGAGGAATCCAAGATGAAAATATGAACGTGAGAATTATAAACATGGTGAGAATTATATGCCAACTTAGTTTTCTTCATTTCATCATTGATCTTTAATGTAGAGTCTTTTGTTTTTACGAGCAATAAATTATCAAGATCAAAGTCATCCCTTCTGCAATGACTCTTTCTTTTTCCTTGCAGGTACTCTCAGGCTCTCTAGATTAACACTAAGAGTTTTAACATCTTCACTCTTTGACTTTCCATCAGGCTTTATTCCTTCACCTGCTTTGACTTGACTGTTGCTAAGTACCTCAACTTCTTGTTGTTATCAACATCAGAATGCTTCTCTTTAACCCAGTTCCTCACTTGACTAACCCGGACACCACCATCTTTCTTGTTGACTTTCTTAATCAGAGTGATTTTGTCTTCAAAGAATTATACTTCTAATCCCTGGATTCCATAGTCTCATTGGTCCATTCAAATTCATGTACAACCAATGATTTCTTCCCATTCTCTTGATCATCAACTTCAATATTTGGTTCTTCAGTATTGGCAATGATTTCTTCCCATTCTCTTCCCATTTGCTCATTTATCCATAACACAAGTACGTTCATTAACTTTGGTCAAGCCAACCGGTAGTATGTTATGGTACCATAAGATTGAAAATCCTATTACCAAATTTCCTGGGGTTTGTGGGAAAGTTTGGGGAACAACAGAAACTATGAAACACAATTTGACAAACCCTTTGGTGGTTTGTTAGTCGAGTTAACACAGGTTTGAATGAATTCGCCACACGACCATACTTGTTTACACAAAGACGATTGGTTTAGATAAATTCACACATGGTTTTCAATTAAAGATATATAAACCATACAAAGTTTCTTTTAAATCGATTACTTACACAGTTTTTCAAAAGAAACACTTTTGTAAAGAATCATGGCTACAACATTTTCTTATTTATACCAACTTTTGTAGTTGCTTAAACATATTGCAATACCAAAAACATTTAATACTAGTTTGGTTACAAGGTTTTCACTCATCGACTCTTCTGGTCGGACGAGGTATTGCAATACAAATACAAAGCCATGAATTTGACTTACAAAACCTATGTTACTCACCAGCATTCATTGTTGACTTTATTTTCACACATGTTTACGAATGTTTGATGATTGCATAGTACTCTACACGTAGGAAAGACTCGGGCCTTAGTTTACCTTAAAATCTAAAGACAATTGTTCATGTTTTGTAGATGCTCCAAGACAATGTAATTTAACTAATCAATAACAATGAAACTTTAAGTACCATGTGTTGTGAAATAATTTGTAACGTGACCCCCCAACGTTTCCACCGTGGGATATTTATACGCGGTCGAGGTGTTACAGTAATGGCGTTAGGGTTTCAGTTGTCGGATGGGGTTGGTGATGGTTCAGATGGGGTTTGTGATGGTGGTGGTGCGGCGGTGATGGTGATGGTGGTGGTGATGGTGATGATGGTGTGGTTAAATATTTTTATCACCATCACCCCTCCCCCCCCCAAAAAAAAAAAACCTAACCCTCCCCCCCCCCCCCCCCCAGCTAAAATGCTGAAAACTAAACCCCCAAAAAACTTTAAAAAACTTAAAAAACACACAAAAAATGTTTTAAATATTTTTTACATTAAAATCGCTACTTTTAGTAGCAAAAAAAAATATTTTTTTGGTGACGAAATATAGTGATTTTTTTATAAAAAATATTAAAAAAAAATTGTGTGTTTTTTAAGTATTTTTTGTTGTGTTTACATTGGTTGTCGCAAAAAATGGTGCTTCCTAACGGATCCTTCTCCTATATATATATATATATAGGAGAAGGATCATTTAGGAACCACCTTTTATTATTACGAGAGCCAATGTGAACACAACAAAAAATATAAAAAACACAGAAATTTTTTTTTAATATTTTTTATGTAAAAATCGCTAGTTTTCGTTAATAAAAAAAATTTGGCTACTAAAAGTAGCGATTTAACTAAAAAATATATTAAAAAAAATTATGTGTTTTTTAGATTTTTTAAGATTTTTTTGGGTTTTAGGGGCTGTTTGGTAGCCTCTGAATGGTCATTAAGAGGCTACCTCTTAATGGAATCATTAAGAATTTTACCAATGAAAAGGTAGAAGAATGTGACATCTGATGATTTACCATTCAGAGGTTACCACTTAACCATTCAGACTTGAAAAATATATTCCAAATCCAAGTACGAAACCCTAAATCTTCCCCACAATCTCACTACTAATGGCAAGATACGATAGAGCTATCACGGTGTTCTCGCCGGACGATCACCTCTTCCAAGTTGAATACGAATTGGAAGCCGTACGCAAAGGTAACGCTGTCGTCGGTGTTCACGGCACAGATACCATCGTTCTCGGTGTCGAGAAGAAGTCCACTGTTAAACTTCAGGACTCCAGGTTAGGGATTAAACGTTTTGTTAATTGTTTATGTGAAATAGAAGATCGTCATCTTGATTTTTCGATTTATTTATGTTTGGTTTATGATGTTAGGATTAAACCTTTTTGTTAGGATTATTGTTGTTTGTGTGGTTGTAAATGTTAGTTTTAGATGTTGATGTGAAATATGAAAGACTCTTAGTGCCATTGAAACCCTAATTGTGAGTGGTTAATGCAATAGTAGAAGTTATTTGAGCGTACATTAGCTAATTGATCTTTTTAGTGAAACTTGTTAAGCATATACCTTAATATGTGTGGCATTAAGATATTAATCCAGCTACGAAATTAGATCTGAAGTTTGTATCTACTGTTAAGAGTTGAATAGAAAGAATTAGAGGCAAAAACTGATTGTTATAGTCTAAGTAGCACTGGAACGGGTACGGGATCGGGGTACGGGGACGATACGGGAACGAGAAACGGCAAAACTCAAAATTTCAAGATACGGGTACGGCAATAAAAAATATAAAAAAATAAAAATATATTAAACAAATTCCAAAAATACTACATCTTCCAAAGGTAATTAATTATCAATAATCAAATCATTTTCAAATTCCGGTTCATCTAGTGAGAGGTCGGCAAATATCGATAGAGAATTAGAGATGATGAGACTTGAGAGTTTAGAGATTAGAGAAAGCGAATATGATAGATCTATTTATTTAATGGCCGGTTGTGGAATTTGAAAGGGTTAAAACCCTAAAATTAAATGGAAACGGGCTGGATACTTCTACCAGATACGTCCCCGACATTGGAAACGTTTAGGAAACGTCCCCGACGAGTACCCATGGTGTTTCCGTCCCCGAAAAATACCCGATACGGGTACGGCCACATAAATGGAGTCCCCGTGCTACATAGGTTATAGTTGAGTTGCTATCAGAGTATAGGAGTCATACTACTCCCTGTTTCGTGCTAAATACCATTGTAAAGTCACTAGACATTGTCATGAATTGTGGCTTTTGCTTTTGGAATTGTGAATGATCGTATAAAAGTTCATATTTGTTCAAAACTTGTATAAGTTGAGTATTATCTGAGGGGTAATAGTGGTTACGGAAGTATGCATGAACATTTATATCTTCAAGCATTAACATTTATCTTGTTCATGTTTACTGTATACTTACCAATCTTGAAAACAATCTTATGTATTATTTCGTAGATAATATTTATTTGATTGTGTGAAAGTTCTGATCATTTAGCATTTTGTGAAGCTGTGTAGTCATCGTGTTTGCAGTTTTTTATTAAGTTGTTGGTAATATATTTATGGTAGTTTATACTTTTCTGAAATTGCACGAATTTTAACGTTATTTTACTAATATCGTGAAAATAACGTTAAAAGCGGCGAGCGGTTAACCATGCATCACGTGGTAGCGTTGATAGCCGAAAGGATATCTACATCGTACCCTCCTCAGACCCTACCTTAACTTTACTATTGGTGGGATTTACTGAGTATGATGATGATGATGGTGCGATTTAAAAAGCCGATGCCACTCGGTTTCTATTAAGGCAATAAAGTCAAATTTGACATTTTTGAGATGCTTAGGCTATGAGGTGTAAGGCTCCATGGGGCGCCACCCCCAGCCACACAAGCATGTATAGCGCCCAACCACCACACCCCCGGCGCCATAGCCGGGGCGCCATTGAACCTTCGCCACCGCTATGGCGAGCGGTAACGCAACAGTGCTTGAGTTTGGACCAATGAATTTTTTTTTTTTAATTTTGTTTAATAGGGGCTCCATCCACACCCTCCAAATTAAAGGGGGGCTCCATGGCTGACGTGAATCCTATGTGGCACCTATAAAGCCCCATGGGGCTCCATCCACACCCCATAGCCTTAGTAACTGGTTCAGGGTCTTTTTCTTTTTAATGTGTCTATCTTGACCTAATTTTTCTTTGTTGAATATGCTTTTGTTAGTTTGACTCTGATTGTGCATCAGATCTACTTGGATTTACACTGTTGATTAGCGTGGTTGCGACTAAAAGGTACATACTATATCAAGCCAATAAGATTTTGGTGAGTAAAGAACTGGATCTGGATTTTCTTGTGAAGAATCGTTTATTAGTTTTGTTTCTTTTTTTTCCTTCTTTTGATATTATAAATAATCTTTGTTGCTTGCAGACTTGCAATGAATTTTGAAATCAAGCAATATCCACGGCAGATTTGTTGAGCTTGCCGGAAAATTCAGACGCTGTTTCGCCAGCCACCTACACTGCTCCACCGCCCGGTCTCATCAGGTATGCACAAGCTAGGGCAAAACTATTTTAGTTTCGTGTTTTTTTCGGTTTTAACTTGTATTTTGTGGATTATTTGTAAATATACTTCTTCTAATCTTATTTAGTTTTAACTGGTATGATAGCTATTGTTGTAGGAAAATTCTATTAAAGGTAAGTGATCATCCCAATTTCCCCCAAAATCAATTACACAAGCTCTAAACATGTCCTCCATTGTTTCAATTGTCCTTTCACTTTGTCCGTCCGTTTAAGGATGATAAGTTGTACTTAGATTTAATCTGGTTCCCATTGCTTTTTAGAAACTTGTCCAAAATGAGAAGTGAAATGACTGTCTCTGTTAGACACAATAGATAAAGGAATTCCATGCAATGAAACTATTTCATTTCATATAACTTGGCTAACTATTCCATATTGAAAGTTTCCTTCATTAGTAAGAAATTGACAGATTTGGTTAATCTGTCTACAATCACCCAGATTGTATCATTAACTTTTCGTGTCTTGGGTAGTTTAGTAACAAAATCCATAGTTATCAATTCCCATTTCCAGATTGGCATTTCTAATTGTTGCAATAATCCTGAAGGTTTCTGATGTTCAGCTTTAACTTGTGAACAAGTTAAGCATTTCGCAACATAATTTGCTATATCTTTTTTCCTTCCTATCCACCAGAAATTCTTTCTAAAGTCTTGATACATCTTGTCATTTTCAGGATGCATCGTGTACTTAGACTTGTGAGCTTCTTCTAGAATTCGGCTCCTTAGGTTCCCTTGGATAGGTATCGAGATCCTTTTCTTATGTAATCTCCAAATTTCATATGATCCTTTTTCTAATTCCTTAATCATTCATTTTAGACCTTCAGCATCGTCCTTGATTGCTGTTTCATGTATCTTTTTAATTTGCTCATTTAAATGTATCTGTAGGTTTAGTCTTAGAGCACGCACTCTTTTTGGCTTTTCATGGTATTTTCTACTTAAAGCAACAACTACTACATTAGCTTTTCCTGCATGATACTGGATATCACAATCATAGTCACTAAGAATTTCCATCCAACGTATTTGCCTCATGTTTAATTCCTTTTGTCCGAAGACATACCTTAAACTCTTATGATCTGTGAATACATCGAACTTACTACCATAAAGATAGTGTCTCCAAATCTTATGGACAAAAATTATCGCTCCTAATTCTAGATCATGGGTTGTATAATTCTCTTCATGTTTCTTAAGCTGTCTAGAGGCATACGCAATTACCTTTTGACGTTGCATCAACACACATCAAAATCCTAACTTAGATGCATCACAGTAGAGTGCAAAGTCTTCAGTTCCTTCGGGCAATGCGAGTATTGGTGCGTTGACTAATCTTTGCTTTAAAATCTTAAATGTTTCCTCTTGTTTTGGTCCCCATTCAAACTTAACAGACTTGCAAGTTAGTTTGGTTAATGGAATGACTATTCTAGAAAAATCTTGAATAAAGCGTCTATAATATCCTACCAGTCCAAGAAAACTTCTTACTTCTGTAGGGGATTCAGGGACTTTCCATTTGGTAATCGATTCGATTTTTGTGGGATCCACCTAAATTCCTTTATGTTTAACCAAGTGTCCAAGGAATTGTTGTTCCTGCAACCAGAATTCACATTTTGAGAATTTAGCATAAAGCTTTTTCTTTCTCAAGAAGGTCAGAAGTATATGGAAATGCTCTGCATGTTTCTCCTTACTCTTAGAATAAATTAGAATATCATTGATGTAGGGTAAAATAAACATATTTGTCCCGTGTAGATTGTATAATTTTTATTTGTTTTTATGTAGTTTTAGTGTTACATTATATTATTTTGTGTTAGGCCAGGTCCTGGTACAAATGGAGCGAAAAAAAATAATAAAGAAATATCCAGCTAGTTGGGTAGAGTAGATCGCCAGAGACCGAAGTAAAATTGCCGTTATTTTCCTTGAATGGACCGATGCAGCTATCTCTATTTTATAAATTGGTGGGCTATTAATAAAAATCAAAATAAAGGAATTAATTGGACCGGCCCACTTGACAGGAATTAAATCACCAAATGCCCAATTGTGTTTGAATGGAATTGTATACATATAAAGGACGGTGACATCAAAAGAAAAAAATAATACATATTTTTTAGGAGGATTCTATATTATGGTGGGAGGAAGCAATTAATAAAGAACTAGTGGCACCAAAATCGGCGCGTTGCGCCTGGAGATTCTTCACAGTATGCGGCGAGATTTTGATCGGTATCAAATTTTGATCGGTATCGGTTTGTTTTGTTTCTGTATCAACACGTAATTTTGATTGATCGAAAACAGTTTTTCAGTAGGAGTCGCTTTGATTGGTCAGAGTACTGTCATAATACCAACACTCATGTAATTTATTTATAAAACAATATAAATTAAAGTTTCATCTTTATAATTTCCGTATACGACTCTTGTTCTTAGCGTTTTTCATGCATGCTTGACATTACCCTAAGTTGTATTTAACTTTAGCCATAATGCTGTTTTAATAAGGCAACGAAGAACGTAGTTTGATTTTATTTTTACTCGTAGTTAGCTTACTTTCAACCACATAAATACATTTAATAATTTAGCTCACTTTGGCCACCATATTCAGATTTCAAATCTACGTTCAATTTGGTTAAGCCATGTACTTCTAAATTTTATTTTATGTTCCTTGAGTTTTCAAAACTTTCTTAATATCCACACCAAATTTAATTCATTAAAATTGGTTTTTACCTTCATCTCACCTGCAACGTTTTTTATCTTTCACGCTTAAAAAAACCCTTTCGTCTCCTACAAAAAAAGTATTACAAACCTACTATTTTTTCGACGGTTCCATTGTCAATATATGTGATAGACAATATCGTTCAATCCCTTGAGATTCTTTGTATTCACCACCAAATATATATAGATATTACAATAAGGTATTCTAGGAATATAATAAATACAATAATTACACAATCAATCTAGATCCTACATTATAGCCTATTATACCCCCGCAGTAGAAGCTGGAGGTGAACGGATGCTGAGACTGGATCTGAAATCTTCAAATAAGTGACGAGGAAGTCCTTTGGTAAATATGTCCGCAATTTGAAATCGAGAAGAGACATGATGAACACGAACTAAGCCTCGCTGAACCTGTTCTCGAACAAAGTGAATGTCCAGTTCAATGTGCTTGGTACGTTGATGTTGAACGGGGTTCCCAGAGAGGTATACGACACTAACATTATCGCAAAAAAACAATGGTGGCTTTGGATAATGGGTGATGAAGCTCAAGAAGAAGGTTACGTAACCAGCATATTTCAGCAACGACATTGGCCACGCCTCGGTATTCTGCTTCGGCACTAGATCGAGAAACAGTCTGTTGGCGTTTTGAGGACCAGGAAAGAAGAGTGGGACCATAGTAAACACAGTAACCAGATGTGGACCTACGAGTGTCGGGACAGCCTGCCCAGTCGGCATCAGTGTACGCGGTCAAAGAAGAAGCAGAAGAGGGTTCAAGCGTTAGACCGTAAGATGCTGTCCCTTTAAGGTAACGGATGATGCGCTTTAGTGCCTGCCAATGCGAAGTCATGGGGGCATGCATTTGCATGCAAATTTGCTGAACCGCATAACTTATATCTGGACGTGTGAAAGTGATGTATTGGAGAGCACCTGCAAGGCTACGATAGAGAGTAGGATCATCAAATGGAGTGCCGTCAGTCGATGATAACTTTGGTTGAGTGTCGACAGGCGTGTCTACAGGTTTGCATGCATCCATACCAGCACGATGAATAATGTCATGGGCATAAGCTTGTTGTGAGAGAAACATAGTGTTCTTGTGACGAGTAACAGCGATGCCCAAGAAATAGCTAAGAGGTCCAAGGTCTTTCATGGTGAATTCACTCGCAAGACTGGTCATTAGAAGTTGACGGAGGCGATCTGAAGAGGTGACCAATAGAATATCATCCACATATAGAAGCAGGTAAGCAGTCTGACACTTTTGTTGAAGGATGAAGAGAGAATTGTCGCATTTGCTCTGTGTGAACCCCATACCGAATGACATAGTCAGTGAACCTTTGATACCACGCCCTGGGTGCCTGTTTCAATCCATATAGGGACTTCTTTAAACGACAGACATGATTAGGAAACTGTTTGTTTCGAAACCCCATTGGTTGGTACATGTAGACGGTCTCATTCAAAGTTCCATGTAAAAAGGCTTTTGTAACATCAAGTTGATGTACGGGCCATGATTTGGTGAGGGCAATAGAGAGAACCGTGCGAATTGTAGCTGGTTTAACGATGGGGCTAAAAGTCTCACCACAGTCGACTCCAACCTGTTGTAACCTGCCATCACAAACTAAACGCGCCTTATAGCGCTCCAAATTACCATCAGAATTAAATTTGTGCTTAAATAACCACATGCTTCGAATGACATTCATTTGTGGGTGTCGAGGTACTAGTTCCCAAGTCTCGTTTTTAATAGGGGTGTTATATTCGTCGGTCATGGCTTTATGCCAAACCGGTGTGGACAAGGCAAAGGTTGGGTTTTTCGGTATTGGGACGATGGTGGTAGTGTGGAGGTTAAACTGTGGTTTTCGTTTATAAATACCATCCATGGCCCGAGTACGCATGGTGCGTGTGGGTGCATTAGTGGGCGGTGGGTTGGGCATGTTAGGAGGATGGGCCGATGTTGCAGTGGTGTGGCTGGGAGAATGGGCCGAGTGGGGAGATGGGTCAGGGGAAGGGATGTGGTTAGACGTGTGGGGCGGAAATTGCTGTTGGACCGAGTGGGTAGGAGAGGAAGTTGGGCCGATAGATGTTTGAGGGGTGGGTGGGGGAGTGGAAGGTGGGTTGGTGTTATTGGGCTCGGGTGGGGTGTTATGGGCCAGTTGTGTGTTTGCGGATGGGATTAGTTGTGAGGCGATATTGGTCCACAGTTGTGGATGTAAGGGGGCCGATAGAAAATCATAGGATGGAGGGGAGGAGTTTATGTGGTGAAAGGGAAATATGGTTTCGTCAAAGATGACGTGTCGGGAGATGGTTAATTGGTTTGTGTGTAGGTCAAAGCACTTATACCCCCGGTGTTGTAAGGGGTAACCTAAAAAGACACAAGGGTGGGAGCGTGGTTCGAGTTTATGTGTGGTGGTGGAGGGTATGAGTGGGTAGCAAAGGGAGCCAAAAACCCGTAGGTGATCGTAGGAGGGAGTTGCTCGATATAGAATTTCAGTGGGGGTGTGGTATTTGCGGGTTTTGGAGGGTGTGATGTTGTGTAGGTAAGTGGCCATGTCAAGGGCATGGTGCCAGAAGTTTGGTGGAAGACCCGCGTGAGCGAGTAATGTGCGGACCATGTTGTTAATAGAGCGAATTTTTCGTTCCGCCTTACCATTTTGGGGTGAGGTGTGAGGGCAAGATAGACGAAACAACATACCATTTTGAGCACAAAATTGTTTAAAGTTGTTGTTTACGTATTCGGTTCCATTATCACACTGAAAGGTTTTGATTGGTCGTTCAAATTGGGTTTTTATTTGATTTGAAAAATTAGAAAATATGGTGTAAACTTGGGACTTGTTGGCCAAGGGGTAAGTCCACAGAAAGTTTGTATAATCATCCAAGAACAAAATGTAATATCTATGGATGTATTGGACAAGCCACAACTTGTTGTAATATCTTAATGCCAAGATAGTTGGTGATGTCCTTTGTGAAGCAGGAGAGGGTAGCAAAAATAGTTGGTGATATCTTTGAAAGACATGCCAAAGGCCTTGTTGTGGCTTGTTTTTTTGCTATGGATGTATTGGTTGTCGTGTAGTTGTTTCTGTTTTTGTGGTTAACTCCTGTTAGGCATGTCTTTCAGGAGAACTGAGGAGTGTGTTTTTGCTTCTCACTTGTTTTCTTTTGGTGTGATATAAAATTAACCGGGGTAACCCTTTAGCTAAAAAAAAGGAGCGAGTACAGATCACCGTTGTTGCACCGCAGGATAGGGATCCGGGTCTTGAGGTCCTTCACAAGAAAGCCAAAAGGGTCAAACTCTATGGAAAGAGAGTTGTCGGTGGTAAGCCGACGAACAGATATGAGATTTTTAATAAGTTTCGCTGAGTATAAGACATTGTTTAGTTTAAAGGGTGGGTAGGGTGGTGGAAGGGTGAGGTTACCTTGTCCCGTAACCGGAATAGCATTTCCATCACCTACAATTATATATTTAGTTGCACCCTTATTAGAAAGAGATTGAGATGTACCTGACTGTTGATGGTAATGATCAGTTGCCCCGGTGTCCATGATAGAGTTCCAGTCCGGCGGATTCAAGCTCATTGCATGCATAGCTTGAGCAATATTGGTTGGAGTATATGCCATATGGGCCGAGTTAGGCTTTGGACCAAGCAAACCATTTCCATTCTGTTGACTATTGGGCTGCTGAGAAGTTGGATAAGGGCATGGTGGGGATGCCCAAGAAGGCCACTCTGGAGTGAAGGTGTTAGGAGTAGGCCACTGTTGCATCCCGTATGGCCAAGGGAAGGAACCTGGGTATGAATTATGGGACGGCTGACGGCTACGGTTCCAAGAGGAGCGGCCTCGCCACGTCCTCGACCCCGTGTTCGACCTCGGCCGTGGTCAGAATGTGACTCGGTACGATAGTCCGCAGCCTGGGTTGGGTTGTTTGTGTGGTTGGATTCATAGCATTGGGTTTGAGATGAGACGTGTAAGGCTGACCCGGTGGCAGCAGCCGCTTGTTGTGCCTGGTTTGCTTTACGAGTCTCGTTCATGCACACCTGTGAACGAACCTCGTAGAATGAGGGTAACGGCTTAGTGTTGTTGAGGATTGTAGAGATGCTTTAGTAGGTTTCGGTTAGGTCGGCAAGAGTTTGTAGGACTAAGGCATCATCATCAACAGGAGCATCGACGTTTGTGAGTTGGTCGGCTAAAACCTTCAACTCTTGGCAATAGGCTGCCATATTGTAACAACCCTCATTAAAAGTCCTATTTATATTATTATTTTATTCAATAGGAAACCCTAATTGAGACACCCAAGTAATTCTACGCGAACCCTAAAATTTTCAGAACAATCAGAATCAGGATCAGGGCCCCTAAAACTCAGGGGGGGGGGGGGGGGGCATTCCCTACCCAACGATTATCTTTATATCTCGTTGTTTAAATTAAATTTTACGAAAGTGTCGACTCAGCAAGCCTACACCCACACGTGGCGACCCTATGGAGAAAAGGTGTCCCTTACGGACCGTAAGGGAATATTGTTACGGTCCGTAAGCTAAGGCAAATTTCGGGTATAAATAGCAGGCTTTGGGACTTGCTTCTGTGCGTTCGTTCGACGATAAAATTCAACTCAGGCGCAGAGATATCGTCCAAATACTCACAATTAACACACACAAATCACTAATTAGTATAGCGGGGTGCTGCAGAACAGGGTATTAACTCGATCGCTATTACGATTCAATGTCCGATCGATTAAACTATCCAATGGATGTTTAAGTGCCGCTCAAATTGAGTTTATAATTTGTTATTCATCGTGATTTCGACTTGAATGTTTGAGTGTTGTTCGAACTCGGACTATACTCTGTCATTCGTTGTGAATCCGCTGAATTTTTAAGTATTGCACTTTGTCATTCGTTGTGAGGGTTTTATCTCGTGAGTTATCGTAAATGCTGTATTAGTTACTTACCTAGTTTGTGTGCACTAGGTTACCAGGCTAAGAAATAGGCTAAGCTCTGCTCAAATTAAATCTGCAATATATCAAGGATTATCTGTAGACTAAGCTTTGCCCGTAGAAATCTGCAATGTGAGTTCATTTCTCTTTTCAAACAGTTTGTGAGTCCACTCTATTTTCTCACAGTTTTATCACCTTTTTGTGATACAATTATATTTACAAAGGCTTTACAGAATCCTAAAATGGTTACCAGTTATACTTACAGTGATTAAGTTTTTATATTAACTACTAGTATGAAAGGTTTCATATATTATTTGATTCTCGTTATTATTTGCCAGAAAGTTAGCCAATATTAACATGACTACAATAACAGTAGAAATTATGCATTTTACTAAGATTATATTTTAGTCTTAGTCACGTTAATATATTAAACAATGATATTACAAGTATTTAATTGACATATTATATTTGATAAAGTTATTATAGTTTGACATAACATGATATATGTCAGTTTCTGGAATAAATGGTTTTCTGCCATAAGTAGTATATTTGACAAAGAAATGTCACAGGACACAATTAAGTCCGGAGTCACTAGTTGAGAGAATGATCAACAGTGACATGTCCAAAGACACTAGTTGAGAGAATGATCAACAGTGTTATGAATAGAAATTACTAGTTGAGAGAATGATCAACAGTAATATGATCTGAGTCACTAGTTCAAAGAATGATCAACAGTGACATGACCAAAAGCACTAGTTGAAAGAATGATCAACAGTGATATGACCAGAATCATTAATTGAAAGAATGATCAACAATGATATGATTATAGTCACAGGAATCGCCTAGTGCCAGATAAATTGAATAATAGTAAAATATACTTACTTGATAAATTCACTATTGGACTAACATGAGCCAATGGGTGATATGATTAATGTCATATTGGAACTGCCGCTATGTGATAAATACTGATTGAGTTAGATAAATATAAATAAATATAAAAACCTTAATGCTGTAAGGTATAACAATATATTTTATAAAAATGGAATGAATTCACTCAGTATTTTCGCTGACAAAACCTTTTTCAAACATTTTTCAGGAAATTACAGTAGATTGGAATAAGAGCTGGATACGACACTGAAAGGCTTCAAGAAGTGGCTTATTTTATTAATTAAATCAAATTAAGAAATATTGTTTTATGTAAACAAATTTATCTTATAAAACATGGGTTTATCCCATCTATTTAATAAATAAAATCCGGTGTTTCTAAACTCTGATATTTTTCCTAACTCACGGTCCTGATGAAATTTCCGCTGCAACGTTTTTAAAATAATCACCGGTACCACTGGACTGTTCACGGCTTCCGATTCCGTCCAGGGTGGGTCGGGGGACGTGACAGAAGGTGGTATCAGAGCCACTTGTTTAAGCTATTTAGGTGTTCTTTTAATACCTAAACTTAAAAAGTTAGGAAACTGATACAAATTAACATATGTGTTATATATGAATATATATGTCGATATGCACATATAATATCCTGGAAGTATTGTTGTTTTATTTATTCTGTGATATTAATAAGTGAAAATGTTTGCAATTCAGATGTCGAATGAAGTACCACATAATCCAGAAGTTCATGCTAATAATGAAAATCCTTTGGATAAAAATGCTATAGAAAATCTAATAGCTCAAGGAATAGCTAATGCTTTACCTTTAATAATTAAAGCTGTTAAAAATCCCGTACAACCTACCAAAGTTGTGAGTAGCAAGCATACTCGTGACGATGGTTTTAGCCATAGTGTCAATGGAGGTAATGATGATATTATCAAAACCCCATTTCCCAAGAAAAAAAAGGCGATGAGTCTCGGGTGTACCTACAAAGAATTTTTAGCTTGTAAACCAACTGAGTTCGCAGGCAGTGAAGGAGCTACGGCTGCTCTGCGATGGTTAGAAAAGACGGAAGCTGTTCTTACAATCAGCAAATGTGCCGAAGAAGATAAGGTGATGTATGCATCTAATCTCTTTAAGGAAGAAGCCTTAGAATGGTGGAATACAATTCTTCAGGCAAAAGGAAGTGGCATGGCTTATGCCATGAACTGGGAAAAATTCAAAGAAATGGTAGAAAAGAAATTTTGTCCTCCTTATGAAAAGGAACGAATAGCTAACAAGTTCCTAAATCATAAAATGATAGATGTGAATTGTCGTGAATATACGACCACGTTCTTCGAATATGCAAGAATGGTACCAACTCTGGCTTCGCCAGAACCTGTACTAATTTCTCGTTATATTTGGGGATTAGTTAGTGAAATCCAAGACATAGTTAAGGCCACTAGACCACAGACTATTGAAGAAGCAGTCGAACTAGCTAACATGTTGACAGATGGACTAATCCGCACAAGAGAAGAAAACAAGAAGAAAGAGTTAGCCCAGAAAATTTCCCAAGAATTCTACAAAAAGACAGGAACTGAATCGTCATTGGAGCAACCTATCTGCAGAAGCTGTAACAAAAAGCATTCAGGAAGATGCCGTTTTAGGAAAACATCCTACTGTGACTTCTGCAAGATGACTGGACATATAGAGGAAGAGTGTAGAAGGAAAACTAATGTCTGTTTCAATTGCGGAGAAACAGGACACATCAAACCATATTGCCCTAAACTAACCAAAGCACTCGACAACAAGGCCAGAACAACAGACGGAGCTAAGAAGAACGTGCGAGCATTCGTACTTACTACGCAAGAAGCAGAAATGATTCCAGACGTAATCGCTGATATATAATATCTAAGTTAAGTTATTATTTGACCCTAGTACAAATAAAAGTTTATAAATAAATACATTCTCTCCAGTACTTCATCTATTCCGAATCATAACAGATTTGTTTGGTCTTCACTTTCACTGAATCATTTATTTGGTCACGATCACCTTGTGGTGACGTTTTCACAAATTTGAAGTTTGTGCTAATCTCGTTGCATACGGGTTTAATTATTCATTTCTATTGAATCCGTTTTGTTGGTTTATTCTATAAAATCAATCTTAACACAATCATGTGCTAAGATAATGATACACAAATTCATTTCATATTTCAGTGTATCTCTTAAGGATTTTTATATCAGCAATCGAGCGTTTCGTAATCTTTATTGTTTTATCATCTTTGATCGAAAAACATTATTCAATTATTTCAATTTCAATTCTACTATATTTATTTGAAACATTCGGATTTACTTCATTTGATTTAAAGCATGGTGAAACTCATTTCATTCACCGCTACTATTTCCAATTACTATGACACCTTGTGGTGGCATATTCTTTAATTTGTAGCTTGAGCTATTCTTATTTTCACTCCTAATGAACGAATTTTTATTTCTGTTGGTTCATTATCTTAAACAGTCTTAATACAATTATGTGTTAAGATAAGAGTACACAAATTCATATCATATTCCGGTGTACCTCTTAACGTTTCTTTCATCATTTATCGAAAATTCTATAATATTCATTTGGTCTTTTCATTATCAATTGAAACTCCTATTCGAAATGAATATCCAAAATTACTTCATTAAAGCTTTCAGTTGATTATACGGTGAAATTGTTCAGTCACCGTAATTATTGAATTATTTCAATCATTACGACACCTTGCGGCGTCGTTATAAACTTGTAGCTTGGGCTAATCATAATCATACGAATCATTCAAAACCACGTATGTCTCTCGTTTGACTCATCATTTGAAAATAGTCTTGATACAATTATGTATTAAGACAATGATACACTAAACTCTATTGTATTTCGGTGTATCCTTGCAACTCACTGTCAACACACTGATTTCTCTTTTGTTATAGTTCGATAGTTGACAAATTATTTTCGTGCTTCTATTTCATTTTTGAGCTTGTTGATTCTGAGTCTTCTTTAGTTGCCAATCAAAGTAAGCTTTCTTTTGACAAAAGAATTTTTATTGATTCTAAAAGTTCTTCACATTCATTCTAAATATCTATTTGATTATATATCTTTTGGCTTGAATTTAGTCACATTAGAAATTATATCATCTCATCCGTTTGACAACGATTTCTTGAACTAATTCAGTTGAACCTTTGAATTCTACTTATGATACAACTAGTATTCACAAAATTTGATATTTCAATTCTGTGTCATCTACCTTAAAATTGTTTTTATTAACTAGATTATGACATAAGTTTAAAAGAAATATCGTAACCCAAATCTCGAGGACGAGATTTTTGTTAAGGTGGGGAGAATGTAACAACCCTCATTAAAAGTCCTATTTATATTATTATTTTATTCAATAGGAAACCCTAATTGAGACACCCAAGTAATTCTACGCGAACCCTAAAATTTTCAGAACAATCAGAATCAGGATCAGGGCCCCTAAAACTCAGGGGGGGGGGGCATTCCCTACTCAACGATTATCTTTATATCTCGTTGTTTAAATTAAATTTTACGAAAGTGTCGACTCAGCAAGCCTACACCCACACGTGGCGACCCTATGGAGAAAAGGTGTCCCTTACGGACCGTAAGGGAATATTGTTACGGTCCGTAAGCTAAGGCAAATTTCGGGTATAAATAGCAGGCTTTGGGACTTGCTTCTGTGCGTTCGTTCGACGATAAAATTCAACTCAGGCGCAGAGATATCGTCCAAATACTCACAATTAACACACACAAATCACTAATTAGTATAGCGGGGTGCTGCAAAACAGGGTATTAACTCGATCGCTATTACGATTCAATGTCCGATCGATTAAACTATCCAATGGATGTTTAAGTGCCGCTCAAATTGAGTTTATACTTTGTTATTCATCGTGATTTCGACTTGAATGTTTGAGTGCTGTTCGAACTCGGACTATACTCTGTCATTCGTTGTGAATCCGCTGAATTGTTAAGTATTGCACTTTGTCATTCGTTGTGAGGGTTTTATCTCGTGAGTTATCGTAAATGCTGTATTAGTTACTTACCTAGTTTGTGTGCACTAGGTAACCAGGCTAAGAAATAGGCTAAGCTCTGCTCAAATTAAATCTGCAATATATCAAGGATTATCTGTAGACTAAGCTTTGCCCGTAGAAATCTGCAATGTGAGTTCATTTCTCTTTTCTCACAGTTTGTGAGTCCACTCTATTTTCTCACAGTTTTATCACCTTTTTGTGATACAATTATATTTACAAAGGCTTTACAGAATCCTAAAATGGTTACCAGTTATACTTACAGTGATTAAGTTTTTATATTAACTACTAGTATGAAAGGTTTCATATATTATTTGATTCTCGTTATTATTTGCCAGAAAGTTAGCCAATATTAACATGACTACAATAACAGTAGAAATTATGCATTTTACTAAGATTATATTTTAGTCTTAGTCACGTTAATATATTAAACAATGATATTACAATTATTTAATTGACATATTATATTTGATAAAGTTATTATAGTTTGACATAACATGATATATGTCAGTTTCTGGATTAAATGGTTTTATGCCATAAGTAGTATATTTGACAAAGAAATGTCACAGGACACAATTAAGTCCGGAGTCACTAGTTGAGAGAATGATCAACAGTGACATGTCCAAAGACACTAGTTGAGAGAATGATCAACAGTGTTATGAATAGAAATTACTAGTTGAGAGAATGATCAACAGTAATATGATCTGAGTCACTAGTTCAAAGAATGATCAACAGTGACATGACCAAAAGCACTAGTTGAAAGAATGATCAACAGTGATATGACCAGAATCATTAATTGAAAGAATGATCAACAATGATATGATTATAGTCACAGGAATCGCCTAGTGACAGATAAATTGAATAATAGTAAAATATACTTACTTGATAAATTCACTATTGGACTAACATGAGCCAATGGGTGATATGATTAATGTCATATTGGAACTGCCGCTATGTGATAAATACTGATTGAGTTAGATAAATATAAATAAATATAAAAACCTTAATGCTGTAAGGTATAACAATATATTTTATAAAAATGGAATGAATTCACTCAGTATTTTCGCTGACAAAACCTTTTTCAAACATTTTTCAGGAAATTACAGTAGATTGGAATAAGAGCTGGATACGACACTGAAAGGCTTCAAGAAGTGGCTTATTTTATTAATTAAATCAAATTAAGAAATATTGTTTTATGTAAACAAATTTATCTTATAAAACATGGGTTTATCCCATCTATTTAATAAATAAAATCCGGTGTTTCTAAACTCTGATATTTTTCCTAACTCACGGTCCTGATGAAATTTCCGCTGCAACATTTTTAAAATAATCACCGGTACCGCTGGACTGTTCACGGCTTCCGATTCCGTCCAAGGTGGGTCGGGGGACGTGACACATATTAGCAAAGTTTTCAAGGCGGGTGGAATTGAATTTTTGTTTTAGATATATGGCTCGGGTGGCTTTGTTGTCTTGGAAAAGAGATTCGAGAGCGGTCCAGGCTTGGTGGGCGGTGGTGTTCGTTTTATGAATGGAATTGACGAGATCGGTCGAGATGGTGCCGTAGAACCATTGAAGGACTATGGCATCCAATCTCTCCCATGAGTCAAGGGTAGGGATAGGGGTTGTTGTTTGTTTTTCTTTGTCAGTCGAGGAAGCAGTAGGGGCGGTTGTTATTTGGCGTGGTGAAAGATGGTCTGAGACAAGGAAGGCAAGACAATGGATACGAAACAATTCGGACCATGTCGTGTAGTGAGATGAATCCGATTCTAGGGGGATCGGAATGAAGGATTTGATGTTAGTAACGGTTACGGCGGGGTGAAGCTTAGGTTCCATGGATGAGAGGGGAAGATGTGAAAGTAAGGGGAAGAAGAAGAATGACAGCCGAATGAGGAAGAAGAGGCGGCAGTAGGGTTGGCCTAGAGATGGCTTGATACCATGATAGACAATATCGTTCAATCCCTTGAGATTCTTTGTATTCACCACCAAATATATATAGATATTACAATAAGGTATTCTAGGAATATAATAAATACAATAATTACACAATCAATCTAGATCCTACATTATAGCCTATTAATATGTGTGGTACTAAACCCAAGGCACAACCACAGAGGAGAATTCGAGAGACGGAGATTTAAGGCTGAAACGATCGATGGCTGCATGTGTGCGTGTCAACCAAATATGTAGCAACTAAACAGATCTGGGTTTCCGGCAAGGGGAGTAACGACGGGTTGAAGAGAATTCTTTTCTTGGAGGCTACGGCTAGTGGTGCACAAAAAACCCGGACCCGAACCCGAACTCGACCCTACCCATAGGGTAGGGGTTGGGTATGCATTTCTATTATAAAACCCGAACCCGGAACCGGGTTTTTTCAATACCCGGTCCGGGTTTCCCAATACCCTGTTCAGGTTTTTTTCGTTTTTTTGTGTTTTTTCGAGTTTTGTACCTTGGTAACGGCTATATAGCCGTTAGAAAATGTATTATGATCATTTGTTTGGTTTACATTGTATCTCTATACCTTATAAAAGGAGTCTTTAATGACGAACAATAAACGAAGACGATCAAGTTATTCGAAGCTATCTATGTTCATCATCTTATTCGATCGGGTTCAATGATTATTTAGGTGTCATGTATTTCTATGTTTTATGAAATAAAAAGGTTTTGCATTTTATATTTCTATGATTTATCGAAAAATAATGAATACCCGAGGCATACCCGAACCAAACCCGAACCCAACCCAACCTGATCCATACCCGACCCTACCCGAACCCGAAATAGGGTATTATAATACCCGGGTATTAGAAAACCCGACCCGAACCCGGGTATATAGGGTATACATTTTTTATATAAAACCCGGACCCGGACCCGACCCGGGTATTGTCAATACCCGATTTTGTAAAACCCGATCGTACCCGAACCCGGTTCTATACCCGGAACCGGGTATTCAGAAAACCCGATTTGTGCACCACTAGCTACGGCTGGGAACACTTGGCCGAAATTTGGAGAATCTTTTCAAGAATTAAAGCCCAACTGGAATGTGAAAGTGACATTGGGCCATGAAAGAAAAGTGATATCTATCAAGTTTACCTGAATGGGGTTTTGGACTTGTGAGCATTATATATACACTTAAAAGGCTATGTCGGTGGGCCAATCCGACATAGCCAAGTGTAGCCTTCTAATTGCCCACAACGATTTAATGCCTTTAACCTTTGACTTTTCTGATTTAAGTGTTTAGCCCTTCTACTTTAGCTTTCATAATATACGCATTTAGTCCCTCAATTTAATAAATTTTATTCCCCATTAGTTAACTTTGATTATATATATGTTTAGTCCATCTACTTTAACTTTGTTTATATACATGTTTACTCACTCTACTTTTACTTTTATCCAGTTAAGTATTTCACGGTTTCGCCTTTTAGAGTTTTTTTTTTCTCCGTAACATGATGAACCAAAGGCAATCCAACTAAACAATATTGTTTCCGCTATAGGTATTATTGGAACCAATATTTTTTTTTCTTTTAGTATTTCGTTGGTTAGTGTTTTTTTAATACATACGCGGACGTTTCGATTCTCCTTTTCCAATGATTTTATGTAATCTCTTTCTTTTTTCTTTCTTTTTTGTGGTTTTTTTTTTTTTGCTTATAACATTTAATTTTCAGCATTGACTCTTACAACCTCTTAATTTTCTAAATACTTTTTAACCAACTTTTACGTCTTTATTTTTATTTACGTGTCGATATAAACTTAAGTTGATTTATATTTCAACATAATTTTTTTGTCTTCTGTCAAATTGTAGCATTCACACTGACAACCTTTTTACCTTCTAAATACTTTTCTGATCGAGTTTTCCAGTCGATGTAAGACACATGGCGACATACTTTTGTATCGAATCAAAAATCGAGTTGTCCTGCCGCGAAGCGCGGGTGTAATACCCTAGTTTATATTAAGTGAGCATTTATATTAAAGAAAAAAACCCTATTTCATCTTATTTTATATTAAGTGAGCATTTATATTAAAGAAAAAAAAACCCTATTTCATCTTATTGAAATATATAATCATTGGACGCATCATATACGAACAGAACATTCTAGATGAAATTATGTGAATATGGCAGAATACCTATTGGGCCGCAAAAAAGGATTTGGCTGCCATATTACACATTATCCAACATATACATTTCCCATACGGGAATATTTCTGGTATTTAGGCTACTCGGTACGGTGATGGACCATCCTTGGAGGATGATCCGCCACGTAGGGGCCACGTCATCATCCTCCCAAGGATGGTCCATCCTCCAAAACTAGAGGGCATGGTAAGATGGTCCTAGTCATCATCCTCCACCACTTTTATGTTTTTTTTATTTTTTTAATCTTCAACTTTTTTTTAACATTTAACAAATAAAGTAACAAAATATTTTCATTAATATTAAAAAACATTACATAAACTTAAAAAAAAAAATTTAAAAAACATAAACTTAAAAAAATAAACTTAAAAATATCCTAATATATTAAAAGAAGCAACTAGTCTTCGTCTTCCATGTCGTGGCCGGGTTCGTTTTGAGCGTTGTTCCAAATGTACTCCAGTAAGTCCGCTTGTAGGTTCTGATGTGTGTACTCGTTACGTAGAGCGAACATGTTCAAATCTTGTTGTTCCGCACTAACTGGAACAGAATTTTTGTAAATTACTGAAACCCCTTAGCCCCCTAGCGTCGTTCCGCAATGTAAAAAACGGATCAGACTGGGCCATGTCGCCTGCAATACGTAAAAACAGTGGACGACTCATGCGGAACCGACGTCGGAAAATCTCGGCTGGGTACACGGGTTCGTCGGCAAAATAATCGGCTAGTAGTTTAGTGTGGCCGGCTATAAATTTAAAACGAAACATAAATGAAATTAATTATAAAATACATTTTCAAATCTATATAAAACATAAGGAAAAAAAAAGTAAAATACCTTCTTGGTCTCGGTTATATTTTGCTCGTCTAGTTAGCCGTTGGGACGACCGTTGATCAGCCGCCATGAAGACTTGAGCCGCGTTCATAATCATGTTGTGCATAATATCATCCTCTTCCGAAGATGATGAATACCACGCAGACGAAGCCGATGAAGACATAGAAGAAATTGAAGAAATGAAAGACATGGGTGAAGCCATGATAATTTTTGAGCGAGAAATGGGGTGGTAGTGTGTAAAAAACGGTATAAAATATGATGAGTTTTTATAAAAAGGGAAGAGTGGTTTATAAAATATGAGAGAGATGGGGTGGTAGTGGGTTAAAAGTTGTGAAAAAAATGGTTAAAGATGTGAGTATTTATAAAAATGGAAGTGAATTGGGGTATATTTTGAATTATTACCGTTTGAATATTTAATGTTAATTAGAAATTATTTTTTTTTATTTTCAACGGTCACAATTTTTGAAGGGCCCACCACTTTTGCTTCGTCGCAAACGGCAGAAATCCGACGTGGAAGACGGGACAGGGGGGCCGGCACGGTGTTCGGACCGTCACCGACCCAGGACGACCCGGGGCCGAACCCCATACCGACTAGCCTTAGGGGCTGTTTGGCTAAGCTTATTTTTGGAGTGACTTATTTACTTATTTCTCTCACATAATAAGCTAACCCAAACACTTTTTAACTTTTCAAAAAGTCAATAAGTAAATAAGTCACTAAAATAAGCTTAGCCAAACAGCCCCTTAAAGTGGCAGCAACCAATACAATTTTTTTTAACTTAGCATCTAATAGTTAAAATTACGATTTTACACCAGTTTAAATTACTTTTTCGGTTTTGCTCACAACTTAAAATTATGATTTTGCCCTCAGTTAAAAATTATGATTTTGCCCCCAGTTCAAAATAAAATTATGGTTTTGCCCCCAGCTATGTTCCTGTCAAATCACGATTTTATCCCCAGTTTAAAATTACGATTTCGCCCCCAGTTCAAAATAAAATTATTGTTTTGCCCTCAGTTCAAAATATGATTTTGCCTCCATTTCAAAATTACGGTTTTACCCCAGTTCAAAATTGCAATCTTACCATCGTTTTTTTTACAAAACTATGGTAGTGTTTTATTTTACTTAGTTGACTCAGTGTAGTTTTTATTTGTGCCAAACAGCTGCCTAGCACTCACTAATTGGTCCTAACAAATTATTGTTTTTCCCCGAGCTCTAAATTACATGCTTGGCATCGTTTTATTTAATTTTTTGGCAAAACTATAGTAGTGTTTTGGTTTAATTGGTTCACTTGATGTATCTTTTTTTAGATCCTGTTATAAGTAGCATGTATAAGTGACCGAAATAAAGACGTACATGTTATTAAACTAACAAATATTCGGTTTAGCGCCCCGCAACGTGGGCGGGCATAACACTGTAATTTTACACTAGGGGCAAAATTATAATTTAACCAGGAAAACAAACAAAAAAGATGGAGAAAATGTAAATTTAAGTTGAGGGAATAATCGTAACGTAGCTGTGAGAAAAAAACCTAATGGAAAATCTGTAAATTTAAACGGGGCAAAATCGTAATTTTGATCCGAGGGAAAAATTTAAATATTTAGCTGGGAGCAAAAACGTAAATTTATTTTTATATGGGGTAAAAACATAAATTTAAACTGATGGCAAAATCGTAATTTTAAAGCAGGATAAAAGTGTAAATTTGTTGGGACAATAGGGAAGACTTAGCAGCACAATTCAGCCAATAATTGGCCGGCACTATTAGCTACCCATTTAAGCCAATAATTGGCCAGAACTATTACCGCAACATATACTAACCACATGGCAGGGAATAGTACTATCACCCTGCTATTGGTTCAAATGGGCGGCCGTCCCTCCCCTATTGGACCAACATTTTCTACCATTGTTTCAAATAGACGGCGAGCAATACCCATTGGACCAACCAGTTTATTATTTTACATCCACTTTAAAATTACCTTTTTACCCCCAGTTAAAAAATACGCTTTTGCCTCAACTTCAAAATACATTTGCCCTTTTGCCTCGAGCTAAAAAATACGATTTCGCCCTCGGTAAAAAATTACTCTTTTACCCTCAACCAAAATTAAGTTTTCGCCCCAGTTCAAAATAAAAAATGTGTTTTCCCCCCGGCTCAAATTTACGATTTTACACCATTTTATTCTTTTATACCTACTTTAAAATTACGGTTTTGACCACAGTTTAAAATTACATATTTGCCCACAATTCAAAATAAATTTATGTTTTTGCCCCCAGCTAAAATTTACGAATTTCCCCTCGGCTCAAAATTAAGATACCACCCTCAATTCAAAATTACGTTTTTGCCCCCAGTGCAAAATAAAAATATGGTTTTCCCTAGCTAAAAATTAGGATTTTATCCTCGGGAAAAAAATTTATTTTCCCCCAAGTAAAAATAAAAATATGACTTTGCCTACAGCTAAAAATCGTGTCAAAGAGCTGCCTAATACTCTTTTTACTTTTTCTTTCTAGCAAAACTATAGTACTGTTTTTTTAATTGGTTGAGAATTATTCTGCCATCGCCCCGCAACGTGGGCGGGGCATCACCTAGTTACATTACATATTACATATGCATATATAATAGGGGGACGCACGTTAGACGAAAAAAGTGATACATCGGACGCAGAACATATCAGACCCACGAAGAGGACTTCTTGGACGAAATTAGAGATTAATTTGCAAAGGGTTCAAGGCTGGGGAATCATCGGATCGAAGTGGAAGCATAGAGATCAAGGATTATCGGGTTCTAACTTCCTGGTTTTTCTTGTTATCTATTTTCCTTGTTCTTTATGTCGATGAATTCAGTATTTAGACCTTGTTTGATTGTTTTTAAGACGATGTTTTCTGGCTAAACCTTTCGTTGCTACCTAGGTTAACATGAATATTTAATAAAGTTTGGATTTCTATTTGTTTATTATCGTGTGTATGGATTTTTCTTAAAAAGTAAAGAACTTTGGAATCTTTAACTTAGTGCATATGCGTATCTAGTTTTTATTATTGATTGTTTATTCGTTTCACATGAACCTTGGTGAATGTCTTTCATAGGATAGGTTTGTGTTGATTGTTCAAGTCTTTGCGGGTTCGGGTAGTCTTTGGGTGAATCGGCCAATAGCCCTAGAAACGGTAAATAGAATATATTTAGAACTTGATATTCTGCTAATCTTGTCGCTAAGAGGCTTCGAGGTTATTAATAGGTCTCGGTTTGATATATAGCTAGGATTAGGTTTTGAGAGAAATCGGTCTTAGTTCCCTAATTTTATTCGTGTCTATTAAACTAAATTAAAATCCATAGTTGCCTTAGACTTTCGCGTTGAGAGGTAGATTGTCAGATTAAGGCATTTTTAAAGAAGTTAGAGGACTGAGAGGAAGTCTAACCAACCGGTAGTCAAAACAGCTCTGTAGAGTCTCACAGGTTTCTTCCTGAGAAGGGTCGGGAGGTCTTAGTAGGGATTTCTTAGGGTTTAGCACACAAAGATCCCGGTTCCATACCACTTTAATTTCGAATAGAAATCCATTCCTAGTTAAATAGGATTCTAGCCTAGGTAGTCTTCATCATCACTGAGTTAAGTCTTCATCCAAATTCGCGTCTAGTTAGTTAATTTAGTTAATTAGTTTAATTTTAAATCAATTTTAGGATTGTTAGCAACCCCCCCCCCCCCTCAAACCATAAAAACAATTAGTTAAGTTTGCGTCAGTCTTAGTCTAGATAGAGTCTTAGCGTAATTTAATTGAGTCTCGTGGGTTCGATATCCAGACTTACTTAGCTTTACTAGAGTCGATCGGTTCACTTGCCGGTTAGTAGTTTAGTCGAGTTTAGAGAGTCTAGAGTATTACTTTGAGTCTAGATTTAGGTTAATTTTAGTTGTTTTTATTAAACAACTTTTAGCACATCAATCATCTATAAAGACAATTATGAATTTATCTAGGTATGGCTTACATATCCTGTTCATCATGTCTATAAATGCAGCTGGGGCATTGGTTAAACCAAATGGCATGACTGTAAATTCATAATGACCGTACCTCGTTCTGAAAGCAGTTTTAGGAATGTCATCTTCATGTACTTTTAATTGATGATATCCTGAGCGTAAGTCGATCTTAGAAAAGAATTGGGCTCCTTGAAGTTGATCGAATAGATCATCGATTCTCGGTAGTGGGTACCGATTTTTAATCATAAACTTATTTAATTCTCGATAATCAATGCACAAACGCATCGATCCATCCTTCTTCTTGACAAATAACACCGATGCTCCCCACGATGATGAACTAGGTTGTATAAAACCTTTACCTAGCAGTTCGTCCAACTGTTTCTTCAGTTCCTGCATCTCCGTTGGTGCTAGTCGATAACGTGCTTTGGCAATCGGTGCTGTTCCTGGTATTAAGTGAATTCTAAATTCAACATCTCGATCTGGCGGTAATCCAGGTAACTCTTATGGAAAAACATCTGAGAATTTAGATACTACAGGAATATCTTTTAATTCTTTTCTGTTAGTGTTAATGATTACTGAAATCATATACACTATTCCTCCTTTTCGTGCGTAACTTGCAGCTTTGATCACAGAGATGAATTTTGTTGACCTTGTTGGCTTATCTCCCTTAATTGTGATCCTTTCGCCAGCTGGCGTACTTACTTGTACCGACTTTTGATCACATAAAATTTGCGCATGATTGGCTACCAACCAATCTATTCCTAATACAACATCGAATCCGGCCAGATTCATTGGTAAGAGGTTAGCAGTAAATCTATGATTTAAAATTTCTATCCTTGCTTCCTCCAGGATTTCGCTTATCTTAATAGAATCTCCATCTTCCGTTTCCACCAGGCAGTCTTGGTGAATTTTAATTAATGTTTGATTGAGAAGTTTGCAGAGAGAAGTATTTATGAAACTTTGGTTAGCTCAAGAGTCGAATAATACTTTAGCATAAACATCGTTAACTAAGAACGTACCAGTGATCACATCCGGGATCATCTTGGCTTCTTCGGCTGTCAGAACAAATGCTCTAGCATTCTTTTTGGGTCCTTTTGTTGCCTTTGATTTGTTGGTTGTTGCTAGAGCTAGTTTCAGATAGTTCGGCTTAATATGACCAGCTTCTCCACAATTGTAGCATATTTTGGCACTAGCTTTCTTCCTACAATCTTCTTCCTTATGTCCTGGAAACTTGCAATAGTTGCAGGACACCGCACACTTTCCTGAGTGCTTCTTTTTACAGAACTTGCAGTAGGGTGAAGAGGAAGAACCTGTTCCTTTACCGTGATAGGAATTACCATAACGTAGTTTCTAGGTAATCTTTTGAGCTAGGTTCTTTTTCTGATTTTCCTCTTGTGTGTGTACCAATTAATCTGTCACAGTGTTGGCAAGTTCCATGGCTTCTTCTATGGTTTGGGGTCTAGAGGCCTTGACTACATTTCTGATTTCACTAATTAATCCTCAGATGTATCGGGAGATTAATACTTGTTCTGGTGAGGTTAGCGTTGGTACTATCCTTGCATATTCAAAGAATATGGTCATGTATTCCCTGCAATCTACCCCAATCATTCTAAGATTTAGGAATTTATTAGCGATCTGCTCCTTTTCATGGGGAGGCAAAATTTTCTTTCAACTATTTCCTTAAAGTCGGTTCATTCCATATTATAAACCCTGTCACTTCCTCTTGACTGGAGAATGGAATTCCACCACTCTAAAGTTGCATTCTTAAAGAGATTAGAGGCATATATGATCTTATCCTCATCTGCACACTTACTTATTTTTAAGACTGCTTCTGTCTTTCTATCCAGTGTAAGGCTGCAATGGCTCCTTCATTGCCTGAGAATTATATCGGTTTGCACGATAAAAATTCTTTATAAGAACAACCATATGAGATGGTCCTTCTTCTATTTGAAATTAGAGCTTGGATGAGTGGTCCGTGATTTCCATTCACGCTGTGACTTGGTTTAGTGGGTGCACGTTTACTTCCGATTACAGAATTATTATTTTCTGTCTTTTTAATAGTGTTGATAATATATGGCATGAAATCTATGATTCATTGGGCTACTATGTGTTCGATGGCACTTTTATCCAATTGGTTTCCGTTATTATTGTTATTCTGGATTTCCTGATTTAATTCGTTTGACATCTGAATTGTAAACATTTATAGGGTATTAATATCACAGAATAAAATAAAACAACAAACACTCAAGCATATTGAACCAAAATCGTCGATCATTGCAACTTTTGGTCTTTCATATATATATATATATATATATATATATATGCATCTACTACAAACTACAACTGGAATTAAACATTAGTAATTATGCATCAATATATATATATATATATATATATATATATATATATATATATATAGGGAGAGGATCATGAGAAAACTAGATATAAATGAGAAAACCAAAAAACTAACCAAAAAAGCACTAAAAAGGAGGGGGGAGACTTATAATGAAGGAGGGGTAAAATTGAAAAAAAATATATATATAACTTTTCAAACATTTCCCATTTCTCCATACGTTATCATTTTAAAACAAAAATGGCACCATAAGATCACAAATTTTTGTATCTTTCATTCAAGTATATTCGAGCATATTTTTTATGACATAAAAAAAGATTTATGGTGTCGTCTTGTTTTCAATACTATTATTATAGTAGTGCACATGTGCAATATAACATGTATTACAATTGCATTACATGCTTAAAATTAGTTTTTTGAGTCTAGTTTAGCTTTTTGGGTTAGTTTTTTTTGGAGGTTTAGGATTAGGTTTTTGGGTGTGGGGGGAGGGGGGATTTAGGTTTTGGGGGGGGGGGGGGGTTTAGGTTTTTTTCGGGTTTATGTTTAGGGTTTAGTTTTAGGTTTTCGGGAGGGTGGGGGGTTTAGGTTTTTGGGGGGTGGGGGGTTAGGCTTTTGGTTGGAGGGTGAATTTAGGTTTTTGGGGGGTGGGGATGGGCGGTTTAGGTTTTTGGGGGGTGTCGGTGGGGGGGGGGGGGGGTGGGTTAAGTGGTTTAAGCTTTATGTATTAGTGCACATGTGCAGTACAACCAAAAATAATTTTTTTAAAATTTTTTTCCATACATAAAAAGTAGCGATTTTTATAAAAAAAATTGTAAAATAAAAAAAAAAATTGGTATGTTTTTAGGTTTTTTTGGTTAGTTTTTTGGTTTTCTCATTTAAACTAGTTTTCTCATGATCCATCCCCTATATATATATTCAAAGAAACAGAAAATACACAAACACACATATATATATATATATACATATGTATATACATAAACGGTGAAGAGTGTGAGAACGGTGAGAATGCTTATGGGTCGTCCGATCAAAACAATCCATGGACTAGATTGCGCGGTGGCGTTTTCGTAAATAACATCAATTTTATTATGTGGGACGCGCTTCATTAAGGGTAAAAGGGTCTTTTACCGCTCATATTCAAAACGCCATCAAATGATAACACACCATTCAAAGAAAATAAAATGCCATTAAAAACAAAACGCCAAAAATTAGTGATAAAACGCGTTGCATATTACACGAAGATAAAACAAACACAATAACTGAATTTTCAGTTATTAACATTTATTAGAAGAAATTCCCTCCTAAATTAAGCGCCAAAAACATCATTATATAAACGAGGTAAAAGATAACTTCCATAATCACTTAAATCTATCCATTTATGTAAAAACATCTTTAACCAAAAAAGCCAACTTAACCAAAAAAGCCAAAAATGGCAACAATCGTTTCATGGAGATACACTCTGGCAATCAGGCGATTCGTCCTCCGTTTTGACAACAGAAGGAGGGTGTATGTCAAGACGGTCAGGGCAATTTTGAAGATGGGAGAAGAGGTACAGAGGGATATCTTATCCCTTGACATCGCTCTAGACAACGAATGCCATGAAACACATATGCTTATGAAAGCATTAACCAGGAAATTTGGTCTAATCAAAGCAGATGTGAAGCCGGACCCTGTCATGACATCATGGTGTTTTGATGATGAAACAGACGTGGTGACTGTTATATACGACAGCGGAGAGCAGGAAGTCTACTGGCCTGAAAACATCATGACAAAACAGGGTCATGGTTTCATGGAAGAATTGGATAAAGCCACTTGTACGAACACATAAATGGACTCAAAATTGGAGTTAATGCAAGACATGTTCAAGTGGAGGCTTCAGAATCTTCAGGAACAAGAAGCCAATGAAGGTTTAGGTGATGACATGGATGAAGATCCAGATGAAGACTCCGAGGAAGAAGATGACGCAAGTGATTGATACTTTTCGGATAAAGTACCTTTTGACGAAGGTTTTAATTTTTTTCCTCTTTTTTTTCTTCTGTGTAAGATAATTAAATGATATATTTCTCTCTTTATTAGCAAAACGCCAAAAAAAATACTAAAAAAGGTTATTCCTTACAAAACGCCAAAAATAACAAAAAATATTTTTCTGCTTAATATTTTATTTTCTCCCTTATTGTATTTTGTCATTTTGGTCTGCATAACGCCATTTAAAAAAACGCCAAACTTAGAAGATGGGACGTCTATCACCTATAAAACTGATAAAAGCTGATCAAAACAGTAACTGAAAAGACAGTTACTTTATTACTATCATTTATTACAATAAAAAAGTCCCACCTAAACTACGCGCCAAAAAACTCCTATAAGACAGGGGTCTGTACACAATGAAATTGATCACACCCAAAACAAATGCCATATCCTCTAGAAACCACTCACTTTAAAATGCCAAAATAATGTTAGTTAAAATAACCACAGATGACAAACCTTTCACTGAATGGATTCTTCTTTTAAGGGGGTTATCTCAATAATATTTTGGTGAATGAGATGGACAAATATTCAAGAAAAAGAGACTGATGACAGTGATATGTCATCATGTGAGCTTTCTTCTTGATGAATATAGGCATGGAATAAAAGGGATCAACACAAGTGTAAAATCCTATTTTGAACTCAATTATTACCAATAGCATCAAGCAAGAGTTGATCTTCAATGACATACCACCAAACAAGAATATCATACCAAAAAATAGGATGCCACCAAGCAGCCTCGTCAGAAAAAGACGGGGTTTATGTAGGAAAGTTGGAATCTAGCTAAGGTATTCAAAGGGTTCAAAACGCCAAAACAAAATTCAAGAATAAAGGAACTGATGATAGTGATGATTAGGAAGAGAAATTAGATTACCATTTTTAATTTTTTTTCTTTTTCATTTTATATTGTTTTGTTATCAAGTTATCTGTTGTTTTGTTATCTAATTCTCTAAAAATAAAATACAGTTTTATATAAAACGCCAAAAACTACAAACACCAAAACGCTAGTATTATGAAAACTTTGAGAACGGCTGCTGGCAAAGCAACTTGTCAAATGTATTAAATGCCAAAAAATTCACTAAACGCCAAAAAAAAACATTTGGTCTTATTGTTAACTTATGAAAATATTAATGACTCGTAGTGAATTATTATACAAAACGCCACAAAAACGCCAAAAAAATGACCAGAAAACGCCATAACGCCAAAAAGTTATCTATGTGACACAAAAACAATTAATTCAACGCCAAAAAGTTTAATAAATACAATTAAAGCCAAAAAAATCTTAGACGCCAGAAAATATTATACCGCGTTGGGAAAAATAAAAGAAGATTGAAAAGACAAAAAATACCCCTCGGACCCTGATCATGTCCCGCGCCACGTGTTAGGCCAGGATGCGTTCTCACCGTTCTCACACTTTTGGGCGTTTTTTCCTATATATATATATATATATATATATAGGAACGAGATCAAGAGAGAACGCCTCAAAGTGTGAGAACGATTCTCAGCCACAAGATGTTAGTGGTTTGTGGCTGAGATTGATACGGTGACATTTTTGTAAATAATAGAGGCCTTTGAACTACCAAGATGGGTAAAATAGGAAGATCTAAACAAAGGTGTACATGCTAATCACATGCCATTTTCTCCCATCATATTTAAACGACAATAACTTTTTATACGTTATTATTTTTCGAAAAAAATTACACCATAAAACTCAGCGTTTTTTTATCTTTCCAACGAGTATACTATTGATATACTTTTCGAAAAAAAATTAACTGGGCTTTATGGCGTTTTTCTGAACTGGGTGTTTTATGGCGTTTTAGACTAGTTATTTTCATGGCGTTTTTCTGAATTAGGTGTTTTTATGGCGTTTTAACTAGATATTTTAATGGCGTTTTTCTGAACTGAATGTTTTATGGCATTTTCAACTGAGTTTTTTAATGGCGTTTTTCTGAACTGAGTGTTTTATGGTGTTTTTACAGTACAAATTATGATTTTTCTGAGCTCAAAAAATATTAATTTAGGCGGTTAGACAAAAAAAAATGGTTTTTTGAGCTATGTGGCTCAAAAAATGTTTTTTTTAGCTGTTGTAAATTATAGCTAAAAAAAAATAGCTTTTTTTTTGTTATGGCGTTTTAACTGAGAGCTATATGGCTAAAAAAAATGGCTTTTTGAGCTGTTGTAAATTATAGCTCAAAAAATTGCTTTTTTGTTAGCGTTTTAACTGGGTATTTTCATGGCGTTTTTCTGAATTGGGTGTTTTTATGGCGTTTTATTTGAACACCCGGTTCATGTGAGTGAGTTTTTTGACAATATTACCCCTTAGTGTAATTTAACATCACTGCCACATGTCACCACCAAAATTGTTCTCACCGTTCTCACACTTTTCTCCGTTCTCTCTAAATCCTGACCCTATATATATATATACTAGGCGACTATCTTCTTAGTACTGCATTTCCCGCTCGTCATATTTCAAGAGAAGTTTTTCTTCGATTTGGCGAATCCGGTTTCCTTCCTCAACCAATTCTTCACCATACTGGCAAAGTTCTTCTACGTTCTCCTGACTCATTGGTGGCATAAGGGCTGGTATTGGTTTAGGGTAGACTTGTACTGGCTCTCCGTAAGGGTATGGGTTATTCAATACTTCCTAAAATGCCCAGTCGTTGGCCCGCCACTGTTCTAAAGGGTACGGTGCTGGAATCCTAGGTATCTCGTTTGGATCAAAGGCTGGGATTGGAAGTTGGTTCTCCTGGTTCTGTTCTAGGTTTATGGGCTGGCTAGGGAATAGAGGTAGAAGTTGTGGGTCGGGTTCTACTACTTGGTTGAGATCAATTTCTACTTCTATATTTCTAAACATGTGAAAATCAGCTAGTTGTCTATCCAATTCTTTTTCCCATAAAGGTCTAGCTTCTGGATTTTGGGTATTTCTCTTAGCTCTATTCACTATTGCTCTTTGTTGGGCTTTTCTCATTCTTTTCCTCCTTTCTATTTTGGCTCTACTAAACCACCCTCGTTTCTTAGTGGGGAAAGGTTCTTCAGATTGGGCCTTAAAAACAAAGATTCCCTTGGAATCGGCTGCGTATCCGGAGGTTGGCTGGGATGTTCCTTCATCCATCGGAGAATGAGATAGATGACGATAAGCGTCAGAAGTACCATGATCACTCATACTGTAAACTAAGAAAATCGTCAAAATGACATAAAATAATAATACACATATTTACACAGAATAACACATAAGTTATTTCCTAACACAATTAGTTAAAATTTAGGTAGTAAGAGAACACCTAAATGGCTTAAACCAGTGGCTCTGATACCACCTCCTGTCGCAACCCCCGACCCCACCCCGGGAGCAGGAGCCGCGAGCACAGTCTGGTGGTATCGGTGTTTATTAATTTGGCAGCGGAAATGAGACATCAGGATCGTAGTTAGGAAATAAATTTCAGAGTTTCAAAACACCAAACTTTTATATAAAATAAATGGGATAAACCCATATTTCATATATAATATCTTTATAGGGATAAACCCTAGTTGCTGAAAAACATAAACTTTTTATTTAGGTAAATTTATTGCCACTTTCATTAAGCCTTCAATGCTCCATACTTGGCTTCTTATAGCTTCACATTAAGTTACCTAAAACGTGTTTTAAAAATATTTTATCAGCAAGAAATACTGGTGTGTACATTCCAATTTATAAAAACATCAGTTGTTATAATGTAACACCCATACTAATTTAACGTTAATATATAATTAAAGTAAGCATTTTATGAGAAAATGCCACTTATCAAAAACTTTTGCATCTTGAGTGTTTAAACGTGTTTACAACATACTAACACATAATTCGAAATATTTACATATTCCACTTTGTCTTTTTACAAAACAAAACAAGATAATTGCGGAAGCTTCAAAAGTGTGTATTCGGTTCTTCAAAAATATGCTTAACCTCCATCCATAAGATCCCCATTGCCACCTATGGTCAAAACCACTAAAAATATTAGTTTTGACATTTATATGTTACATATAAACAAGTTCCGACATCAATTCAGAAGAATTAAAATAAAATTTCACAACTGATCCTGTCGCGTGTCGCGCCAGGATCTGCTCTCTTTGTCGCGTGGCGCGAGCGCCCCCGCGTGTCGCGCCAGTTCAAGGTGTCTCCTCCGCGTGGCGCGGGGGATTACGTTTTCCAGCAGGTTCATTGCTGAATCCTGCACTTGCTGCCAGTTCCAGAAAATGTCATTTTTATCTTAAAATGGCCACAACTTTTGACTCGTGAGTCCGTTTTAAGTGATTCTTTTTCCTATATGTCTGTAAATTCATTGCCAACATAACTAATAAAATTTTGATACCGAAAATTTAACTTACGGACCGAACAACTAAATGTCGCTATGCATTTATTTGACCCATTATAAATCTACTTATTTTGCTACCATTTAACTAGTAAACCTAAGGCGCTTATTACCCAACTTCCGGGGCTTAATATCACCGGCACTTCATTACCAAACCTTATGGCTTCGTGCTCTTGTGACCATTTTCGCCATCTCTATCTATTTGTCACATTAATACTATAATGTATCATTATTTGACCCGTTTGGTTCATCTACGGAAATCCTCCATTTTGATGACTACCAAACGACTACAAACTAATTCTTAACCTACGGATTTAAGTAACGATCATGGTCGATACAATCAACACAACTTTTAATCAACAACGCATAGTTTAACAACAATTCATCGAATGTAACGGGACAAGTTACATACTTGTATAACTAAACAACATTATCATCCAACAATTCTAATTAACTATTTTGACCCGTTTGTATGTCGAGTGAGCTTCGTCACTTCTATGACATACCAACTCACAATTGACACTACATTCTCATTAACATTTCTAAGACTATTGTTTATGCATAATGTAACGAAACCGAAGTTACGTACCTTTAGTGCACGCCCTTCAACGCGAATCGCCACCGGCTTGTCCACTCGACGCTCCGGTATCTTTTCCTATAGAGTTCAATCACGACTTGTTTAGAACTCCTTTTCAACCATATATCGCATAATTTTGTCAATCATCACAATCATGCGTCTAACTTTAAATTTCAATTTCGAGCCTTCTTTGAGGCATTTCAACAAACACTTTAAGGGCAGAATTTTTTTTCATGATTATATAGCAAATTCCTAGCTCATTACTTAGCCCTAATTTCACCCCCAATCAACCATTTTACATGATTGTTAACTTCTAAATTTCTGAAATCACTTCAAAATTGTCAAATTACACTAGATCAACACTCTATTTCCTAGTGTTCATCAAATTACACATAACCCACTAATCACTTACAATGGTGTTCATAGGTTTCACTAAAATTTCACATGATTTCAACTTGTAATTGTCTAGGGTTTGTCCCTAGACACTATATGGTTCCTAATTCATAATAAAACGAACATGCAACCATGAATTTCAGATTTTCCCAATTTCATGAGAATTTCAAACAGAGAATTAGCACCAAATTTCACATACCTTGTAACCCCCTTGTGATGAGGATCACGAATCTATGTCCAGATTTCGATTTGGGACAGGAATTTGCCTTCAATTGATCAAATTTGTGGAGTTAGGGTTTGGTGAGAACTCCTGGTCGCTCCCCTGCGTTTTTGATCGACCAAGCACACTAATTTGTGTGTTTGGTTTTTATTTAATTTTTTTAATAAATTCTAGTTTCAAGTTCTACAACTTAGGTCCCTCCACTTTTGTTTCTCTAATAACTTTGGTTATTTTAACCATATCTCAAGCTATTTCTAGACTTGTAGTTAACTAGGTTAAAATTCCTAGTTAGTAAATTCTCGTTTATTTGAACTTTATAATTCTAATATAAAGTTATATATTTTCGGGATGTTACAAGTCCACCCTCCTTAAAAAGGGTTTCGTCCCCGAAACCAAAGTACGTACCAAATAATGTAGGGTGGAGACGTCGCATCTCCTCTTCGGACTCTCACGTAGTGTCCGAACCTTTCCGATGCTCCCATTTGACCTTGACTTGCTTAATTACTTTGTTTCTCAAACTTTTCTCCTTACGATCTAAAATCGCAATTGGTTTTACTGCATAGTTGAGGCTGTTATCCACCTCGATATCATCGTAGTGGATACGAGCAGTTTCGTCCGCTACACATTTTCGGAGATGTGACACGTGGAATGTGCTATGAATCCCACTCAACTCCTCGGGTAATTCGAGGTGATATGCTACTTTACCAACCCGCTCGATGATTTTAAATGGCCCGATAAACCTCGGGCTTAGTTTCTCTCTTTTCCTGAATCGGAATAACACCCCTCTTTTGGGAAAACTTTTAGCATAACTATATCACCTATTTCCTATCCTTTGTCGCCCTATTGATCGGGTTGTCATTTGACCATTCAGTCACTGAGTCCGTCATCATACTTACTTGATGCTAGTTTTATATTAACAAGCGCTCTACATAGGTCACAGTGTTATTTAGGCTACAACTTGTTTTATTGTCTAAACTAATTGGTCACCATTTTACCTCATACCTCGTCATTCGGGTATGCAATATTGCCGTCATCGCCCCTTTGCGTGCTTATAATCTCATATCTAGTCATTCATACTATAACGTGATTACATTCTATATTACTTTCGTGTCCGTGATCACATCACGCCATGTTCAGTTTTACATCGACTTTTCATTCTTAAAAATCTTTCCTCCGAATGCATCATCTTACAGCTTTCGGCGTTAGACCTATATTCTTTAGTACTAACCATTTCCTAATTTCTCTCTCGGTATTCATAGGTGTTAGAACATCGTTTCTTTACTAAAACTGAATTTTAGTTTAATGTTTTTCTCTTTAACCATGTCGATTAATCATATCAAGGAATTGACGACAAGGATTATTCTTCGGGATTATCATTTTATGCGAGATATCATAATTGGTTCTCCACGCTTTATATTATCGACCCGTAGGTTCCTTTACTTAGCCTTATAGACTATTCTATTAGGTCTTCACCTTTTTAGGGTGAGACCCCCCCTTAGTATGTTCCATTTGTATTTGCGACCCTATGGTCATTTTGTTCCTGCAGGCCATTGCATTGTTTATAATTTGGAGGTTATGGTGATCCCATGGATCATCTTCTATTCATTTGACCTTGACCGTAGTCTAAGGCTACATTCATTTTCTTTCGGATTATCTTTCCGACTCTATGACTTCTTATGTGTCCTTCGCGTCGGCTTATTTTACTCACACCATTATTTGGTTTATGCCTCTATTTCCTCTCAACCCGTTACTTGGGTTCTTTATCTTAATTCTTTTAACACTCCGGTTTTATTAGTTTTCGTTTCCATATTCTTTTACGACCTATCACATAGGTTCAGTAATATTTCACACTTTCATTATTCGTTTCGCGCTTACTCAGAATATCAGGCATTATACTTTATTCAGTCCGTCCAGTATTGCAATAGTCGAACATAACTATCGAAATTTATATTTTGTGAAATTTTATCGTCTTTTAGCCCTAACTATTAATCCGAGCCTTTTGACCTTTAATCTGCGTAACCGTCTCTTGGTTTACGTATAGATCCGTATTCCTACCCATCTATCGGGTATTTTACCTAAGTCACTACCAAAGCATCCATTCCGGCATGTATTAAGACCTCGTTTTGATTTATTCAGTAGTGTTAGCGTATTTCGTTTACTTTTATTATTAAGCATTTTGCTTATTTGATCATAACACCACCTTTCAGTTGTTAGCGACCCTTAGGTCTGTTTCTTTTACTAATATTTCAAAAGCCCATTTCTTGAGTTTTATTTGGTAAAACCACTGCTATTGTGATACGGATTTTGGGGTTTTACCCGCTTTTATTCCAACACTTTTAATATACTTATTTCATTATTCACCGCAGCGAATAATATGTATTATCCATTTAGCTTCTTCTCGCGGATATTTTTGTCTGAGTCTTAATCTCTCATTTTTGACATTAATCCATTGTTACAATAACAACATCAATTTATTTCGTTTTATTATTCCGTATCATTGTATGGAATTTATCCACCTCATTTATTGATATAAACAAAGTTTCTACATGTCTTATTTGGTTTGGTCAATAACCTTATCTTTGCCATTTATTACTATTGCAAATTCCGGGTTCGAGTGTAGATTCACTCCTTCCCATCACAACATTTATTCACTTCATTAATTTCCCGGGTTCGAGTGTACATGCACTCCTTCCCATTACGACACTCGTCTTTTATTGTATCTCCGGGTTCGAGTGTACATGCACTCCTTCCCATTGCAATATCTACCGAGATTACTTTTACTTCGATGCTCAATGTACAGTTTCTGCACTTCTTTTAAACGGTAGAACTTTTATTATTACCTATTCCTATTTCTCAAAGCATAGGTAATTTTATTAACACGAATGTATGATGTTGAATAAATCGATATAAAACAAACGATTTATTTGCACCCGTAATAATTAAAATTCATGCCGAAATTGAATTTACAAGAGTATACCTGAAACGACATCAGGTTCAGCTTTAGCCTCTGTGGCTGTTTTATGAAACGACCTTGTCCTTGATTTCTGGGCATCAGACTTTGTGTCGGTTGTGTCTTTAGATCCGAGCCTCCCTGGAAGTTTAGACTTCTTATACCCTGGCTTACCACATGTGCCCTTGTGAATTTTTTCACAAAATTTACACCGATGTAACACACTTTTTGTAACTCCTTTCTTGGGAGTTTTATTAGACTTGGATTTCTTTACGGAACTTGGATTCATATCCAACACCCTCCTTTCTTCTATTTCTTGTAGTATGCTGTCTTTCAATTCAGCCATCATATCGTCCACCACCGGCACGATTGTGGTTTGTAATCTATCAGTATACTGTGATAGATTATTTTCTAGAGCTTTTCCGACTGCCTCAGAAATCTTAGCTTTCATTTGTTCAGTCAATTGAGATGTCGAATCATCTCCGGTTACTCCAGACATTTCTTTAACTGAAACATCCATCACGGTTTATCAATAATTACTTAATTCATTTCCATCTTATTATACGGAAATTTATATCACTCTTACTCAATCGTAAGTAATGTGTTATTCCTTTTCGGTTTGGTCAAGTATATATCTTGCCTTACCTTTCTTACTTAGTGTATTTTCCCGGGTTCGAGCGTATTTATACACTCCTCCCGTCTTTCCGTCATCTTGAAACTGAAATGTTTACACTAATTGTTAAACATTTCCTCTATGACATGCGTCATTCATTTTGATCTAGCCAAGTTCACCACTTGCTTAAACCATTTATGTTTAGTGCACTTTTCCGGGTTTGAGTGTGTAAACACGCACTTCTCGTGCATATCAAATCAAATTTCCCTTTTCTAGTATTCTAGTAAGTCTATTAAAGCAATTAATTCTTACCGGACGATCGATCAAGCTTGAACCGAACACACTTTGTTAACAACCTTGAGCTCTGATTACCAACTTGTAACACCCATACTAATTTAATGTTAATATATAATTAAAGTAAGCATTTTATGAGAAAATGCCACTTATCAAAAACTTTTGCATCTTGAGTGTTTAAACGTGTTTACTACATACTAACACATAATTCGAAATATTTACATATTCCACTTTGTCTTTTTACAAAACAAAACAAGATAATTGCGGAAGCTTCAAAAGTGTGTATTCGGTTCTTCAAAAATATGCTTGACCGCCATCCATAAGATCCCCATTGCCACCTATGGTCAAAACCACTAAAAATATTAGTTTTGACATTTATATGTTACATATAAACAAGTTCCGACATCAATTCATAAGAATTAAAATCAAATTTCACAACTGATCCTGTCGCGTGTCGCGCCAGGATCTGCTCTCTTTGTCGCGTGGCGCGGGCGCCCCCGCGTGTCGCGCCAGTTCAAGGTGTCTCCCCCACGTGGCGCTGGGGATTACGTTTTCTAGCAGGTTCATTGCTGAATCCTGCACTTGCTGCCAGTTCCGGAAATTGTCATTTTTATATTAAAATGACCATAACTTTTGACTCGTGAGTCCGTTTTATGTGATTCTTTTTCCTTTACGTCTGTAAATTCATTGCCAACATAACTAATAAAATTTTGATACCGAAAATTTAACTTACGGACCGAACAACTAAATGTCTCTATGCATTTATTTGACCCATTATAAATCTACTTATTTTGCTACCATTTAACTAGTAAACCTAAGGCACTTATTACCCAACTTCCGGGGCTTAATATCACCAGCACTTCATTACCAAACCTTATGGCTTCGTGCTCTTGTGACCATTTTCGCCATCTCTATCTATTTGTCACATTAATACTATAATGTATCATTATTTGACCCGTTTGGTTCATCTACGGAAATCCTCCATTTTGATGACTACCAAACGACTACAAACTAATTCTTAACCTACGGATTTAAGTAACGATCATGGTCGATACAATCAACACAACTTTTAATCAACAACGCATAGTTTAACAACAATTCATCGAATGTAACGGGACAAGTTACATACTTGTATAACTAAACAACATTATCATCCAACAATTCTAATTAACTATTTTGACCCGTTTGTATGTCGAGTGAGCTTCGTCACTTCTATGACATACCAACTCACAATTGACACTACATTCTCATTAACATTTCTAAGACTATTGTTTATGCATAATGTAACGAAACCGAAGTTACGTACCTTTACTGCACGCCCTTCAACGCGAATCTCCACCGGCTTGTCCACTCGATGCTCCGGTATCTTTTCCTATAGAGTTCAATCACGACTTGTTTAGAACTCCTTTTCAACCATATATCTCATAATTTTGTCAATCATCACAATCATGCGTCTAACTTTAAATTTCAATTTCGAGCCTTCTTTGAGGCATTTCAACAAACACTTTAAGGGCATAATTTTTTTCATGATTATATAGCAAATTCCTAGCTCATTACTTAGCCCTAATTTCACCCCCAATCAACCATTTTACATGATTGTTAACTTCTAAATTTCTGAAATCACTTCAAAATTGTCAAATTACACTAGATTAACACTCTATTTCCTAGTGTTCATCAAATTACACATAACCCATTAATCACCTACAATGGTGTTCATAGGTTTCACTAAAATTTCACATGATTTCAACTTGTAATTGTCTAGGGTTTGTCCCTAGACACTATATGGTTCCTAATTCATCATAAAACGAACATGCAACCATGAATTTCAGATTTTCCCAATTTCATGAGAATTTCAAACAGAGAATTAGCACCAAATTTCACATACCTTGTAACCCCCTTGTGATGAGGATCACGAATCTATGTTCAGATTTCGATTTGGGACAAGAATTTGCCTTCAATTGATCAAATTTGTGGAGTTAGGGTTTGGTGAGAACTCCTGGTCGCTCCCCTGCGTTTTTGATCGACCAAGCACACTAATTTGTGTGTTTGGTTTTTATTTAATTTGTTTTAATAAATTCTAGTTTCAAGTTCTACAACTTAGGTCCCTCCACTTTTGTTTCTCTGATAACTTTGGTTATTTTAACCCTATCTCAAGTTATTTCTAGACTTGTAGTTAACTAGGTTAAAATTCCTAGTTAGTAAATTCTCGTTTATTTGAACTTTATAATTCTAATATAAAGTTTTATATTTTCGGGATGTTACATATAACATTACAGTATTAAGGGCGATTACAATGTTTATATCTACCAAATTACTCGTTCAATACTTGTCACTCGACGGATCTGTGACTATGGTCATATCACACATTAGATACCCGTGCCCAATTATGAAGGTTATCAAGTACTGTCTACAAACCCCATAATACTGGTAGCAATTGTAGAATACAAAGACTTAATCACTGTAATTATAACTGATAAACATTTAGAGTTTTGGAAAACATTTGAAGTAATGGCTCACAGACTGTGAGAAAAAGAGAATGACTCACATTGTAAACTTATGTTTTTCTACGGGCTTCCTGGTGAGATCTCCTGATTATTTCTTTGAGTTTCTGTTAAAAACATACAATGTACGCGTGTTAGTAAAATAACCCAAATCACATTAGCCATACATCATGAGACAAAACCCCAACGGACTTAGTTGGGCAGAGCCTTGACATGCGTTGCTGGGTCCTAGATCAACCGGGTAGGGTAACGAATTAGTGATCGAGGGTTAAAATACTTACAACGGGACAGAGCTTTGTGTTTTAGGGGGGTATTTCGCTAAAATTTTCGGATATAGAGACAAAGAGAAAGAAAGAAATGAACGAATTTGAAATTGTTGCTGCCCTGCTCTATTTATACAAATTTCCAGAGCCTGTCGCGCCACACGACAACCCCACTTGGTTCTGGCGCGCCCCGCGAGGGTAACCCTAGCTACGGCTAGGGTTGCTGAGTTAACCCTAGACCCAACACCTGGCTGACACGTGTTAGCATGGGTGTCCGGCAAGAAAACAAGTCTGTCGCGCCACGCGACGGCGCATCCTAATCTTGGTGCGTCGCGCGACAGGAATAAAAATCAGATTTTTATTATTTTTTATTAAAATAAATGTTATTAGGATCTGGTTTTGCATCTACGGGGTATTTTAGGGTGGTTTCGATGGTTGTTATATACCCACCCTACCATATTAATATATTATACACATTTTCTTCAAGTGTCAGTGATAACACAAAAGACAAAACCCTATCTGAACTCAGTTGCTCTTTTTGAATTTTCAATTTTTTTATTTGATGTTTCAATTCAACTGAAGTACCAACCTGCAACTTATTGGAAAAAAAGTTATAGGTTCATGCCTGAAATTGAAGGTGGTTCAGATCTGCTCGTATAATAACCACAAGCCACAAAACACTCGTCTTGATGCAAAAATAGGGGTGTGGGTTTTCGATCTACTTTCGTGTTCAACCGAATCAACCGCTGAAACTCGACGAGGAAGATGGTGGTGATAGTGGAGGGAGGCAGGGATGGATAACGGTGGGAGGGTGGTAGTCGGTAGGGGTAGGAGGATGGCAAGGGTGGTCGGGGTTGCAAGTACTAGTTGAAAACATGATGGTGTTAGGGTGCCTTCTTAACGGAGGTAAAAGATGGTGGTGTTGGGGTGGCATCTAAACGCTGGAAGGATGGTCGATACCAAAGATGAACCGGCCGATGGAGACACCGGACCAATGGAGAATAATAGGTGGAGAAGAAGGGGGTTTATCTTTTAATTAAATGAGTGGGGCCTACTTAAAGGGTAATTTGGTTTTTCTAATAGGAAGGGGTAATTTTGTCATTTTATATGCACTAACTGAGCAAACGTCATCCACTCAGGGGATTATCCGAGTAACAACTTGATAAACCACAGGGAATACAGGTGTAATTTTCAAAAGTTTGGGACTAAAGGTGAAATTTCACCAAAACACTAGGACTATCCTGGTTTTTTACTCTATAATCATTAAATAAGGTGTGAATTTCAGATTGTGTCACCAGACTCCTAGTAATTCAAACATTGTGGGTATCGTATTGGTGAATGTCTGATGTAAACTCAGGTTCCAGGCTAGTAACCTTCTAGCCATGTATATTTTGTTATAGTAATAATGGAATTTTGATTGGCCGTTTAAAAAAAATTCAAACATAAATATGATTAGGCGGCATGAATCTGAATTAGCTGAATAAAATGACGGTAATTTTGACTGAGTCAAGCATGTTATGAGTTTATATTAATGATGTACTTTAACAAAAAGTGATTAAAAAATAAAAAAAGTAGTTAGTTTTATTATATTTTACATTTAGGTATCTCGCTATCAAATAATAGTAAATTAATGCAAGCATTAGTTAAGTTGTGAAGAATATTGAAGTTGTCAACCATGAGGTTGCAGACGCAAATTGCTACTTTATTTTGTTAATTCGATCAGTATTTTGTTTAGGATTAAGATCAAATACAAATACAAAGTATCCTAATTGTAAGAAGTGTAAGAAGCATTTATAGAGTGACAAGTGTGCAATAATCTAAAAAAACCCACTACACAAAAAAACCCCATTACAAAAAAAAAAAAAAAAAAAAAAAAAAAAAAAAACCTTAAACATTCACCACCACCTAACACCTAACCCCCCCCACATCACCCACCCAAAAAAAAAACATTTTTTTTTGCCAAGGGGGTGGGGGTTTAGGTTTTTGGGTGGTGGTGAGGGTGGGTGTTTAGTTTTTTTTAGATTTTTTTTAGGTTTTTGGGGGGTTGAGGGGGGGGGTAGGTTTTTTGGGGGATTTTTGGTCAGTTTTGTTTTGTTTTTGTTTTTTTTTTTTTTGCCGGGGGGGGGGGGGGGGGGGGGGGTTAGGTTTTTGGGTGGTGGTGGGGTGGGGGTGGGTGTTTAGGTTTTTGGTGATAATGTAGTGGGTTTAAGTTTTAGGTTATTGGACACTTGTCACTTTATAAATCCTTCTTACACTTCTTACAATTAAAAGCATTTGTAGAATAACTTGACCCGTTATGTTTAATTATGATCAAATAACTCTTAGAAAAACCAACACAATGATGACATTTTTAAGCTCATAAGAAGAAGAATATTTTAATACGACTCTTTCATAAAAGCATAATTTCATTAAAACGGACCTAGTAAAAAGACGCTATAGGAACAAACAACAAACAAAGGCCAAGAAACAACCAACCAAAAAGCCAATGACAAACATTACAAGAAGTCAAGACGACCCCAAGACGCTTTGTTATAATATTTTTTTTAAGAAAGATGCTAGCCGTCCAATGTAAAACATATAAAAATATATTTATATCATGTGTTAAGCATTTTGGGGTATGAATACGGTGATTATAAATACTAACCCCTTCCATCACTCGTAAGTATCATCTTGTTCTACATGATCCATTGCGACCAAATATTTTTATGGATTCTGTTCTCTCACTCAAAACTTTAGTAGTAGCATACATAATTTCTTGTATGCTATTTACTTATCTGGGCTGGATAAGAAATGGAGTTAAAAAAGGTAACAAAGGGTTGGGTAAAACACTACCTGAAGCTGCAGGTTCATGGCCAATAATCGGTCACTTGCATCTTTTTGCTGGTTCTAAAGTTCCTCACAGACTGTTGGGCTCTTTGGCTGACAAATATGGACCAATTTTCAACATAAAAGTCGGTGTCCATCGATTTCTAGTTGTGAGCACTTCAGATATGGCTAAAGAGTTCTTAAGTACCAACGACATAATCTTTGCTAGCCGACCAAAAATGATGGCCTTTGAGCTTTTGGGCTACAACGGTGCTAATTTTGCACTTGGACCATATGGACCATTCTGGCTTGCGATGAACAAGATAACCGCGCTTGAGCTGGTTCCTTACCGTCGGCATCAAATGCTATCACATCTTAGAGTGTCTGAAGTGACTACATCCATAAAAAACATGTATAAAACTTGGACCTTTAATAAAGGGTCTTCCAACACAGTAAAAGTTGACATGAAACAATTGTTTCGTGACTTGATTGTGAACATTCTTGTAAAGACAATATTCGGCGATCGTTTTTCTACTGGAGAACAAAAAGGAGAGCAATTCAAGAAGGCTCTTACGCGGTTTCCAGACCTAATGGGTGAGTTTGTGCCATCAGATGTTTTTCCATGCTTGAGGTGGTTGGATTTAGGAGGGTGCGAGAAGAAGATGAAGAAGATAGCAAAAGAGTTGGATGTTATAATGGACGAGTGGTTAGAAGAATACAAAATGAAGATGAATTCTACGCCGTGTGTAGAGAGAAAAGACCAATCCTTGATGGCCGCATTGTTATCGCGAGTTAAACAAGAAGTAAAAGAGGATGCTTATGGCTTCAGCACTGATGCCATAGTGAAAGCTACATGCTTGGTATGATATTAATCTCAACACTTGCATATCTTTGATAAATCATAAGCATGTGTGACTTACTTTATTTTTTAGGCAATTTATTCGGGAGGCACAGATGCGACAATATTAACTCTTACTTGGGCTTTATCTTTACTAGTTAGCAACCCTCTAGTGTTAAGAAAAGCTCAAGAAGAGGTGGAGAACTATGTTGGAAGAGGTAGAATAGTTGAAGAGTCTGACTTGAAGAACTTTGTCTATCTACAAGCCATTGTAAAAGAAACGATGCGCCTTTATCCACCTGTACCCTCTTTGCTTCCGCGTGAGTGCACAGAAGACTGCGTCGTAGGTGGTTACGCTGTCCCTAAAGGGACGCGGCTTTTGATAAATTCTTGGAAGATTCAACATGATCCTCAAATATGGAATAATCCGTTTGAATTCCATCCTGAGAGATTCTTGACAAGCAACAAGGATATTGATGTCAAGGGTCAACATTTCAAACTCCTTCCCTTTGGTGGTGGTAGAAGAATTTGTCCAGGATTATCTTTGGCTCATGAAGACATTATGTTGATATTAGCCAGCATAATTCATGCATTTGAGTTCCAAAATCCATCAAAAGAGGAGATTGACATGACTGAAAAGCCCGAATGGGGAATTATCAAAGCCACGCCACTTGAGCTACTTGTTGCACCACGACTATTGCCAGACTTGTACCAAGTTTAAAACTAGGCCACTGCAGCCGCCAGCTTTTCTCAATTTGCATGCCATCAGGCTCTGCCAGATTCTTGTTCACTGTATGAATATTATCTTTTACAAAACATGTCCAATAGATAATATTAAAAAGGGTATAATATTTAAGCTTATAAATGAATTTGTATTATAACTATGTATTAATTAAGTGGAGATTCAGAAATTGTCAAGGAAGAAAAAAATGAGTGGGTTATAGGAGAAAACAAAAATGATAAAATATCATGAATGGTTTTTAAGGAGATATGTTAATACCACAACTAAACTAATAATTATCACCGAGGGACTATTACCGACGAACACAATGCCTCGATACCTACCGATAAACACAATCCGTAGGTAATTACCGACGAACACAATTTACCATGGAACTCTGAAGGATTCCAATGAAACGTAAAAAAGTTAGAACAGTTATATAAAAGAAACCAGTGGATTACTTATGTGTTGCCTAGAACGTGATTTTTGATCTCTAGAACAATCGAATAAACTAACTTTAACTTGAATATAACTTGAATCTCCGAATACATGTGTTTTTACAATTGAGAATTGAAACCCTATTTATACTAATCTAAAAGGTACGAGTGTAGTGTCTCTTTGCGAATGGTTGTGTGCTTTAATCTTGTGGATGAGATTATATTTGAAGAGGTGCGTTTCTTGAATCCTCCATTGATGTCGTCGATCAGAAGTAGTGACCACAGAGACATGTTGCTTCAATTTGATATGTAGGTTTTAATCTTCTGATTTGTCATCTTCAGTCGCGATACTTCATAACTAACTTTAATGTAGACCTAAACTAACTATTGAGTAATTAGTAATAAACCCTTGTACTCGGGATTAGAGGGATTAATGTGTCACGACCCCCGACCCGGTTTGACCCGTTTCAGGAGCTGTGGGACAGAAAATCCCGTGGTATTTATTTAATTGAGTTAACAGCGGAAGATTTTAACAGGATCTTTTTAAAACTGCAATTTCCTGATTATTTTATTTCACAATTCGGGATAAACCCCGGTAATTTACAATCTTATGATTTCACTGAGAAATCTTTATAAAACATGTTTCTTTATTTTTTTATATTGAGCCACTTCCTTAAGCTTGTAGTGCTTCGCGGTACTTTTCCTGGATCACAACAGATCACCTGAAACATGTTTGAAAAAGTTTTGTCAGCGGGAAATACTGGTGAATCATTCTTTTTACTAAAACGAAGCGTTTGTTATAATTTACGGTATTAAGAGCGATTCATTGGTAATAGGTTTGCATGAAATTTATAACCTGAAAGTTCTATATTTTCTTTTTGCAAAACCTTATCTATTTTAATAAAATTCCCATCTGCTGTTTCGACTGTAAAAATCTGCCTAAGGTTGGTTAAGGGTAAGTTAAGAGCTTGGCAGAAAGAAGTATTGATAAAACTTTGGTTTGCACCAGAGTCAAATAATACTTTTGCGTAAATGTTGTGAACTAGGAACGCACCAGCTATCACGTCAGGAATTAGCTCGAATTCCTGAGTAGGTAATTGGAAGGCTCGAACATTCTTCTTGGTAGCTCCGTCAGCTGGCTTGACTTTGTTGTCTGCTGGTTTAAACAATTTAGGGCATTCTGGTTTAAAATGTCCCATTTCTCCACAGTTAAAGCAGATCCTTGTTTTCTTTCTACAGTCTTCTTTGCGATGTCCTACGACTTTGCAAAAGTTGCAGGTTACATTACATCTTCCATAATGTTTCTTTTTGCAATTCCTTCAGAACGGCGGAGTTGAGGATTGCCCTGTTCGTCTTCTCTTGAAGTTGCTATTATTACCCGTACGAAATCCTTGGGTAATTTTCTGAGCTAGTTCCTTTTTCCTGTTTTCATCTCTTGTGCGTACCAGTTCGTCAGTTAAGGTGTTAGCTAATTCTACCGCATCGTCAATAGTACGAGGTCTCGCAGCTTTAACGATATTACGGATTTCGCCAATCAATCCCCAAATATAGCGAGGAATGAGTACCGGTTCTAGCGAAGCCAGTGTTGGTACCACTCTAGCATATTCAAAGAATGTCGAAGTATACCCTCGACAATCTACACCCATCATTCGATGATTTAGGAACTTATTCGCCATTTAATCTTTTTCATATTCGGGACATAATTTTCTTTCTACAAGACTCTTAAATTCTTCCCAGTTCATGGCATAGGCCATATTTCTTCCTTTGGCTTGAAGTACTGTATTCCACCATTCTAGCGCCTCTTCTTTGAAAAGATTTGACGCATACATAACCTTGTCGTCCTTGGCACATTTACTTATTGTAATCACTGCCTCGGTTTTCTCTAACCAACGCAGTGCCGCAGTCGCTCCTTCATTGCCTGCAAATTTAGAGGGTTTACAAGCAAGAAATTCTTTGTAAGTGCAACCAGGCGTTGCAGCTTTCATTTTCTTAGGGAGCGGAGCCTGCCGTGGATCATTATCGTGATTGGTATGATTACCGCCTCCGTTTACACTATTACTGAAGTTATCTTCAGAAATACGTTTGCTAGGAATGATTTGTTGAGGTTCAATAGGTTTCTGGGCAGCAGCAAGTATTGCTGGAATAGCACTGGCTATTCCTTGAGCAACGATATTTTCTATATCCTGCCTAGTCATAAATTGATCCTCCGGGTGTTGCTCAGAATGGTTAACCTCGTTTACTGGTTCATTATTAGCATTTTCCATCTGATAATTAATATATATAATTTATTAGTATCGAATAAATAACAATCATACACAAAATAATCATACTAATTTTTACAACACACATATAGCCAAAATTATATCTTTCTCGATTCCTATTTTATATATTTTATAATATGCATCAATACACACCATTATCTTACAAAGTTTTATTTATAGTTATTTTACAAGATTATATTTTTCTATTTATTATATAACCACAGTTTCACAACCCCATTATCCCTCGTCAGTTGGTATTTTAATAACGACGTTCCCTCTCGTCGTATTTCCAGGAGATCTGTTCTCCCACTTCCCTGATCCTATTTCCTGCATCCACCAGCTCCTCGCCAAAGTGGCGGAGTTCAGCTAAATTTTCATTGCTCATGGGTGTGTTTGGTATAGGTTCTGGGTCGAACTGAGGGAAAAAGGTATAAGGACTGTTGAGAAGGTTTTGGAAATGCCAATCATTGGTCCACCACTCATCCATTCCTAGTGGTTGGGTGTGGATTATAGGTTCTGGAACTGCTGGTTCCAAGTTCATTGGAAGTTGATTTTTAGCAGGATAAGGGTAGAGATTATTATGGACAGGCCTGACGATATCACAGCTTGCCAATGCACGATCCAATTCCTCCTGAAATGGTAACTCCTCGATTTGTCTAGAGCTTTCCCCAATTTCCATCTCCGTCTGCCTAGAACCTTCTCCAATCTCCATTTCTATCTGCTTAGAACCTTCCCCAACATCAATCCCATTTCCTTTATCTAAGGGATTTTCTATTTTTGGAATCTTCCTAGTGGCGGGTTTCCTTCTGCGCACACGCCTCCATCCCACAAATCTTCTCCTTTTCTTAGGCTTGGGTTTCTCTGGAGGTGGAGCGTTGAATTCCATAGGTTCTTCTATATCGGGTATATAACCAGTAAAATCTCTAGAAACCTCTATTTTCACCGGATAGAGATTGAGATTCTGAAGGGCTTCAGATAAGTCATTCATGCTGTTTAGCATATATGCAAAATACACAAAATTGCTAAGTTAAAATTTTATAAAATTTTATAGATAACCTTTAAATATTATTTTATACCGTGTGACTAATTTAATACAAATACAACTAAAAATTAAAACACACTAGGGTTTACTGTAAACTTATTTATTTACTGGATAAGGTTTTTGGATTGTAGGTGATAAGGGTGCTAAAACTTGAGTCAAAGTATTAAAGATTTGCATTTACTGCTACATTGGCTAGCATATAGAGATCTGCCCATTTTTCATCTAACTTGTCTTCCCATGGTGGGTTAATGCCTAGTTCTTGGGTTTTCTGATTAACTCTCTTTTCTTTTGGTTGGGATTTCTTTATTTTCTCCTGACTTTTCCTAATAATCAAACTTCTTTTATTAGGAGAAAGTGGTTCCTCATATTGTGCTTTTTGAACAAATATTCTTCTTCAGGATTTGCATAGTGTTTTGAGGATGATGATCCTTTTTCTCTCGGTGTAGTATCTAATTTATAATAGATATCCGAAAGTCTTTGCTTAACCATACTGTAAACAAATATTCAAATAATAAAACACGTAATCACAAAAATAGCAATCAGTAAAAAAAATTAAGTATTTTCTAAATACTTAATTGGCTTAAATCAGTGGCTCTGATACCACCTTTTTTCTGTCACGACCCCCGACCCGGTTTGACCCGTTTCAGGAGCCGTGGGACAGAAAATCCCGTGGTTTATTTTTTAATTGAGTTAACAGCGGAAGATTTTAACAGGATCTTTTTAAAACTGCAATTTCCCGATTATTTTATTTCACAATTCGGGATAAACCCCGGTAATTTACAATCTTATGATTTCACTGAGAAATCTTTATAAAACATGTTTCTTTATTTTTTATATTGAGCCACTTCCTTAAGCTTCTAGTGCTTCGCGGCACTTTTCTCGGATCACAACAGATCACCTGAAACATGTTTGAAAAAGTTTTGTTAGCGGGAAATACTGGTGAATCATTCTTTTTACTAAAACGACGCGTTTGTTATAATTTACAGTATTAAGAGCGATTACAATGTTTCCACATATCAACCAACTACCCACAGTATTTGTCACTCGAACGTCCATTGGTAACCTCAGAGTCCAATGGTGTCTGTGACTATGGTCATATCACCCCTTGGCTAACTCGTTGTCCAATGGTGAAGGTTATCAAGTAATGTATACAAAACCCCACATACCGGCTGTAATTTGGTGACTACAAAGACTTAATCCCTGTAATTATAACTTTGAAAATAACATGATTTTGTAATATATGTTGATAAAAAGAGAATGACTCACTTTGCAGATGTTATATGAGCAGAGCTTAGCCTACTGATTAGCCTTTTAACCTAAATTTAATAACACGCACACGAACTCGGTTAGTAACTAATACAACATTTACGATAACTCACGAGATTAAACTTTCACATCGAATGACAAAGTGCGATACTTAAACATCCATCGTATTCATGACGAATGACAAAGCATAAACCCTAATGTGGGCAGCACTTAAACATCCATTGGATAGTTTAATCGATCGGACATTGAATCGTAGTAGCGATCAAGTTAATACCCGGTATCGGAGCAGCGCCTCGCAAATTTTTAAAAGTAATTTCGACTTCAGAGTATTGTAACTTCGTTTTTGAAAGTTTGTTTCGACACCAGTGGACTGTGCATGCAACAAGCTATTTATAGCTAAAATTAAGGCCTCACGCGGCCCGCGTAAGCCTTCGGCTTACCTTTACGCGGCCCGCGTGGCCGCCTAGTCTACGAGTAGGCTTGATTGGTCACGAGTAGGCTAGCCAGGTGGTCACTACGTGGATCCGGAACACTTATCCGGTCAACCTATGTTTGACGCGGCCCGCGTAAGACCATGCTTACTCTTACGCGGCCCGCCTGAGAACCATATTTCTTGTTTTCTTGGTTTTTCATGCACAGTATGGTTTTAAGGGTTCGGGATTATACTTACGGGTATTTTTAGGACAATTTTGAGAGTCCTTTCATAATGATTTCATTCACCCCTAATGACGAACATCTTTGAGTTGTTGTAGGCCTTGAACTCCGAGCAGTTCTCGCATTGTAGCAAACTTGGCCCTTGCTACTGCCTTTGTTAGTATGTCTTCCCGTAGTAATTCTCCACTGATGCGTTCCACATTGTTGTGTTCATTCTCTACTCATTCTCTTATGAAATGGTAATGTGTATCAATGTGCTTGCTTCTTCCATGAAAGACTAGATTCTTCATGAGTGCTATTGAAGAAACATTATCCACCCTTAGTGTTATCTTTTCTTCCTTCCAGCCTGTAACTTCACTTAACAATCTTTTAGGCCATAGTGCTTGGCATGCAGCTCCAGTGGCTGCCATGAATTCTGATTCACATGATGATAGTGCCACTGTCTGTTGCTTTTGTGTGCACCAAGTTATAGGTGATTTTCCAAAGTAGAATACCAAATCAGAAGTTCGTTTTCCTTGGTATGTGTTAACACTATAACTGTTATCACTATAACATGTGATCTTACATCCTCCTTGCTTTTTGTAGATGATTCCATGTTCCTTAGTTCCTTTGATATAATGTAGTATTTGCTTCACTGCTTTCAAGTGATGCTCCTTTGGTTCTTACATGAATCTACTAAGCAAACTGACTGGGTAACATAGATTTGGTCTTGTATGCAGTAAGTACATGAGAGAACCTATCAGGCTTTTGTAATGTCTTGCATCTACTAAATCTCCTTCTTCAGTCTTTGAGTATCTTGTTAATATAGCCTATTTGCTTTATAGCTATCTCACCCCCTGCTTGAATAACTTGTATTCCCAAATAGTATGTTAGCAATCCTAGATCGCTCATTTAAAACTTGTTCTCCATCTGAGAGTTGAAAATATCTATCTTCTTTCTTGAAGTTCCAGTGACTATCAAATCATCAACATAGACTCTGACTATTAGTGTAGAAGTCTTACTTGTCCTTGTATAGATTGCTTATTATAAAGTGCACTTCTTGATGTTAAGTGACTTTAGGGTCTGATCTAACTTTGTGTTCCAAGCACGTGGTGCTTGTCTTAATCTATACAGAGCCTTTGATAGTTTATAAGCCTTTCCTTCATCTCCTGGCTTTATAAATCCTCTCAATTGTGAGACATAGGCCTCCTCCTTGAGATCTCCGTGTAAGAATGCAGACTTCTCGTCTAAGTGATGTACCTCCCAAACTTGATATGCTGCTAAAGCCAACATCAGTCGAACTGTCTCTATGCGTTCTACTGGTGCAAATACTTCATCAAAATCTATCCCATGTTGCTGAACATAACCTTTTGCTACCAGCCTTGCTTTGTATCTAATGACTTTTCCATTTGCATATTTCTTTGTCTTGAATACCAACTTTAATCCTATTGCCTTGTGATCTCTTGGTAACTTCGTCAATCTCCAAGTGTTATTCTTGTTTATTGAGCCTAACTCAGCCTTCATTGCTTCAATCTATTTATTATCGTTAGATGCTTCCTTGTAATTCCTAGGTTCTTCTTCAGCAAGTAGTAATTCGTGTGGATCTACTTGAATTTACTTCGTCTCTCCGTATAGTTCTTCGAGACTTCTTAGTTTTACTAGAGTATCACTAGTACTCCTAGTTGTACTTTCAGATGTAGATGGACCTCTACTTGGTAAACTGTTTTAACTTCGTGATGAGTTTAGATTGCACGAATGTGCTAGCGGGGTTACATAGGAGTCTGGATTATTTTCTGATTGATCTACTCTTGAATGTTCATGATGTGGCCTGCTACTATCAAAACTACTTGGTGCATCTTCTAACTCTGGTGGGCTGTCATCTTCTTGAATGACAAAGTTTGTCAATTTGGGATTCCCTGAATCTACCGTTTCATATAGCTCTTCCAGTTCCATTGTTGACCTTCCATGAACTTTACATCTCTACTGACACGTATCTTATTCTTTGCTAGATCATATAATTTGTACGCCTTTGTTCCTTCTTCTATTCCAAGATATATCATCGGTGAACTTCTATCATCTAACTTCTTTTGTTGAAGTGGTAGTACCTTAGCGTATGCAGTGCAGCCAAAAAGCTTTTAAGTGTTCCAGATATGGCTTTCTTCCTTTCAATGCTTCATATGGTGTCTTGTTCACCAAAGCTTTCGTTGGTACCCTGTTTAGTATGTATATCGTATGTCTTATTGCTTCACCCCAACAATTATGTGGCATGTTCTTTGCCTTTAACATACTGCGAGTAGTTGATAACATCGTCCTGCTTCTTCTTTCTACTACTCCATTTTACTATGGGGAATACGACGTTGTAAGCTATCTCGCTATGTCGTTGTCTTTGCAATACTTGTTGAATCCAACCGATGTTGAATATCCTCCTCTATCTTTCCTTAGCATCTTTAACATGGTTCGTGTTTCTGTCTCCCCTTTTCTTTGAACTGCTTGAAAGTTTCGTATGCTTGATCCTTGGAAGTCAGTAGATATGCCCACATGTAGCGAGTGCACTCGTCTACAAGTAGAATATGTACTTCTTCCTGGCATGTGTTGGTGGGGATATAAGACCACACAAATCTCCATACACTAAATCCAGAGGTTTTAAAGATCTGAATTTCACTTGATTTGGAAATGATGTCCTACTATGTTTCCCTAATAAGCATGTGTCACATACTTGACTGGCATGATTTATTTGAGGAATAGCATGTACCAAGTTAGTCATTTCTTTAATAGCATCAAAGTCTAAATGGCCTAACCATGTGTTCCATAACCATGCTAAATCTTTTGTGTTTGAGAGCAGGCAGATTGTCCTTCCAATCTTCTACTTAACTTTGTACAGCATGCTCTTCATTCTCTTGACTCGCATCAGTAACTTTCTATTTCGGCCACGAAGTGTTAGTAAGTCTCCGTCCATAACTACTTTGCAACCGATCCCTGTAAGTTTTCCAAGGCTTAATATATTGCTTTTTAGACTTAGAATGTAATATACTTCAAAAACAATCTTTTATTCTTGGTTTAGACATTCTAGTAGTATTGAACCTATCCCTTTAATCTCTACGTGCGACCCGTCACTGAAACGTACTTTACCTGTTACGTTTTCATCTAATTCTCTGAAATGACTTCGCACACCTTGCATGTGGTTGCTTGCACCGTTGTCTAAGTACCATAGACTTTCATTTTATGTGGTGTACCTTGTTGGTTCTATGCGTTCTTCATTTAGTAGAACCTCTTTCTTGAACAATGTTTTCTTCTTGTATTGCCATTAGAAATACTGGTGTGTCGTCTTCCTCAACGAGATTTGAGTGTTCTTGTATGACTTCTTTTTCGGGACAATCTTTCTTAAAATGTCCAAACTTCTGACACTTGAAGCACTGGATCTTGCTTGGGTCTGTTTTGATTCCTTCTAAACATCCTCCAATTCCTAGAATTTCCACCTCTATATTTGTATGAAGATCCTTCGTTCTTACTGCTATACTTTTCGTTATTGTCTCGCCAATTTCCACGTGGTTGGTTAAACCTGCCACGCTCGTGGTTTTCAAACTGTCTTCCTCTACAAGAATTGTTTTCATGATGTGTAAACATCAACCTGTCTTGACTATCTCCTGGGTTTCCTTTCTTTAATCTTAGCCTTTCTTCGTACGTCTTTAACCTTCCGACTGCTTCTTCTAGTGTTATTATATCTAGATCGGAGTATTGTTCCATGGAGGCAACAATCTGAGTGAACTTATCTAGCACGGCATTTACGAGTTTACGTACTAGAGTCGGTTGACTCAGTTTTGTCCCTAATTCACTCGCCCTCATTAAAATATTGTTTATCTTTGCTGTGAAAGAATCCAAAGTGTTGTCTTCCTTCATTTGCAACAACTCGAACTCTCGAACTCTGACATGAGCGTGTGCAAATGAGTCTTTTATAACCAATCAACACCAATGTGTCTTGTCTTTAAATTTTCCCAAATTTCCTTTGCAGTCTTGCAACTTACAACTTGCAACACAACATCTTCCAGTATTGCTTGGAACAGATAAGCAATTGCCGACCTATCTTTCTTAACAACTGGTTGTGTATTTTTTGTCGGTTTAATCGTTTCCCAAAGTCCATTCGCTTCTAAAATTGTTTTGATACGAATTGCCTAAACCGTGTAATTTGTTGGTTTCAAGATTGGATATTGAAATTTGGAAAGAGAATTTCCTTCCTTTGGGATTACAATTTTTGGAGTTGGTCTGGTTGCTCCTGACATGATTTTTGGCCGAACGATTTTCACTTTTGACAAACTTGTAATCAAACAACCTTATTTTCTGTTTCAAAAAAATTTCCTTACCACCAATACGAATTCCTGTACCGGTAAATTTTGACTTTCTTGAATTCAATAAACCTTTGAATCCTTAACTCGTGTATAACCTCAACGCGTAATAACCAAAAAATTATTAACTAACTAATTTCGTACTAAACCCCGAAATAAAAAATCCTAGATTTCTAACCCTGGTTCGATAACCTCCAATAAATCTAAAACTTGCGAATTGAAAAATTAGAATGATGAAACCTGATCGCGAATAATTCCTGCGATCCCAAGAGCCTGATGCTCTGATACCAATTGTTGCCCAGAACGTGATCTTTGATCTCTAGAACAATCGAATAAACTAACTTGAACTATAACTTGCATCTCTGAATACATGTGTTTTTACAATTGAGAATTGAAACCCTATTTATACTAATCTAAAAGGTACGAGTGTAGAGACGTGTCTCTTCGCGAACGGTTGTGTCCTTTGATATTGGGGATGATATTATATTTGAAGAGGTACGTCTCTTGAATCCTCCCTTAATGTCGTCGATCAGAAGTAGCGACCACGGAGACATGTCGTTTCAATTTGATATGTAGGTTATAATCTTCTGATTTGTCATCTCCAGTCCCCGTACTTCATAACTAACTTTATTGTAGACCTGAACTAACTATTGAGCAATTACTAATCAACCCTTGTACTCGGGATGAGAGGGATTAGCGCTTTCACTACGGAAACTAGGGCCGAAAAATCAAGTATTCATTGGGTTTGGTGGGATCTCGTTGCTGACTGTTTGGCCATCAGTAATTCATCGCTAATCAAAAGATGGGATTCCTACTTAGTTGTCGGTGTGTGTATGTCCAATTGTAACGGCCAATTCGCATGTAATATTGTCTATATATAGCAACACAAGCTTGATGCTACCCAGTGTCGGTCTTCCAAGACTATAAATGACAACCTGCCTACATTTCAAAGATGTCAAATCAATATTTGTGGGAGGTATGTAAGAAGACTTTTCCGAAGAATTTGAAAATCTGAGGTTGAATATGACATGTAAGCTACTATGTTGTTAGCGAATTTGTTAAAATCCATGGTCTTAGAATTGAAATGTTTCGCAACAGGTACCTACATCATTCTAGCTCTAAACGAAATCCTTTGCTGAGGATTTTGGAAACTGTGTTGAGCCGGCTTGGCTGGGTTAGAAAGTAAACCTAGCTCAGCTCGGCTCGTAACGAGCCAGAATGGGTCGGTTTGGCTCGCTTGGTAGCTCGGCTCGGCTTAGCTCGGATTATTTTACTTCTACTATATTTTATTTGTATACACAATATAGTGTTAAAAAACCGAATATTATTTACATGTATTTTGGAGTGTACAAATTTGATATCTATGGCATATTTGAAGATTGATTACTATGCTAATAAACTAATATTGTATTTCACTAAAATTTAAAACATATTTTGCGTTGTTACTTGATTTTGGCTTGAAATATATCAGGTTGAATTTATTATGGATATGCTCTTTTCAGAGCTATGTATGTTTTTTTTTTCTTTAAATTGAGCCAAACCAAGCGAGCCGAGTCAACTCGGTTTAAAACCAACCTAGCCCGAGCTTAAATTGTCAGCTTGGTTTCAAATCCAAGCCGAGCCGAGCCGAGTCAGCGCGGTTTACAATCGAGTCAAGCCCAAGCTTGTCCTGGCTCGGCTCGGCTCATGAACAACCCTATTCCCAACTGTTCATGTTTGGCTATATGCACACATATATAGAGGAGTTTAAGCAATTCAACATTTTTTTTTAATCTTTAAGATGTAGAATTGTGATGTAGTTTATTTATAAGATATGGAGATGTAAAGTAGTTTATTTGTCTCGGTTAGCCACGTCTAGCCATTGGGACACGTAACTTCATTTGTAATATCTGAAAATATATAATGTAACTTATTTCTTTCCAATGAGACCTCCGGTTCGATTGTAGTTTTGCATCAAGCCTTGGACATAAAGCACATAACACTCGCCAATTGAGACAAACACCGATTAGTGCATGTACCCCCTTGTCTTTTGGCTATCAACGCCACCACAAGATGCATGATTAACCATCCCCCTCTTTTAACGTTATTTTCACGAAATTAGTAAAATAACGTTAAAATTAGTGCCCTTTCACTTTTGCCCCCCGAGCGTCCACACATATATACATTATATGAGCATACCACATTATAAATCATAATACACAGTATAAATTAATCAAGAACATAATAAGTAATTAAGAAGCCATCACGGATCTGATTAATAATTGAATCAGTTATTACAATGAGGTGCTCCCCCTCTATGCGATATCACTCAATACAATATCTCACTAAATGTACGAACAACTGATGTGGACCATGAAGACGTTCATGATCTATACATATACACTTAGATAACTACTGAAGGACATGAGTTGATATCACCATGATGTTAGACATCTAACGAAATAACCGCCTAAAACGTATTCTTAGTTGTTTAGAGTAACAACTTAAAATATTTACAATAACACTGATACAATTAAACTACTAAGACTTAGCCTAAACATCTTATGAGTAAAACAATACTCACATGCGAGATCAATTGTTTATCTATCAGTTGTAACTTCATTTGTTCTTTACGCCTTAGGTTCTTTTTTATCTTCAATCTTTTGTATTTCGGTTCTTATGTCTTCATGTCTTTATAGTCATCAGTGGATCATCTAAAGAGAATCAGATCCTTACAAACTTGAAACAAAACTTTATTAGTCAAGTATCAGATGTTTGGTTTATGCATTATAAGTTAACCCACTAATACATGGCAAGGCACATCAAGTCCCAATAGTGTAAATTAGTCATACACGTTTATCATATGGACCAACATGACTTGTTATGACCTATAGTTACGTAATGTAATGTAACCTAAGCTAATTCACTAACACATATCAAGGCCTAGCAAGACCCAATTGTGTAAATCGAGCATACACATGTATCATAAGATCCAAAATGACATGTTATGACCTAAATGTAGCTTGATGTAACCTAAACTAACTTCGTTTTCAAAAAAAAAAAAAAAAAAAAAAAAAAAAAAAAAAAAAAAACTCCCTAACACACATGGTAGGGCCCAATAGTGTAAGCGATCCCTGTAATGACTTCCAATGACCTAATTTTGCTTGATGTAATGAAAACTAACCCAATAATATACATGGTAGACCCCTCAAGGCCCATTGATGAATCAAACACCGGTATCATAACGCTTAAAATGGCTAGTTATGACCTAATGTAGCTTAATGCAAATTAAACTAACCTACTAAATGCCCACCAAGACCCTTATATGTGTATCACAAGGCCTAGAATGATTTATTTTTTCTTACTTTTTGCATAACTACATGTGTTACTATAGGCAGCCATATTGAAGAGTTTCTTTAATGGTCCCTTGTGTTGCTGGAAGGACGTCCAAACAGAAAATCACCGCTCATGTTTGATTATTTTTGTGCAAGTACATATTTAAAGGCTGTTAGTGAATGTGGACATTTCATTTTTATAATGGTGCATTTAAAACCATTAACCAGTTATGGCATGTCAAAATTCAATGGAAGATCACTGGATAACTTTTTTATGTCTTTTCATATTCCATACTTTTCACAGGTGTGTTTTGAAGATGAAGATGGCGTAAAGCATCACGTGTCTGCAATGTCAGCAGAGGGGACTTCCAAACCCCAAAAACCATTTGGTAGAGGGGCATCTTTGATTTTATTCTTCATTGTAATTTTTCTATTAAAAAACAAATCAATTATATTAAAAAAAAGACACTTATATTAGTTAAACCAATAAAGACAATAACAATTCTACTAAATAAATACATAAAATTAAAAAATAAAAACAGAATTATATATTTTCATTATCATCCTCTGTTGGAAATATTAAAGAGGAACATACAAGTTGGTATGTTTCCTCCATCCCACATCGGTGGAGTAAGTGAAGTTTGAGTGGTTTATAAGGGATTACCCCTTATGGGCCTCCATAGTTTTAAATGGGTTGAGAAGTGGGTGAAGCCCACACGCGAGCCGAGCCGAGCCGCGAGCTCGCGAATGAGGCGCACTTTCCACGTACGCATCGTTGCTAGGATCTGAGAGCTGAGGTGCTTTTATTTTTAGCTAAGGTCTGGTCAGGTGGGTCAGAATTGTGGATCAAATGAGATAGGGAGATAGAGATGAGTTCGAAATCAGTGGGGGTTATCCCATTATCTCTAGTAAACCGAATTCGTATGGGATAAGTAATTCGAATTGGTTATGGATTGTTATCTCATTCCCTGTTTTTCTCATTCTCTGGTATAACCAAATCTATAAATAAAAGTTTCCTGCTACCTATTAACCCACCTATTTTCGCAGCCTTCTCTCCTCCCACCTATGTGTTTGAGTTTTTCTCTCCAGCTTCTGCGTTTTCTGGTTTCCATTGCTGTTGGAATACCAGATCAGTTCTGCATTAAATCCTGGGAGTTTACGCTGCAGCTCACAGCAATACGAGCGCGTAAAATCCTTTAAGGACAGGAATCATCCGTGCAGTTCGAAGATTATTATTCCGTAATCGCCAGGTTGGTTTTTAATTTACGTGTTCTTTAAATTCGTCCGACAACGGGACAGTCTCCTTCTACCTTTCTTTAATCAGTTTGCTCAAGTTGGAACAAACTGGTTTGACTGATAACTCGGTAATTAATAAAGTTATATTAATTTATTGTTGATTAATTTAATTTTCAACAATCTTAAAGGATTTTCATGTTGTGTTTAATCAACAGAACAAATGGACTCTGAACTACCAACAGCCAATATGAGATTCATGAATCAAGAGTTTGTCAAGTTGGACAGATTCGATGGTCAAAACTATACCCGCTGGGCGGACAAGGTTAAGTTCATGCTAGTTGTGCTGAAACTCTACTATATCCTTGATCCTGATTTGCCTGCAATCCCCGATGACCCTCCTCGTGAGGCAGGAGAGCTCCCAGATGCAGATTTGGCAAAGCAAAGACTTGTCCGTAAGGAAGCTGAAGATCTTTGCCTAGGCCACATAAAAAATTCTCTTTCGGATCGTCTCTATGACTTGTACGCGCCGGTAAAAAGTGCTAGAGAATTGTGGAAAGCTTTGGAAGATAAGTATAAGGCTCATGAAGAAGGTACTAACAAATACCTTATTGCCAAGTACTTAGACTTCCAAATGGTCGATGACAAGTCAATCCTGGAGCAAGTACATGAACTCCAACTTCTTGTTAACAAATTGACTGCACTTTCTATTCCGCTGCCAGAAATATTTCAAGTAGGGGTCATTATTGCAAAATTGCCTCCAAATTGGAAAGATTTCTCAAAGAGAATGATGCACAAGTCTGAGGACTACTCTTTGGACGAACTGTTGAAGCACCTTCGAATTGAGGAGGAAACGCGTAACAGGGACAAAAGAGGTAAAGTCGGATCAAGTGTGAATCATGTAGTTGGAGGATCTGGTCAAAAGGGAAAAGGGGCATCATCAAAGAATAAGAAGTTTACAGCACCAAAGAAAAAAGAATTCAAGAAGTCACAACACACTAACAACCATCAACCAAAGAGGTCTGGTAAATGCCATGTTTGTGGAGAAATAGGGCATTATGCACGAGAGTGCTCTCAGAGGAAATCTGGATCTACGGTTGGTATCACAAGTGTTGTTGATGTTGAGAAAGTCACCAATCTAGTGGCCAGTGTGGGTCTTGGTGAAGTTAATATGCTTTCTCAATATACACGCATTGTAGCATGTAGAGGATTGTTCTTGGATTCTGGAGCCACTGTTCATGTTTGTGGGAATCGTGGCTCGTTCATTACTTATGTTCCTGTTCCTCAAGGAACAGTGGTGGTGTGTGCTGATGGACATCGTGTAGAAGTACATGGTAAAGGCACGGTGCGACTAAACTTTAGAGATGGTCAAGTGGTTACCCTTCAGGACGTGTTGCATGTTCCTGGTATCACCAAGGGTCTGGTTTCTGCTGATAAGTTCGATCGGAATGGTTACAAGCTGGTTATCAAGAATCTTCGTGTGAAGTTTTCTCTAAATGACATCTATGTGGGTCAAGCAAAGAACACGGGTGTAATGTATCGTCTTGACTTGGCTGAAGATGGGATTGATGAAGAAGATTCGGATGAAGGGGGCGTTTCTGTGATTGATGGGTTTGGGAATGAAAGTGATAGTGATAGTGGTGGTAGTGATAGTACTAGTATTGGTGAATGTAATGCAATTGGTTTTGATTTGAATGAAATTATGTCTTCTGATTATATCGCTTGTTCAATTTCTTTATGGCATAAACGTTTAGCTCATACAAATATTAAAAACATTGAAAAAAATGCAAACTAAAGGTTTATTAAAATTAAAAGATAAAGACTTTGAAAAATGCGAAACATGTGTTAAATCAAAATTCACAAAGAAACCTTTTCCAAGTGTCCATAAACGCAATACATCACTACTAGAACTAATTCATTCAGATATTTGTGAACTGAATGGAGTTCTTACTCGTGGGGGTAAGAGATATTTTATCACTTTATGCGATGACTCGAGCCGATACTTATATGTTTATTTGTTGCATTCAAAAGACGAAGCTTTTGAGGCATTTAAAATATATAAGGCTGAGGTTGAAAAACAAAAGGAGAAACGCATTAAAATTCTTCGCTCGGACAGAGGCGGAGAATACTTTAACCGAAAGTTTGATGCATTCTGCGAAGAAGAAGGCATCATACATGAGAGAACTGCACCTTATACTCCACAACAAAATGGTTTGGCTGAGAGAAAGAACCGAACCTTGGTAGAGATGGCTAACTGTATATTAAATCAATCGGGTCTACCTCGTAATATGTGGGGGGAAGCTGTGTTAACCGCATGTTATGTTCACAATAGGATCACTAGTCGTGTGATACCTACGAGTCCATATGAGTTGTGGAAAGGAAGAAAACCAAACCTAGAGCATTTGAGGGTTTGGGGGTGTCTTGCCTACTATCGCGTACCTGATCCAAAGACACTCAAACTGGGAGAACGAGCTTTCAAGAGTGTATTCATTGGATATGCTTCGCATAGTAAATCTTACCGATTGTTGGATGACGAATCAGGTATAGTTGTAGAATCCAGATATGTGGAATTCTTTGAGAACAAGTTTTCTAGAGATGCTGAAAACTCAAATGGCACCACAACTTCTAGTACTTCTGAAAAAAGGGTTCAACCCTCACCAATAGTTGAAGAACCAAGAAAAAGTACTAGAGTTAGAAAAGAGAAAAGTTATGGAGATGATTTCTTTTCTTACCTGGTTGAAGGAACTCAAAAGAAAGTGACGAGAGAGGTCATTTTCGCTGTAAATCTGGATGATGATCCTAAAACTTTCAGTGAAGCAATGTCATCAAGAGATGCCCCTTTGTGGAAGGAGGCAGTCAATGATGAAATGGATTCCATTATGGGAAATGGAACTTGGGAGTTAGCTGATCTACCCAAGGGAAAGAAACCTATTGGATCCAAATGGATTTTCAAAAAGAAGTATCATCCAGATGGATCCATCTCTGCCTATAAAGCGAGATTAGTTGCTAAAGGGTATAGGCAGAGAGAAGGGATCGACTATTTTGATACCTATGCACCTGTGGCTAGAATAAGTTCTATTAGAACTCTAATAGCGGTGTCCGCTTTGAAAGGGCTGTACATTCATCAAATGGATGTAAAGACAACATTTCTAAATGGGTATCTAAATGAGGAGATTTATTTGGAGCAACCAGAAGGGTTTGTGATGCCTGGACAAGAGAACAAAGTGTGTAGACTTATTAAATCTCGGTATGGTTTGAAGCAAGCTCCTAAACAGTGGCATGAGAGATTTGACACCACTGTGACTGCTTTCGGGTTTCGACACAACAGTGCTGACAGATGTATTTATACTAAATGCGAACCCGATTATACAGTCGTGATTTGTCTTTATGTTGATGATATATTGATCATTAGCAGTCACCTTGATGGTATTTCTGAAACTAAGAAATATTTGTCCTCGAACTTTAAGATGAAAGATCTAGGAGAAGTTAATACCATTCTTGGTATCAAGGTGAAGAGAACTGGAAGTCAGATTTCTCTTAGTCAATCTCATTACATAGAGAAAATTCTGACTAAGTTTCAACACTTAAATATTAAAGAGTTTAATACTCCGTTTGATCCAAGTGTGAAACTTAATGTGAACTCTGGAAGAGCAGTGGCTCAACTGGAGTTTGCGAGTGCTATTGGAAGTATGATGTATGCAACGCATTGCACTCGTCCTGACATTGCTTTTGCTGTAAGCAAACTGAGTCAGTATACTGTTAATCCAGGGACAGAACACTGGAAGGCAGTGGGCAGAGTACTTGGATACCTGAAAAGGACCAGTAACTTAGAACTGACATACATGTCTTCTTCCAGAATACTTGAAGGTTATTCTGATGCAAGCTGGATTGATCGCACCAATGATTCAAAATCTACAAGTGGGTGGATTTACACTCTAGCAGGAGGAGCAATTTCTTGGGCGAGCAAGAAACAGATGTGTATTGCCCACTCAACTATGGAAGCTGAGTTCATAGCGCTAGCTGCGGCTGGCAAGGAAGCGGAGTGGATTAGAGATCTACTTATTGACATCCGTCTGTGGGATGTTCCAATGCCGTCTATTCCCATGTATTGTGATAGTGAGGCCACACTATCTAAAGTATACAACGCAATGTATAATGGGAGGTCAAGACACATAGGTCTTCGGCACAATTATGTGAGACAACTGCTTGAAAGTGGTACCATCAAGGTTGTCTATGTCAAGACAAGTAAGAACTTGGCAGATCCGTTTACTAAACCTCTGACGAGAGATTTGGTTGTGAATATCGCGAGAGACATGGGTCTAAAACCACAATAGAATTGTTAGTGATGGAAACCCAACTTGAACTTAGTGCTCCTATTTCTCAAGTTTAATGGGTAAAAACGAAGTCACTTAACAATAGAAGGTAATATCAAATTTGATAGATCCATACGAGGTATGATAGTACGTCGTTGCCGAGAACAAGGGTGAGCTTATGCTCTTAACAAAGTTTTGGAGGCATCCAAGCAACGTGGGTGATGTAAAACTTTGCCTATATGATCTAGGGGTGGTGCCGCCTCGAGTGAAGATTAGTGGTTTATCTTCTAAAGGGTCATGAAAAGGATTTATAGCGCACGGCCATATTCGCGCTCAGAGAGAACGTAAATTCAGCTGGTGATGTGTGGGGGTAAACCGAAGGGGGCTATCAGGTTAATGGTTTAATGCCTTAAGGACACCATCTAATCTGTCTCTTCTTGTTTATCAACATAAACAGGGTTTAATCTTCGTGACACCTAGTGACATCATTAGTCTAAGGAAAGGAAACATTCCAACTTGGTGGGGGATTGTTGGAAATATTAAAAAGGAACATACAAGTTGGTATGTTACCTCCATCCCACATCGGTGTAGTGAGTGAAGTTTGAGTGGTTTATAAGGGATTACCCCTTATGGGCCTCCACAGTGTTAAATGGGTTGAGAAGTGGGTGAAGCCCACACGCGCGCCGAGCCGAGCCGCGAGCTCGTGAATGGGCGCGTTTGAGGCGCGAATGGGCGCGTTTGAGGCTAATGTCTGGTCAGGTTGGTCAGATTTGTGGATCGAATGAGATAGGGAGATAGAGATGAGTTCGAAATCAGTGGGGGTTATCCCATTATCTCTAGTAAACCGAATTCGTATGGGATAAGTAATTCGAATTGGTTATGGATTGTTATCTCACTCCCTATTTTTCTCATTCTCTGGTATAACCAAACCTATAAATAAAAGTTTCCTGCTACCTATTAACCCACCTATTTTCGCAGCCTTCTCTCCTCCCACCTGTGTGTTCGAGTTTTTCTCTCCAGCTTCTGCGTTTTTCTGGTTTCCATTGCTGTTGGAATACCATATCAGTTCTGCATTAAATCCTGGGAGTTTACGCTGCGGCTCACAACAATACGAGCGCGTAAAATCCTTTAAGGACATGAATCATCCGTGCAGTTCGAATATTATTATTCCGTAATCGCCAGGTTGGTTTTTAATTTACGTGTTCTTTAAATTCGTCCGACAACGGGACAATCTCCTTCTACCTTTCTTTAATCTGTTTGCTCAAGTTGGAACAAACTGGTTTGACTGATAACTCGGTAATTAATAAAGTTATATTAATTTATTGTTGATTAATTTAATTTTCAACATCCTCGTCATCGTCATCGTCATTGTATCGTGGAAGATTGCAAATGTGTTCAACCAAATTTGTTTGAAGGTTGTGAAGCATCTGTTTGTTAAAAAATTTCACATATCGAATAACAGAGTGAAGATTACTAAAATGTCATATCTGTGCGTTTTATGTTGTGTTTCGAATGATAAGACTTTGATTATCGAATGACTAGTGTGTTTTATGTTGATTATCATGTTTTGTTTTATATTCATAGTTTTATGTTGGTATGATTGAAGTTTGGATATTGTGTTTTAGTGATCTTCACTATGTTATTTGTGGGTTTTGAGTGTGTTTTATGGCTGAAATTGTGGTGTTTTATGACTTTGTACACTTTGTAGGAAAAATTGACTTTATAGCCGAACCTCACCCCATATATATATATATATATATAGGGAGGAGCTCATGCGAGAACCACCTTTATTGTGAGAACCGCGAGAACCAATGTGAACACAACCTAAAATAGCTAAAAAAAACCTAAAAAAATCTAACCCCCACCCCCCCCCCCGGCCAAAACCTAAACCCCCCACCCCCCCCCCCCCAAAACCTAAACCCCCCTCCCCCACGCCCCAAAAACCTAACCCCCCCCCCCCAAGCTAAAATGCTAAAAACTAAACCCCCAAAAAACCTAAAAATATCTAAAAAAAATCTAAAATTTTTTTTTTGAATTTTTTAATATTTTTATAAAAAAATCGCTACTTTTCGAAGCCAAAAATTTTTTTTATTTTTTTTTTAAATTAATAAAAAAAAAATTTGGCTTCGAAATATAGCGATTTTTTTATAAAAAATATTAAAAAATTCAAAAAAAAAAAATTTGTGTGATTTTTAGCTATTTTTAGGCATTTTTTGTTGTGTTCACATTGGTTCTCGCAATAAGAGGTGGTTCTCACATGATCTTCTCCCTATATATATATAATACAACCAACTCGAACAACAATTTTTCATTATTTATATTTTTATTATTGTGTTATTATAATAACTCCTTTTGAGCATATTTTGTTTTTTTATTTGTAATTTTTAACATATGATATTGTATAAAATTCTGAGTACATCGTTCTAACATACCTATTTTTACCTACATCTCAATTTAATTTTTATTCATAACCGACTTTTGGATAGTAATGTAAATGTTATCAAAGCAGAAACGTGTATATTATCAAAACTTACCTTTTTTCGTATATTTAGTAAAATTCTGTAATGTTTTATGAATTCTGAATATACTGTTGCGACGTGCTTATTTTTTCTGGGATTCAATATGAGGAATCGAACCGATGCCTGATGCCTACTGAACATCCATACCGGTACCTTCTTCGTTTTTTGGTTTACCCGACATAGTGGTATTAAATTCGTAGAAAACACAGTTGTATTTGCAATGAAGTATTTTCTTGGCACCGTATATGCTATACGAGTGTCGTTATGGTAACGTTGCCGTAACAAACCGAACCGATATAGACGGTTGAACGTGCCGAACCAAATCATAAATACCAAAAGCTTGTTACAAAGTACAATTAATCCCACTAGTTTCTATCATTTATCAAAACTATCTAAATGATTAGATTTATCGATTTGTTTTATGTTTATCGGATAATGCTAAAAATATTACCAAATATGTAAATAGGAGAAAAGTCTTCGAAAGTAAGTACATATGTGATAGTGATATACTGATATATCTCGTAAGTTGATTGCCAAAAAATATATATATAGATCACAGATGAACGGTAATTTATTTAATTTTTATTAAATTAGTTTTGACCATATCTTTTTATTTTAAAACTCGGTGTTCTATAAAAATCACGTTGCGACGTGTTTATTTTTATCAACATATCAATATAACATTTTTTTAAACCAAGTTGTAAGTAATAATATACAACTAATTGAAGACAAGCGTGCATGTTATCAAAGCTTTATCCATTTTATTTTTTTATATATAAATTGACATTTTTTGTTTACTCTTTTCGTTATTCTAATAATATAATGTAATGCTTCATAAAATTCCGAATATACCATCGCGATGTGCTTATTATTTTCTACGTTTCAAATATAATTAATTTGTTTATTCTTTACCATGAAGAACTGAGGTGATACCGTCCGAACAACCTTAGTAGCAGTACTAGTATTCATTTTTATGATTTCTAGCATAATTTGAATTGAAAACGGTATCGTACTTCGCAATAGGATATTTGTTTTATATCACAAGCTTAATCAGTGATGGTTCCATACGTTATCATGAATAACTGAACTGATATCCCAACAACATTGGTTCCACATCGATTTCAATCATACAAAATCGGTATCGGTATCAGTACTATCATTACTGATATTTATTTTTATGGTTTTCCATCGATATAAAACAAGCGTCGATGTCTTTTTGGGATTATTATGACTTATTTATTTGGTTTTATCTTTCAATATACCGAGTGACAGTATCATACCAATAATGTAATTAATCGAATCTATACTTACCGAATTTATGTCGCAACCCGTATGAGCATTCCAATAGTTGATTTATATTTTTGCAAAGATGTAAATTTTCGAACACGCCACCCCTCTATCTCTCTTGTAAATATATATAAAATGAAAATGAGTGTGAATAACATATAGGGTTATGGGAATAACACGACACTTATGACCACTACGACTAAATAGTAAATATCTTTTTGGGCAAATGGTTTATAACCATATTAATTATTTTTTTAACGACAAAGAATTTTATCTAAACCTACTACTAACAAGGAGTGTGAAAATAAAATATAGAGGTGTGGAAATAAGATAGCGCTTTAGGAATTATCATTCTGAGACATCTATATCTATCTATACTTTCTATAAAATGAGAAATCCCAATAACATAAGAAAAACTGATGTGTCAGCAGGAGGGCTGTCCAACAATGTTTTTCTTATGACATTATTACATCATAAAGTCTAATATATGAATAACTTTAAAATACATTCAATTTAATTTCAAAGCACTGCCTTGTGTATTCAAATGTTAAAGGTCTGGCCCACATTCTAAAGGGCAAACCACTGCCCATCTACAAGAAAGTAGCAGATGGTTCCTTTGGCAAACGTATACCTAGCAGCAGCAGTTGTTGTTATCTTCCGTAATGATTTTAGATCAGCAGATGTTTAAGGCTAATTACCGGGAAATTTAAATTCAAAAATGCATGGGAATAAGTAATTAGCAATTAATGCATGTCACTCAGAAACTCCTGTCAATCATCCTTCTAATATAAGGCTTTTCTTCTCATTTCCCTCTTCATATTTCATCACGCTTTCATCTTCTCTGATTTTGAAATTTAATCACAATCCGAATTCCGAATTAGAAGGATGTCAATATCAGTTGACAGTGACAATCTTAGTTTTGTTAACGATTTGAATCCTGGGAAAGATATGTGGAACATGAAAGCGAGAATTATTCGAAAATGGAATCAGGGTTACAAGATGGATCTCATCTTCATTGATGAGAAGGTAATTTGTATCTCTGCTTTTCCGTTTTATTAGAGAATGTAGTGTTGTATGCTAAGAATATACTTTCTTTAAATGTTCTTCAGGGTGCTAAGATTCAAGCAGGTATTAAAAGTCATCTGATATCTGTTTTTGATGGACAGCTTCAAGAAGATGCTGTTGTGATTTTGTCGAAATTTGGTGTTGGTGAGAATAAAGATTTATATTAAGTAGTAGTGCAACCTTATAAAATCAACTTTTATAGATGCACTACTGTTACTCCTGTGAGAGATTGGCAAGGTGTTGAGTATGGTTTCAACTTCAGAGCTTATGAAAATATTCTTCAAGGAGAGGCGTTAAAAGCTTTGAGTGTTGGTAGTGTATATTTTTGTAATCATGTCTTGATTGTATAATATTAGACAGTTTTACGTATATTCTTCTATAATGTGATCATATAGATGTTGCTAGATCTGTGATTTGTTGTGGAGATCTTGAAATCTTTGATTGACCTCCAAAGGAGACTAAGAAGATGAATTTCGATATTGAAGACTTGGAGTAAGTTGTTGTTTACATGTGCAGTTATGTACTGATCATTGTTTGTATTTAATGATGTTAATAAATAAGATGAAGAATGTTGGTATTTAGTGTGTGATCATGGTAATGGTAATAAATGAGATCTATAGTGTTTGTATGTAATGCTGAATCATGGTAATAAATGAGGTCTACAGTTTATTTTTAGTCAATATTATAGTTAATTTATGGCTCATTTGCTACTTTAATAAATGTCATACTTTTCCTTTGATTTTCTGTTTTTATTCATTCAATGTTGTTTTGATATTAGAGATTTTTAAAGAAATTGTTATAAATTAGTCTTTAGTATATCGTCATATGAATATTCTTTTCAAGTAGGGGTAAGGTTTTGCGGTGTACTGTGTGGAATGATTATGCTTTGCATATTAAGGACTTCATTTCTAAAATCTCACCTCATGAGCATGTGATGGCTGTTATACAGCATGGAAAGTGTAAGGAATGGAAAGGTATTTTTGTTACTTTCTGCAAATCATGACTATACTGTTTATTTCTGGCAAAATAAAGACAGGTATACATTAAATATCTATATACTTTTCCATGTAGGTGAATATACTGTTCAAAGTGATAAGTTTGCAACACAAATTTTTCTAAATGAAGAAATTGATGAAGTTAATGAGATAAGGAGGAGGTAATTTGTCAATGTAATTTCTATTGTATATAGATGTTCAAATCAAATACTTGGTTTCATGTTATTTGTTTACTAATTCTAATCATTTGTGGTATTTAAAAGGCTTATACTGAAGTTTGGACAAGGGAGTGGTTCTACTTCTCAAACAATACTATCGTCTCAGAGTGTTTTTCCATTGCATAAAGAATTGTAACTGATGGTGTGAAGAAACATGTTGATGAGATTAGTGAGATAGAAAAGGTTTCACATCTTTTTATATAGTTTGGTTATTTTTTTGGTTTGTCACCTGCATGTTTTTACAAGAAGTGTCTTGTGTTTTTACAGGAAATATCTTGTGTTGTGGTTGCGACAATTAAGATTGTGCAAGAAGAGTATGGTTGGTTTTACGCTGCCTGTCGTAAGTGTTTCAAGAAGGTGATGGGTAAAAGTGAATACTTGCAAAATGTTGAAAATGTTTCAGGTGATATTGTTCGATTGCCTGCGACTTCTTTGGTTTGTCCCAAATGTCATACTGAATGTACATCGATCACCACAAAGTAAGCAATGATGATTATTTAGCGTTATATTTATATAAGTAACATTCTAAGACTGATATTTGAATATAGTTTTGCAGTTTACTTAGTTAGTTGTGTATATTTCAGGTTCAAGGTGCAAGTGCGGGTGCAGGATGAGAGTGGTAGTGTTTCTTTTGTTATTTTTGATAGAGATGTTCAGAAGCTTCTTGGATTAGCGTCGAGTGACATAAGAGAGAGGCGGGTTAAGGCCAATGATATTGGATTCCCTCATGAGATATTTCGATTGGTTTGATAAGAAGGCTGCATTTAAGATTGATGTTTCAGAGTTCAATCTTAAAAATGACTATCGTGTTTATACTGTGCAAAAAATATGTGATGATCCAGTAATAATTGCTGAGTTGGTTGGTGGAGATGGTAATGGTGATGAAAATACTGATGAGGTAGCATATAAAATTACTCTTTCAATCTATTTATTTTTCTTTTGAGTTTTAAACACTGGATTCTGCAGTTTTTTATATGATATCATATATTATGATCCTTTAGGTTACTCAAGAGGTAGCTGACGTTAAAGATGTTAACCTTTCAGAATCTTCCCAGGTGTCTGCTGAACGAACTTCAAGGGTGAGTATTTATTTTTAAAGTATGTTTAGTATGTTTAAAAAGAGTTCATTATTTTATTAAATGAGATTAATAGTTGTTTTATGATCTGTTGCAAGGATGTTGTCTCTGTTACGGCCGACTCTTCAGCCGTTGAAGTTGAAAAGGATTCTGGATCAAGTCCCAATGGAAAGCGGATGGCTCAAGATGCTGATGTTGTCAACGTTGGTGAGCTATCCACTAATGTGAGAAGAACCCGGAAGAAGCTGACTAAGCTTAACAATTAGATGCTTATGTAAAAACAATTCTTATGAGAGATAAGTAGAAACCACTTATTTTTGAAGAATCCTTGTGGTTTTTATTTATGTCTGTTAACTATTGTTTTAACAAACTGTGGTTAAAAGTTTGGTTTGTAAGGGCTACGATGATGAATATGGTATGTAATGTCTACGGTTTGAATATCAAGTAAGGTTAACCTTTTGTTTGTTATATAATATTGTTATTATACATTATATACATTTTTGGTGATATTGATGGACTGGATAAGTAGTAGGGTTGTATATTATTGTTAGATTGATGAATGAAAATTTAATCAATTGGTTAGTTGGAAAACTGTTGGGGTCTGAGATTCATTAACATCTGTTAGAGGCTAAGCAATGTTATAGCGTGCTAACATCTGTTAACCCCTAAGCACTGTTAAAGATCTGTTAAACGTTAAGCACTGTTATAGCGTGCTTCAACAGACCTTATGAGCTGATGATCATCATCTGTTAAAGATCTTATATTATAGATCTTCTGTTGAATTGTGTAATATCTGTTGGTGAATAGCAGAACTTAGGTGTAAGACCCATGGTCCATTTTATACAGTTTTCCAATGAATTTCTATTATATTAGTGTATTTTAAACTTGAACATACACTTGAATTGCGAGTTTATTAAAACATTTTACTAAATTAAACGTTACAACATTTTTTACAATTTGAGTCGTCGAGTAATAACATGACGACGAAACGATTCGCGGAAGCTTTGTTCTATATGTGTTCGGTTCTTTGCGAAGCTTGATCGTCTTCCGGTCTCTCGGTTAGCACCTACGGTCAAAACCATGTAAATAATTAGTTTTGACACTTTAATAATCGAGTATAAACAAGTTTCGTGCTTAAACGTAACAAAACAAGAAAAATCCACACTGTTGGGCGGTGGCGCTACGCCACGGGGGTGCTCGCATAACGCCACCACCCGTTGCGTCGCGCGATGGGTTTCATGCCTGGCCGTGGCGCTACGTCACGGTCTTGTTTGGACAGATTGTTGGTTACTGGTGCTGCATATTCCCAGCATAACCCGATTTCACGGAAACGAGCATAACTCTCTCGTTTTTAATCCGTCTTACCCGATTCTTTTTCCTACGCGTACGTAATTTAATTCTCCAACTAATGGAGTTAAAATCCAACATCCGGATTAACAAAATTTCTGACTTTTAAGTCTCCGGCTTATTACCCTTTTTCCAAATTTTGACCCATTCGTGTATTTATCAAACAAATATGTTTGTATGACACCAATTTCTCATAAATTCTATAAAGTGATTGTTGTTTATCATAAGAGATTCAAAATCCCGGGTTTACATACATTCTTAAACCCGTTTTTACTTAAATGCTTATTTTGACCCGTTAAGGGTATTTAAGCATTTATTAGCATGATTCATGCTTCATCGCTTTTAGCATTCTATTTCCACATTATTTATCAATTGATCTTCCACCACGACTATAATTGAGGTGGATTTAATGTGGCGATCATTATATTCCGAGTTTTACCCTTCGAATCGTTATTTTACGGCAAAAACTCCTATAGAGTCATTTGACCAAGGATTTACATCTTTCGCTTCTTATACTTATTTTAAACATTCATTTTATCATAAAACTCGTTTCCAAACAACCTTTAAAGGTCGTTAGCTCAATTTAGCTTACAAGGGCATTTTGGTCAATTTTAGTCCTTCTTTTATGACGAAGGAATTTTAGATACTTGTTTGACCCAAAATCCTATCTTTTAACTATAAAACTGTTTAGAAACCATTATGTTTCTAAAACACTACGATTATAACTTAAATTATTCGGTTTACCTTTAAGATAACCGAATATCAAATTTTGACCCTGTTTAACTCTTAGAGAACCCCAAGTTCTAAATGATGAGTTGAACCATTTTACATACCTGACTCAGATCAATGAATTAACCCGTTTTAATACCTTGATTTAGAAATCGCTAATTAATAGTGAAGCAAATATCCATTCTATATAGGCTCCTGAAATCATATAACTCAACGGTAATCATTAGTCAATATTGTCAAAGGGTGATATCTTCACCTTTTGACCCGTTTGGTCAAAATATCCGTTTATCTTTGCAAGACGATATTTATTACACCGTATGGTCGTTTACCGATAACCCATTTCTCAACTCCTTTGACCCATTATGGCTTATGCCATATGTGTCTTTCAAAAACTAATGTTTATTGTTAACGCATCACCAAATTACTATTTTGCCTTATTATTCGTTTTGGCTTACCTTATAAGGTAACCATAAAATTTCATCTTTCTAATCGTTATGTTATAAACGATTAATCAATTTAATCCTTTTTAACCATCAATGTGGTTTCTTATCATTTTCACTTATATTGTTCCATACAACTATATGTCGGAAACATCGCTTTTCTAATGTTTGTCTATCTTATCCGAAATCAATACAACAAGATATTTTCTAGGAATTAACAAGAGTGCAAGCTTTACTTACCTTACTTCCAATTTATTCTTTTTCGTCATTCATGCTTCGTTTGACCCACTTCCTTCCCCAAGCTTTCACCTAGCTTGCCAAGCGTCAAACTATCATTTTTATTGTAAGATGGTCAGGTTAGTCATAATCATTTACGACTATTCCATCCTATGCTTCTTATGTCAAATCTACTATTCGACTTCAAGATTAGTTAACTTAGCTTATTAAAGTTAACTACTCTCAATCGCATGATTTATAACATTAAGTGTAAATCAACATTATGATTAGAACTCTTCTTGTTTCATATTTCGTCTAATTTGCCTTATTATTCGTTTGTGCTTTTCACTCGAAATTTCAACATCTTAGCTTTCATTGAGGCATTTTATCAAACACCTATTGGGCAGAATTTGTATACTTCATTTATCAAGTTCATGGTTATTGTTTTAACCAAGTTTTAGCATCAAGTTCAAGCCTCTAGGTCTAGTGTTTATGAACAACATCTAGAACTTATATCGCAACAACAATTTTTCACATACTTATCATCACTTTTCTAGTATTCTTCATCATTCTACTAAACCCATTTAACACATAAATGGATGGTCGTGAATTTCATAGTTTAAGCACTCATTCAACAAGATATTTACTAGGGTTTACTCCTAGACATGTTTTCATTACTAATTTCATCTAAACAACACACAATCAAGTTCAGATTTCGATTTCTTATGTTCATCAAAATTCCAAGATGTAACAAAAAGATGAAATTTAACATACCTTGTGACCCCTTCACTTAGGTGATCACTAATACGAGCTTGGATTTCGATTTGGAACTGATTTGGCCTTTCAATTTGAGCAATTTGAGCAAGTTAGGGTTTGAATATGGAAGCTCCTGGCTTCTCTAGAAATTTCGACCAGAACACACACTCAAGGTGTGTGTTTTGGTGTTTTATGTTTTAATTTATTAAAACTTGTTTCAAGTTTATCACCTTTGGCCCTTATACTTTACCCAAGTTGCATATAGTATGTTTTAACCAATTTTCTTATTATTTTAAAACACTTAACTAACTAGGTTGATATTCCTAGTTACTTAGTGGGTCCCGGGAGTTATAACCCGTTTTATTTTAAGTCCCGTTAACTCGGGCTCTTATAAACTCAATTCCTTAAAATTTTGATTCGTTTGTATTTAATTATTAGGATTTCTTATTTAAATCCAAATATTTACCGGGTTATTTTTACTACTAACGGTACTTTACCCGTCTTTTAGTATTAACGGAGTTTGATTACCAAACCCGTTTTCGAGGTGTTACAAGTCTACCCCCCTTAAAGAGGTTTCGTCCTCGAAACCTTTTCTTACATAATTTATCGAGTTTAACTCCATGCATTTGCTCTCGATAATCAATTGAGCATTGCTCATATTTTAACCAATTGTTAGTATTACCCGAAAAGTATGGTAATATCTTTTTGGTTATTAATCATCTACGTATCTTATCGACATAATGCAACTTGAAATAACGTAATCTTGTTATTTCCACTAGTTTAATTTACTTAGCAATATTCATCGCTCGGCTCTAATGTGATTATACTTCACTTTACACTTCTCCACCGTGATCACGTCACGCCATGCCAAATTTCATTTCAACTTTTTATTTTCGAAAATATTACTTTTCGAATATATCGCCTTGCACCAATCAGTGTCAAGACTTATATCTTTTTATGCTTACTATTTATACGTCGATCAGAATTTCATATTTGTAAAAATGTTATTTCTTACCAAAACTGAAGTTTTAGTTTAGCATCTTCTTTTTAACTTTTGTCAATTATCCATACCGGGATATTGACAGTCCTAAATTTATTCTTTTACAATCTTTGTTTTATGCGAGGATTCTCAACTGATTTCCTCGCTTTGTCTAATTAACCCGTGGGTTTTTATCACTTAGCCTTATTGGCTGTTTTATTACACTTTCACCTCTTTAAGGCGAGGCCCTTATAATCTATTTCTTTCTAGTCATGACCCGTGGGTCGTTCTAGCGTCATGGACCTTTCCATTGTTTATAACCTCAAAGGTTATGTTGATCCCATAGATTATTCTTTACTCATGTCATACTTAAAATACATGTTTGGTGTCAAGGCACCCTGTTTTTGTTTGAAGAATCATTTGGTTTCAAGCTTAAGATCCGTTAACCTTGATTGTAGTTTCGTGGTTACAATTGTTTTCTTTCAGACAATTTTCCGACTTTATGACTTCTCACGTCATTTATGCGTCAGTTCTTCTTATTCTTCCTGTTATTTGGTTTGCATATATTCTTATTTGGTTATATCCCATTACCGGGCTCATTATTCTCTTGCATTTAACGCTGCCTTTATCTGGCTAGCGCTTATTTGTGCCATTCGGCGTTATATTGTATTCAACCTGTTTGACCTATTATTGTGAAATCCATCACTTATAAAAAATCAACTTTATTCTTTATTCAACTCATTCGACCTCGAATAGTTGAACATATTTATTCACAATTTCTATATATGAGATTTTATAGTCATAACTCGTAATCCAAGTCTTTTGATTTTTCGACCCGCGTTCACGTCTCTTGATTTTTCACATGTGTTTAAATTCCTACCCATCAACCGGGTGTTTTACCGAAGTCGTTATTATTGCAACCCTCCCGGTATGCATTAAGACCTCGCTTTATTTTTATATTCCGACTTTGTCCTCAAGTTTGACGTTTTACAAAAACGACCCGTTAAGAGACATATTCGCATTTTTCCGGGTTCGAGTGTAAGTACACTCCCTCCCAATGCATATCTTGATCATTTTACATGTTTATATTCTTCGGGTTCGAGTGTAAGTACACCCCCTCCCAATACATGTCTACATCATTTTACATGTTTGCATTTTCCGGGTTCGAGTGTAAGTACACCCCCTCCCAGTGCATACCTTAATCATTTTACATGTTTCTTTGTCCCTTCACTTAGGCTCATTATCCTAATATAATATGCTTCCGTCACTCAGCTGTGCGTTGTTGGGTGTCGAATCCAGCAAATAAATATAAAATAAACCTACTTGACACACTAAAAATAGTATGAATGGAAGTCAGGTTCGTGTCCACAGGGATACAGATTAACTGGTTATGCCAAAACGTTTTAGACACTGATACAGTTGTTTTGAAAAGGGGGGGTTTTTAATTTAGACTAAAATTTAATAAAAACAAATTAACACGATTAAATTGTTGGGAAATTCAGATGTTAAATACTAATTCCAACACTAAGGCAATTTCTTGATTTGATTCGGCTTACGATCATTAACAATTATGGTGCAATGATCCTTAATTAAACGGTTTGTATCAATATTAGACGCCACGCCGTTCGGACATCCACTCCATCTAAAGTCTAACCAAGCACAGTTCGTTGATTAGAGCCAACCCGCTACTCTAAGCTCACGCCGTTCGGATCTTAGCGTGCGGGTTGCGTGATAGAAATATAGATTATAATTAAACACTCACGCCGTTCGGAATGTTTAACTAGATTGTATGATTCTATAACGAAACCGAGTTCATAGACAAACACAGCCCGTTATTTGTTCCTTTTATCAAAAATCAAAACTGGTTAAGGTTTTAAAACTTGATGAACTTTATTAGAATAATTAACAAAGTGGCCAGTTTCATTAACAAACTAATATATATCCGGTAAAATATCCGGATTTAAGATCAAGAAACACACAAACAAACCATTCAATAATTGGATCTCATAAAAGTTTCACATAAGTTTACGAATCGAAACCAAAGAAAATAAACCCTAATGTCAGAATTAAATTGATTTAGCCGGACATGACGGCTAAATCAATCAAAATATATATAAATCTGAACTTACAAAACCAATAATTAAATCTCTTAAAAATGACAATCCTGCTACTTTTTTCGATCTCTTCAGCCGTCGTCCAAAAATCCTTCCTTTTTTTTCTTGCTGCTGTCGTTCACCCCAAAAATGCCAGCTTCCAAAAGATGGATTTTTTTTTCTTTGATTTCAAATTCCAGCTATCCAAAAACCAATCCCCTTTTTTTCGTCCACTTTGTTGTTCTACATATCCATATTAGCCCATTAAGCCCACTTGCAATGTGTCATGATAATCCATCATATTAAAGTCCAAACTTTTCAACCTTTAGCAAACCATCTAATAGCCCTGTAAAATTGGATTACAAATCATTATGTGAATCCTGAATCTAATTCATTGTTTCCATGTCACCAGCTTGCATCACCATTTGACTCAATAAGACTAATTTTTCAACATAGAAATTTAGTCAAGTAACTTGTACATGATCTCTAGCTCGCCTCCATCACTTCTTGAAATGCATTGTCATGCGTAGCAACCGCTTCGTTCCTACAAAACGTTAAAAACATCCAAAGTAGATTCCGTTCCACAAAAATATGTATTTTTCCAAAACAATGCAATATCTATAGTATAAATGCCTAAAATGCCATTAAATATGCATGCTAAAATGTGGTAAATTATGCCAAAAAAATGCAACTAACAAATATCCCCAAGCTTAAACCTTTCCTTGTCCTCAAGAAAGTCAAGAATAAGAATAAACCGAGAAATAAACACGAAAAAAAATAAAACACATATACATGCTTACTATTTTTTTTTTCAACCCGCTTCTTTTATTCTGGAAAATAAACTTGTAATGAGATCACATCCAACATTGTCAACTCTTGTTACATTCATTCGAACCCGGGTCAGACTAACACGTGTAACTGCGATTGTTGATATTCTGTGTCCCTTTAAACTCAAACCCACTTAATCACAACCATATGTTTTCTGCTTAACAATATACAAATTTACCAACATCGTTTAATCGTCCCCACGCCCAACACCTATGGCAACATCTACCCAACCTCACGACTTTTTGAAGATATCCAAAACCACACTTGATGCGACCATGCACCCAAACCATGACACGATAGTTATTATTTTTTTTCCGTTTTTCAAGGGGTCGGGACTTTTCTCCCTAATTTGCTCAAATATTTTTTTTTTCGATTTCGATTTTTTTTTCAAATTTTTGGCATACATTGTGCTCTTTTACCCCTTCCTTTTTCTCTCTCTTTTTTTTATAATAACCTATGAGGTCAATTTTTCACCTCTTTATTTTTTTTTCAATGAAATTACGGAGGTGTCATAATATGGGGAACATGGTGTGTGATAGAGGATATGCAACTCAACCGATTTTTGGTCGGGATCAATTTTTTAACCACAAGCATCAAGATGGGAAACTAAACACATATATTTAATTAAGGTTATTGCATACAACATTGGCGTTCCTAAGCTAGGGCCGAGCCTATCAACACATCCCAAATTATCTATGTTTTCTTCCCCAAAGTTACCATTTCACGCATAAGCTTTGACATGCCAGAAATCATATCATTTCTCATTCTTCACAAACCATTTTCAGCGGAACAGAAAGGTTTTTTTTTTTTCTTTCTTTTTTTAGTTTTTTTTTTTTTCAAAAATGAATACTAATGCATGATATACAACCTAAATGCAATGCAAAGAAAAAAAAATGCTATGTACAACCTAAATACGATGCAATGCAATGTAATACATGATACAATGAGAACATAGAAATTACCTCAAATCACAACCTCCCCAAGCTTAAGATATAGCATCGTCCTCGAGGCTCGGAGAAATATGTGGAAGGCGTCTACAAATGCGGCGGAGGATCGGGTCGAAGATGTTTTATGCGAACGCTTGGACAGTGGTTATCTTGAGACAGTTGGGCTACCCTTTTCTCTTTAACAATGCTTTCAAAACAAGGTCAACACAAACTGGTGGCAAATATCTCATAAATAGATAAACAATTTAACGACACCACCCTTTGCATATAATTTGTCTTCAAAGTTTTAATTAACATCAAGACACACACCAAATAGCCTCACATATTAAATCTAATTAAATTCACATGAGACATACCAGAGAGTATTCAATACCATATATGCGGGCAGAGTCGTAGAAGGTGGTTCAGGTGCTGTCACCGGAGGAAAACAAGAGAAAAAGAACATACCTGATGCTGTTCGAGATCGGAGCCGGCGACAGTAAGCAGCGGAGATGACGGAGAAGGGCGAACCGGCGACGGGGACGGAGGTTGGTTGGAGGGTGTGGGTCGGCGGAGAAGTTAGGGTTCCGGTCGGAAGGTGACAGGCGGCGGTTGAGGACGGTGGTCGACGGCCGGTTCCGGTGCGGATGAGAATGAACCAGCGGCGGTTGTGAAAACCGGCGGCTGAGAGGGATATCTGACGGCGGAGAAGTAGGGCTGTGGTGGTGTCGATTATGGTTGAAGATGGTAAGGTGGGGAGTATGGCTGATTAGGAGATGAAGGTGGGTGGTGCGATGTGGGATATGTGGGAGGATAAGGGATCAGAGAATGTGGGGATGGGGATAGAAGCGATATCTGTTATGCTTTTTTTTTTCCTTTATTGTTTTTTTTTCAGCTTGTCTCTCTTTGTTCACAGAATGTTCACCCGGCCGGGTGATGGTTTGACACGCCCGGGTCAAGGACCTGAATGTTGTTAATAATTTCCAACACGCCCGGGTCAATTTTATAGAAATTCCAACACGGCCGGGGCAAGGTTCTGAAACAAAAACTCACTTTCACACGGTCGGGCCGTTTTTTTTAAAAAATCCAACCGGTCGGGTTAAACTTTTGACTAAAAAAAAACAATTTTTTTTGTTTTTATTTATTTTATTTTTTTTTGTGTTTTTTTTATGGAATTAAAATAAAAGAGAACCATACGAAATCACGGGTTGCCTCCCGCGAAGCGCCTTTCTTTCTCGTCTTTGGCTAGACTTGGACCTTATTTTGTTAATCTGGTGCTTGCTCAATACACGAAATAAGCTTTTGGATAATACTTGGTGATTTAAATTTTGATGCCTTGCACTTTGCTTTCTTCTGTGGGTCCATCAGGGTCGTGACATCCATCAGTTTCTCCCCAAGCTTGAACTTTTCAGTAAGTTCTTTTGTCGCTGCTTCATCAACACTTCCATTTGACACTAACTCTAGAACATCATGTTTAGACAACTCAAAACATTCACTAGTTAGTGGTTCAATGACATCTATATAATTCAAAGATGAGACATCACTAGGATAACACATCGCATCATCTATGTTGAAATTGATTACCTCCCCATCAAATTCCATAGAAAGAGTGCCATTATAAACATCAATTTTAGTCCTTGCGGTTTTTAAAAATGGCCTCCCTAATAATATGGAACTTGAATTTGGGGCTTCATCACCCTCCATGTCTAGCACATAAAAATCGGCTGGAAATACCAATTCATTCACTTGGACCAAAACATCCTCTAATACACCTTTTGGGTATACCAGGGATCGATCAGCCAATTGAATGACCACCCCAGTCCTTTTTAACGGTCCTACATTAAGTGTTTTGAAAATAGAATTTGGTAGGACGTTAATAGAGGCTCCAAGGTCGAGCATGGCTCGTGGTATGTTGAGATTTCCCAATTTACAAGGAACCGTGAAAACACCCGGATCCTTGCACTTTTGTGGTAGTCTTTTTTGTAAAACGGCCGATATATTTTCACCTACCTTGACAGTTTCATTACCTTTTAGCTTTTTCTTTGATGTGCAAAGTTCCTTTAAGAATTTTGCATATCGTGGAACCTGTTTAATAGCATCAAGAAGGGGAATGTTTACCTCTACCTTCCGAAAGGTCTCCATGATTTCATGTTCCTCTCTTTGCTTTTGTGTGCTTCTCAGTCTTGAGGGGAATGGGGCAGGAGTGGTGAACTTTGCCTTGACTTCATCTGATTTTGGAGCCTCGGGTTTTTCCGTATCTTTCTTCTCAACAACAACCTCTTCTTCCTCTTCTTGCATTGTCGGACCATTATAACTCTTCCCGCTTCTCAAGGTAACAGCACAAGCATTGTGCTTAGGATTTGCCTCGGTTTGTGGAGGCAGTTTACCTTGAGACTCTATCTTACTCACCGAGGTGGCGAGTTGAGCCATTTGTTGTTCCAAATTCTTTATGCTAACTTTTGTCTCTTGTTGGAACGTATGCGTGCTGGTTGCCAAACTTTTCACAATATCTTCCAAAGACATTCCCGAGCTGCACGTTTGTTGTTGGGCGGGTTGCTGTTGTTGAGGCTGAAAGTTTTGCGGTTGTTGATTACCTTGGAAGAACGGGCTTTGCTGATATTGTGGAGGCCTTTGCTGGAAATTCATGTTGGGAGGATGCCCCCAATTCTGATTGCCTTGAGGTTGTTCATATTGTCTTGAATTTTGTCCGGGGTAACCTCCAAGTGCTTGTGCTTGTTCAACATCATCCTGCAGTGTGGGACACATATCAGTGGGGTGTCCAAATTGTAGACAAATTCCACAAGCTCGGGCTTGTGTCTTAATATTCTTGTCTTTGGTGAGTTGCATGACCGCTTTTGTCAACTCAGCGAGCTGTTTTTCTATGTGAGGAGTGCTCACTTCCTTGACTGCTCGTGGAACATCTGTGTACCACTCTTCATCTTGTGCTGAGTGCTTTGAGTCTTCGGCTATTGATGTGATTAGGGCTCTAATTTGAGTTGGTGTTTTGTCGAGTAAAGCTCCTCCACTAGAGGCATTTATCAAACGCCTCTCCATTGGTGCTAATCCTTCACAAAAGTATTGAAGGAGTTGGTGATCAGATATGCCATGTTGTGGGCAACGAGCACATAACTTTTTAAATCTTTCCCAGTAAGTGTGCAAGGCTTCTCTTTTTGTTTGCTTGATCCCGATGATCTCCTTACGTAGGATTGAGGCTTTGACTTCTGGGAAGTATTTTTCAAGAAACTGCTTTGCAAGTTCATTCCAAGTGGTTACCGACCCCGGTGGTAGGTAATATAGCCATTCTTTTGCTAAATCTTGCAGAGCGAAGGGGAATGCCCTTAGCTTGATTTGATCTTCAGTAACATTGTGAGGCTTCATCCCAGAGCAAACAACGTGAAATTCTTTTAGGAATTTGTGAGGATCTTCATTCTCAAGACCTCGGAAGTTAGGTAACAAATGGATAAGACCGGATTTGAGTTCAAAGTTCTCCATGGCAGGGTAGTTAATGCAAAGTGGTTGTTGTGGGACATCACGAGTCGCCCACTGTCTAAGGGTTTGTTCAGCTGCCATTATAACAGTAGATATTGGAGATTCGTGGGAAGAATGACGATGTACCTGTACTAAAAGAAATCTTGGCACAAAATAGTTAGATTTGCCGTATCCCCGGCAACGGCGCCAATTTGTTGGGTGTCGAATCCAGCAAATAAATATAAAATAAACCTACTTGACACACTAAAAATAGTATGAATGGAAGTCAGGTTCGTGTCCACAGGGATACAGATTAACTGGTTATGCCAAAACGTTTTAGACACTGATACAGTTGTTTTGAAAAGGGGGGGTTTTTAATTTAGACTAAAATTTAATAAAAACAAATTAACACGATTAAATTGTTGGGAAATTCAGATGTTAAATACTAATTCCAACACTAAGGCAATTTCTTGATTTGATTAGGCTTACGATCATTAACAATTATGGTGCAATGATCCTTAATTAAACGGTTTGTATCAATATTAGACGCCACGCCGTTCGGACATCCACTCCATCTAAAGTCTAACCAAGCGCAGTTCGTTGATTAGAGCCAACCCGCTACTCTAAGCTCACGCCGTTCGGATCTTAGCGTGCGGGTTGCGTGATAGAAATATAGATTATAATTAAACACTCACGCCGTTCGGAATGTTTAACTAGATTGTATGATTCTATAACGAAACCGAGTTCATAGACAAACACATCCCGTTATTTGTTCCTTTTATCAAAAATCAAAACTGGTTAAGGTTTTAAAACTTGATGAACTTTATTAGAATAATTAACAAAGTGGCCAGTTTCATTAACAAACTAATATATATCCGGTAAAATATCCGGATTTAAGATCAAGAAACACACAAACAAACCATTCAATAATTGGATCTCATAAAAGTTTCACATAAGTTTACGAATCGAAACCAAAGAAAATAAACCCTAATGTCAGAATTAAATTGATTTAGCCGGACATGACGGCTAAATCAATCAAAATATATATAAATCTGAACTTACAAAACCAATAATTAAATCTCTTAAAAATGACAATCCTGCTACTTTTTTCGATCTCTTCAGCCGTCGTCCAAAAATCCTTCCTTTTTTTTCTTGCTGCTGTCGTTCACCCCAAAAATGCCAGCTTCCAAAAGATGGATTTTTTTTCTTTGATTTCAAATTCCAGCTATCCAAAAACCAATCCCCTTTTTTTCGTCCACTTTGTTGTTCTACATATCCATATTAGCCCATTAAGCCCACTTGCAATGTGTCATGATAATCCATCATATTAAAGTCCAAACTTTTCAACCTTTAGCAAACCATCTAATAGCCCAGTAAAATTGGATTACAAATCATTATGTGAATCCTGAATCTAATTCATTGTTTCCATGTCACCAGCTTGCATCACCATTTGACTCAATAAGACTAATTTTTCAACATAGAAATTTAGTCAAGTAACTTGTACATGATCTCTAGCTCGCCTCCATCACTTCTTGAAATGCATTGTCATGCGTAGCAACCGCTTCGTTCCTACAAAACGTTAAAAACATCCAAAGTAGATTCCGTTCCACAAAAATATGTATTTTTCCAAAACAATGCAATATCTATAGTATAAATGCCTAAAATGCCATTAAATATGCATGCTAAAATGTGGTAAATTATGCCAAAAAATGCAACTAACATGCGTTTACATTATGATCAAATATTTTGCTTATCTGATTCATTTGGGTACTTTTTAATTTGTCTCATTCACCCCGTCCTTACTACATCGGGTGTAAGCATGTCCATCATGAAAAGTTCATGGTATCATGTGTTCACTACCTACTTGGCCAGAGTAGGCGATTAACACATGACATTCATGACCTTTTTATAACTTTTACATCACGCCCCATGTAAGTAACACCTCTATTTATTTCTCTTGGAAACAATATCCTGGATAGGTATTCTATTCAGGTTTTTCCAAGTTTTCAATTTACATATGCAACTATAAGTTTCTACGTATTTGTTGCATATTTCTATACATGCAATAATTTAAACGTGCACCTGGTAAATGCTTGCCCTAACGGGCTTTCCTTGCCATTACTTATTTGCGATCGTTACGCGATTTATGTCCTTGATGAGTATGCTCTTCTTGTCATACCTCGGACCGTTCCATCATCATATCCACAATTCGTTCAACTCTTGTCATCTTCAGACGCGAGTGTCCTTCAATTAAAACATTCACAAGAGTTAGTAATGTCAACTTCAATAATCGTCCGTATTATAATACAAGGCTTTTTCTACTATACGGGTCAACGCGCGTATTTTCGTCAACTATATCAATCATTTTAATTGGGGTAACGTGTATCACACGATAGCCCTATGTGTTGTTTACAACACTTTAGCATACTAAACTATTAACATACATGTACTTGCCGGATTTGCGATCAAGCCTCGAACCGAACACTCTGTTCTTTTAACCTTGAGCTCTGATTACCAACTTGTAAGACCCATGGTCCATTTTATACAGTTTTCCAATGAATTTCTATTATATTAGTGTATTTTAAACCTGAACTTACACTTGAATTGCGAGTTTATTAAAACATTTTACTAAATTAAACGTTACAACATTTTTTACAATTTGAGTCACCGAGTAATAACAAGACGACGAAACGATTCGCGGAAGCTTTGTTCTATATGTGTTCGGTTCTTTGCTGAGCTAGATCGTCTTCCGGTCTCTCGGTTAGCACCTACGGTCAAAACCATCTAAATAATTAGTTTTGACACTTTAATAATCGAGTATAAACAAATTCCGGGCTTAAACGTAACAAAACAAGAAAAATCCACATTGTTGGGCGGTGGCGCTACGCCACGGGGGTGCTCGCGTGACGCCACCACCCGTCGCATCGCGCGACGGGTTTCATGCCTGGCCGTGGCGCTACGCCATGGTCTTGTTTGGACAGATTGTTGTTTGCTGGTGCTGCATATTCCCAGCATAACCCGATTTCACGAAAACGAGCATAACTCTCTCGATTTTAATTCGTTTTACCCGATTCTTTTTCCTACGCGTCCGTAATTTAATTCTCCAACAAATGGAGTTAAAATCCAACATCCGGATTAACAAAATTTCTGACTTTTAAGTCTCCGACTTATTACCCTTTTTCCCAATTTTGACCCATTCGTGTATTTATCAAACAAACATGTTTGTTTGACTCCAGTTTCTCATAAATTCTATAAAGTCATTGTTGTTTATCATAAGAGATTCAAAATCCTGGGTTTACATACATTCTTAAACCCGTTTTTACTTAAATGCTTATTTTGACCCGTGAAGGGTATTTAAGCATTTATCCGCATGATTCATGCTTCATCGCTTTTAGCATTCTATTTGCACATTATTTATTAATTGATCTTCCACCACGACTATAATTGAGGTGGATTTAATGTGGCGATCATTATATTCCGAGTTTTACCCTTCGAATCTTTATTTTACTGCAAAGACTCCTATAGAGTCATTTGACCAAGGATTTACATCTTTCGCTTCTTATACTTATTCTAAACATTCATTTTATCATAAAACTCGTTTCCAAACAACTTTTAAAGGTCGTTAGCTTAATTTAGCTTACAAGGGCGTTTTTGTCAATTTTAGTCCTTCTTTTATGACGAAGGACTTTTAGAAACTTGTTTGACCCAAAATCCTATCTTTTAACTATAAAACTATTTAGAAACCATTATGTTTCTAAAACACTACGATTATAGCATAAATTATTCGGTTTACCTTTAAGATAACCGAATATCAAATTTTGACCTTGTTTAACTCTTAGAGAACCCCAAGTTCTAAATGATGAGTTGAACCATTTTACATACCTGACTCGGATCAATGCATTAACCCATTTAATACCTTGATTTAGAAATCGCTAATTAATAGTGTAGCAAATATCCATTCTATATAGGCTCCTGAAATCATATAACTCAACGGTAATCATTAGTCAATATTGTCAAAGGGTGATATCTTCACCTTTTGACTCGTTTGGTCTAAATATCCGTTTATCTTTGCAAGACGATATTTATTACCGTCTCATCAAATTGACTCACTACGGTTTACACCGTATGGTCGTTTACCTATAACCCATTTCTCAACTCCTTTGACCCATTATGGCTTATGCCATATGTGTCTTTCAAAAACTAATGTTTATTGTTAACGCATCACCAAATTACTGTTTTGCCTTATTATTCGTTTTGGCTTACCTTATAAGGTAACCATAAAATTTCATCTTTCTAATCGTTATGGTATAAACGATTAATCAATTTAATCCTTTTTAACCATCAATGTGGTTTCTTATCATTTTCACTTATATTGTTCCATACAACTATATGTCGGAAATATCACTTTTCTAATGTTTGTCTATCTTATCCGAAATCAATACAACAAGATATTTTCTAGGAATTAACAAGAGTGTAAGCTTTACTTACCTTACTTCCAATTTATGCTTCTTCGTCATTCATGATTCGTTTGACCCACTTCCTTCCCCAGGCTTTCACCTAGCTTGCCAAGCGTCAAACTATCATTGTAATTGTAAGATGGTCAGGTTAGTCATAATCATTTACGACCATTCCATCCTACGCTTCTTATGTCGAATCTACTATTCGACTTCAAGATTAGTTAACTTAGCTTATTAAAGTTAACTACTCTCAATCACATGATTTACAATGTACATTAAGTCTAAATCAACATTATGATTAGAACTCTTCTAGTTTCATATTTCGTCTAATTTTCCTTATTATTCATTTTTGCTTTTCACTCAAAATTTCAACATCTTAGCTTTCATTGAGGCATTTTATAAAACACCTATTGGGCAGAATTTGTATACTTCATTTATCAAGTTCATGGTTATTGTTTTAACCAAGTTTTAACATCAAGTTCAAGCCTCTAGGTCTAGTGTTTATGAACAACATCTAGAACTTATATCGCATCAACAATATTTCACATACTTATCATCACTTTTCTAGTATTCTTCATCATTCTACTAAACCCATTTAACACATAAATGGATGGTCATGAATTTCATAGTTTAAGCACTCATTCAACAAGATATTGACTAGGGTTTACTCCTAGACATGTTTTCATTACTAATTTCATCTAAACATCACACAATCAAGTTCAGATTTCGATTTCTTATGTTCATCAAAATTCCAAGATGTAACGAAAAGATGAAATTTAACATAGCTTGTGACCCCTTCACTTAGGTGATCACTAATACGAGCTTGGATTTCGATTTGGAACTGATTTGGCCTTTCAATTTGAGCAATTTGAGCAAGTTAGGGTTTAAATATGGAAGCTCCTGGCTTCTCTAGAAATTTTGACCAGAACACTCACTCAAGGTGTGTGTTTTGGTGTTTTATGTTTTATTTTATTAAAACTTGTTTCAAGTTTATCACCTTTGGCCCTTATACTTTACCCAAGTTGCATATAGTATGCTTTAACCAATTTTCTTATTTTTTTAAAACACTTAACTAACTAGGTTGATATTCCTAGTTACTTAGTGGGTCCCTGGAGTTATAACCCATTTTATTTTAAGTCCCATTAAGTCAGGATCTTATAAACTCAATTCCTTAAAACTTTGATTCGCTTGTATTTAATTATTAGGATTTCTTATTTAAATCCAAATATTTACTGGGTTATTTTTACTACTAACGGTACTTTACCCGTCTTTTAGTATTAACGGAGTTTGATTACCAAACCCGTTTTTGGGGTGTTACATTAGGTTCATCATACATTTTGCTTCATCAGCAGAGGTTTTCTTTAGCAAAACTTTGCTTCAGCAGTCTTTGTCTTAACAGACCTTTTGGTTAATCAACAGAGTTTGTTTGGTTGATGAATGATAAGTAGTAGGGTCGTATATTATTGTTAGATTGATAAATGAAAATTTAATCAATTGGTTAGTCGGAAAACTGTTAGGGTCTGAGATACATTAACATCTGTTAGAGGCTTAGCACTGTTATAGCGTGCTAACATCTGTTAACTCCTAAGCACTATTAAAGATCTGTTAAAGGCTAAGCACTGTTATAGCATGCTTCAACAGAGCTTATGAGCTGTTGATCATCATCTGTTAAAGATCTTATATTATAGATCTTCTGTTAAATTGTGTAATATCTGTTGGTGCACAACAGAACTTAGGTTCATCATACATTTTGCTTCATCAGCAGAGGTTCTCTTTAGCAGACCTTTGCTTCAGCAGTCTTTGTCTTAACGAACCTTTTGGTTCATCAGCAGAGTTTGTTTGGCTCATGAGCTGAGGTTGGTTGGTTTAAGTAACAGACTTTTCTTTCAACAGTGGTTGTCTTCAAC